>OZ014524.1:296781418-297981418 GCA_963966055.1 Lathyrus aphaca
AGTGGCGCGGAAAAAGAATAGAGTCGCCAGCCAGGCATTTTTATCCCGAAGAAAGGGAATGGTAATGCTGCACAAACTAGAAGAAAGAAGAGGAAGGACACGGGTCCTACGAACCAAAGAGACTGAGTTCGGGAGTCGGTTACGACCTGGGAAGGTATTAGCACCCAGATCGTCCGCCATACCCGACGGGATCCACGCTTGCAAAAGAAACTATTTCAAAGGGTGAGGGTATGAAAGCTGCAGCAAAGAAAAATGAAGATGAAAAGAAACTAGAACTGGAAAAGAAATGAATAAGAAATGAAAAGGAAAAATGTAGGGAAAATAAAGATTGTGCTCGAACGGGCCCTACCCCGCTGCCTACGTACCTCATCGGGATAATGAGGATCAGGGACACCGTAGTTCCCCTAACTAGGGGTGGAAAAGATTGCTTGTGTCTTAAGACTTGAACTGCCTATGTCAATGCTCAGGTGTTGCAGGCTCGGACGACGAGTGCGTTACCGTCTTGCAAAATGACAAGTAGGAGCAAGTTCGCGGACGGAGCGAAGGAGATGAGAAAAGAATTCCCGAGGGAGAGACGTTTATTGTTTGTTTGTGTTTTTTAGAAGCCTTTATTTGTGTGTCACAAGGAAGTGAACTCAAGCTCTTTTCCATGGAATGTGTACTTGCGACTACATTCCAAGATGGAATAATAGAACAAGCACACTCAAGTAAGGAGAAGATCCCCAAAACTTGAACCCAAAGATTAGGGCCTAGGCTCACTAACTTGTTTACTTATTAAGTGTTTTTTTTTGGTATTTTTGATGAAGAAGTGTTTTTTATACTTTTCTTTATGAAGAAGATACCTTGATCAGACTTGTGCATCACAAGATAAACATGTACTATCCCAAGATGGGAAGACTACAAGCATACCTCATGGGATAAGGCTATGGATCAAGACAATCACTTCGAATTTATTAAGTGTTTTTTAGAGTTATGAGATGAGAAGAGAAGAAGAACCAAAAGGATCACAAAGGCAAAATTCTAAAGGGGGACTAAGGAATCCTAAATGTTATCATGCATGGATTCCATAAGGTTAGTGTGGTTTCTATCCTAATGAAGAAGAGAAGAAGAAGATAGAAGAAGGGATGAGAAAGGCCTAAGCCCAACAACAAAGGGTTAGTTCACATAAACATAAGAGGAAGAGATGAGAATTGGAGATGTGGAACTCAATTCCCACACCTCACAATTACCATAGCCCCTGCAAGGTTAGCAAAATCCAGCAAATGCTTATTAATAAAATCAAGGCAATAACATGCTCAAAGTTCACACCAATCAAGATCACCTAATTAGATCATACATGGCACAAACAAGCATTTACGTGTCGAAAACATGGAAGCATGCGTGGATCAGCAAGAAAATCACTCAAACAAAAATGTTCAATGATCATATAATGATCCATGGTATTTAGGACAAGTATAGAGATCAAACATGCCAAAAATAACTCAAAATTAGCTTACTGCTTCAGTGTTAACCGGTTAACCGTGCCAGAACCTGCGTAAAACAGCAAAAACCAGGTGCGTTAACCGGTTAACCAATCCGTTAACCGGTTAACACTGTTAAGACATTAGCAAAAACCTGCAAAAATCAGCTCACAAACAGCTTATTCCAAACAATCTCATACCAGTCCAGCAAGCATTTGAACATGAAGATAATGTATCAATTCACATTAATTCCTATCATTAAGCTCATGAACAATAACAATCGGATCCGGATACAAATCAACCAATCAATTCATATAACACAAACAAATACACGAGCACATGGTAGATTTAAAGCACAAGCATGCAAATAAGCTAAAAACAGAGCTAGATCTGAAATTAACCAACCTACAAAGCTGAGGTATGCTTTGGTAATTGTTGATTAAGCTGAAAATGAGAGATCTCGCGCAAAACCTTGAAGATCCGATGCTAAGCTCCACCCTCCATGCAAAATAAATGCAAGAACAAGCTCTTGATGCAGAATTTTGGATCCAAAAGCACTTCTAGGTCTCCAACCAGATCTGAATCTCCAATAAAACCAGCAAAAAGATGCAAAGAAGCTGTGAATGGAGGTTTAGTTCCAAGATCTACACACCTCAAGGCAAGGTTGTGTGATCTTCAAAGAGGAACTTTGAGTGATTTGGAAAATTGGGAGAGAAAAGTGAGAGAATTGTGAGTGAGAGGAGTGAAAATTCAGAAAATGAGAGTGAAAAATGAGGGAAGAACCCTTTTGGTTTGGAGAGAAATGATTAAATATGTTTTAGGTTTGGGGCCCAAAAATTAGGATTGGGATCCAAAATTATGGTTTGGGTAGTGTGATTAGGATGTAGCAATGGGATTAGGCTTGGACAAGAGCTCTAGATCTTTCCTTTAATTTCCAATTAATTCAAAAATGAATAAAAATCTGAAAAATGAAAAATGGAGCAAAAATCACACATGCTGAATTGCTGCTGAAAATTCAAAATTCGTGGCCGTTAACCGGTTAACCAATCCGTTAACCGGTTAACGCCAGTGAATTTTGAATTTCCCTCCTTTTGGTGGGAACCTTCAAAAACAAGTCGGTGCCAACCATTTTGATCTGATTTTGATCCTTGATCATTCCAAATCTCTTTTATCATTATAGGAACATCCCCTGGCTAGAAAAAAAAGGGTTGGACCCCTTGAAATCTCACAATTGACTTTTCAAGGGCTCTGTTGACTTTTTTCCTTCATCTGCAAGCAACTGAGGCATTGTCTGACTTCCACATGGAATTTTCTCATGAAATTTGACACATAGGATCCTCTCAACATATAAAAGACTTGGCCCACAAGAAATGGCCAAAGTTGTGGGGTCTTGGTGATTGAATCCCAAACCCTGATTTGGGTGCACTGCATAGGAGCTTTGCCTTGTCCTGAGATCTCTGATGATCATGCAATCTTCTGAGCTTTTGTCAATGGACTTGATCTTGTAAATGGAGTGTAGACTCACCATAGAACTTGTACAAACTCATTGGGACCCTTGTCATGGCTTGAAATGCTTTTGGGAACTCCATAGGTGACCATATACTGATGCTAGGACATGAGGTATGTTATGCTTCACCTTTCCATGCTAGGATGCTGAGGAAATGATATGAGTATGATGAATATGATGTGATATGATGCTTAAAAGAAGAGGGAAAATTTGGGGTGTTACAGTAACCCCTCTGCTTTTGTTTCTTTCATCGAGTCAGTATTACATACAACATCTGATAATCCTCCTCCTAACCCTCCTTCTTCTAAAACTCCTTCTTCTGACATCCCTAACTCTTCAAACCCTATTACTTCTGAAGCCCCATCTTCTGTTAACCCTCAACCTTCTGATAATCCACAACCTAAAAACCCCCAACCTGAAAATCCTTCAACCTCTCCCAGACCTTATGAACACCACTCTCTCAAACTCTTGAAGACTTCGACATTCCCATTGACTTAAATCCTCCTTCTGATCCAAATTCCACACCATTTGTTGAAACTCAACTAGAACTTCAACAAGTACTTTATGATATTGACCAGTTTCAACTCTACCTTGAAACCTCTCAATCAAACACCCTAAACCCACCTTCTACCTCCACACCATCCATTCATGGCATAAACTACCCCCTTAACTCCTCTCAACCTCTACTAATTTTTGACATACCTACGCCACCAGAAGATTCACTTTCTTCCTACAATTCCACAACACCTAGATCCCTTGCCTTCATCACCATTCTGGACACTCCCACTCCTACTAATGAACCTGAAGACCCCCTTAGAATTATCATTGACATATAAGACCTAGAAAAAATATCTTCTAACTAAGAAAATAACCATACCAAAACCCAAGCCCAAACCAACCAAATCAGATGTTGGTGTTTTATTGTTGGCTTTTGAAGCAGAAATAAAAGATTGGGTGAACACTCTGAAGATTGTTTGTGCAGAAAATCTAAATCCTACAACATCGGATCATCTATGGATAAGGTTCAGAAAATGGTTCAATGTTGATTCCAAGAAGCTGAAGGATCTCAGCTATGACATTTCTCAGTAGAACTTCTGTGAAAAGATGAATATCTCCAAGGAAGAAGTTCTTAGCTACTGGGAAAAGAAGACTCTTCATCTTCTGGACAATACTCCTTGGACATAACCAAATGTCTCTTCTTCTTAACTTCAAATCATGGTTGTTTCAGAAGACAAAGGGAAAGCTGCTGCAACGTCCCCATCTGATACTCCTACACCAAGCTTTGAGAGCTTGGTTACTTCCGCTGAAGAAACTTTTTCATCCTCTCTTGTACTAAAAAATCTGGAAGAGTTAAAGAAAGAGAATGAAGCGGTCAAGATCAGGCTGGACAAACAAGATGAAACAAATGTTGAACTTAAGAATATGATTGGTCAGCAAGTAGAGTCTACTTCGCATATCAAAAGTCTTCTGGAGGCATTATTCAGAAAACTTCCTCTTCTTCCACAACCTTAGTTTCTGATTATTTGTTTGTTTCCTTATTTTGTATGTTCTTTTGTTGCTTATGTTCTATCTTGATAATTCATAACAAAAGCTGCTATGTTCTGCTTATATATGTTTTGATTATATTTTTTACTCTGTTTATATTACTTTTTGATTCATGACAAAAAGGAGGAGAACGTAAAATATTTTGATTAATAACAACTGTAGTGGTAAAATCATGAGTGTAAGCTATTGGTTAACTTAACTCAAAGTAAACAGAGTTGCTACAGCGCCTTTATTTTATTCCAAATGAAAAAGCGAAAAAGAGCGAATAAAATCCTAATGAATCTAAAATAAAAAAGCTAAAAGAATCGAATAGAGAACAAGTAAGGGGATAGGTTACAAATTGGGAAGGTTTTAAGCACCCAAAGTGTCAGTGGTACTCCACGAGAGCCCTTTGAAATATTTATTGCTTTTGGTTTGAAAATGGTTTGTTTAAAAGAGATTGAAGAGATGAGAAGAGAAATGTTTTTTAAGATTTTTGTGTTTGACAAGATGTTTGTCTCATGCTTACGTACCCATAACGTGCAATGTGAGATCAATACCCCATAGTTCGTGGTACAAATAGTGAAAAGTTAATGCGTTGAATTGATTTTAAAATGTATAAATAAGTCGTCATTCTTTAGCGAATACTGTAGTTTCAGGATTAGCCTAAGAGGGGGGGGGTGAATTAGGCCTTATAAAAAATTTCGGTTATTTTATCGGTGGATGAAATTTTGTCGTCTAAGTGTCTAGGTTATGAAAGCAATAAAGCGGAAAATAAAAAGACACGGAGAATTATCCTGGTTCCCTTCACAAACCAAAGGTACATCCAGTCACATTACACCTCGTAAGAGATTTTATTATAGTTTTAGATTGTACAACCTATCACACCATAAACCGCTGAAGCCTACGTTTTAACAACTATACAACAATCAAGTGTGCAAGAACAATCCTCTTGCCACACAAACCCTTGTGTCCAACAATCCTGGATCACAGGTCAATACAAGAAATAATTCTTTGAATAAAAGGATGTAGAAGTGTTGGAGTCTTGTAATATCAAGCAATGTTGATCTTCTCCTTTGATTGATATTTCTCACTAAAATATAATGAATATAAGTGTCCACTAAAGTGTATGGAAAGTTTAACTTTGTAAACAAATGAATTTAGTGCACTTTGATAGATTTTGAAAAATTGAGATTTTTTAGTAAGAAAATGTTTTGTGAAAATTGTAGGAGGTGTCTAAAAAATTCTACACAAGGCACTTTAAATAGAGACAAGACACCTTTTAGAAAAGGTGCAAAAAATGAAAGGATGTCTCAATTCAATTTGAAAATTATAAGATAATTTCAAAAATTCAAATGAAATATTTTCTGGAAATTTGAACAGTGGTAACCGGTTACTACCCAATGGATAACCGGTTACTTGTTGTAATGTTAAAAGGATTTTTCAAATCTGGACTGAAGTAACCGGTTACTACCTACACGGTAACCGGTTACTTGATCAAAAACCATAAAAATTTCTTTTAAAATTATGATCAGTAACATAAGGCATGCAAAGTGATTTGTTTGAAAATAGAAAATGTGGGTGCATCCTAAGTTGAACACTTAATAAACATTTTTGATTTGTGAGAAATAGAATTATACCTTCCGACGAGAAAAACTTTTTTTAAGAAGACTTTATTTGAATGAAGCTTGAATGATCCATTTTGCTGCTTTCAAGACTTGATGAATTTGTTGTTATCATCAAAATATAATTTGAGAAGCTTGCTTCTACAAATACTTCCGCTAAAAAGAATGAACCATATCTAAACATGTGAAAATGGTTAAAAGGACAAGTGCACGAGGGCACAAAAAAATTGAATGAGTTTTTCATTTTTTAAGTCTTTTGAAAAAGGTTTCGATATGCTTATGTGGTTTAACATTATTAAGAAATGAAAAGAAAAGAGTAAAACCACTTGACCTAAGTCAAGGTTTGATTATGAAAGTGGTATGAAGTTTGAAAACAAAGAAGGTTTTGAAAAGAGGAAGAAGCTTTGAAAATTTAAGAAGTGGGAAGAGATGAAGAGGCTATACTAAGATTAAATTAAAAGTTAAAGGAAGAATGGTCTAACCGCATGGAGAGCACTCTTCGAAGCATAAACAACAATATGACTTCATCTTCATAAACAAGTAAACCAAATGAAGACTAAGGTCTTCAATCCATAATAACTCAAGCAAAGGAGTGATCCTAAAATCTAAGTCCCAAAACTCCAAGTCCAATGCTAAGGATAGTGGACATAGTCCCAAATTAAAGTCACAAGTCTTTTAGATGTTTAATCCTTTATTAATATTTTTGTGTCCAAATGGAAAAAAGAAAAAGCACAAGAATATGAATATAAACATAAACAATATGATGAATGATATAGCATAATAAAAATTTAATAAAAGAGATAAGGAGCAAGAGATAAAAATAAAGAGGATAAGGTGCGAGAAGGAATTAAAATATTAGTATAGTAATAATATAATAATATTTACATAATAATGGTATGGTGAACTTAATCATCCACAACCAAAAGAGTAACCAAGGTACTTAGTACCAAAAAAAAGGCAACCGATTCTGCTTAGTATTTTACACTATAGTGATTAATCAAGGCGATTATATCCAAATTCAATGAAATTTGAAAGAAGATTGGGAGACCCAAAGCAACTATGCATCAAACTTCACAAGTCTTGGATCTTAATGCAAAAAGATCAATCATTTTGGGATTACGCGACCAACGCAAGGTCCGGTCCATGAAAGTGCAAGTATCCAATTGGATTTTTCATTCTGAATTAGGAGCACATTTAAGTCGATGTTAAGTAATCTCCGAGTAATTTACGAAGTAATTACCCTACAAATGAGGCTGGCCAAAATCAATAAAGGGCAACGATGTTAGTGCTAATACATGCGAGATAAATGATATATAAATCACCATCCGAACGCAATGCCTCACAAAAATAAAGATGAATATCAAATTGAGTTACACTTATGATATTCTTTTATCTTTAAGTTCAATCACTCATTTTGGTGGATTCAAGTATGAAAATATCTCACTAATGCAAAGTACCTAAAGTAAATTAAATAATTCACTTAGAGGTAGATTTGAACTAATGAATATTAACCACTCAAATCTACACCCAAATTCTGTTGAATTTAAAGAGAAATCAGTCCCAAAAATGTCTCTCAAGGTAAAAATAAGAAGATAGGGGAAGAGGGGAAAAAATCAGTTTTAGGCATGTGCAAATCGATTATACAGTGCAAAAATTCTAATCCAGGCCAAAAAACATAGTGCAAATCAATTTGCAATCACAAGGCAAAAATCAGCAAAAACTGTGAAGAAAAAGCCAGTGAAAATTGATTTGCACAAGATGCAAATTGATTGTACGCTGTTCAGTTTTAAAAAATCAGCATTTAAATTGAAAAATACATGCTCAATCATTCCTTCAAACACCTTATGACCATGAATTCAATTGAGCACAAATTCTCCATTAAATCAATAACAAATAACACCAATAAGAACACAATTGCAAGATCCAAAGATCAAGCAACAAGAATCAATCAAGATCTACATTCTTGATGATGAAGATGAATGAGTAATGATGGAGGAAGATGAATTACCAATAAAAAACTTCAAATTACTCCACTAGTAAGCTTGATCTAATAAAATTGAAGAAGAAAAATGAAAAGGATGAAGGTTTAGCTTAAAGTTAATCAAGAATTCAATGTGAATTCTTGACAACTTTCAAAAGAAGAAGAACTTTAGTGAATTTTTGATTTGGGAAGATATTTTGAAAGGGAATTTTTGGCTATCAAAAGCTTGAAAAATGAATGAGAAAAGGCCTCTATTTAAAGAGTTTAGGTATGGGAATTTAGGGGAATAAAGTTTGCTTTGGAAATTCAAAATTAGGCTTGGAAATTCAAATTTGGAGGGAATCATAAAAAAAGTGGTGATTAGTGAAGGTTTATGGTGGGAATTAATTTTTATGATGTAGGGGAATTAAATGGAGATGGTCTAGAATATTCTCAAATAATAAAAATTGGTGCCAAATTCCTCAAAACTTGAAAATTGCTGATTTTGGCCAAATCTGTCTTCGTGCAATCGATTTGCATAAGAGTGCAATCGATTGCAAAGACAAAACTTTGCAAGGTGCAATCGATTGAACAGTTAGTGCAATCGATTTCACAATGTAAAATCCTGAAAAATGCCTTGTTGACCGGATTATGTTGGCTTTGAGCTCAATTTTTTTGCGCATTGAAGAAGGCATGGAAATAAACACATGAACCTTGGAAATTCTTGAATAAATCAATTAAAACTTGAGAAATACTTTATCAAATGAATTTGAATTATTTGCAGATCAACTTCGACTTTGTTCAGATGAAATTCATCCGAGCTGTGGGGCTTCTATTTTTGGCATTTTTTGACCTGAAAAAGGATTAACAAAAGAAAACAAAAATATTTTTGGATTTTAATTAATGGTTAGTTAACATAAAATAATAAAAGGTAAACAAAAGCAATGGTGATCCCCTATTAGGCATAAACCTACACCCGAGAAGAACCGAGAAACTAGTGCAATCTTGTTTGTATGCAAGGTGCATATGAGATGCGAAAAATCTTAGGGTCAAAAATTAGGGTTTTACAGATGTCCCTATTTAAATTTATTCAATCCATAGATATGAAGATTGACATCTTCGTTTCGACAAGATGGAAGATACTTAAATATCAAAAACCTAATTTTTGGCCCTAAGAGGTCATAAAAATGGAATGGAATGAAATGAAGTGAAACGACATGAAATGATATGAAAGCATATGAAATGTTATTAAAAATGTATGGAACAAAATGACACAGAATAAACCCTGGGGATAAGGAGAATGAATCTCCGACGGGAAACAAAGCACACGACAACTGGAGACCACAACATGGCTCAGTTGAGGTGAAGATGTCCAAGAGTGGTTTTGGACAGAATAAGTCACAACATCCAATAGTGGCTTTGAATGAGGTGAGAAAAAATTACGAAAATTTCATTAGAAGCATCCAAGAATAAGATCAATGACTTTACTAGGAATATCCGAGAGTGGCATCAGATAAAAAGAGAATCATAACATTCAACAGTGGCCTTGAATGAAATGAAAAAAGAACTTAGAAAGCACATAAAAAAGGATGATTACCATGCTACAAACATCCTATAGTTGCCTTATAAAGAAAAGAGTAAATCACAAAATTCAACAGTTGCCTTGAACAAAGTGAGAAAAGTCCTGGAAAGTTCATCAAAACAATGATAACTCCGTTATGGACATCCGGCAGTAGCCTCGGAGAGAAGAAAATCACAACATTCAACAATTTCCTTGAATGAAAAAGAAACACACAATCCAACAGTGGCCTTGGATAAAAGATAATCACAACATCCAACAGTAGCCTTGAATGAAATGAAGAAAGTCCCAGAAAGTACATCAAACAATGATGACTCACTATGGACACTCGACAGTAGCCTCAGAATGAAAGGTGAATCACAACACCCAACAGTAACGTCGAATGAAATGAAGAAAGTACCAAAAAGTACATCAAATAATGATGCCTTCACTACGAACATCCGAAAGTAGCCTCAGATAAAAGGGTGTAATATTTGAGAAAAACATATGGTAAGAAAAGATTCTGGAGAGCCATTAGATAAAGGGTATATCTGGACAAACATCAGAAAGACACAAAAAAGTTCCAGGAAAACATTAGAACAAACAAGGATATCCGAAATAACATCGAGTAAGAAGAGACAAACAAGTATTTTTGTAGGTGCCAAGTAAGTTGGACTTTGATCACAAGGTAAGATGTTGAACACAGCAAGATTTCGAGAAATGCATATGAGGACTAAAACACTCATCATGCGAACAAACAAGAATGGGGACTAAAACATCCAAGAAAATGAATATGAGGACTAAAATACTCATTATGCAAACATAAATGAAAATGAGGACTAAAACATCCAAGAAGATAATATGATATAAAATGATGACAACCAGTTTAGACTTTTAGGGGAGTAGAAAGATGGAAGACTGATTCCTCAACATAGAGATCACTGCTATTCTGCTCGGAGATTAGAGATGCTACTCTTGAACAAATCTCTATCACACCGATAAATTGTATCAAGTTGAAAAATCTTTTAAGAAAAATCATGAAAAAACGCTCGGGGATTCTTGAAGAAAGTTGCCCCAAATTCAATAACTGAAGAGGGTAAACTAATACTGGATTCAGTTCCTTACTACTGTCGGAGAAAATTAATCAATTCTTGAAATAACTGTCAAGAGAATAAACTGATCATGGCTTCAGTTCTTGAAATGAACGTTGATAAGATAAACCCAGTATGAAACTTGAAGGAGATCTTCTGATTAACCAAATCTGAGAATAACTTGCATTGAGCAACAACTCTTGAATCATAGGATCTGGAAAGAACTTGCCCCTGATAAGATCATTGACCAAGTTTCTCAATTGTTTGAAAATTCCTTGATGAGGAAAGTTTGTTTGCAAATAAAAAATGTTTGTACAAACATGTAAATTTTAATGCAAAGTTCATGCAAAATTTTGAAATAAAAAATCCTTTTTAGAATGAACATTTATTGATGTAAAATAGATGAAAACATTATCAAAACACGAAGGTTGAGACAAAAATGAAAGATAAAGCAAATGTAAGAAACAAATGATTGGTAGCAAACTTGGTAGTCAGTTTACGCAATCTTGCTATAATATGCTTTTCAAAAGAAACCTGGACTCAATTAGGTCTTTTGAAGGTTGTAGCGTGGTCTAGTTCACGGCTTATGAAACAAAGGATATAGGCTCAAATTTAATTTGTACCCAACCCATTCTTCATGATGATCTCCAGTCCTATAGTCAATTAATTCAACATATGCATTCAAGTTCCAAGACATTTTGGGATTGCACCGATGAAGATGGTTCATAAGCCAAGGATTTTGAGATAGCAGTCACATCTCCCTTTTGTTATTTCTGGTGAGGACTTTGGTCAACTCATCATGTTTTTGTTGAGGATTTTGACAACGTCTTGATTGATGTTTCTTTTTATTATCCCTAACTTTTTCCTGAACTGTGTCATTTGAACTTACAGTTAGTGGGATGACCCAGTTTTTGCCTAAGTCTCCTTCATAGCTTTTGACTTAGCGGGCTTTGATTTTTTTTATCATCATTTTTTTAAATGTCATTTTTTTAAAGATAATGACTTCCTGGCTTAATGATTACGATGAACCATCATTGGCTTTTGAATTGAAAGACATCTTCGACACTTCTTTGATGTGTGCGAAGGAAAGCTTGAGATTGAAACCTTTATTGAAAGGTGTCTTGAATGATTCTTTTGTACTTGAATGCACATTCGAATCAATTGAGAACTACCCATCCAAGGTTAAGATTGCAGGTTTTTTCAAATAGAAAAAAACTCCAACTTTAAGGCTCAAAGGGGTTGACAAGGGATTAACTTCCTTATTTCTCCAATGTTTGGGATCTGAAATAATTCTTGTATATCATCAGCCAAGTCTTAATTGAAAGCATACCAACAACAATTATGGGTATCTCGTTTTCTTCATTCACCCTCCAATCATTGTAAAATCTTGAGAAAACAAAATGAACTTGAGTGCAAAGTAGTGTTCCAAGTCATGACCAGTTCCACTTTGATGAAACTCACAATGAATGTCTTCTCTATGGTTAGCTGGAAGAGGATATGGAACCAGAGGCGGAGGCCTAGTAGTAATCATACCACTCTTAATCAAGGAAGGATATAAATCAGTGTAAGTCATCGGGATAGGATCATACTTTGTCCTATTGCAATACCGATTTGGTTTAGCATCAGGACGAGGAGCCTGAGCTTATGCTTGAGCTTGAGCTGGTTGAGCCTTAACAATAGGAGCAACTGCAACTACATATAGTTGAACATATCGTTGTTGCTGGAGATAAGGCTTCCTTTCATTTGAAAAAACATAAGCATCACCATCTCTTTTCTTTTAAAAGTTCTCATGAGACTTTCTTGCAACATTAGAAGCTTCAACGTTGGTAATCTTACCTTTCTTGATACCTTATTCTAGTCTATCTCCAACAGTGACTAGGTCAGAAAAACCAGATGAAACACTTCCTAACATTATCTCCTAAAACAAAGGTTGAAGAGTGCCCATGAATAAACCAGTTAATTCTTTTTCGGCCAAAGGTGGCTCCACTTGAGCAACTAGCTTTCTCCAACGATGGGCATACTCTTTGAATGATTCTTTCTCTTTCTGTGACATTTTTTGAAGTTGACGACAGTCAGGTGCCATGTCCAGATTGTACTTATACTGCTTTATAAAAGCATCAGATAAATCCTCCCAGCTCTGGATATGGTTCTTCTCAAGTCCCATATACCATTTCATAGAAGCACCACTCAGACTATCTTGGAAGCAGCGAATGAGAAGCTTGTCATTCTTGGCATATACAACCATTTTGCGACAATACATCAGCAGATGTGTAATACCCATATACAAAAGACATACATCAAGCATATTTTTCATATATAAATTTAAGTTTGGTATTGAAATACAATAAGTTCTTAGTAATACATTTCATAAATATAGCCACTACAACATAAGGTACTAATACAAAAGCCTATAAATAATACAAGATGTTCAAAATAAAAGTGGAAGAACTAGATCCGAAGATCTCAAAAGTCCATAGCGGAAGAAATGTTAGACGCTGTGGCGAGTGATCTAGAGGGGGGTGAATGGATCACCTCCTTGATTTCAAGGATTTCAAACGTTTTTCAGAGTTTTCAAGAAATTACGAAAACAACGGTCCCAAATATACAAGCGTCTATTCTGGACCAGCCACTAGAAGACCATACAAGCGATAACGTGCTGGATTTACGATTGCGATGATAAAGGATTAAACACACAATATGTAAAACAGTTGAATACACTTATCACTAACGCTATTTCCAATGAATCAAAAATCAAATGAAAACGTAAATAGAGATAAAGAAGAGATACAATACGCCGAGATTTGGTAAGGAAGTTCCCCACGTTCGTCCTCGCGTGTGGGTACGTCTCCCTCTCAATTTCAAATTGAAATTAAGAACTCTTATATCAAAATTGCTGAATCAGTCGATTACAAGGTTGCAATACAAACACTAGAATTCTAAACACCTAGAACTTCCTATTGTATCAACCTTCACTTGATCTGAGCCCAATCAAGATTCCCTGCAAGTTATACAATCAATTCATCGGTTCCACGACCTATTTACGAAATCCCCCGATTTCCAAAACTCTCGCTGCGGCTGAATCTGACTTGTAAACGTGACTAAAAAACCCTCAAGAACACGCTCGTTCTTGAAGGAAAACCCAGCTGGTTTTTCCTTGAAACCTTCTATCAATCTTCAACTCAGCTGGATCTCCGATCGTACCACTGAACGTTATCTCGAAAGCCTTCAATTCACAGGACAGCAAACACTTCCTTGTTGATGTTCTTGAATTAAGATCTTTGAGAAGATGATGAAGATGAATTTGATTCTAGGTTTCAAACTTGCTCAATATTGAAGTTCCAACACTACAAAAACCCTTTCTTGATGTGTTCTTCAATGCTTAATCACTGTAAAATTCGTCTCTGATTTTCTGTGATCTATAACAGATTAATGAATCGATTCAAGCCTTGATGAATCGATACATACTGATCATTTTTGTAAAAACAGAACCATTTAAACAGCATGAATCGATACATCATAAGATGAATCGATTCATTTTGCGAATTTCCAGAATCCTTCAAACAACATGAATCGATTCATGCTAGAATGTATTGATTCATTTTGCGTGTTTTTCCAAAAGTTCAAAAACATTGAAAAACAAAAGAACCAAAACTAAAGCAAGCATATTTCTTAATGTGAAGCAAACACAAACACTTAAAAATTATAATCAATCAAAAACTAAGGTTGCTCACAAACTCCCCCTTTTTGATGATGACAAAATTTTTGAAGTGTGAGAGAGTACTCCCCCTGAGTTTGTGCCTGTCATTGTCTTTTCACACTTGCCTTTTTCTCCTCCTTTGTCAACAGCAAGAAGGAATCATAGGTGAAGAAACAGAATCAGCAGAACTAAGATACAGAAGCAAAGTTCACTCACAAAGAATGAAGCATAAAGCGCAAACAATTTAAACAAAAGCAAATTACATAAGCATATGCACTGAAATTGTCAAATAAAGTTGCGAATTACATAACCAAACCAAACCATAAATTGTTCAAACAAGAAAAACAAAGAAACTTAAGCAACACACAATGATGAAATGCAAAATGAAATGCTTCAATGAGGGAAATGGCCACCACACGACTCCACATCATCTCGATCAGGGTCACGGGAGCTTGGAGGAGGAGGTGGAGGAGGCATTTCATCTGGATTCTTCCCCATAAAAGCATACCTCCTGAAACGCCTCTAAACTTCTGTGCTTTGAAACCGTTCCATAATCCCCGGGTGCGAACGACAATCATCCATAAATCCAGACATCTCATTATAGAACACTTGATGCCACTTAACCAATTCAGTATGCCAGGAATGTTGATTATGGTACATTCGAGTATGCTCATCATGCCATTCACGATGCTCCTTATGCCATTCCGTTTGCTGGACATGCCACGCACGAGCTTCCTCATGCCGGACATTGTTTGCAACTTCCAATTGTGCAAACATATCAGTGAGATAGGCTGGAGCAGTAGTGGATGAAGTCGGTGGAGCCGAGGAGGGAGCGGGATCATAGTTTGTAGGAGACCACCTTTGTGGTACCCACTCACCCCAACCGGTGTTGGCATTCGCATCAGGAGGATTTTCAGCCTCTTCCATTTCTTCATCCCTTTGTTCTTCAAAATAAATGTGTTCAGCCGGAGTGTCAAAGTTGTAGATGCGGGTTCGAGTGCTGCGTTCAAAGAAATAGTAGCAACGACGCTCGATATCCCATCGATAACCCATATGAGAGAGTGTAGCATTGTTGAATTCTTGCACACTAGAGGCTGATATGAGCGGCACAGGAGGGAAAGTCACTTTCCAAAACTTGAGAATCCGCATGATCTGGGCAGCATATGCAAGGGTGATGTTTTTGGAGCTGTTCCGCGTAAGAAAGATACGCTTGAAAAAGTAATTTGCCTAGTTTAAGGGTATCTTCTTCTGCAAAATGTACAATAAATGGATATCCGGCTTGTCCAATCTAGAATGTCCACCGGACCTTTGACGCAAGATATGAGAAAGGATCCAGTGCAGAATTCTTGGAACACTTTTGATCATACCTGAAGTCAGAGGCTCATCATCAGCAAGAGGTCGCTCCAATTTAGAGATGGATGCACAGTATTCCTTCAACTTAAACTGTGGTTCAAAATTCTGGTCATGCCACATCTGCAATTCAGGCAGCACAAATGGCAAACTGAACACTGTAGACCAGTCACCCGCCTCAAAACGGTAAGTTCTGGTTCCAATTGAACACTTAAACAGATAGCCTTTTCCAGTTTTCACACCATCATAGAAAGCACGAATAAAATCTTCATGATACTCATCTTTAACAGATAAAAAGGATCCAAGACTTTGTGCGTCGATTAAATCCGCAACTTCTTCCAAACATAGAGTACGAACATCACTAGGATTGAAAACATGTGGTTTCATTACTAACCTTGATTTAAAGGAAGCTTCAAATTCTTCAATAATGGCCGGATGAAGAATTGCAGTCCCGGATGGAGGAATTTCAGGAATAGAAGGAGCCTGATGAGAAGACCCAACAGGTTCCTTGCCTTTTCGTTTTCCTCTTTCTCTTGGAATCAAAACTCTTGGAGGCATGGTGGAAGATTAGGGTTTGATAGAAGAGGGGTTTTTGTGACAGTTAGGGTTTGATGCAAATGAAAGAAATGATGCAAATGAGATAATGAGAGAGACATAATGGGGTTTTGTAACTGATACAAATGTGATGGCAGTTGTTGATGTGTCGATTCATTAAAAAAATAAACTGAATTTGCGCCAGGATGAATCGATTCATCCCTGTATGTATCGATTCATTTCACGAAATTTTTTAAAAGTCAGAATGCTATGTATCGATTCAAGCCATTATGAATCAATACATAATGTAACTGGTTTTGAAAGAAATTTAAAATAAAATCAACATGAATCGATTCAAGAAGATTGGGATTGATTCATTATGCGAATTTTTGAATTTACAGATGACAATGAATCGATACAAGTAATTATGAATCAATACATACTGTAACTGGTTTGATAGAAATTAAAATAAAATCAACATGAATCGATTCAAGAATGTTGGGATCGATTCATTATTCGAAAATTTGAAATTTCAGTGGTTATTGCAAGAATTGACACACTAATGAATAAGCAAAACAACCATTATGCAGCAGAATGAAATACAACATTGTATACATGCCTAAGAATACTTTATACCTAAAGACATTAATGTTCAAACATAAAAAATCATGTAAACAAGTAATCAATTCTCAAACATACATTGATCATACACTATCAACAAAGTGAAGAGAGGAACAATATTACCTCCGTCGTAGTATTCTCATGAGGTACGAGTGAAGGCTACAATCTTAGCAAATATGATGAGATAAATAGAAACAACATCAATCAAACTTAAGACACAAATGCGGAGAGATCAAGAATCCCTAATTCACGTCGGATGTTGAAGAATGGTTCAGTTGCTAAAGGTTTAGTGAAAATGTCAGCAAGTTGATTTTTAGTATCAACATGCTCAAACACAACATCTCCTTTTTCAACATGATCGCGAAGGAAGTGATGTCTAATCTCAATATGTTTGGTGCGTGAGTGTAAAACAGGATTCTTAGTGAGATTAATGGCACTAGTGTTGTCACATTTAATTGGAATACGTTTAAGTTCAATGTCAAAGTCTTGTAGTTGTTGTCATAGCCACAAAATTTGAGCACAACAGCTACCGGCTGCGACATACTCAGCTTCTGCAGTAGACAAAGCTACAGATACTTGCTTTTTACTATGCCAACTTATTAAAGAATTTGAAAACAGATGACATGTGCCATTAGTGTTTTTCCTATCTGATTTGTAGCCAGCAAAATCAGAATCAGAATAACCTACTAAGCTGCAATCGCTTCCTTTGGAATATTAAAGCCCATATTTAGGTGTTCCATTAAGATACCTAAATATACGCTTGACTGATTTTAAGTGAGATTCCTTAGGATTTGATTGATATCTTTCACACATACGCACACTAAACATGATGTCCGGTCTAGAAGCAGTAAGATACAAGAGAGACCCAATCATACCTCTATACCTTTTGACATCAACGCACTTACCATGTTCATCTTTGTCCAAGTTTCCGTTGGTAGGCATAGGGGTGTCAATTGATTTAGAATTATTCATTCCAAAACGCTTGAGCAGCTCTCTACAGTATTTTGTGTGACATACTGTTGTACCTTCATCAAGTTGCTTTATTTGGAGGCCTAAAAATAGTTCAACTCCCCCATGAGACTCATCTCAAACTCACCCTGCATAACATTAGAAAATTCTTCGACCAAGTGTATGTTAGTTGAACCAAAAATTATATCGTCTACATAAACTTGGACTAAAAGAATATGCTTTCCTTTGTGTTTAATGAATAGTGTATTATCCACTTTACCTCTAGAATATCCATGATCAAGAAGAAATTTGCTAAGTCTTTCGTACCACACACGGGGTGCTTGCTTAAGACCATATAAAGGACGCTTTAATTTGTAAACATGATCTAGATATTCAGAATTTTCAAAACCGGGAGGTTGTGAAACATATACTTCTTCATTTATAACACCATTTAAAAACGCACTCTTTACGTCCATTTGGTAAAGCTTGAAATTCATAGAACACGCATAGGCAAGCAAAAGACGTATAGCTTCTAGGCGAGCAACCGGAGCATAAGTCTCCTCATAATCTATGCCCTCCTCTTGGTTATACCCTTGTGCTACCAAGCGTGCCTTATTTCTAGTTATCACTCCGCTTTCATCAAGTTTATTCCTAAAAACCCACTTAGTACCTATGATGTGATGATCTCGCGGACGAGGGACAAGTTCCCAAACGTCATTTCTTTTAAATTGATTTAGCTCTTCTTGCATGGCCATTAGCCAAAATTCATCAACCAAGGCCTCTTTAGCATTTTTAGGTTCCACTTGTGATACAAAAGTGAAGTGAGAACAAAAATTACTTATCTTAGAACGAGTCAACACTCCCTTTGAAATGTCTCCCAATATATTGTCTATTGGGTGGTCTTTAGAGGATTTCCAAGCTGGTGGAAGGTCCTTCACTTCAGATATTCCTTCCTCTTTAACTTTTTCATGACATGTATCTTCCTCCTTCTCAATAGCAACCGCTTCAGATTGATCAATTTCCGAACCAGTTTCTTTGAGTATGTCTTCTGTAGATACACCTGCGTCATTAAAAGAGATACCTTTTCCGACAATTTTTGGGTAAGACTCATCAAAAGAAACATGGACAGATTCTTCAATAGAAAGTAAACGCATATTATACACTCTATATGCTTTGCTTGATTGAGAGTAACCAAGAAAAATACCTTCATCAGCTTTAGCATCAAACTTCCCAAGATTTTCCTTACAGTTATTCATAACAAAACATTTACAACCGAACACATGAAAATGAGACAAGTTGGGCTTTCTACCTTTTAAAATTTCATAAGGGGTTTTATTCAAAATAGGACGAATTAAAATCCTATTTAGAACATAACAAGCCGTACTAATTGCATCGGCCCAAAAGTATTTTGGTAATCCACCCGAGCATTGTTCTTGCCAATTCCTCTAAAACTCGATTTTTGCATTCCACAACACCGTTTTGTTGTGGAGTTCGAGGAGCTGAAAAGTTATGCTCAATGCCATACTTGTCACAAAAATTATCAAAGAGATGGTTTTGAAATTCACCTCCATGATCGCTTCGGATTGTAACTATTTTAGAATTCATTTTATTTTGGGACAGCTTTGCAAATCTTTTGAAAGCAGAAAAAGTTTCATCTTTGCTATGAAGAAATATAGTCCAAGTGAATCTAAAGTAGTCATCTACTATTACGAAACCATAATAGTTTCCACCTAAGCTCTTTGTCCTAGATGGTCCAAAGAGATCCATATGGAGAAGCTCAAGGGGTCTTGAAGTTGAAATTATATTTTTAGATTTAAAAGAGACCCTTGTTTGTTTTCCCATTTGGCAAGCATCACATAGGTGGTCTTTTGAAAATTTTATTTTTGGAAGACCTACTACTAGATCCTTGGATACAACCTTATTAAGCAAATCAAAATTAACATGCGCTAAGCGTCTATGCCATAGCCATGAATCATCATTTAAGGTTACTAGACATTTAGTGCTTGTTAAGGATACACTCAAAAGATCGAGCATATATATATTGTTTACTCTTACACCCTTAAACACAACATTTTGTTCGGTATGTTCAATTTTGCAACATGTTTTTGTGAAAGAAACTTTATAACCTTTGTCGCATAGTTGACTTATACTTAACAAACTGTGTTTAAGTCCCTCTACAAGATGTACATCAGAAATAGTAGTGGTAGAGGGATTACCTACACTACCTTTACCAAGTATAGCTCCTTTGTTATTGTCTCCATAAGTAACATATCCCTTTTTCTTTGCTTTGAAGTCAATAAAAAGTGATATGTCACCCGTCATATGCCTTGAACACCCGCTGTCCAGAAACCATCTTCTTTCCATGGATGCAAGACACTCATCCTACAATATCAAAAGAGAGAGGTAGGTACCCAATTTTTATTGTGTCCAAGTGGGTAAGTGGTAACATGGTTGTCTTTAGGCTTCCATTGATAAATGCCTTTAGGCACAAGAAATCTTCTAAACTTGCATTTCTCAATGGTATGGCCAGCATGACAACAATAATGACAAACACTACGATAATGATGATGTTTACTATTGGTCCTTAAATCCTTTGGAACAAAAGAATATTTTGCATATGGAGGATTTAATGATTTTTGAACAACCTAGTATCAACAGCATAAGTAATCTTAGGTTGCAAGGCTTTTTCCAATTTGGCTTTAAGAGAGATGACCTCTTGTTGCCAAATGTGGCACCTTTCACAATGCCTTATTTTACTACAACCATCAATATCAATAGCTTTTGAATTTTCTGCAATACTAGCTTTCAAGCATTTTAAATCTTTTTCAGCATATTGTACTTTACCTTCCAAGTATGAAAAATTTTTTTATCAGAAGCTAATCTTTTAAATGCTTCTTTAGCTTCATTATGCAGTTTTTCAAAAGCTACTTTCAATTCAGAAAAAGACATAGAAGAGAAGTTGTTATAATAAGCTTGTTTTACCTTTTTATCATCACTTTTCTTCTTATGGTGGTACTGATTTTTGGTGTGAGCCATAAGACACAAATTTGCGGTTTCATCGCTATCACTTGTGCATTGTGTACTTGATGAATCACTATCACTCTCCCAAGCAATGTAAGCTCTTCTTTGCTTATTATTATACCTTCTTGGTGGAGCTTTTCCTTTATCCTTTTTCTTTAAAGGACAATCCGTTTTATAATGTCCGGACTTGCCACAATTAAAGCAAGACCCTCTTTCTCTATTCTTCTTAATCTCTTCCTGTTTTGAATCCATAGATTGTCTTCTAAAATTTATGAGATTTTTGTCGGAATGCTTGATTCCATTCTTTCGAATGAATCTATTATATCTCCTAACAAAAAGTCCCATTTCTTCGTCACCGGAGTCTTCGTCACTACTTGAATCATTGTTGCTTAGCTCTTTTTGTGAGGACTTTGAGTTAGAAGCCATAAGAGCTATAGGCCTCTTCTCACCCTCTTTGTCTTTATTCTTCTCCTTTCCCTTTTTACTTTTGTTCTCAAACTTTTCTAGACTTTCTAGTTCTTGCTGATGTTCCTCTAGCTTTCCAAACAAAGTAGTCATTGTGAGTGTCGTTAGATCATTGGCTTCCTTGATAGCTGTCACTTTAGGTTGCCATTCCCTGCTAAGACATCTCAGAATTTTATTAGTAGCAATATCATTGGAAACAGGTTTTCCAAGTGCATTCAAACGATTAATGAGATGAACAAATCTATTTTGCATGTCGGGAATAGATTCTCCTTGTTTCATGCGAAAGAGTTCGAACTCTTGATTAAGTGTGTTAATGCGAGACTGTTTTACTTCAATTGTACCTTCATGTGCAATTTCTAAAGCATCCCACATTTCTTTAGATGTCGAGCAATGGGAAACTCGATAATACTCATTTGCACTAAGTGCTGAAATTAGCATATTTCGAGCTCTCCAATCACTTGACCACTTTTTCTCATCTTTTTCATACCAATCATCTTCTGGTTTAGGTACTCTGGCACCTGCCTCATTCATCATGGTAATTTGAAAAGGACCATTTTGAATGGCAGCCCATACGCGCCTATCAACAGAATTTATATGTACTCGCATGCAAACTTTCCAGTAGCCATAATTTTCACCATTGAAAACAGGAGCTCTATTGTACGCCCCCTTTGGTTCAGAATCCATAACGTTACAGGAAGCCACAAAGCACCAGCAAACCGGTGCTCTGATACCACTTATTAGACGCTATGGCGAGTGATCTAGAGGGGGGGGTGAATGGATCACCTCCTTGATTTCAAGGATTTAAAATGTTTTTCAGAGTTTTCAAGAAATTACGGAAACAACGGTCCCAAATATACAAGCGTCTATTCTGGACCAGCCACTAGAAGACCATACAAGCGATAACGTGTTGGATTTACGATTGCGATGATAAAGGATTAAACACACAATATGTAAAACAGTTGAATACACTTATCACTAAAGCTATTTCCAATGAATCGAAAATCAAATGAAAACGTAAATAGAGATAGAGAAGAGATACAATACGCCAAGATTTGGTAAGGAAGTTCCCCACGTTCGTCCTCGCGTGTGGGTACGTCTCCCTCTCAATTTCAAATCGAAATTGAGAACTCTTAAATCAAAATTGCTGAATCCGTCGATTACAAGGTTGCAATAAAAACACTAGAATTCTAAACACCTAGAATTTCCTATTGTATCAACCTTCACTTGATCTGAGCCCAATCAAGATTCCCTGCAAGTTATACAATCAATTCACCGGTTCCACGACCTATTTGAAAAATCCCCCGATTTCCAAAACTCTCGCTGCGGCTGAATCTGACTTGTAAACGTGACTAACAAACCCTTAAGAACACGCCCGTTCTTGAAGGAAAACGCAACTGGTTTTTCCTTGAAACCTTCTATCAATCTTCAACTCAGTTGGATCTCCGATCGTACCACTGAACGTTATCTCGAAAGCCTTCAATTCACAGGACAACAAACACTTCCTTGTTGATGTTCTTGAATTAAGATCTTTGAGAAGATGATGAAGATGAATTTGATTCTAGGTTTCAAACTTGCTCAATATTGAAGTTCCAACACTACAAAAACCCTTTCTTGATGTGTTCTTCAATGCTTAATCACTGTAAAATTCGTCTCTGATTTTCTATGATCTATATAACTAAAATGAAACAAACACACATCTGTATGCAGATTCTGTTAGAGAAATAACAGATTAATGAATCGATTCAAGCCTTGATGA
Source organism: Lathyrus aphaca (assembly GCA_963966055.1). Taxonomy (NCBI): domain Eukaryota; kingdom Viridiplantae; phylum Streptophyta; class Magnoliopsida; order Fabales; family Fabaceae; genus Lathyrus; species Lathyrus aphaca. The sequence continues at coordinate 296,804,536 of OZ014524.1, forward strand.
ATCGATACATACTGATCATTTTTGTAAAAACAGAACCATTTAAACAGCATGAATCGATACATCATAAGATGAATCGATTCATTTTGCGAATTTCCAGAATCCTTCAAACAGCATGAATCGATTCATGCTAGAATGTATTGATTCATTTTGCGTGTTTTTCCAAAAGTTCAAAAACATTGAAAAACAAAAGAACCAAAACTAAAGCAAGCATATTTCTTAATGTGAAGCAAACATAAACACTTAAAAATTATAATCAATCAAAAACTAAGGTTGCTCACAAGAAAGCCATCAAACAAGCAAAGATAATCAAGTTCCTTATCTTTACCGTTTGCGGAACCTGCAGTACCTTAAATAACAACATCAACATGGGGTGAGATAAAACATCTCAGTGAGTTCCTTATCTTAGAGTTATCTCGACTCTAAGGGTTCAATTCTATCATTCACAAGTCTTTGGCCACTTCTCATAAGAAACCAAAACAAAAGGAACAAATGACATGCCTACTCTCGATGTAAAACGAATGGAACATCTACCTCAAGTCTTTATGGATGCTTCCCATAGGACTAAAGACAACCCACCTTAAGACTTACTTAATAGGTTACGGAGGGCTCGATATAACACTCACTAAATTCTTTACGGATGCTTCCCGTGGGACTAAGAATAACCAACCTCAAGAATTACTCAAGACTTACCGCGTGTAATACCTCAAAATTTTCCCTCTCATTTTGTCAACATTTTGCATAGCATTTAGCATAAACAAGTTCATGTATCAATCAAAAACATTGCATCATGTTCATCATAGCTAAGGCATAAGTATGTGATCATTGATTGGAGAAATTAAAGGCTATACAAAGACAACCAATGAGCTACAAAGATTCTCAATCATGTTCAAAGGGTTCACAACATCCCATAAGTCTTCATTTGAAGCCACAAGTCTTGAGAAGAATTGAATTGATCAAAGGAGGCAAGCAGTGCAACATCTCCTGATGAAAAGGGGCCAAATTAGGGTTTCTATTCTACTGGGGTTCTCAGTGAGATTTTGATCCAAAGTTGATTCCATTGTCCTCTATATGATGTCAAGTGCCTAGGGTTCAAATTTCATCCATAGAAACATTTTGGAAGTAGTTCAATTGTCCAGATTATTGAAAATCAGGGAATTGGGGAAAAGTCAACCATGCTGTGGAAAAAGTCATGTCCTGACTTTTTGAGATCAAAATCATGACATAAGGGTTACAAGGATCCCATGGTTCAAATTTTATCAAGAAATTATGGAGGAATCAAGAGAAATCAAGAAAACCAAAACTTACCATTTTTGGAAAATTAGGGTTTCCAAAAATAGCAAGTTTTGGTCATTTTTTCTGCTACTTCAAGTGAGGTCTTTTCTCCCAAAATACAAGGGCTATGGAAATTATACCTTGAGCCAACTAAAGAGGGCATCTTAAGCTTCAAATCCATATGTGGAACACACATATAGCATTAAAATTGAGAGAGATATGATCATGCAAAGATTGGGCAAAACAAGGCAAGAGGCAAGTCATGGGCGAGGCAGTCTGTTGGCCTGCGTGCGCGACCTGCCTGAAATTTTATCAAACAGGTCTTGTGCAAAAAGGAAAGTAATTTTCTCCATCAAAAAGGCTTCAAATGAATTTTCTTTGAACTTCAAAGTTGTTTATTGGCATATTTCCAACAACTTTGATGTTCAAAGGTTTTTCATTTGATCAGTGGTTTAAAAGTTATGGAAGGGCAAAGTGTGAAGGTTGAAATTGGTCAGGCAAAAGCCCTAGGGTGCATGGCAAGACAATAGATGCAGGCTAATTTTGAAGCATCATGCCATGAACTTCAATGGTTTTTTTGAGTTGCTTAGAGACCATGTATCAACTTGGATTGAACATCAAATAGATTCTATGAAGCATCCTCTTCAAATTGATCACAAAAATTGCATCATTTAGTGCCTTGTTCTTGAAGAAATCATCAAGGTAAGGGCATCATATCAAACTGGTTTACTTGCTACCTAAGGCATTATATTGTGATAAATTTCCACATTCAGTTAGCAGGCGTTCATTAGTTGACATAGGGATGTCATGTTGCATTGCATACCAACAAGTTTAAAAGATCACATGGCTGCCTGCTCATGATAGTTTCCATGTACTTCATGAGAATCAATTCAAGGGCACAATTTCAAGCATTGAGATCAAGCTTCATTGACTTATTTCATCACATGTCATAGAGCTGGCATCACCATAATTGTCATGTGCTTCATCACATTGGATAGAATTCGAGCTAAGCAAACTCAGTTTCAAACCATTTGCTTCCTTTCACATTCAACTCACTCCAACTCACTTCAACAAACTTCAACTCAACCATAACTAACTTGACTCAGTTAACTAGGGTTCCAACTGTTAACTGAGTTGGTTAGAAGATTAACCTCACATATAAAAGCCAAACCAAACTGAATTGATATCGCTTTTTCATTTTGCACGAAATTTCACTCCAAACTGCAACATTTTGCTCTGCTTTCTTTCTGAAGTTTCAGTGCAGTTTGAGTGGATTAAGCTTCATATATCATTTCCATTCTTCATCTTCTTCATTGATCATCATCATCATCACTTCAAAACATCCCTTCCAATGAGAAATTAAATGGTGTTTGCAGAATTGCACCAGGGCAAATCATTGCATTTTGGTGAGATTCTCATTGGTATTCATCAAATACATTGCAACCATCATGTCTTCAGCTTCATCATCATCTAAGGCCTGAGTTCTATGGATCAAATAGCTTGAAGCTTCAAGAATTCCATTCTGCATAATCTCCGCATCTCCTAAAATTCAGTGAAGATTCAAGTTTATTGAGTGTTCGTTTCATTTAATCAAGTATCAAGATCAAGCATCAAGAGCATTGGAACCTCCTCTCTGGTTTTCTTCAACCTCTGCACATCTTCATTTTCAGGTTTCCTCTTGAAATTCAGTTGCACGATTTTGAATATTTTTGCTTGATTTGTGTGATTTAGAGCTTAGTAGAAGCCATGGATCATCTGTTTAGTTGATAGACATCTTAGATGCTTATATGCAGAATTTTAGGTTGATGTTGTTTGGTTCGATTTGCACCGTGTGTTTAAGATTAATGGATTTTGAGCCTAGATTGTTGTTGTGTGTAGTCTTATAATCATTTTCATGACTATAGATTGAGTTTTAGTGAAGTTATCATGTTTCCCTAACTGACAGGTGACCGGAGAAGGTGATCGGAGACTAGCTTCGGTCACGTGAACAGTAACCCTAATATTAATGAGAGAATAAGTCTCAGCCAAACGATTGCTTCCATCCAACGCCCATAATCTTGCTAGCAAATTAATGAAGGGTGTGCTAGTCACGTGTGGATTTTGTGAAGAAAAGTTTAGGTTCATGTTTGCACCCCCAGCGTGTGTGTGTTAGGCCTAGTGTAGTGTCATTTCCTTACTATATCCACCCCCCAGGCCCAATCTTTTTTTTTCTTTGAATTTTTTTTTCTTTTATCCTTTTTATTTCATTTTCGTTTCCAATTATTAAAAATACAAAAACACCTCTAAATATCCCAAATTAATTCACACATGATCTTTGATATTTTCTTGAATTTTACATAATTTTTGTTTCCATTTTTATTTTAATTTTAAACCAGAATTAATTTCCCAATTAATTTCCTTTCCATTTTCCTCTTTTCTGACCAATCAATTTGTCCAATTTATTTCTCCTAAACAACATATGATAAATTGTTCATTCTAGTTGTATTATTCAGAGGACTCCCTAAGCCTCCCAAAAATATTTTTGTTTTGATTTTTAGGTCATGGTAGGTCATGTTTTTGTCCTATTCTTTCACATGTATGCACATAAACCCTAATCTCATTCCATACCTCATTTGACCACTCAAAAATAAGAATTTCTGTGATATTTTTTGGACATAAGTCACCTTTTGGATTTTGTATTTGATTGTTAAGTTTCATAATTTTTCTAAGCTATTTGATATCTTTCTAAGTTGTTTAGGTCATAAGTCACATTTTTTGTCTTTTCCCTCACTTCCTTTGATCCAATTTGAATAAGGCATTTATGCCATTCCCTTGAGATATTAATTTTGAGTCTTATAGGTCCTATGGGATGTCTTCAAGTGCTGAGTACCCTCCTTAGGTTTTCACCTTTGAGGTTTTATGGTTTCTTGAGCCATAAGTCATAAGCTAGCCTTATACTATCATTATTTTGTGTCTTATAAGTTAATTGTGATCATCTCCATATGTTTACCTCAAGTTTAGACCCTTTTGCATTCTTTTGAACTTCATTTGTCATCTAAAGGTCCTTAAAACCCTAATTTGTGACACTTAGCCTTAAGACAATTCTTACCACTTCATTTGTGAGTATTTTGTGGGTCTAATTTTCATTCTAAATCTTCATCAAGCCTCTGTTTTTTATGGGGAGTTCAAGCTTCCTTGGTCTTTGTTTCTTATTTTTCTTTCCAAGTCATTTGTTTCACTTTTAGAACCATGTTTCCATGTTCATCCTTTCATCTTTCCATATCATGTTTGAATCTCCTTAACTTGAATCTATTCTTTCTCACATGATCTAATCTCATCCTTCACTTTCATTTAGTGTTAAGTTCTGGATTTTTGCATTCACCTTTGATTTTAGGAGATTTTAATATGTTAAAGCACTTAGGTGTCTCTTTTAATTCATCCTTAGGTTTCATTAGGGTTAGATTACACTTTAGGGCGTAGTTTGAATTTGATTCACTTCATCCCTTTAAATACTTTTAACATGACTTAGCTCCTGCCCTTAGAAGTTAGCTAACATGTAGAAGACCTTAGGATTTGATTTTAGGCTTAGAAGTTCATTAGTGAGCTTATTAGCTAGTGTGAGTTGTTAGTTGATTTTGCCATGTTATAATTGTTCGAATTACTTCATCATGCTAACATTTGTTTTGTAGGGGGAAGATTGAGGTAAGCATTAATTCATTCCTATCTCTTACACATTTTAATTATGCTTGCCTTAGCACTTGGTGCTTTGTTCATAGGCTTCACTTTTGTTCTTTAGGTTCAACTTAACTTCCTTAGGAAGTAAGTTGAACTCTAACTTGCTTTTCTTTTCCTTAGGTTTAGAATACCTCATGAACCATAAGATCACCTATTGTACATAATAAGATAACTTAGGGTTGTGTCTTAGTCCCCCATTAGCTTTGAACTTTTTCCTCTTGAGTCTTCTTTCCTCATCTTCAAACAAAATCAAAAACACTTAATAAATGCATGAAAGAATCTCTTGTGTATAGCCTTATTCCATGGGGCACTTACATTCATTCCATCTTGGAATAGTGTGGGCTTGTCTAGCATGATGTACAAGTCTGATCAAGAGGTTATTTCATAAAGAAAATATAAAAGACACTTCTTCACAGACAACAAAAACATGTAATAAAGTTCAACAAGCTAGTGAACTTAAACCCTAATCCTTGGAAACAAGTCTTAGATAAATTCTCCTTACTTGGAGTGCTTGCTATATTATTCCATCTTGGAATGTAGTAGAAAGTACACATTCCATGGAAAAGAGTTTGAATTCACTTCCTTGTGTCAAATTCATACAAAACTCTTAAAAAGCAAACAACAAACAATAAGCGACTTTCATGCGGGAACTTCTTTTCTCACCTCATTCATTCTCAACCCTAACTTGCGACGACTTGTATCGCATGCAAGATGGTAAATGCACTCGTACCAGACGAGCCTGCAACACCTGAGCATAGACATACACAGTTCCAACCAAAAAACACAAACAAATAGTTCCCGCCTGGTTAGGCTAACTACATCGACTCTGATCCCCATTTTCCCGATGAGGTACGTAGGAAGCGGGGTAGGGCCCGTTCGAGCACATTATTTATTTTCCCTACATTTCCCCTTTCTTTCCATTCTCTTTTCCAGTTCCCTTTCTCATTCCACTTCCATTCCATTAGCAATTCATTTGTTCAGCAGCAGCTTTATTTCTCACCCTTTGAAACAAAACAAGCAAGCATGCATCCCGTCGGGCGATCTGGTGTGCTAATACCTTCCCAAGTCGTAACCGACTCTCGAACCCAGATCTTTGGTTCGCAAGGCCTCGTCTTTTCCTTATCTCTTAGGTTTGTGAAGCATTACCTTTCCCATTCATTCGGGATAAAAATGTCTGGCTGGCGACTCTACCTTTTCCGCGCCACTTTCGCGTTTGTACTAGGATGAAAATCCTGGGAGCGCCAGCTGGCGACTCTGTTGGGGATCGAACCCAAAATCTCTGGTTTTCCTCATAGAGTCAATCATAACGGCCGTTTGTTTTTGTTTCTATGGGTGTTTATATGTGTGTTGCTGTGTGTTTATTTACTGTTTTCATTTACAGTTTTATCTTACAACATTTATTTACTGCTTACAGTTATTTATTTCCACATGCATCATATATTGGACTGTGTTGGTTTATTTTTTCCTATGGGATGGGTTTTGTTATTGTGAGATGAGCTCGTAACCGGGGCTCGAGTACATCTTAGGACTTAGAGTGGTTCCACTTTGGCTTCATGGCATTTTGCTATGTTGGTAGTAGTGAGTTCCACACCTTGACTTGCGACCTTCTCAGAAATGTATTGATACCTGAATCTTTCTGGGGAAATACACAACCTTGATAGTTATGTGCAGTCAGGGGACCGATCATTGAGAACCTTTGTAGAAACATCCCTCTCCAGTGATGACAGTGGCAGACCATATTTGTTGGCAAACTCACTCGCATCCGACGGCCCACTAGGAACTCGCATAGGATAGCCTGGTTCTCTCATAGTAATCCAGTTAAAGCAAATTGTTCGTATGATGATGGTATTGTACCCTTCGAAATGAATGTACTATTGTTTCTCGATTCAGTTCTTGAAGTTGGGGACTTATGAAGGATGCTTGTTTCCTTGGACTCAGTTGAGACCTCCCTGAGTAGTACATAATGCCAAACCGATTCCATGATTTGGTCTTGAGCCATTTCTTTGAGATGCTGAACATATTATTGTTGCTCGGATTTGAGAGTCTATGATGTTGACCCGAGTAGCTCACCTATGAAATTGGGAGGGGTTTATAGAATTGCAGGAACCTTAACCTTCAACACACTCACTGTGCCAGCATGCTTCAGTATTGTGATCTATTTTGTTACACGTTGATTCTGAGATTTGAACCTCTGATCAGAGAGATGTTTGTGATGATGTTGTGACCCTGCACAAACACTTGATTATATGACTGACACTACATAGACACATCACTAATCACATGCCTTTCCTAGCATAAGCATCATGACATCATTAATCATATGTGTTCTTTTTATTCCCAGGGTTCATATTACTTCCGATTCCTGGTCACATTGCTGCTTCAAGATGGAGACTCCAAGGAAGAAGAATGTTCACTATACTTTCCCACAACTAGAGACAGAGGGTATTTAGAGGTTGATCAGCTTGATGAGTGACAAAGTTCTTGATGACTTCAAAAGAGATTATGGAAAGATTATGGATTATGTGAATAAGCCAACAATTGATCAAAGGGACAACCTGCATTCCTTGTTGCAATTCTATGACCCACAACTACGAGTCTTTGTTTTCCCAGATTTCATTTTGGCACCTACATTGGAGGAGGTCTCCTGTATCCTGAATATTCCCATTAGAGAAGGTATGGCTTATTATGCTTTTGAGAGGAGCCCTCCTTATGAAGACATTACTACTGCCTATCACTCGAGTATGCTCAGATTCAAGATAGGGCTAGAAGCCAGCCAGGGTAAGGGGATTTTTTTGGAGTTTCTCATCACAGAAGCTCATGTTATGGCATCAGGAAACAAATGGGAAGATTTCAAAGCATTACTAGCCATGATAGTGTATGGGATAAGCTTGTTCCCAGGAGAGAAAGGATTAATCAGCATGGAGGCTATCACCATCTTTGTCAAAAGAAACCCAGTGCCTACATTGTTGGGTGACTTCTACTACGGGGTTCATTACAGGAATGAAAAGAGAAAGGGACATGTGAACTGTTGTGCATCCTTGTTTGATGAATGGTTTGTAAGGCAACTCCCAAAATCAGGACATTTCCAAGACTTGAAACAATCTTGGAAGTGGTACAAAAGATTGATGGGCTTAACCTCAGATGACATTGCTTAAGGATGCAACAGGGATCTTATAGGCAAGGAAATCATGGTTAGATGTGGTAGCTTTCCAAATGTACCCTTGATAGGAAGGAAAGGTGGAATCAGTTATAATCATGTCTTGTCCAGAAAACAATTTGGTTATCCTTTGAGAGCTTTACCATTGATTGAAGAGATAAGTGAGTCACTATACTTTCCAGCAGAAGGTAACTTGAAGACGAGCATACTAGCATCCCAAGCCTGGGAAGTTAGAATGATGAAAGGAAAGAAGGATTTCGGGAGAGTAGATCCAAAGACTTATGATCCTTTTGCCACCTGGTTGGAAGATCGTGTAGAGACTTTGTTGCTCCCATTCTCCAAGGAACCACCTTTCTATCCATAGGAAGTGGCCCCTATAACTTCAGTCCCTCTTCAGGAGTATCAGAAATTGGAGGCCTTGGTTAAACAACTCAGGATGGAGAATCAAGAAGCCAATAACTCATACCAGAAGTTGAAGATTCAAAATCAGAACTTGGAAGAGAGGGCTCACCATGCTGAAGAAATGGTCAGGCTCAAGCAACAGGACTTTCAGGAACGAGAACTCTATTTTAAGAAAAGAGGGTTAGCTGAAACTCACAAGGCGATCCAGCGCCGAAAAGATAAGAAAGAGTTGAATGAAGCTAATGAAACTATAACCTTGTGGTAGGATAAATGGGAAGACAACTTGAAGATGCAGAAAGAGCTGGAAGCCAAGTACAAGTTAGAGATCAAAGGTCTTCAAGATTCTTTATCTAAATAGGGATAGATCCTTCAAAAGGACTACCACCAAGAGAAGAGTCATCTTCAAGATATAGCGGAAAGTCAACAGGCAGTGAAGGATGCTCAGAAAGAGATAGAGGAGTTGAAGCTTATAGTTGATGTCAAGAAGACCAAGACTGAGTCCATTGTAAACAAAGAGAGTGAGAAGGTGTTCCTAACACAAATTGAGGAGTTGCATGCCTCTTTTGACCTTAGGGATCTCTTGATTCAAAAGCTCATACAGGAACCAGACCATCCGGTCATAGTCCAGTTGCTTCAAGGTGTCAAACGCCTAAGCTGGAGGTTGCAGGATGTAGATCTTCCTAGGCTTTAGTCTTGTATTCATATGTTTGGATTACCCACAAGCATGTTATGGGATTCCTATCTTGCAGATGTAATTTCTCTCTTTGATGTATGAACTGGCACCCTACGGGGACTTTGTTATTCCAGTTTTCTTTTGAGTTACCTTAAGTCTTTGGTTGTTATCTTTTGCACAGACATGGGATATTAAATATTGCCACTTCACATCTGAATGTCACACAAGGTCTTCTTTCAAGCTATTCTCTTAATACCGAAATGGGAAAGTAAAATAAAACCTTGAGGATAAGAGGAACACATCATTACATATATATCATTTGCATTTTTATTTGCAGGTTTCTCTAGGTTACTTAACTTATCTATTTTCCAGGTAAAGATTGCGAGAGCTGCCAAGACCCGTCACCTCAGACAAAATATTCCTCATCGGTACGCAACCTGCAACAACCAAAGAATTATCATGGACGCAGTACAGACAGAGCTCAATGAATTCCGCACCTGGATGAGAGAATTCATGGTTATGATGCAGGGTATGGCCTAAGGATAGCAGGATCTGAGGAATGCCATGCAGAGACTTACTCCTCCCCAGACTGACCCTCATGTGGTCACACCAGATTCTCAAGGGAATCCCCCCAACAACAACAATGGAGGAGGTGGACCTCCAGTTCCAGAGACTGGCACACCAACTCTTATTCCCATGGAAGACATACAAGAGGATCAGTTCCCTCCTATTAATAATGATATGGGATTTGGCATGGAAGGAAATTTTCAAGACTTTTTGTTGCTAGCCGAAAAGGTTAAGGCCCTTGAGTGTAGAGACACTCTTGGGATAGACTTATTTTATATGGGCTTGGTTCCTGGAGTGGTCATTCCTCCCAAGTTCAAGCCACCAATCTTTGATAAGTACAATGGTAACACCTGCCCCAAAACGCATCTGCAGGTTTTTACCAAAAGATTGCTACCCATACTAGGGACGAGTGTAATACTTCAAAATTTTCCATCTCATATCCTCAACATTTTGCATATCATTTAGCATATATAAGTTCACAAATAAGCAAAAAAAAACATTGCATCATGTGCAACATAGCTGAGGCATAGGTATGTGGTCAATGACTGGAGAAACTGAGGGCTATACAAAGACAAACAAAGGGCCACAAAGCTTCTCAACATTTTGTAAGGGGTCCACAACATCCCACAACTTCTCATTTGAAGACACAAGTCATGGAAAGTTGTGGTTTGATCAAGGAAGGCAAGTAGTGCAACATCTCCTGATAAAAATGGCCAAATTAGGGTTTCATTTCTACTGGGCTTCTGCATGAAGTTTTGATTCAAAGTGGATTTCCTTGTCTTATATATGATGACAAGTGCCTAGGGCTCAAATTTCATCCACAAATTCATTATGGAAGAGGTTCAATTGGCCAGATGATTGAAAATCAGGGATTTGGGGAAAAGTCAACCAGGATGAGGAAAAAGTCAACTCCTTACTTTTTGAGATCAAAATCATGAAATTATGGTTACAAGGGTCCTATGATTCAAATTTTATCAAGAAATGATGGAGGAATCAAGAGAAATCAAGAAAACCAAAACTTACCATTTTTGGAAAATTAGGGTTTCCAAAAATGGCAAGTTTTTTCCATCTTTGCAGCATCTTTGAGAGAGACCTTCTCCCAAAATATGAGGGCTATTAAAATTCTACTTGGAGCCAATTAAAGAGGGCATATTGAGCTTCAAATACATAGGTGGAACTCCTTCATAACATCAAAAATGAGTGAGATATGATCTTGGCAAGTTGGAACAATTCAAGGCCCAAGGCAAGTCATGGGCAAGGAAAATGCAGGCCAGTGCGCGCCCTGCAAGACAATCCATCAAGCACGTGGTGGGAAGAATGTCAAGCTATTTTTATTTTCCAAAAAGACCTCAAATGAATTTTTGGTGAACTACAAAGTTGTTCCCCTATATGATTGCAACAACTTTCATGTTCAACGATTTTCACTTGATCAAAGTATGAAGAGTTATCTAAGGTCAAAGTAGGGGTCCTCCACTGACCAAGTCACAAGAAAAGTGTCTAGACATGCCAATGATCCTCAGGCCCAAGTGTGCAAATTTGTGACAAAATGTTCATGCACCAATTTGAGATGCTTAGAGGCAGTGTTACATCATTGTATCAACATCAAACATGTTCTACATATCATCACCTTCAATTTGAGTCCAAGGATTGCATGTAGTAGTGACTTGTGCTTGAATGTACATGCTTTTGAAGATCAATGCAAGCAACGGGTTTTCTTGTATGGCAAGGTATTACATTGTGCTCAAGATTCAGTTCATTCCATTTGGTTTGTATCATTCAATATCACTTAGCCATGAAGCATTACATTAGGATGAACATGATCCTATGGCTGCCTGCATACTACACTTGCCCTATACCATCATCCAAGTTCAAGTCAACTGAATGAGAGTGAACTTGGTGTAAACAAGATCAGAATAGCTTCACTTTGTTTCATTACAACTCATCATAATGGCCATGTTCTATTCCACATCTGATCCAGCTTAAAGCAAGAAAGCTTATCATGCACACTCATCATGCAAGCATACCTCAACTACCATGTTCATCACTGCATGACATCACCTCAAGGATGCACTGATATACAAGCTTTTACATCAAGTACACCATAAGTGCTATGAAGCTTGCAACATATGACTGAGCTCGAGTAGAAACTTCCTGAACACACAGCTGGCATAACCAATCTAACTAACTTGACTTACTCTCAACTGAATCAACTCAGTTAACCATGGTTCTAACTGTTGACCAAAGTTCAAGGACTCTATAAAAGCAAGAGCTCACTGCATTTTGAGCTCTCTCTCTCTCTCTCTCTCTCACTTTTGCTCGAAATCCACCATAGAACTCTCAAATTTCTCTCTGCAATCTCTGCAAATTCTTTGATAATTGAAGAGGATCAAGCTTCTTCAATCATCAACATTCATCATCTTCTTCTTGGTGCTTCTTCAATCTTCATCAGAACCACATTGCCATGGAGAAACTTCTCTGAATCATCCAATTGCACCTTTGCAATATTATTGCATTTTGATTCGAGCAACATCAATCTTCATCTCTCTCTCACTTTTGCTCGAAATACACCATAGAACTCTCAAATTTCTCTTTGAAATCTCTGCAAATTCTTTGATAATTGAAGAGGATCAAGCTTCTTCAATCATCAACATTCATCATCTTCTTCTTGGTGCTTCTTCAATCTTCATCAGAACCACATTGCCATGGAGAAATTCTCTGAATCATCCAATTGCACCATTGCAATATTACTACATTTTGATTCGAGCAACCTCAATCTTCATCTCTCTAGCACTAATCTTCATCTATCCATCATCAGCATCTTGTTTTGCTCAAGTTCTATGGTGTTTATTGCTTGAAGCTTTGAGTTTTCATCTCTGCAAATTGCACTGCATCTTCATCAGTTTCTCAAGATCCACACATCAAAGAGTGTTTATTTCACTCTTGTTGATTAAGATCAAGATCAAGCAATTCAAGGAGCCTCATCTCTGGTATTCTATCAACATCTAGACACCTCTTCAAATCAGGTTTGCTCTGATACTTTGCTTGATCAAAATGCCTACATTTCAATTTTTTCATGTTGATTGAAGCTCAATAAGAGCACTGCAATATTTGGCTAGATGATAGGCATGTTAGATGCATATATTCAGTTCTAGGTGTGGAAATGTTTGCCTTCGAATTGATTAATCCATGAACCTTAAGTCAGAAACAATGGTAGATTCTTATTCAGTGGTGAGATGCGAGTGCAATGGTGGTGATATATTTCATTTTCATGGAGGATTAGAGAAACCATAGGTCAGGGGTGACCGGAGAAGATGACTGAAGGTCACTTCCGGTCACCTGAACAATAACCCTAGGCCGGAGATGAAATTATAATAGAGCCCTTGGATTGTATTGATCCCACGCTCCAGATTGAGCCAACACATTAAAATTCTTGTGTCATTCACGTGCCACAAAGTCAACCAAAGTCAATCAGATGCTCTTCATACACCCCTGAGCAATTGACCTAAGCCCATTTAGTTCATTTCTCTGCTTTTTAGACCCCACAGGCCCAATGTCTTTTAATTCATTTTTAATTTCTTTTTTCATTTGATATCAATTTCGTTTCTTATTTTAAAAATTACCAAATTACATCAAAAAAATTCCAAATTAATTCATATAGGATCCGCTCAATTTTCCCTAATTTTCCATCTTTTTAGATTTAATTTTTATTCATTTTTTAAATCAGAATTAATTTTTACATTAATTGTTTTCTTATTTTCTCATATTTTGACCAATCACCTTGTACATTTTCTTTCTTTAAAACCATATAACATAAAGACCCCATTCTTTTTGCATTCTTTTAAGAGCTCATTAAACTTCCCCAAAATATTTTTATCTAGATTTTTAGGTCTTTGTTTGGGTCTTTTTGAATCCATGTTTTCCATATTGAATGCATAAACCCTAATTGGGTTCCAATGAGCCTTTCACCACTCAAAAATAGGAATTGTCAAGAGTTTTTTTCCACACATGCTATTCTCTGGATTTTGTATTATGTTGTCAAATTTCATGATTTTCTTAGTTCATTTGATATTTTTTCCAAGTTACTTAAGTCCTTAAGTCATTTTTGGTCCCTTTTAGAAACCTCCTTCATTCCTTTTGAATAAGGCATTCATGACATTGTTATAAGGTCTTGATTTTGAGTCTTTTAGGTCTTATTATAGGACCTAGAATGATGTATGTCTACCTTGGGTTATCACTTTTTGATTTTATTGCTTAATTGCTTCATAAGTTACACATGTGTCCATTTGCCCTAATTCTTCTTCTCCTTCCCTCTTAAGACTCCTAAACCTATCTCATGAGTATGTCAACTATGTTACATCATTTTTATTCATCTTATAAGTGATTCCACAATCATTTTTATGCATTCACTTCTTTTCATGAGTCTTTATGCTTCATTTAGTTCCATATGACACTTTGAAACTCCAAAAATCAAACCTTTTGTTCCCTTAATCCTAATGGTTTACCCTAGCTCATTTGTGGTTAATTTTTGGGCCTAAGCTTCATTTTAACTTTTCATCAAGCCCCTGGTTTTTGTATAGGGATTTCAAATTCTTTTGTTCATGTTTGAGTCTTACTTTAATTATTCTTCCTTTTGAAGTTTCACTTGCATTCTCTCTTATGTCCACAATATCACTCATATAGTTTGCATCTCTTTCACTTAGGTCTCTTCTTCCATTTTGGGTTGACTTCTTAGGAGAATTTAATGTGATGTTAACCCCTGGATTTTCCATTCACTTTAGGATTTGTACCTCTTTGATTTACTTAATCCTTTAAGGTTTCTTCATGTAACTTCACCTTAGATCTTATTTGATTTTAGTTCCTCTTTAGGGCATAGTTTGAAGTTGTCCACATTTGTAGCCTTAGAAACTTTTGAATTGATTTAGCTACTGACTTTTTAAGTTCACCCTCTTATAAGTTGTCTTAGGCTTAGGTAAGTAGCCTTAGAAATTCATTAATATCTTCCTCAGTTAGTGTGAATTGTGTGTGAAGATTTACCATGTAATAATGATTCATTTTGCTTCATCATACTAATATTGGTTTTGTAGGGGGGGAAGATGAGGTAATCACTTCATTCCTTATCTCTCATGCATATTTGTTTTGCCATAGCACATTTGTGCTTTGTTCATAGGTTCCCTTTTCTGTCTTTAGATTCAACTTAACTTCCTTAGGAAGTAAGTTGAATTCTAACTTGTTCTTTCTTTTCCTTAGGTTAGAATACCTCATTAACCATAGGATCACCTCCTTGTACATAATAAATAACTTAGGGTTGTGTCTTAGTCCCCATTAGCTTTGACCTTTTCCTCTTGAGTCTTTCTCTTCTCATCTTCATACAAAATCCAAAAACACTTAATAAATGCATGAAAGGATCCCTTGTGTATAGCCTTATTCCATGGGGAACTTGCATTCATTCCTTCTTGGAATGGTATAAGCTTGTCTAGCATGATGCATAAGTCTTATCAAGGGGTTCTTTCACAAAGAAAAATCTAAAAGATACTTCTTCATGAAAGCTACAAAAACACCTAATAAAGTTCAACAAGCTAGTGAACTTAGACCCTAATCCTAGGAAACAAGCCTTGGATAAATTCTCCTTGCTTGGTGTGCTTGTTCAATTATTCCATCTTAGAATGTAGTAGCAAGTACACATTCCATGGAAAAGAGTTTGAATTCACTCCCTTGTGACAAATTCACACAAAACTCTTAAAAAGCAAATAACAAACAATAAGCGACTTTCCTGCGGGAATTCTCTTCTCATCTCATTCATTCTGAACGCGAACTTGCGACGACTTGTCTTACATGCAAGATGGTAAACGCACTCGTATCCGACGAGCCTGCAACACCTGAGCATAGACATAAGCAAATCAAGCTATAAAAAACACAAACAAATAGTTCCCGTCTTAGTTAGGAGAACTACGTCGACTCTGATCCTCATTTTCCCGTGGAGGTACGTAGGAAGTGGGGTAAGGCCCATTCGAGAATATTCTTTATTTTCCCTACATTTCCCTATTTCTTTCCATTCTCTTTTCCAATTCCCTTTCTTTCATTTCCCTTCTAGTGAGCAGTTTTATTCAGCAGCAGCTTTATTTTCTCACCCTTTGAAACAAACAAACAAGCGTGGATCCCGTCGGGTACGGCGAACGGTCTGGGGTGTTAATACCTTCCCATGTCGTAACCAACTCCCGAACCCAGATCTTTGGTTCGCGGGACCTTGTCCTTTCCTTCTTCCTCAGGTTTGTGCAGCATTACCTTTCCCATTCTTTCGGGATAAAAATGCCTGGCAGGCGACTCTACCTTTTCCACGCCACTTTCGCGTTTGTACTAGGATGAAAATCCTGGGAGCTACAACGAGAAACTCTGGATGTACTATTTCCAGGACAGTCTCTTTGGAGGCTCACTGGAATGGTATATGAAGTTGGAGAGAAGCTTTGTTCGAAGCTGGAAAGAATTAGAGGAAGCTTTTCTTAAACAATATCAGTACAACATTGATATGACGCCTAGCCGCACTCAGCTCCAAAGCTTGGCGCAGAAGAATTCAGAAAGCTTCAAAATTATGCACAGAGATGGCGTGAGGTGGTGTTCTGTAACACGGTGGGAGAATTGACTTTAGTTAAATGTTGCGGATAGCAAGAGTCGCCACCGACTTTTATTTTATCCAAAGGAAAGGGCATAAAAGAACAGGAAAGACCTTAAAAGATTTTTGGGTTCGGGGGGCAGGTTATGTAAAGGGAAGGTGTTAGCACCCTTTACATCCATGGTTATCCATGGGCTCTTAGTTACTTAGCTCACTTAAAACTGTTTTGAGAAGTGTAGTGTGTGAAAAATTTTTCTTAAGTACTTCATAATGATCCTTGTATGGATATATATAAAGACTTTGTTTTGAAAATTGTTTGAAAATGTGAAGTGTTTATGAAATGTTTTTGAATGAGTGAGCAAGTACTTGAGAGGAACCTACCCTAATTTGAATATTTACTGTTCTTGAATGTTCTTTCAATGGTAAGACTGTCCCTATTATTAAGGAATAGGTAGTCATTACCTTGGATGTTATAAGGGACATGTGAAGGGTCATTTGTGTTTAGGCAACTGTAAGGTGTCTTAGCAATACGAAGGGACTTATCATCTTTTATTCGAAAGGGGCAAGATCATTTACGAAGGCAACCTCGAAGGGACTTGATCTTATAATCGTAAAGGGACTAGATGATTTTTTAGGAGAAGGGACCTTGCTTTTAGACACCTTACTTGACCTTTTTATTTAGGCAACATGAGGGATAACCCTTAGGAAGTGAGATGGCGATCAAAGATCGACTTACGTGTGTGCGTGTATAAGTTCATATATTTATCTTATAATTAGTGATCTAAATTAAATTTTAAAATACAAACATGTTATCACTCCCTATTTTACTAACCATAGCAATATAAATATTTACAAGCAATAAAAATAAAAACAAAAATAAGACCTACGACTATTACACGGCTTTCACAGTTACATTATAATAAAGCAAATTAAATGATGATTATAGAATAAAATAAACAATTAAAATAAAAGGTTAGTGATAAAACAATAATAAGAAGAAAAGGTTAGTAATAATATACATATAATTCAATTAAGTATTTTTTAGATTTATATAAACAATTTTAAAGAATTTTGAGATGAAAATAGAATAATAATAATAATTATATACTAATTTATTTACAAAATAAACTATGATTAATTATTTAATTGGATATTAGGAAAATTTAATTAATTTGGAGATTTAAATAAAATGAGAATTAGGGTTAAGATTATTTAGAAAATAAAATTGGGGTTTTTAAATATATATAAAAAATATTAGGGTTAAAAATTAATTACATTATTAATTTAACTTTTTAATAAATAAATATATAGTATATACATATTATAATTTAAATAAAAGAAACTAGGATTAAAAATTTCTTGAAAAAATAAATTAGAATTTTTTTAGAACAAAAAAAAAGAAGAAGTCATACATATATATACATATCATTATTTATAATTACTTTTATTAATTATAATTAATTAGAAAACAATAATAATAAAAACAAAATAATTAAAGAAAACAAAAACTAAAACTTACCTGGGGCAGGGATTGAACCCACGCCCTAGGCTTCACCACCCTTGGACCAACAAGCTTTCCACCAGGCCAACGCGTGCTGATGAATAATGGATGAGCATAAATCCTTATATGTCAAGCCTGAAAATTCAAAGGAAATAAAGCAAAAAAAATGTTGAAGCTGGGATTCGAACCCCTGCCCTAGTCTTCATACGCGCATACTCTTACCAGCTGAGCTATTGCAGCGTTTTTGAGATATAACAGAAACAATTCATAATAAAATAAGTCCATTATTCAAATTAGATTTTCGCGCCAGACAGCTTCGTCCCCTACCTCATGACCTGCGAATTTTCATGCATTTTTACCTGCGATTTTTCCTGCGAAGTTCATCATATTCAGAACCTACGAATTTCAAACATCAACAAAACAGTGAAATTTCTCCAAATTGGTTAGTGAAATATGATCCTCAGAGTTCATACAATCTTCCTATGTTCTTAAAAACTATTTATATTTGGTTTATCATGAAGCCCCAAACGAGAGGCCGAAACCCTAGCCATGGTGAATCTCTTAACCTGTAACGAAAATTCAATCCAAGCATACAGAAACATTCAAAATACCTTCACAAACAAGTATCAATGATCAAAAATAATTTATATTACATAAACATATGAAATCGAAAATTTGAAATTTTAAGAAAAAAATGATTTCGGGTTTGATGATATGAGATGCTATCAAGCAATGTAATGATCCAGAAACATTCTAAATGATCCCAAGAAGCTGTTTCAACCTTCAAAGGGCTTGTTGATTGCTGGTATTGACAAAACCGAATTTGAGTTTTTGGATGATTTTGTGAAGTTTGAATATGGTGTAAGAGGCTGTGAATTCGTGAGTTTATGCTTGCTATGTGTTGTATATATATGATACAATGAAATTAGGTCAAGAGATTCATCAAAACTTTGGATTTTTGGACCTTTTAAGATTGAAAAAGATGTATTCTTAAATTTTAAATATCCTTGATCTAGCCTTGCTATTTTGGTATAATCTTCATTATTCTTGTATCAATCAAGTCCAAATATGATTTAAGACTTTCTAGAAACCAAATCAAATTAAATATTCATCATTTTATATTTTATTTGAATTTAAAAGGATTTTTAACATAAAAAATCATAATAAATAGAAATAAAATGAATAAAATTATGAATAAATAAATTTAATTTCGTGCATGATGTCATGGAAGTATTTGGATCACAAAAAAGCAAGCCCATTTGGTGAATTTTGGTTTTAAGACCCCATTTGCTTCATAAACCTCTCAAAAATTTCCCAACTTTGCAAGGGCACAAATCCTTCAATTTTAATGCTATGAAGGTGTTCTTAGACATTTTGGAAAGCTTAAAGAGTCCTCTAACCAACCTCTTTGGTCTCATGTCCATATCTTTTACCATTCTTAAGTTATGCTCTTTGGAAGTTGTTGACTTTTTGTTGACTTTTAAAAGGACCTATAATGTCTTAGCTCATACCTTCTAAATGAAGCATTTTTGGGCTTGGCTTATGAGACACAGTTGTAGAGAATTCAATTTCCTTCAAAATGAGCTTTGGATGGAAAATTTTTGATGAAGCATGTGAAAGTTATGGCTGGTCAAAGTTCAGTTGACTTTTCCTGTGAAAACCCTAATTTAGAAACTCCTGATTCTTGATGATCTGAAATCTCCTTGATGAATCATGATCAACCCTTGATCAAATGATGAGTTTTACCTCATATACTTGATGTTGGAAAAAAAATCATGAAGTTTGACTTTGGTTTGACCACATTTGACCTCAGTTTGACTTTTTAACTGCTTTGACTGATTTTAACCTATCTGATCATCTGACTGAGCAAATCTTTTGGGAAAGTCTTGAAACTTGACATGGGGATTCTTGAACACATATAGGATGTTATGAAGCTCACTTGAAGTATTGGAAGTCCATTTAGCCTGATAAAAGTCAAAACCCTAGTTTAGGATGCCTTGCTTAGGAGGATGCTTTGTCTGAGGGAATTGTCAAACTTATCAACCAATTATCAGTAGGTCGCTTCTGTTACCATTTCAGCTCCGTCTAATCAACAACAAGTTCAGCAACCGCAACAACAGCACCAACAAGGTTATCAGTAACAGAGGGCTCCTCGTCCCTATTATTCTCAAAAGGCTAGAGAAAGGCATCTTGAAACTCCACCTATGTCTTACTCACAGCTCTTGCAGAATCTTCTCCAGCTCCAAATGGTCCAGCTTAGAACTTTGCAACCTCCGAGACCGGGACAAATCCCCAAAGGTTATCATACAAACGCCCGGTGCAAATTCCATTCTGGAGCCCCCGGTCACACTACAGAGAACTGTAAAGCCCTAAAGCACGTTGTCCAGGATTTAATAGATTCCAAAGCGATTAATTTCCCTCCCACTCTGAATGTGATACAAAACCCCATGCCTCCTCATGGAGGTACAGTTGGGGCAATTGATGACAGAGAGAATCTGAATTTGGTGCATGATGTCGATAACCTGCAAACTCCATAGAGTATTGTCAAAGCTTGGTTGGCCCAGAAGGCTATCTTTCTGAGTTGTAAGAATGATTTTCCTAATTGTGTTGAGGCTCCTGATGGTTAAGAGAAACTGAGAACAAGGGTACAGAGCATGATTGATGAAGGGATCCTGTAGTTTGATAGAGTTGCAAAAGAGAAAGAAGTTTCGACGGTGACCATTTTCTATGATCCAGCACAAGCTCCTCCTCAAGCCAGAGTGGTGCCAATAACTATTACTACTGCAGGGCCTGTGATGTACCAAAGTGATAAGGCCATCCCATGGCATTACGGAGGTGAAGTGTATTGCAATGGCCAGAAGAAAGACTTGGCCACACCTAGTATATCTTTAGCTCAGGTAGAGAATGTTGGGGTAGGAGGTTTTACTAGGAGTGGAATATTATTTGCGTCTGAGACACTGAGAAACAGTGTAGTGCCACCTAGAGATACTGCTGAAGCCCAAGCTAAGGCTAGGGGCAAGCAACCAGTAACTACTAATGAGCCCACACCTGTGGTTGACCCTGACATTACATTTGACAAAGAAGCAGAAGAGTTTTTGAGAATCATTAAGAAGAGCGATTATAAAATCATAGACCACTTGCAACAGACTCCATCAAAGATTTCCATCTTGTCTCTGTTAATCTGTTCTGACTCTCATAGAAAAGCTCTTTTAAACATCCTGAACAAAGTCTATGTACCTCAGGATATCTCAGTGAACCAATTAGAAATTGTGGTGTCCAATGTGAACACCTGTCATGAACTGGGATTTACTAATATGGACCTAATATCGGAGGTTTGTTCCCACAATCAGGCATTGCATATTTCTTTGGAGTGTAAAGGTGCAGTGTTATCCCATGTGTTGGTAGACACAGGGTCATCACTGAATGTACTGCCCAAAAAAGCATTAATGAAATTGGATTACGATGGAGTTATTCTGAATCCCAGTGACTTAGTGGTTCGAGCATTTGACGGTTCAAGAAGATCAGTGTTTAGAGAAGTGGACTTGCAAATCAAGGTAGGGCCACAAGTCTTCAATACTACATTATATGTAATGGATATCCAGCCTGCGTACAAATGTTTACTGGGGAGGCCCTGGATCCATTCAGCAGGGGCAGTGTCGTCTACACTTCATCAGAAATTGAAATTCGTCTGGGAAGGGAAAATCGTAACGGTCTGTGGAGAGGAGGATATCTTTATCAGCCATCTAGCTTCATTTAAATATGTAGAGATGGACGGTGAGATTGTTGAGACTCCGTGTCAAGCTTTCGAGCCCTTGAAGACTGAATTAGCATCCACATCGGCAACTTCTTCCGAAGAGTCAAAGAAAGGAGTCTCCATAGCTTCTTACAAACAGGCTCTAGAAGTGGTGGAGTCAGGAATACGAGAAGGTTGGGGCAAGCCGGTGGAAGTATCAGAAAAGAAGGACATGTTTAGTGTTGGCTACCATCATGGGCAGTCATCATCTGAACAGAGCGCCAGAGGTAGACAAGGCCCGATTACCTTCACAAGTGCTAGATGGGTTGACTATGGGAGTATCAGTGCAGTGCAAGATGACATAGTTGATAGTGATTGTGACTTTGACGAGTGGATCAAGCCTTGTGCTCCAGGGACACATCTCAACAATTGGTCGTCGGAAAGGCTCATATCTTTCACTTCCCTTGAAGAGTAATGGTTTTTGTTTTTGTCTTTCCTGTATTCAAGCGCTATGCCTTACCCGGGCATAGCAGCTCATTGTAAGGGTTCCATTGTTCATGACACAATACCATAATCATTAATAAAGCTGACGTTTTGCATTCATCCATGTTGTTCCTTGTCTTTCTTTTTGTCTTTGTTTTGTTTTAAAAAGGAAAGAAAAGTTTTAAAGTGGCAATGTTTTCATTTCTCAAACTCTTTCTAAAGCCTTGCATGAATCATCATTCATGCAGGTGCTCTTCACCGGGTCTCATCAATGACGACCTTGCTATGGCTAAGTATGACTTTGACAATCCGATTTACCAAGCCGATGAGGAAGGTGAAGAAGATTGCGAACTACCTGAAGAGTTAGCCAGATTGCTTAAACAAGAGGAAAAGATGATTCAGCCACATGAAGAGGCTATTGAGGTGATAAACCTGGGTACCGAAGAAAATAAGAAAGAGGTAAGGATCGGGGTTGTGTTAGAAGAATCTATCAAGACTCTTCTAATTTCCATGCTTCGAGAATATGTTGATGTCTTCGCCTAGTCTTATCAAGACATGCCTGGTTTGGACACATATATTATGGTGCACAAGCTGCCTTTAAGAGAAGACTGCCCGCCAATGAAGCAAGAGTTTGAACGTACATGCCCTGATATGGAAATCAAGATTAAAGAGGAAGTACAAAAACAGTTTGATGTTGGATTCTTAGCAGTGACTAGTTACCCTCCATGGGTTGCCAATATTGTGTCGGTCCCTAAAAAGGACGGTAAAGTCAGAATGTGTGTAGACTATAGGGACTTGAATCGGGCCAGCCCTAAAGATGATTTCCCTTTTCCTCACATTGACGTGTTAGTTGATAACACTGCTCAGTTTTCTGTATTCTCCTTCATGGACGGGTTTTCAGGTTATAACCAAATTAAAATGTCTCCGGATGATATGGAAAAGACTACCTTCATTAAGCCTTGGGGCACCTTCTGTTATAAAGTCATGTCGTTTGGTCTTAAGAATGCTGGAGCCACTTACCAACGGGAAATGGTGATTCTATTTCACGACATGATTCATCACGAGATCAAGGTCTATGTTGATGATATGATAGCGAAGTCCCAAACAGAAGAAGAGCATCTAGTCAATTTAGCCAAGTTGTTTGATAGACTGCGGAAATTCAGATTAAGGTTGAATCTGAACAAATGCACCTTTGGGGTACGTTCCGGTAAGCTACGAGGCTTCATTGTTAGTGAACGGGGAATTGAGGTTGACCTGGCCAAAGTAAAGGCCATCTAGGAGATGCCTGAACCAAAAACTAAGAAGCAAGTATATGGTTTCATAGGGAGACTAAACTACATTGCACGATTTATATCGCACCTAACAACCACGTGTGAGCCTATTTTCAAGCTTCTGAGGAAGAATCAGGCTATCAAATGGAATGAAGACTTCCAACAAGCCTTCGACCGAATCAAGGAGTACTTGCTAGAACCTCCGATTCTCATGCCTCCAGTGATAGGGAGACCCTAAATCATATACCTCACCGTACTCAAAGGATCAATGGGATGCGTGCTAGGTCAGCAGGACGAGTCTGGTCGAAAAGAGCATGCCATTTATTACCTTAGAAAAAAGTTTACCGATTGTGGGACACGCTACTCACTACTCGAGATAACTTGTTGTGCTTTGGCATGGGCTACTCGCCGGCTAAGACAATACATGCTGACTCACACCACTCTCCTAATTTCCAAGATGGATCCTATAAAGTATATCTTCGAGAAACCGGCTTTAACAGGAAGGGTAGCCCGATGGCAGATGATTCTAACAGAATATAATATCCATTACACTTCACAAAAAGCAATCAAAGGGAGTGTATTGTCAGAATACCTGGCTCAACAGTCAATTGACGATTTTCAGCCTATGAGATTCGAGTTTTCGGATGAGGACATCATGTTTTGCAAGTTGAAAGACTGTGAAGAACCACTTCCCGAGGAGGGGCCAAACCCCGAATCCAAATGGAAGTTGATGTTTGACGGAGCTGTGAACGTAAATGGAAGCGGAGTAGGTGTTGTCATTATCTCACCAGAGGGTGTCCATATGCCTTTCGCTGCTCGGTTGACTTTCGAATGTACCAACAACGAAGTAGAGTATGAAGCTTGCATCATGGGGGTTGATGAGGCAATCAACTTGTGAATCAAGAGCCTCGAGATCTTCGGAGATTCTGCTCTGGTAGTGAACCAAGTCAATGGCAAATGGTTAGTTCATCAACCTCACCTGGTTCCTTATAGGATTATACCAGGAGATTGCTAACTTTCTTCACCAAAGTAAAGCTGAGTTATATTCCACGAGATGAAAATCCGTTCTCTGATGCTCTAGCAACTTTATCATCCATGATCAAAGTGTGTCAAGAGAATTACGTGCCTCGAATCATGGTCTCTCGTCTTGAAAGACCTGCCTATGTATTTGCAGTTGACAGTGGTGAGGATAATAAACGTTGTTATCATGACATCAAGCAATTCTTGAAATCTCAAGAGTACCCGACTGGGGCATCTAGTAAAGACAAGAAGACTCTCAGAAGGCTAGCAGGTGGATTCTTTTTTAATCAAGATGATGTGCTATACAAGCAAAACTTCGACATGGTTCTGCTCAGATGCGTGGATAGACACGAAGCAGACCTGTTGATGCAAGAAGTTCATGAAGGCTCCTTTGGTACCCATGTTGGAGGACATGCTATGGCAAAGAAACTGCTAAGATCGGGATATTATTGGATCACTATGGAATCCGATTAATGCAAATATTCCTGCAAATGTCACAAGTTCTAGATTTATGTTGATAAGGTCCTTGTACCTCCGAATCCATTGAGCGTCATGTCTTCGCCTTGGCTGTTTTCCATGTGGGGCATTGATATGATTGGCAAGATTGAGCCAACATCTTACAACGGTCATCGCTTCATCCTGGTTGCTATAGACTATTTCACTAAGTAGGTCGAAGCGGCGTCTTATGCCAATGTTACAAAGCAAGTGGTAGCTCGGTTTATCAAAAGAGATATCATATGCCGGTATTGGAATTCAAACTCTTTCTGGGTTCTCAAAGAACTTGGAAAGTATTTCTCCATAAAATTTGCCTTAAATCATTTCCACACCTTCGGAATTCCTTGCACAATCATGAGATTATAAGCATGCTCCCACCACCTAGCAGCAGGACCTTTCAAAAAATGTGACACAAAAGTCACCTTACTCTCTTCACTACACAACACGATCTGAAAGATTCTCTCTGTTCTAGTTATCCATTCATGAGCCTTAACCGGATCCAAACCACCATGAAAATTTTGAGGATTCATGCGGAAGAAATCACGGAAAGTCCCACCTTCAGTTTCAGGAACGACCACCTGAGGATGAAGACCCACATTCATCTGGTGCATCATCTCCTGCATAAACTGGTTCTGTTGCTGCTGCATCTGCCGCATGAAATGAAACAGAGGAGCATTCCCTTCACCACCTGACTAATCATTAACAGGAGGAGTGTCACTAGACCGACCACAAGTTCTACATCTACTCTCCATATTCCTAAATGTCATCAAAACAAGATTAAGTTGATCAGGCTCAGTACCATAAACATATCATTTAGTTCTACAATGAGATTACATATATGAACAGAAATAAACACTTATAATATTCTAAGGCTAAGTCGAGGATACGACCTGCTCTGATACCGACTATAATACCCATATATAAAATACATACATCAAGCATATTTTTCATATATAAATTTAAGTTTGGTATTGAAATACAATAAGTTCTTAGTAACACATTGCATAAATATAGCCACTACAACATAAGGTACTAATACAAAAGGCTATCAATAATACAAGATGTTCAAAAATAAAAGTCTAAGAACTAGATCCGAAGATCTCAAAAGTCCATAGCGGAAGAAAGCCATCAAACAAGCAAAGATAATCTTGTTGCCTTATCTTTACCGTTTGCGGAACCTGAAGTACAAGAAATAACAACATCAGCATGGGATGAGATAAAACATCTCATTGAGTTCCCGATATCAGAGTTCTCTCGGCTCTAAGGGTTCAATTATATTATTCACAAGTCTTTGACCACTTCTCATAAGAAACCAAAACAAAAGGATCAAATGCCATGCCTACTCTCAATGTAAAACGAGTGTATCATCTACCTCAAGTCTTTACGGATGCTTCCCGTGGGACTAAAGGCAACCCACCTCAAGACTTACTCAAGACATTATGGAGGGCTCGATATAACACTCACTAAAGTCTTTACAGATGCTTCACATGGGACAAAGAATAAACCACCTCAAGACTTACTCAAGACTTATCGTGCAACCCGAATAACACTTACCTCAAGTCTTTACGGATGCTTCCCATGGAACTAAGAATAACCCACCTCAATACTTACTGAAGACCTCACGGAGGACTTACAACATACACACCTCAATTCTTTACGGATGCTTCCCGTGGGACTAAAAATAACCCACCTCAAGACTTACTCAAGACCTTATAGAGGTTCCAAGGTAATAACTAACTCAAAACACTACCCACGCCTTACCAACATTACCTCAAACCTTTACGGATTCTTCTCGTGGAACACAAAGTAATTCACAACAATACATACTCAAGACTTTACGGAGGACCTAGCATATTACATACCAACAATCCATATCGGCCTAGGGTAGTCCTAAAATATCTCACAAGTTATACCTTTTATTTCCTTTAGTTCACCATTTCCCTAACTTAACATAATTACGGTTTATTTGAAAAGTCGGGTAAAAGTCGGGTAAAAACAATATTTCTCAACATCATGTGATAGTATGTATTTTTAGCTTTCAAACGGTATAAAGAACACTTAAATCGGATAACCGAGTAAGAAGTTATGAATTTTTGAAAGCTGGAACAAAATAGTTTTTTCCCATTCCTACAACGTTAACCGGTTAACGCCAGGGATTAACCAGTTAATCAAACCAGTATACAGAACACAGAGTTAAAACACAACAGAGTTAACCGGTTAACACCCTGGGTTAACCGGTTAATTAGAAACCAGAAGCTGAAAAATACATTTTCTCAAAGACAGAACCTTTCAAATTCAATTCAAATCATCAAAAAACATTAACACAAACCATAACAATGTTCCTATACCTAATGTCATCATGTTCAAGCATTTTTATCGATTTCTAACCGTTTAAACTTCTGATTCTAATATTTTTCCATAAAAACCCTAAAACTCATAAACTCTAAAACTCAACCAATACTAAAAGTAAAAGTTTCTAACTATGAACCCGCCTCTAGCAAGATTATTGGAGAAGATTGAGTGATGAATGGATGGTGGAAGCTTCAAGATCAAGATCTCTTTTCTTCTTCTTCAAGATGTCATCTTCTTCTTCTTTCTCTTCCTTTTCTTCTTTCCCTTTCTATGTTTTTATATATTATGAAAACAAATAGAAAGAAAACTTAAGTCTTAAAGGAAAACATATTTTTCCTACCAACGGGTCCAAATAGAGAGTATCCAAAAATGTCTCTTAATCCACAATATTATAAAACCTATGAGTCAGCTAATATTAGTTAATATAAATAAGTCCCGCTGATTGCTCTAATAATATCTGTTAAAATCTCTTAGAGCAATTTGAAACCTTATTAATATCAAATAATATTATTCAGAGCATTAAATAAATTACGGGGGATTACAAGATGAATCTTAGGACAATTATGCCCCTTGTATTTCTCAAAATTAGGAACTTTGAACTTATCAGGCAGAACCAAGTCGGAAACCAAACACATGTCTATTGCAGCAGCAATAAAGGCATCTTTTCCTTCTAAACCCCTTACCCTCTTCTCAAGAGTCAAGCATTGATCTCTAACTTCATTCATCTATCCAGGTTCATCTTGACTTTCAACTTGTGGACCCGTAGCATGGTACACGAAAGGAGAATTATGATAAGTAGCTTGAGCAGCAGTATGCACAACAAGTTGAGGTTCGACAAATGCCGGAGGTGAAAAGACTGGCACAACAGATGGACCAACCATTTGAGTAGCTGCAGAGATTGGCACATAATCCGGAGGTAACCAAAATTTTGGCCAAGTAAAAGTTAGTTAATGAATCACAGGAGGATCAACAACAACAGTTGAAACTTTAGAATTAATAGTCTTTTGAGGTGGTTCACCTCGAGCAATCAGAACTTGCATTATTTCAGTAAGCCTGGTCATACTGGCCCTCAACTTATCAATTTCCATTCTGACTTCCATGTTGTGTTGTTCTTGGTTTTCCTTTCTCATTCTGATAGCAGCTCTAGTTCTGTATTTTTATTGAGGAAACAACTTGAAGGATCACAAACAACTGAAGAAGGAAACAATTGGGATGAGTTCCCACACAACTCGGGTGAATGCAAGAATATGCGAGAATGCAATGATATGCAATGTTCACTTCCATTTTCATAGAAACAACTCGATTATTGCAAACATGGTCAACATCGAGAATACAGTCATGAAAAATCTTGACAAAAGGAATATTTGCTTTGTCTAATATTTGCAATAATCTGAATTGTTTTCCTTGAGAAATGGTTTTGATGATGATCATGATGAATGCATGGATGCAACAACCATAAACAAGATCACACAAAGTACACAGGTTCAAATGTTCGGATTGTGAGCATGGAGTCAAGGGATAAGAACCAACAACCCACAAAGGCATGTACTAAGGCTTGTCTTCATTGTACCTATAGAAAACCAAATAGGGTTCTAACAGAGGTTCCCGAAGTTAGCATCCATCTTTAGAATATTATCGATATGTTGGACTACTCCCCAACCAATAACATTCTTAAGACCTCGGCCAAGTGTAGTATCGCGTGACAACCACCTCAAGTCTAAACCTGGATAACTTTAGCACTACGTTCCTAAATTGTCTTGGATGGGTTAAGGGTTCTACGGTCCTTAGTATGATCAGCTCAAGGTCGGAAAAGTAATGCCATGGTACGAATACTCGTCATGTCATCAGTAATCTGAGAGAGCCTAACCGAGTGGAGATTATCAAATTGATGTCGCTTTAGACTACTCTGTTGCGTATCACTTTCAATATCTCCGTCCTATCATAAGTTCACTCAAATCCGGGTATAGAATCTATCTCACTCACAGAGTATCACCAAAACCAAAACGGAACAAGCAATAACAAACAAATCAAACTAAAGCAGTAAATAAATCAAAGTAGGCCGAATCCACTTAGAGATTACTCCCCAGTAGAGTCGGCATTTTTCTGTAGTGGTAAAATCATGAGTGTAAGCTATTGGTTAACTTAACTCAAAGTAAACAGAGTCGCCACCGCACCTTTATTTTATTCCAAATGGAAAAGGAAAAAAGAGCGAATAAAATCCTAACAAATCTAAAAGCAAAAAGCTAAAATAATCGAACAGAGAATGGGTAAGGGGATAGATTAAAAATCGGGAAGGTTTTAAACACCCAAAACTTTTGTGGTACTCCACGGGAGCCCTTTGAAATATTTATTGCTTTTGGTTTGAAAAAGGTTTGTTTAAAAGAGATTGAAGAGATGAGAAGATAAAAGATTTTTAAGATTTTTTTGTTTGACGAGACATTCGTCTTATGCCTAAGTACCCACGGCGTGCAATGTGAGATCAAAACCCTGTAGTCCATGGTACAAATAGTGAAACGTTAATGTGTTGAATTGATTTTAAAATGTAAAGATAAGTCGTCATTCTTTAGCAAATACTTCCGCTAAAAAGAATGAATCATATCTAAACATGTGAAAATGGTTAAAAGGAAAAGTGCACGAGGGCACAAAAAGATTGAATGAGTTTTGCATTTTTTAAAGTCTTTTGAAAAAGGTTTCGATATGCTTATGTGGTTTAGCATTTATTAAGAAATGAAATGAAAAGAGTAAAACCACTTGACCTAAGTCAAGGTTTGATTATGAAAGTGGTTTGAAGTTTGAAAACAAAGAAGGTTTTGAAAAGAGGGAGAGGCTTTGAAAATTTAAGAAGTGGGAAGAGATGAAGAGTCTATCCTAAGATTAAAGTAAAAGTTAAAGGAAGAACGATCTAACTGCATGACGAGCATTCTTCGAAGTATAAAGAACAATATGACTTCATCTTCATAAACAAGTGAACCAAATGAAGGCTAAGGTTTTCAATCCATAATAACTCAAGCAAATGAGGGATCCTAAAATCTAAGTCCCAAAACTCCAAGTCCAATGCTAAGGATAATGGCCATAGTCCAAAATTAAAGTAACAAGTCTTTTAGATGTTTAATCCTTTATTATTATTTTTGTGTCCAAATGGGAAAAAGAAAAATCATAACAATATGAAGATAGACATAAACAATATGATGAATGATATAGCATAATAAAAGCATAATAAAAGAGATAAGGAGCGAGAGATAAAAATAAAGAGGATAAGATGCGAGAAGGAATTAAAATGTTAGTACAATAATAGTATAATAATATTTACATAATAATGGTATGGTGAACTTAATCATCCACAACCAAAAGAGTAACCAAGGTACTTAGTACCAAAAATAAAAAAGGCAACCGATTCCGCTTAGTATCTTACTCTATAGTGATTAATCAAGGCGATTAGATCCAAATTCAATGAAATTTGAAAGAATATTGGGAGACCCAAAGCAACTATGCATCAAACTTCACAAGTCTTGGATCTTAACACAAAAAGATCAATCACTTTGGGATTACGCGACCAACGCGATGTCCGGTCCATGAAAGTTCAAGTATCCAATTGAATTTTTTATTCCGAATTTGGGGCACATTTAGGTCTATGTTAAGTAATTTCCGAGTAATTTACGAATTAATTACCCTACAAAAGAGGCCGGCCAAAACCAATTAAGGTTAAAGATGTTAGTTCTAATACATGCGTGATACATGATATGTAAATTGCCATCTGAATGCAATGCCGCATAAAAATAAATATGAATACCAAATTGAGTTACACTAATGGTATTCTTTCATCTTTAAGTTCAATCACTCATTTTGGTGGATTCAAGTATGAAAATATCTCACTAATACAAAGTACCTAAAGTGAATTAAATAATTCACATAGAGGTAGATTTAGACTAATGAATATTAATCACTCTAATATACACCCAAAGTCCATTGAATTTAAAGAGAAATTAGTCCCAAATATGTCTCCCAAGGTAAAATTAAGAAGAGGGGGGGAAAAGGGAGAAGATGAGGCAAAAGATCCCCAAAACAAGACAAAAAATCAGTTTTAGGCCTGTGCAAATCGATTGCACCAGTGTGCAAATCGATAGCACAAGGCAAAAATTCAAATCCAGGCCCAAAATCACAGTGCAAATCGATTGCATAAGGCAAAAATCAGCAAAAACTATGAAGAAAAAGGCAGTGCAAATCTATTTGCACAAGATGCAAATCGATTGCATACTGTTCAGTTTTAAAAAATTAGCATTTAAATGGCAAAATCCATGCTCAATCATTCCTTCAAACACCTTATGACCATAGATTCAATTGAGCACGAATTTTCCACTAAATCAACAGCAAATAACACCAATAAGAACACAATTGCAAGATCCAAAGATCAAGCAACAAGAATCAATCAAGATCTACATTCTTGATGATGAACATGAATGGGTAATGATGGAGGAAGATGAATTACCAAGAACACACTTCAAATTACTCCTCTAGTAAGTTTGATCTACTAAAATTGAAGAAAAAAAAGAAAAGGATGAAGGTTTAGATCAAAGTTAATCAATAATTCAATGTGAATTCTTGAAAACTTTCAAAAGAAGAAGAACTTTGGTGAATTTGTGGTTTGGGAAGATATTTTGCAAGGGATTTTTTTGATATCAAAAGCTTGAGAAATGAATTAAAAAAGGCCTCTATTTAAAGAGTTTAGGTATGGGAATTTAGGGAAATGGAGCTTGCTTTGAAAATTCAAAATTAGGCTTGGAAATTCAAATTTGGAGGGAATCATAAAAAGAGTGGTGATTAGTGAAGGTTTATGGTGG
This sequence comes from Lathyrus aphaca, assembly GCA_963966055.1. Taxonomy (NCBI): domain Eukaryota; kingdom Viridiplantae; phylum Streptophyta; class Magnoliopsida; order Fabales; family Fabaceae; genus Lathyrus; species Lathyrus aphaca. The sequence continues at coordinate 296,836,621 of OZ014524.1, forward strand.
GAATTAATTTTAATGATTTGTGGGGAATTAAATGGAGATGGTCTAGAATATTCTCAAATAATAAAAATTGGTGCCAAATGCCTCACAACTTGAAAAGTTCTGATTTTGGCCAAATCTGTCTTTGTGCAATCGATTTGCATAACACTGCAACCGATTGCACAGGCAAAAATTTGCATGGTGCAACCGATTATACAGTTAGTGCAAGGTTGCACAGTGTAAAATCCTGAAAAATGCCTTGTTGACCGGATTGTGTTGGCTTTGAGCTCGATTCTTTTGCGCGTCGAAGAAGGCATGGAAAAAAACACATGAACCTTGGAAATACTTAAATAAATCAATTAAAACATGAGAAATCTTTGATTAGATGAATTTGAATTATTTGCAGATCAACTTCGACTTTGTTCAGATGAAATTCATTTGAGTGTGGGACTTCTATTTTTGGCATTTTTTGACCTTAAAAAGGATTAACAAAAGAAACTAAAAATATTTTTAGATTTTAATTAATGGTTAGTAAACATAAGAAAAATAAAAGGCAAATAAAAGCAATGGTGATACCATGTGAGGCATAAACCTACACCCAAGAATAACCGAGAAACTAGTGCGATCTTGTTTGTATGCAAGATGCAGATGAGATGCGAAAAATCTTAGGATCAAAAATTAGGATATGATAATAACTCACCAGGACTAAACTTCAAACATTCTAAGACTCTGATAATTTTAATATGATGATAAGTAAACATGAAAAGGCTTCAACTCAGGGGGGGGGGTTTCTCATAAGAACTTTCGATCAATAACTCTGAAGGAAAATATTCAAAGAACTTCATAACTCATGGGGAGATCACTATCTCTTATTATTATTTAAATACTTCAAAATATAAGAGTTTTGTCATCATTAAAAAGGGGGTGATTGTTAGAACAAGAATTGATTCTACTCTCTCTAAAGAAGTTTTGATGATATAAATATTTATATAAAGAAAAAATATACTTAAGATTATTTTCAATTTAATGTGAAGAATCACTGATTTAAAATAAGAAGTTTTTAAGATGATAGAAGTTCTTACGTAGAAACAAGAAATTCCTCACATTATAGAAGTTCTATTACACAAAATATTCTCAAAGTTTTTTTTGGAATATCTGAATGCGTAACGCACTCTCAGCCAGCTGCTCATTTGAGCAAACTCTGATGCTCACATACACGCAAACAATGATTTCAGAATCATCTTCATTAATTGAGGATAAAGAATTAACGGCTCCAGACATGAATCTTTATTTTTGGAAACTCTTCAAAGACATTTATCTTCATCCAAAAATATGTTAAGGTGTCTCCAACGATTCAAATATCTACATATATATAAAGGAGTCACTTGGAAGAAATTTGTACAACACTCCCGTGCGCATATTCATCCATTCAAATTTCTCTTTTCTCTCAATTTTGAAATAACCTTGTGTAATTATATCAAAATTGTGATAATAGCTTTCTAGAAGCAATTCTTTTTACACACTTGTAATAAAAAGTTTGATAATCCTTGAGTGACTAAAGTGTTAGTCAATAAAATCAAGAAGACTTTCATAGTAGGTCATTGTGAGTTGTAATCTTTATTTATTAGTGGATTAAGACCTCATTGAGACAAGCAAAATTACCTTGGCAGGTGGACTGGATGTAGTTTGAGTTCAAACAAACCAGAACAAATTGATTGTGTTCATTGCCTTATATTTTCAAAAACCTCAATTCACCCCCCCCCCCTTTCTTGTGTTTTTGTCCCTTCAATTGGTATCAAACGCCTGGTTCTGAGGGCTAACACTTAACCGTGTCAGAAAAATATCCTTAAGAAAAACACTATGGTGGAACAATTCCAGAACAACAATGACAATCAGAATGACAAGATTAATGGAAAACCTCAAGTATTCAATGGTGAGAACTTTGACTACTGGAAGGATGTTAAGTAAAGCTTCTTTCTGGCTCTTGATGGAGACCTTTGGGATATGGTAACTGATGGTTACACTCATCCAGTTGGAAACAACGGTCAGAAGATGGAAAGAAAATATATGACAGTCCAACAAAAGAAAGAGTTCATAAATCATTACAACAATCTCAATCAGGTCTACCCTAAAGATACTTACTTATTCCCGAACATAGATAAGAAAGTAGAGAATTCAGTCGATTACAAGATATTTTCCTTTACGGATTCATATTCCAACTATCGATGCAATGTTGTGCCTTTTTGTCTTGAGAAATAAGGGGGAAACAAAGCACATAACGATTAATAAAATCTTCATGGAAGAGATAAGTGAAAGTTTGAAAGTCTACATGGATGACATGATCGTTACGTATGGTAAGGAGAAGTTACACAAAAAACACCTATAGCCTTTGTTTTAGAGGATCTGATAGTACAATATAAGGCTTAACATGAAGAAATGTACCTTTGGGATCAGAGCTAGAAAACCCCAAGGATTTTTCCTTACAGAGAGCGAGAGAGAGATTTAGGTGAACACGGATAAGTGTGAGGCAAACATCAAGATGGAATAACCAAAAATGAAGAATGAAGTAATGAAATTAAATGGGATACTTGTTGCCCTTACCAAATTTAAATCTATGTTGACCTAACACACATTTCCATTTTACAATTTACTGAAGAAATAATCATGCATCGAGGGGGCCAAAAATTGTGGCGAGCAAACATTAATATCTCTAAAAATTCCCTTGTAATTCCCCAATTTTGTCCAAACTTATCTCTAGGGAAGTGTTCTGCCTATACTTGGTTGTTTCTTTTTGAAAAAATTAGTGTCATCCTCATCTGAGAGGTAAATTCTACTGAGATCCTGATGTATTTTATATCTAAAGCATTAGTCAGACCAAAAACATATTACAAGAAGTTTGAGAAAACAATATTAGCACTAATGACTTCATCCTTAAAGGTCTAATGTTACTTCTTAGCACATAACATTGTTCGTCCACACTGATCTGTTATTAAAACAAGTGTTCCATCAACCAGATCTAGCTAGGTGATTGACTAAATGGTCTATCAAAATGTACGAGTTCGACATATCTTTCGATCCTAGGAAAGAATAGTAAGCCTAATTGTTTGTAGACTTAAAAGGTGAAATAGCTCCAAATATACCCGAACCATCTCATACATGGGTTGTGTTCATATACGATTCATCAAAGAGTAGAGGAAATGGAGCCAATTTCATAATTGAGAATGACGTCATGTTTGTAATTAAAGTATCATTATGTTTTTAACTCCCAACTACCAATATCGGGTTAAGTATGAAGTTTTCATTGTCGGTCTCACTATCACATCCAAGATGGGGGCAAAATTTATTAAGCTACCAACAGACTCACAACTAATGGTATTGTACGTCAAAAGGGAGGTTCAAACTAAAGACCAAATTTTGCAGTGATATGTCAACCTAAATAGATTAAAGTTACCGAATTTTAAATCCCATAAAATCCTACGTGGACCTAGAAAGAAGAATACCAGAGAAAATATCCTTTCTAAACTAGAAAGCACCAGAACCTTTGAAATCAATCATTCTTGATCCATGAAACAATGAGAAGTCCATACATCGAAACCTCAGAAGTATAATTACACTTATAGAAGAAATCTTACATTCCTCTTATATTAAACCCATTATGGCACATATTGAGCATGGTACGCTCCCTAGAGCCGCCAAAATGGGCCCGACTCATTGGGCTAACCCATAAGCCCTAAATTTTAGCACGGGTCGTACCATAAAAAGTATTATAAAATACAACCTTATGACCATGGATTCAATTGAGCACGAATTTTCCACTAAATCAACAGCAAATAACACCAATAAGAACACAATTTCAAGATCCAAAGATCAAGCAACAAGAATCAATCAAGATCTACATTCTTGATGATGAAGATGAATGGGAAATGATAGAGGAAGATGAATTACCAAAAACAAACTTCAAATTACTCCACTAGTAGGTTTGATCTACTAAAATTGAAGAAGAAAAATTAAAAGGATGAAGGTTTAGCTCAAAATTAATCATAATTCAATGTGAATTCATGACAAATTTCAAAAGAAGAAGAGCTTTGGTGAATTTGTGGTTTGGGAAGATATTTTGCAAGGGATTTTTTGGTTATCAAAAGCTTGAGAAATGAATGAGAAAAGACCTCTATTTAAAGAGTTTAGGTATGAGAATTTAGGGGAATGGAGCTTGCTTTGAAAATTCAAAATTACGCTTGGAAATTCAAATTTGGAGGGAATCATAAAAAGAGTCATGATTAGTGAAGGTTTATGGTGGGAATTAATTTTAATGATATATGGGGAATTAAATGGAGATGGTCTAGAATATTCTCAAATAATAAAAATTGGTACCAAATGCCTCAAAACTTGAAAAATGCTGATTTTGGCCAAATATGTCTTTGTGCAATCGATTTGCATAACAGTGCAATCGATTGCATAGGAAAAAAATTTCAAGGTGCAATCGATTGCACAGTGTAAAATCCTGAAAAATCCTTGTTGACCAGATTGTGTTGGCTTTGAGCTCGATTCTTTTGCGCGTCGAAGATGGCATAGAGATAAACACATGAATCTTGGAAATCCTTGAATAAATCAATTAAAACTTGAGAAATCCTTGATCAGATGAATTTGAATTGTTTGCATATCAACTTCGACTTTGTTCAGATGAAATTCATTCTAGCTGTGGGACTTCTATTTTTGTCATTTTTTGACCTGAAAAAGGATTAATAAAAGAAAATAAAAATATTTTTGGATATTAATTAATGGTTAGTAAACATAAGAAAAATAAAAGGCAAACAAAAGCAATGGTGATCCGCTGTGAGGCATAAACCTACACCCGAGAAGAATCGAGAAACTAGTATAATCTTGTTTGTATGCAAGATTCAGATGAGATGCGGAAAATATTAGGGTCAAAAATTAGGGTACGACAACAACTCACCAGGACTAAGCTTCAAACATTCTAAGACTCTGATAATTTTAATATGATGATAAGTAAATAGGAAAAGGCTTCAACTCTGGGGGAGTTTTTCTCATAAGAACTTTTGATCTATAACTCTGAAGGAACATATTCAAATAACTTCAGCACTCAGGGGGAGATCACTATCTCTTGTTCTTATTTAAATATTTCAAATTATATGAGTTTTGTCATCATAAAAAAGGGGGAGATTATTAGAACAAGAATTGATTCTACTATCTCTAAAGAAGTTTTGATGATAACAAATATTTCTATAAATAACAAATATACTTAAGATTATTTTCAATTTAATGTGAAGAACCACTGATTTAAAATAAGAAGTTTTTAAGATGATAGAAGTTCTTACGTAGTAACAAGAAGTTCCTCACATTACAGAAGTTCTATTACACAAAATATTCTCAAAGGTTATTTTGGAAGATCTGAATGTGTAACAGACTCTCAGCCAGTTGCTCATTTGAACAAACTCTGATACTCACATACATGCAAACTATGATTTCAGAATCATCTTCAATAATTGAGGATCAAAGAATTAACGGCTCCAGACATGAATCTTTATTTTTGGAAACTCTTCAAAGACATTTATCTCCATCCAAAAATATGTTAAGGTGTCTCCAACGGTTCAAATATCTACATATATATAAAGGAGTCACTTGGAAGAAATTTGTACAACATTCCCGCGCGCATATTCATCGATTCAAATTTCTCTTTTCTCTCAATTTTGAAATAACCTTGTGTAATAATATCACAATTGTGATAATAGCTTTTTAGAAGCAATTCTTTTTACACACTTGTAATAAAACGTTTGATAATCCTTGAGTGACTAAAGTGTTAGTCAGTAGACTCAAGAAGACTTTCACAGTAGGTCATTGTTGTCGCTCCCAATAGATTTGCATCCAGGTACAAGCGCGAACGGTCGGCGAAAGGAACAGTGAGAACACACAGCCGTGAACTCACTGGAGATGAAAAGAGTCGCCAGCTAGGCATTTTTATCCCGGAGGAAAGGCAATGCTGCATAGACCTAGAAAAAGATGGACAAGACGGTTGCGAACCAGAGAGACTGAGAAAGGGGGTTGGTTACAACCTGGGAAGGTATTAGCACCCAGATTGTCCGCCGTACTCGACGGGATCCACGCTTAAAAGATTTGTGTTTTAAAGGGGTAGTGTCAGTGCAATCTGTGTATAAAAGAGCTGGAAAGCAATATGTACAGGTGTCAGTGTAAAGTGAAGTGAAGTGTATAAATGATGTGTCAGTGTAAAAGAGAAAGAGGTGAAATGCTCATGATAATGAGGCTTAAAGAATGAAGCTGGGAGGAGGGGGAATATACAGAGACTTTTGTTCGATAACTGTTAAGTTATGCCTACGTATCCTCTCGTGCAATGAGGAAGTCAAAACACCGTAGTTCGACCCAAAGAGACTGAAAGATGAATTGACTTGTGAACTGCTTACTTGCTTATGCTCAAGTGTATGACCTGTCTGGCTCAGGTGCAAACTGTCTTGCATTAGACGGAAGAAGCAAGTCCTCGGTTGTGAGTGAAGGTGATGAGAAAAGAATCCCGGAGGAGACGATTATTGTTTGTTTTTTGAGTTTTCAGTCTTTTATTGCTTTTGAAAGTTTTCCATAAGAAAATGAGCTTAAGCCTAAACCAATGGGTTAGTAAACTCATCACATCTTCCCTCTGTTTAGGGGTAATGAGAATACCTTAAGTGTGAAGTCAGATTCTCACACTTAATCACCTTTGGTGTAGGATTAAGATCATTAACCTACTTGTGATTATTTGGTGATTTTTGTTTAGTGTTGAGTAATGAGGTTAAGCCATAATCATGGATTAAACAGACCCATTACACCATCCTAAGAGAAGGATGATAGATGAGAATGTTTAAGCTGAGGAAAGCTCCTCAACTTAATCCATGATTAGGGATTAAACTCATGACAAAACAAGCCTTTGATTAAGTGGATTTCAGATTAATGATATGATGATGAAGTGAATTTTATGATTTGTAAGACAACTTGAGGGGGACTTGTCCATTAACACTAGGGTTAGTCCTTCTTAACCACTTAAGGAAGAATTAGAACCCTAATGCAAGGCCCAAGTTACAAGTGATGTCTTGATAATTATTAGATGGATTGATTAAGAGATTTAAACAAACAAAGGGTTTAACACTTAGGATTAAAGTTATACACTCCATCCTAAGAGAAGGATGCAGGCATAAGCTTAATCACAAAGTCTTAAAGCCTTTAGGGTTTAGTCCCTGATTATGAGGTGAGAAGAGAGGACTCAAAGAGAGACACAAAGGTAAAAACTATGAGGGGAGACTAATCAAAACCCTAATTCATTATCATGCTTGGTTGACCCTAAAGTTTGTGAGGTTTACAAGAACAATCTTCAAAGGAACCACCAGGAAGCAGATGAATAAGATCAAGAGAAGCAAAGTGACTTGCTTCATTCAAGAAGTCAAGTCACTTGAAGGAAGAAAGTGGGAGGAACAAGAATGAGCAAGCTCAATCTCAAACACATATAGAAATGCAGCAATGCATGCAAGAGAAATGAAAAGAAAAGTTATGAGAAGTGAAGGCAAATTCACTTCTCAAGTTTACTTACCACCTGAAATGTTAGAAAGAAATGCAATGCAATGCTAGATGGGATGAAATGGTATGATGCAAAGCAAAACCAGAAGCATGTTGATGATGATTATGATGTTATGAGGTGCTGCAAACATGAGGTAAGGCATGGAGATGCTCATACAAGATTATGGATGCAAATGATGCAAGTTAAGGAGCATGAATGAACATGAAAAGTTATGAATCATACAAGACAAATGACATGGCAAATATGTGATGCAATGATCAAACATGCTTTCTATGTGTCTTAAGATGTCAAATGAATCATAGGCATGCACAAAATGCAAAGACAAGTCATGTTATGCAAGGAAATGCAAGAAGGATGCAAGAGAAAGCCCAAATTAGGGTTCATGGATCAAACATCAAACAAAAACCAAAAACAGAAGCAAACCCTAAGATAAAAAATGGAAAATGCTACCCAAAGAAACCCTAAACCTATAATGAACCACTGCCCAAAGGGGAACTCTCAACTCTTAACCAATCTCAAGATATGAATTTTCTAAGTTATTAGGGTTTTTTAGGGTTCTATACAAAAGAAATGCCAAACAAATGGAAAATGCAAGATCAAATCATGGCCATTTTACCCTAGAAACTACATGCCAAACACAAAACAATGCAAGAGGAATCAATGTCTCAACCTTCTCCAATAGGCAGAAATGACTTTTGAACTTATGATCAAAATAATGCATAAAAAATGATTTAATTCAATGAAAAAACTCTTAAAATGCATCAAGATCAAAAAAGAAATTTGGTTTGAAGGTTGGACAATGTTTCTAAATGTCTTAGAACATTTCATGAATTTTTTTGTGATTTTTAAATACTTAAAAGTATTTTTAATTAATTAATTTCCATTAATCAATTAAAAATAATCTTTTAAATATTTAAAAATACTTTTTTAATGATGAAAAATAAAATAAAAATATTTTTGGGTCATAGAAATTATTAAAACTCAGAGAAAAAAGTTTCACAATTTTTATGTATTTTTTGCTATTTTAAATCAAATATGCAAGTTAAATGAAAGAAAATGAAATAAAAATTAAATAAAATGAAAGTCAAATGCGTGGAGGGCCAGGATGAGCTCTGAGTTTGAAAAGGTTGACTGGCGCCAGATCCAGTGGTTGTGGTTCTTTCTGAGTTAATCACAATTAATTAAAACTAAAAACGAATTAGGGCTAATCAAAGTGATCTGAGCCCTCTATCCGCGCGCGAAGTCAAACATTCAACCCCATCCAACGCCCAAGATTCAAACTGGCTTAATGACTGTAATTAGGGCAAAACAGATTCAGGCGACCGGAGGGGAGCTCCGGTCGTCTTCCCCGGCGACCCCAAAACCCTAAAACAAGATTCAGACCACCCCAAACCAAATTAAACGCCCAGGATCAATCCCCACACTTCTAGCAACTCAAATCAATAGTCAAACATCATTTTACTAACAAGAACAAGCTGAATCGAAACAAAATAAAAATGGGGCCAAACTTTCAGACACTCACAAAATGTTCATTTCTCCACCATTTTAGATTCTAAACACATCACAATGATCCTCAGAGTATGCACTTTCAGTTTATAACAAAAAATCAAAGCTTTGAAAAGCTTGAAGTTTGGAGTTACCTGAGGTGAAGAACTGTGAATATGAGCTCTCCTGGCCTTGCTTTGATGCAGAACAACTTCCCTGAACCCCTTGAAGCCAATGGAAAGCCTGGAATGAGCTTGGGCAAGCTGCTTTGAGAGATTCACTTCTGGTGTAGCAGGAAATGCACTTTGTGTACAAGCTGTTTTAAGTCAATGTAAAGGGTGGTTTTGACTCCTTGTGGTATGCCTGACTTATTGGTGAAGAAAGATGAGGTGTTTGATGGCTGGCTGGTGAGATTCGAAGAGAACTGGTTCTGAGGGTGGGGAATGGTGAAGCTCAGGCCAGGCTTGTTTCAGGCTTGAGCTTTGGTGGTTTGGGGCCTATGGAGTATGGTGAGTTGAATGGTGAAGAGGGTTTGAATGTTTGCAAGCTGTGGAGAGGAATTCGAAGGCTTATGCAATGTGGGGTGATTTTTGTGAATGTGATGGTATGAGATGTTTCAGCCTTGCCTTGTGTTATGTTTAGCTTGCAAATTGTCCACATAACTCCCCCTCATTGGTCAGTTGACAAGACATGCCCTTTATTGATTGGCAAGTTACCTTTTGCAAAAAGTCAAATAATGTGTAAGAGAAGCATGGCTCAAGGTCTAGGCAAGTACATGGCATGGGCTGGCGCAGCAAGGGTGAGGGAGAGGTCTAGCAAAGCTCAGCATCCAAGGCTGCAAGTTGTAGGAAGCATGATGAGTGGTTTTGCAAGTTGTTGTAACTTTGGTTCACATGTGAGAAAGTCTTGTTACACAAACCAAACCATGGGGAAACTTGGTCCAATTCTGATTTTTAAGGCTCAAAGAAGGTTTGTGTAATGGTTTGAAATGAATTAGAGGTCACATAATGCAGTGGTTCATGACTTTGCAAAATCTCCATTTGAAACTTGCCTTGAAAATCAATGATTTTAGCCAACTTTGTCTTGCCATAACTTTTGATCCAAAAAGAGTTTGATCATGTTCTTGTACTTTTTGAAAAGGGAAAGATGAGATCTACAACTTTCATGACCAAAGTTTTTCCATTTGAAGCCTTTTTGGATCAAGAATCAAAGCTTGAAAAATGACCTAAAATGATGCATTCTTGAAAAGTCAACTATGCCCAAAAAGTCAACATTTGCAAAAACCCTAAATTCTTGATTTCTATGAACTTCAACCTTCTTCCATGATCAAATAAAGATCATATACACTCAAAATGATGAAGATCACCCATTGGTTGGGTCATTGGGGGCCCCAGATGCCCTGATTTTGCACTGACTTGTCTGAAAAGTCAACTCTTGATCAGATGACTTCCCCATGGAATTTCTTCATGAAAATTGATATGCATACTCCCTATACCATATAGAGATAAATGGAAACAAGAATGACCAAAAAATTTGGAGTTATGGCCTCTGAAACCAAAACCCTAATTTTAGGTCAACTGTGCAGTTCATCCTGGCTCTGCATCCACTCAAACCCTAGTTCTTGTGATTCCTCTGCATTTTTGACTTTGAGGAGAGGGAATATGACATAAGAACACACATGGACCACTTTGAAATGATTGGTGGCCTTGGAATGGCTCAAGATGCTTTGGGATTGCTCAGATCACAAACCCTAGGTGCAGATGCCCTAGAAACTATGCAGTGAATAAAAAATGAGATGTGAGATGATATGATTGTGTTTATGCATATGAGATGATCACAAGCCATGGTGTGAATGGGTGAGGGCAAATTTGGGGTGTTTACAGCTGCCCCTATTCAAACACGAGTTAGCTGTGCAGGATGTAAGCAACGGCTTAACAGGCGAACAAGATAACTTGTGGTTGAATACCAAAGACAGTCCAAAGTTTGCACTCACAGGATGAAGAAGAAAAGGGATATAGATTGTAAAAGGAAAATAAAGTGTATTGTAAAGTGTGGGCGACGGAGGACGACCGTCGAGCAGAGGACGACTGCTGGGCAAATAGCAATGACGGGGACGGCCGACATGCTGGGGAGGTGAGGAAAATAAAGCAATGACGGGGACGGCCGACATGCTGGGGGATAAAAGGTAAAGCTAAGACGGGGGCGGCCGACTAGCTGGGAAAAGAAAAGAAATTATGATGGGGACGGCCATCAAGACAAAGCTGTAAAATTTTCTGGGGATTAATGAAACATGACGGGGACGGCCATCAAGCTCATAAAGGTGAAGTAACCGACGATGGGGACGGCCATCGGGTTAAAAGGAAAAGGGACCACGACGGGGACGGCCATCGGGTTAAAGAATAAATGAAATAAACAGCTGATGGGGTACGGCCATCAAAGGTGAAGGACGATCACCTAGCAGGGTACGGCTGCTCTGTTGGGAATAAAAGGAATATGATGGGGACGGCCATCAAAGGTGTAGGACGACCACCTGGCAGGGTACGGCTGCCGAAAATATCAACGATGGGGACGGCCATCGGATAGAAAAGGTCAACGATGGGGACGGCCATCGGACGAGCATGATGGAGGACGACCATCAAGAAGTGGAGGACGACCACTCAGCAGGGGACGGCTGCTCTCGAGGTTTCTCATGACATAGGACGAATGCCAGATAACCAAAATCAACAATGGGGACGGCCATTGGATAAAGTGATGAAGGACGATCATCAAAAAGGTGGAGGACGACCACCTAGCAGGGGACGGCTTCTAAAATGTCAATGATGGGGGACGACCATCGGATGAGCATGATGGAGGACGACCATCAAGAAGTGGAGGACGACCACTCAGCAGGGTACGGCTGCTCTCAGGGTTATCATGACACAGGACGAGTGTCAGATAAAAGAAAATGCTTTGTTGGTGATCTACTGGGGAATAGTAAACACGGACGAGCGTTTACATCCAAGAGACAAAAGGTATAAGTGTTTGGTATTATGTATAGATTAAAGATGCGGATGAGCATCCTTAGACTATGATACGGACGAGTATCATGTAGAAACAAATACTGACACGTGTTCAGAGATGATGATACGGACGAGTACCATCTGGTTAACAAAGAACACGGACGAGTGTTGCATCTGAAGGAATCCTTCTGGGGAATAGTAGACACAGACGAGTATCTATATTCAAGAAGACATAAGTGTTTGACACGGTGTATGGATTAAAGATGCGGGCGAGCATCCTTAAGACTATGATACGGACGAGTATCATGTAGAAACAAACACTAGACGCAATGTTCTGAGATGATGGTACGGACGAGTACCAACTGGTTAACAAAGAACAAGGACTACTGTCGAATCTGTGGGGGTATGAGTGATGGTGTATACAAGATACGGGCGAGTATCTGTATAAGTGTACCAATGGGTAGTGAGCATATATAATGTATAGATGAGTGTTTATCTGCTAGGGAGAGTGACACGGACGAGTGTCAAAGAGAAAAGTATAATAATAACAAGTATATGGGTGATGAAGGTGTAAGCGACTGCGCTGGGGACATGACACGGACGGGTGTCAAGAAAGTGTATATATAAGTATATGTGAGTGCAAAGAGGATGTCTTTGGCTTTCTGCTGGTGATTTGACACGGACGGGTGTCAGGAAGTATCTGTAATACGGGTGATCCTATTTGTAAATAGTGTTCAGGCGACTTTACTGGGGAAAGATGGCACGGACGGGTGCCAAAAGGAGTAGATACTGGCGTTTGTGATTTGTGAGGCAACTGCTTTTGCTGGGACTCTGGTGGGAGTTTCTGTATGATGATGAACGGTTTGTTATTCACAAGTGTTACTTCAGAACATGGCTTATGATTATGCTATGTATTTGATTTTTGCCGTAATGTTCCGTATTAGACGGAATGCTACGCTCTGAGGGGATATTATGATGCAAATGCCATGATTATGCAAAGATACCACACTGGGATTCGGATCCCGTCACTGCGAAGATCTCTGGTCGATCTGTTGGAAATGGACCTCCCAGCTGGGGATGAGATCATTGGTAGATCCGATAAGAGGATATTTGCTTGGGGATATAGGTCACTGGCTGACATCCTTATAATACGGGACCCATCTGGGGTTTGTAAAAGCTTTCTTCACTCTGTTGTGATCTTCTATGCGCTGCTCTTCTGGATAGAGGCTGAAGATTCTGTGGGGAGATGATTTCCTGACTCCCGTACTCAGCTGAGGATGAAAAGGCAGCTCGGCTGGGGAATTATGAGAGGCAACTCAGTTGGGGAGAGCAACAAGAGGCCACTCGGCTGGGGATAGAGCATTTCAGATGCTAAGATTGAGTGCATGTTGATTTGGCAACTTTGCTGGGGAAGTGGGCACCTTCCAGTGCCACGTGGAAGATATACCGAGTTGATAATGATTTGCCAGCTTGCTGAAACGTAACCTGCATGCCCCAGGTTGCGTTCTGGATACCTGCAATCCTGCAAAGGTAAGGAAACGTACAAAAGGTCCCGAGGTATCCCTTACTGGATTCCGTCATAGGAGTTAAGTACTTTCGAGAATAATCACATTCCCTGTAAGCATGTGTTTTTTCTTTTATTTTTAGAGAAAGGCATCTGTACTTATGCAATTGTATTTTTAGAGATATCAGACAACTCTTTGCAAAACATAAATGTAAAAACGAAACATGACCGAAAATCTGATTTTATTAATTCCTGTGCCCTGAATTGGCAAGATACAGTCAAAGAAACATATCTCCTGAAATGAGGAGATTGTTACAAATTGAGAAATAAAGTGTTGGCGATGCTGACGACGCTTTCAAGGAGCTTCCTCTTCTGCTATGACTCGTATGACAATGACGTTCTTCTCGTCTTGCTTTCTGGAGAGAGTTGATTCTGATTGAAGCTTGATCCTTTGTAGCTTACCAAGTTGTAGATAATGCAGACGAATTCAGAATGCAGTTGTTCGCTTATTCCCTTGTTTTGCATGGATCGCCCTTTCGGGTTTTCAATCCATCGGGATACCCATTTTTGCCTGAGTTGTCCAATGCGGCTTTTCAACTCAGCGGGTGTACATTTTTTGTTTATTTCCCTTATTTTTGCCCGAGTCTTTTATTCTGTTTTTGACTCGCCGGGATGCCCTATTTTTGCCTGGACTTACATTCTGTTTTTATGTCCAGCGGGTCATTTTTATGCGAAGTATTTTTTAACTGCATCTGAATTCACAGGGGACGGGAAATCTTCACCATCCATGGTGCTGAGCATCAGTGCTCCACCAGAGAAAACTTTCTTTACAACGAATGGTCCTTCATAATTTGGAGTCCATTTGCCCCTGTGGTCTGTATGAGGAGGGAGGATTCTTTTCAACACAAGATCCCCTACTTGGTACCCTCGGTGCCTGACTTTCTGATCGAAGGCTTTCTTCATTCTTTTCTGATACAACTGTCCATGACAGATTGCAGCCAATCTTTTCTCTTCAATCAGACTCAGTTGTTCGTATCGGGCCCGAACCCATTCTGCTTCACTCAATTTAACATCCATTAATACCCGTAGGGAGGGTAATTCAACTTCAACAGGTAGGACTGCTTCCATACCATACACAAGCTGATACGGTGTTGCCCCAGTGGATGTTCTGATTGATGTGCGGTACCCATGCAAGGCAAACGGTAGCATTTCATGCCAATCTTTGTAAGTGATTACCATCTTCTGCACAATCTTCTTGATATTCTTATTTGCTGCCTCAACAGCGCCGTTCATCTTTGGCCTGTAAGGAGAAGAATTGTGATGTTGGATTTTGAAGTCCCGGCACAGCTCTGCCATCATTTTGTTGTTTAAATTGGAACCATTATCAGTAATGATTCGCTCGGGCACTCCATACCGACAGATGATGTCTCTCTTCAGGAATCGGGCTACCACTTGCCTTGTGACGTTTGCATATGAGGCTGCTTCGACCCACTTGGTGAAATAGTCGATGGCGACCAGGATAAATCTGTGACCATTTGAAGCAGTTGGCTCAATCTTGCCAATCATATCAATGCCCCACATAGCAAAGGGCCATGGTGAAGACATGATGTTCAAAGGATTGGGAGGCACATGCACCTTGTCTGCGTAGATCTGGCATTTGTGGCATTTTCTGGCGTAAGCACAACAGTCTGCATCCATTGTGATCCAGTAATAGCCTGATCTTAGTAACTTCTTAGCCATGGCATGCCCTCCGGCATGGGTACCAAAAGACCCTTCGTGCACTTCATGCATCAACAAATCTGCTTCCGTCTTGTCAGCACATCTGAGGAGTACCATGTCAAAGTTCCTCTTGTATAAAGACCCATCAGTGTTCAGAAAGAAACTACCAGCAAGCCTTCTTAAAGTCTTCTTATCATTGGAAGATGCCTCAGGTGGGTATGTCTGATCCTCCAAGAAGCACTTAATGTCATGGAACCAAGGCTTATCATCTTTTACAACATCCGCTGCAAATACATATGCTGGTCTATCAAGTCTTGATACTGAAATCTGAGGTACAAAGTTAGCAGCTTGAACTTTGATCATGGATGAAATGGTAGCAAGAGCATCTGCAAACTGATTCTCGTCCCGAGGGATATACTCAACTTTGACCGTTGTGAAGAACGTCAACAACCTTCTTGTATAATCCCTGTAAGGTATCAGATGATCTTGGTGGGTGTACCATTTTCCGTTGGTTTGATTGACTACCAAAGCTGAATCTCCGAATACGGTCAAAGTTTTGATCCTGAGGTCAATGGCTTCCTCAAGACCCATAATGCAAGCTTCGTATTCGGCTTCGTTGTTAGTGCAATTGAAAGTGAGTTTTGCCGAGAAAGGCATGTGAACTCCTTTAGGTGTAATGAGTACTGCACCAACACCACGGCCATTCATGTTAACAGCCCCATCAAACATCATAGTCCATTCTTCCTCCGGGTCAGGCCCTTCGGTGTGAGTAGGCTCCTCGTGATCTTTTGCTTTAATGAACATGATGTCCTCATCAGGGAAGTCAAACCTCATAGGCTGGTAGTCATCAATGGGTTGCTCAGCAAGATATTCAGATAATACACTGCCCTTGATGGCTTTCTGAGATGTGTACTGTATGTCGTATTCTGTGAGAATCATCTGCCATCTTGCAACCCGTCCGGTAAGAGCTGGCTTCTCGAAAATGTACTTAACCGGATCCATTTTTGAGATTAATAAGGTAGTGTGGGTCAACATATACTGTCTCAGTCGGCGAGCAGCCCACGCTAAAGCACAGCAAGTTTTCTCGAGCAGTGAATAACGCTGTTCACAGTCGGTAAACTTTTTGCTTAGGTAGTATATTGCATACTCTTTTCGACCAGACTCGTCATGCTGGCCCAGCACACACCCCATTGACTCTTCTAGCACTGTCAAGTACATAATCAGAGGTCTTCCTTCAACTGGCGGCATGAGGATTGGAGGTTCTTGTAAATACTCCTTGATCTTGTCAAAAGCCTTCTGGCAATCTTCGTTCCACCTGACCGTTTGTTCTTTTCTTAACAGCTTGAACAAGGGTTCACAGGTTGCTGTAAGATGAGATATGAACCTTGAAATGTAGTTCAATCGACCTAAGAACCCTCGAACTTCTTTCTCAGTTTTCGGTGCAGGCATTTCTTGTATAGCCTTGACTTTATCAGGGTCAACCTCAATCCCTTTCTCGCTTACAATAAAGCCCAGCAATTTACCGGATCGCATCCCGAATGTGCATTTGTTGGGGTTCAGCTTTAGTTGGTACTTCCTCAGACGCTTGAACAACTTCAGCAGATTCACCAGGTGATCTTCCTCTGTAAGGGACTTGGCGATCACATCATCCACGTAACATTCTATTTCCTTATGGATCATATCGTGGAATAATGTCACCATAGCCCGTTGATATGTTGCACCAGCATTCTTTAGTCCGAATGGCATCACCTTGTAACAGAACGTGCCCCAAGGTGTGATGAATGTTGTCTTCTCCATGTCTTCAGGTGACATCTTGATCTGATTATATCCTGAAAATCCATCCATGAAGGAGTATACCGAGAACTGAGCCGTATTATCCACCAATACGTCAATGTGAGGTAATGGGAAGTCATCTTTCGGGCTGGCTCTGTTCAGATCCCGGTAGTCAACACACATTCTTACTTTGCCGTCTTTCTTAGGCACAGGTACTATATTAGCAACCCACGGCGGATAACTAGTCACAGCAAGGAACCCGGCGTCCCACTGCTTTTGTACCTCTTCCTTGATTTTCATAGCCATGTCTGGACGAGTTCGGCGCAGCTTCTGTTTAACTGGTGGGCACTCTTCCCTCAAAGGCAGCTTGTGCACAACTATATCGGTGTCCAACCCTGGCATGTCTTGATACGACCAAGCAAACACATCAACATACTCTTGAAGCAGATCTATCAGTTGTCTCTTCACTGAGTCTTGCAGGCAGGCCCCGATTTTAACCTCTTTCACGTCTTCCTCCGTACCAAGATTGATCACTTCAACCTCCTCCTGGTGAGGGGTAATAACCTTTTCCTCTTGTCTTAACAACCTGGCTAGCTCTTCAGGAAGCTCATATTCTTCTTCAACCCCTTCATCAGCTTGATTGATTGGATTGTCAAAGTCATACGATGTCATAGCCGTGCTGTTGTCGGTGCTGTCAGGAAGGCACTCTCTGCAAGGGTTAAGTTGGTTCATTTTAGTGATTGATTTTAATCTTGCTTTAGAAAAAAGTGAAATGAAGTTATCATTTTGAAAACACCGCCATTTATTTTTGTACAAAAAGAAAAATGGAAAAACAGTGAACAGAAAAGAAAAAGACTCGTTTGCAAAAAGATGTCTGATATTTCATTAATTTAATCTTGTTTGCACAAAAGTACAGATGGCCCTGATTACAAAATGAGTCTTGTCATCTTGGGCAAGATGCAAGACTTTGATGCATGCTATAAAAATACAGGAAATAATAATTACTCTGCATGAGTAACTCTTATAATTTCCTGGGAAGACCAGTTCGAGACACTGCTCCCCGGGATCTTTGGACGAATCCAATTCTCCAGATTGCGCTCCTCTTCCAGCTCGTCTTCCAAACAGTTGATAGCATCGGGGGTGAGCATCCCCCCACTGACAAAACCTGGCTCTGCAGCAGCCTTTGCTTGATGTTGAGTTGGTTTGTAACCCAACCCAAACTTGTCCTTCTTCTCCTCCACAGCTAAAACCTTGCCCCAGCCTAGGGCAGTTCCTTCTTCAACAACCTTCCGGGCTTGTTGGTATGATGACATTGGAGTACCAGATACAGCAGATGCCTCGTGCACATTCAAAGCTTCAAACCCCTGGCTCATTGTTTCATGGATCTCTCCATCCATTTCAATGTACTTATAGGTTGCCAGGTGGCTGACAAAAATGTCCTCCTCTCCACAGATTGTGACAACTTGGCCTTCCCACTCAAATTTTAACTTTTGGTGAAGGGTAGACGTTATTGCGCCGGCGGCGTGAATCCAGGGTCTACCCAACAAACAGCTGTAGGCGGGCTGAATGTCCATCACATAAAAGATAGTTTTAAAGGTCTGTGGGCCAATTGTCACGGGCAGCTCAATCTCTCCCAGAACCGATCTCTTCGAACCATCAAAGGCTCTTACCACCAGGTTGCTGGGTCTCAATGCCAAACCATCGTATTCCAACTTCACCAGAGCCTTCTTCGGTAAGACATTCAGGGAAGAACCTGTGTCCACCAGCACATGAGAAAGGACAGCTCCTTTGCATTCCATGGTTATGTGCAAGGCTTTGTTGTGGTTGCGGCCATCCGCTGTCAGGTCAGAATTAGTAAACCCTAGCCCATTGCTAGTAGTAACATTTCCAACCACGGTTTCCAATTGGTTGACAGTAATCTCCTCAGGCACGTAAGCTGCGTGTAAGACTTTGAGTAGTGCATTCCGATGGGCTTCGGAGCACATAAGCAGGGAGAGGATGGAGATTTTGGATGGCGTCTGGTGAAGTTGATCCACAATTTTGTAGTCACTCTTTTTGATGATTCTCATAAACTCATCAACTTCTTGATCGAATGGAGTCTTCAGGGCTTCCTTAACAGCTTGATCTTCCTGCACCGGGCTCTTCCCTTTTGCCTTGGCAGCAGCTTCTGCTTCGGCTGTAGGTCTTTGGACTGGTGGAGCGAAGAGACGTCCGCTTCGGGTGAAGCCTCCGCCTCCCCCCACATTATCTACTTGTGGTGCAGGTGCTGATGTTTCAAGAGTGATTCTTTTTCCTTCGCAGTACACGTCAGAGCCATAGTGCCAGGGGATGGCCCTATTGCTTTCATATGGTACCGGTCCAGGCACCGTGACAGTGACTGGACTGATTGCTGCTGCTGAAGGGACTGTTATTGTTTGTGGATCATAAAAGATTGTAACTGGTGCTCTGGCGGGAGCAGCACCTTCTGAATGGTAGGCGGAATTATTTTCAGGATCGTAGAATATGGTAACAGTAGAGACATCTTCATGATTGATTGCTGGTGTTGTAGGAGGTGTTGTTGGAAGGACTGATGTTGTTGTTGATGGAAATTCGAAATGGAATGAAGCTGAAGTTGTAGCAGGAGAAACTGTTGAAAACTGATCATTTGGGAGGACCGATGAAGTACTTGTTGATGTTGCTGATGAATCGTTGGGAACAATAGTTGCTGCGGTTGTAGGAGGTTCTGAAACCGTTGTTGATGAAGTTGCCGGATTTGTCGGGAATGATGTGGTGATCTGGAGCAGGCCACTTTGAATAAGGCTGTCAATGCCATTCCTCAGGTCCTCACACCCATTCCATGAAATATTGCAGTAGGGACACCCTAGTTCACACCCCGGAAATATCTGGTTTTCACAGAGTTGAGCTTTGATTTCCACCAATGGTGTCCTGATCTGATCCACACTGGTTATTAAATAAGACGGTTGGTCTTCTTCAATAGCGTTAATTCGAGGACCACCATGGTTTGGCATAGGGTTTTTATTGACATTGGGCGGAGGTGCAAAATTTAGAGCCTTGGAGTCTACCAAGTCTTGTACCTTCATATGCAGAGCCCTGCATTTTTCTGTACTGTGACCAGGTGC
The DNA here is from genome assembly GCA_963966055.1 of Lathyrus aphaca. NCBI lineage: Eukaryota > Viridiplantae > Streptophyta > Magnoliopsida > Fabales > Fabaceae > Lathyrus > Lathyrus aphaca. The sequence continues at coordinate 296,856,775 of OZ014524.1, forward strand.
GTCTGAATGAAAAGCACACCTAGCGTTGGAGTCATAGTTTCTTGGTAGACTGTTGGGATCCGGAGGTGCCAACGTTCTTAGCTCAACTAGGTTGAGTTTCAGAAGTTGTGGCAGCAAGGCAGCATACGGCATTGGGATCGGGTCGATCACTCTGTTAGCTTGGGATGGCCTCTGTTGGAATGGCCTCTGTTGATTGTTGTTGGTGTTGTTGTTGTTGAAGTTCCTTGGAGGATACTGATCCTGGTGATACTGAGGTTGTTGTCGGAAGTTTTGTTGCGGAGGTTGATAGACTGGCTGTGGATGAGCTGGAGCAGGAATGGTGACTGCTGCTATTGTTCTCTGAGCATATTGGGGCCTACCCCTGTTTGAATGGATGGCATTGGTCTCGCCAGTTCTTCTCGGGCCTGCAAAAGGCTTCCTTGTACTACTGGACGAGCTTGCACCGTTGTCTGAGATCTTTCCCATTTTTAACAAGCTTTCAATTCTCTCCCCAGCTATGACAACATCTGCGAAGCTGGTGGAAGAGAAAGCAGCCAACCTGTCAATATACGTTCCCTGGAGAGTGTTCATAAACATGTCTGTCATTTCTCTCTCAGACATTGGTGGCTGAACGGCAGCAGCCAGTTGCCTCCATCTTTGAGCATATTCTCTGAAGCTCTCCCTCGAAGACTGTGACATTCCCATCAGGAGAGTCCTGTTGGGTGCCATGTCTAGATTATACTGATACTGCCTGATGAAGGCCTCTGCCAGGTCCTTCCAGCATCTAATTGTTGCTCTTGTCAGATGGGAATACCACTCCCTCGAAGCTCCAGTCAAGCTATCTTCGAAGTAGAACATCCAAAGTTTCTCATCCATTGTATAGGCCTTCAGCCTTCCCAGAAATGATTGTAGATGAGTCCGGGGGCATGAAGTCCCATTATACTTTTCGAAACAAGGAGGTTTGAACTTATGGGGAATCCTGACCCCGTCTACCAAGCCCATATCCATAACGTCGAATCCCAAAGAGTTTTGAGATTCTAAGGACCTCAACTTCTCAGCTATTTCTTCCAATCGTCTATCATATGTTTCCTCTCCAGCACCCATTACTGTAAATTGGTCCTCCTGAGGGTCTTCTTGAAGTACCCTGGCTGCAGTGGCTGTCCCTTGAACATTTGCAGGAATGTTAATCTCAGGATGTAGATGTGGGCCAAACACAGGAGGGTTAACATGGGGTTGCACCCGTTCATTGTTACTTGTGCCAGCAGTCCCCACATGGGGTTCCTCTTGATTCCTCCCTTCTACCAAAGCTCTGAGCCTCTCCTGGCTTTGAGCTAAATTGTTCATCACTTCCATGAATTGTGTTATCTGCGTTCTCATCTCCAACCTTTCGTTGGCCATCTGGTTTCTGACCTCCGTAAGGTCCTGCTGCATCTGATCCATCTGAATTCCCGGAAGGTTGTTTCTAGTTGGGTACCTGTGTGGCCTGTTGAGAGGAAATACCCGGCGGCGAGCAATAATTCCTGAGATTCACAACAGAGGTTAGTAACAACAAAACAAAAACCTACAAAACAAACAAAAGGGTTAGCATGCAATGCAGTTATGCTTATTTGTTCTCAAGGTATCCGGTTTGGCCTTCAGTTTTGACCCTTCCAGACCCTTGAAGATGCTGCTGTTGAAGTTGCTTTTGAAGTAACCCAGATGGAAACTAACACAAATATATTACAAAGGTGAAATAATACAACTTGTTCATTTTACAACACAAGCCCTCAAAGGGGTCAAAATACATCACAAAAAAGCAAAAGTACATGGAATAGGGATAACAACAAGCAAATGATCAAACTCCAAGGCCAAACTCATCCTCACGAACTTCCTTAAGAAGTGCTTCGGTCACAGGATCAGCCGGCCGCTCCGTAAGATTTCTGATGAGAAGGTTTCTTGTTGCAACAGCTGCAGTCAACTTCTTGTTCTAACTTTGGTCCTTAGACCTCTTCACTCCAGCTCTGATTTCTAACTCTGATATTTCCTTCTGGGCTGCTGCCAGGGCTTTTTCCATCTGCTCCATCTTGTCTTGAACTCTCTTGTCTTCTAGAGTACGGGCCTCAGTGATCCGGACCCACCTGGCCTGACTCTCTTTCAGGTACAAGTCTGTTCTTGCTCTCTGGAACTGGGCTTCTTTACAAGCATTCTTCAGAATCTGTTCACCAGCCCTAGACTTGTTGATATAATCTCCAGACTTCTCAATCTTAGTCAAGTGTTCCACCCTCAATTTCTCCAATCTCTCAATCTCCCTCGCACCTTCACTCCTCTCCCTGAGGATCTTCTGCAAGGCTTGGGTTAACTTCTCATTTCTTTCCTTCAAGCTTTCAAACTCCTCCAGACTGATAGTGGCAGGGGGTGGTGCTGAAGATGACTCAGGCATGTCTTCTATGGTAAAGGGCATTCCAGAGAATTGGGCCCTAGCATGGGACCACTCATAATATTGGACTGATGCCACATTATTGCACTTCCCCAGAGTGGTGATTCCCTTGGTTTGAACATGATCCCAGGCCCAGGCAGCCTGCCTAACAGTTGCCAGACTAATCTTGTTCTCGCAGTAGAGGGTCTCAACCAAGTCTTGCTCCCTGGGAGTATGGACCAGTGCATAGCCTAATTGCCTCCTGAATAGCAGAGGGTTGTAATTGATACTTCCCTTGACCCCTATTAAAGGCACATTGGGAAAGTGCCCACAGCTTGTAATGATATCTCTGCCCTTGGTGCTTTGAGTACACCATCTGATGTCTGCTGAAGTGAGAGTAGTGAGCCTCTTAGCCCAGTTGCTTTGCTGATGAGGATTTAGGAATGCATCTGTCCTGGGTAGATGCTTTAGAAGCCAAGCATGGAATAATGGAGCACAACACCTCACTAACCTTCCCCTCTGCTTCTCATTCTTCTGATGTACTGAGTAATAGAGATCTCCTAGCAAAGTTGGCACTGGGTTCTTCAGGATGAACAAATGGATGGCATTCTTGCTAATGAATCGTGGCTCATCTGCAAACAACACAATTCCATATACACTTAAGGCCAACAGAGCACAAACAGCTTTCCACTCCCCCAGGGAGGCTTTCTGACTAGCTTGAGAAATAAGGAAGTCCAGATGAAATCCAGGGATCCCAGCTTTAGAGGCCATATGCTGCTCAACCAAAGCAGGTTCCAGGTGCAAAGCTTTTGCTACCTCTCCATTGCTGGGAAAGACCATTTCAGGGTTGAAAGGGATTTCCCTCTTGATAGGCAAACCAATCAATGATGAGCATTCTTCCAGAAGAGGACCCAACTGAAAGTCTTGAAAGGTGAAACACCTCAATGGGGGATCATAAAACTGAATGCAGGTGTGGATGAGGCTCCTCTGAGATGGGTCCAAATCCATAACCAAGTCAAGCATATCCCCATAATGCTCCCTGAACAAAGGTATGTGATCTGGAGTGATCAGGGTTTGGATCCTCCTGATGTCTGATAAGTCTGGTTGGAAGAAATGGTAGGTGATGTTGCTTTTCTTTGGAGCCATGATGCTGAAGACTGAGTAGAGTGCTGATGACAATGCTGAAGGAATGAGACACTGATTGGCTGGTGCTGGCAACTGAAGTATATGGCTGACAGCTGAAGCAAGTGCTGATGGAGACAGGTTAATACTGCAAATGGGGTCAAAACCAAAACCAGATGAAAATGGATACCCTGAAACACAAATAAGCAAATGTTAATATGATGCAATGAGTATGTATGCAAATGATATGCAAGGGGTTTGTGACTGAGCTGGATCTGATCAAAATGCTCTGATATAGGTCCAAGTATGTTCAAGAATTCCAGTTGGAGGTCTAAAAATCCAGTAACCAGGGTAGGGGGCTCAAATAAAGAGCCACATGTCCAGGGTTTAGAATCACAAGAACTGTCCAACATGGAGTATTCTTAACAAAGTCAAAGTAACAGGGTATTCTGAGGTCAAGGTACCTGCAAACCTGTAAACAGCCCAACCCCCTCACAGGTGGTGATCTAGAACAAGGATCCTCAGACTTGGATCAGTTATGAGAAGTGTAAACACTTCTAACCCGGAGGTACAGTGTTTACAATAACCATAACAATTCCTCCTCTAATTCACCTCAGTTTCTGAAGGTCAGTACTAAAAGGTCATCCAGACTTAGCAGGCTTCCCAGATAGCCCTAGCATTGCAGGAAATCTGCAACACAGAGTTCTCAAGAAGAAACCCATATCTGAACCGTGTTTCATATTCCCGCACCAGACCGAAATGGAATGGGAAAGAATATGATTCACTCTAGCCTAGGTGTCACTCAGGTCCCAGGTATAGGACCTTAACTCTCAATGAATCACCCACCCACCAAGGCAAACAACAGATCCAGCCAGCAACAATGACAATATGATATATAAATGCAGTAAAGAAAGCAGTAAAGTAACTGTACATAAAGCAATAAACAAAAATAAATACAAGCACAAACAAGCACATAACACCCCAGTAAACACAAATCAAACAAGCGCTAGGAGGAACCCACAAAAAGAACCAGAAGCCCTGGTTGCAGTATAAGGTTCCCCAGCAGAGTCGCCAAGCTGTCGCTCCCAATAGATTTGCATCCAGGTACAAGCGCGAACGGTCGGCGAAAGGAACAGTGAGAACACACAGCCGTGAACTCACTGGAGATGAAAAGAGTCGCCAGCTAGGCATTTTTATCCCGGAGGAAAGGCAATGCTGCATAGACCTAGAAAAAGATGGACAAGACGGTTGCGAACCAGAGAGACTGAGAAAGGGGGTTGGTTACAACCTGGGAAGGTATTAGCACCCAGATTGTCCGCCGTACTCGACGGGATCCACGCTTAAAAGATTTGTGTTTTAAAGGGGTAGTGTCAGTGCAATCTGTGTATAAAAGAGCTGGAAAGCAATATGTACAGGTGTCAGTGTAAAGTGAAGTGAAGTGTATAAATGATGTGTCAGTGTAAAAGAGAAAGAGGTGAAATGCTCATGATAATGAGGCTTAAAGAATGAAGCTGGGAGGAGGGGGAATATACAGAGACTTTTGTTCGATAACTGTTAAGTTATGCCTACGTATCCTCTCGTGCAATGAGGAAGTCAGAACACCGTAGTTCGACCCAAAGAGACTGAAAGATGAATTGACTTGTGAACTGCTTACTTGCTTATGCTCAAGTGTATGACCTGTCTGGCTCAGGTGCAAACTGTCTTGCATTAGACGGAAGAAGCAAGTCCTCGGTTGTGAGTGAAGGTGATGAGAAAAGAATCCCGGAGGAGACGATTATTGTTTGTTTTTTGAGTTTTCAGTCTTTTATTGCTTTTGAAAGTTTTCCATAAGAAAATGAGCTTAAGCCTAAACCAATGGGTTAGTAAACTCATCACATCTTCCCTCTGTTTAGGGGTAATGAGAATACCTTAAGTGTGAAGTCAGATTCTCACACTTAATCACCTTTGGTGTAGGATTAAGATCATTAACCTACTTGTGATTATTTGGTGATTTTTGTTTAGTGTTGAGTAATGAGGTTAAGCCATAATCATGGATTAAACAGACCCATTACACCATCCTAAGAGAAGGATGATAGATGAGAATGTTTAAGCTGAGGAAAGCTCCTCAACTTAATCCATGATTAGGGATTAAACTCATGACAAAACAAGCCTTTGATTAAGTGGATTTCAGATTAATGATATGATGATGAAGTGAATTTTATGATTTGTAAGACAACTTGAGGGGGACTTGTCCATTAACACTAGGGTTAGTCCTTCTTAACCACTTAAGGAAGAATTAGAACCCTAATGCAAGGCCCAAGTTACAAGTGATGTCTTGATAATTATTAGATGGATTGATTAAGAGATTTAAACAAACAAAGGGTTTAACACTTAGGATTAAAGTTATACACTCCATCCTAAGAGAAGGATGCAGGCATAAGCTTAATCACAAAGTCTTAAAGCCTTTAGGGTTTAGTCCCTGATTATGAGGTGAGAAGAGAGGACTCAAAGAGAGACACAAAGGTAAAAACTATGAGGGGAGACTAATCAAAACCCTAATTCATTATCATGCTTGGTTGACCCTAAAGTTTGTGAGGTTTACAAGAACAATCTTCAAAGGAACCACCAGGAAGCAGATGAATAAGATCAAGAGAAGCAAAGTGACTTGCTTCATTCAAGAAGTCAAGTCACTTGAAGGAAGAAAGTGGGAGGAACAAGAATGAGCAAGCTCAATCTCAAACACATATAGAAATGCAGCAATGCATGCAAGAGAAATGAAAAGAAAAGTTATGAGAAGTGAAGGCAAATTCACTTCTCAAGTTTACTTACCACCTGAAATGTTAGAAAGAAATGCAATGCAATGCTAGATGGGATGAAATGGTATGATGCAAAGCAAAACCAGAAGCATGTTGATGATGATTATGATGTTATGAGGTGCTGCAAACATGAGGTAAGGCATGGAGATGCTCATACAAGATTATGGATGCAAATGATGCAAGTTAAGGAGCATGAATGAACATGAAAAGTTATGAATCATACAAGACAAATGACATGGCAAATATGTGATGCAATGATCAAACATGCTTTCTATGTGTCTTAAGATGTCAAATGAATCATAGGCATGCACAAAATGCAAAGACAAGTCATGTTATGCAAGGAAATGCAAGAAGGATGCAAGAGAAAGCCCAAATTAGGGTTCATGGATCAAACATCAAACAAAAACCAAAAACAGAAGCAAACCCTAAGATAAAAAATGGAAAATGCTACCCAAAGAAACCCTAAACCTATAATGAACCACTGCCCAAAGGGGAACTCTCAACTCTTAACCAATCTCAAGATATGAATTTTCTAAGTTATTAGGGTTTTTTAGGGTTCTATACAAAAGAAATGCCAAACAAATGGAAAATGCAAGATCAAATCATGGCCATTTTACCCTAGAAACTACATGCCAAACACAAAACAATGCAAGAGGAATCAATGTCTCAACCTTCTCCAATAGGCAGAAATGACTTTTGAACTTATGATCAAAATAATGCATAAAAAATGATTTAATTCAATGAAAAAACTCTTAAAATGCATCAAGATCAAAAAAGAAATTTGGTTTGAAGGTTGGACAATGTTTCTAAATGTCTTAGAACATTTCATGAATTTTTTTGTGATTTTTAAATACTTAAAAGTATTTTTAATTAATTAATTTCCATTAATCAATTAAAAATAATCTTTTAAATATTTAAAAATACTTTTTTAATGATGAAAAATAAAATAAAAATATTTTTGGGTCATAGAAATTATTAAAACTCAGAGAAAAAAGTTTCACAATTTTTATGTATTTTTTGCTATTTTAAATCAAATATGCAAGTTAAATGAAAGAAAATGAAATAAAAATTAAATAAAATGAAAGTCAAATGCGTGGAGGGCCAGGATGAGCTCTGAGTTTGAAAAGGTTGACTGGCGCCAGATCCAGTGGTTGTGGTTCTTTCTGAGTTAATCACAATTAATTAAAACTAAAAACGAATTAGGGCTAATCAAAGTGATCTGAGCCCTCTATCCGCGCGCGAAGTCAAACATTCAACCCCATCCAACGCCCAAGATTCAAACTGGCTTAATGACTGTAATTAGGGCAAAACAGATTCAGGCGACCGGAGGGGAGCTCCGGTCGTCTTCCCCGGCGACCCCAAAACCCTAAAACAAGATTCAGACCACCCCAAACCAAATTAAACGCCCAGGATCAATCCCCACACTTCTAGCAACTCAAATCAATAGTCAAACATCATTTTACTAACAAGAACAAGCTGAATCGAAACAAAATAAAAATGGGGCCAAACTTTCAGACACTCACAAAATGTTCATTTCTCCACCATTTTAGATTCTAAACACATCACAATGATCCTCAGAGTATGCACTTTCAGTTTATAACAAAAAATCAAAGCTTTGAAAAGCTTGAAGTTTGGAGTTACCTGAGGTGAAGAACTGTGAATATGAGCTCTCCTGGCCTTGCTTTGATGCAGAACAACTTCCCTGAACCCCTTGAAGCCAATGGAAAGCCTGGAATGAGCTTGGGCAAGCTGCTTTGAGAGATTCACTTCTGGTGTAGCAGGAAATGCACTTTGTGTACAAGCTGTTTTAAGTCAATGTAAAGGGTGGTTTTGACTCCTTGTGGTATGCCTGACTTATTGGTGAAGAAAGATGAGGTGTTTGATGGCTGGCTGGTGAGATTCGAAGAGAACTGGTTCTGAGGGTGGGGAATGGTGAAGCTCAGGCCAGGCTTGTTTCAGGCTTGAGCTTTGGTGGTTTGGGGCCTATGGAGTATGGTGAGTTGAATGGTGAAGAGGGTTTGAATGTTTGCAAGCTGTGGAGAGGAATTCGAAGGCTTATGCAATGTGGGGTGATTTTTGTGAATGTGATGGTATGAGATGTTTCAGCCTTGCCTTGTGTTATGTTTAGCTTGCAAATTGTCCACATAACTCCCCCTCATTGGTCAGTTGACAAGACATGCCCTTTATTGATTGGCAAGTTACCTTTTGCAAAAAGTCAAATAATGTGTAAGAGAAGCATGGCTCAAGGTCTAGGCAAGTACATGGCATGGGCTGGCGCAGCAAGGGTGAGGGAGAGGTCTAGCAAAGCTCAGCATCCAAGGCTGCAAGTTGTAGGAAGCATGATGAGTGGTTTTGCAAGTTGTTGTAACTTTGGTTCACATGTGAGAAAGTCTTGTTACACAAACCAAACCATGGGGAAACTTGGTCCAATTCTGATTTTTAAGGCTCAAAGAAGGTTTGTGTAATGGTTTGAAATGAATTAGAGGTCACATAATGCAGTGGTTCATGACTTTGCAAAATCTCCATTTGAAACTTGCCTTGAAAATCAATGATTTTAGCCAACTTTGTCTTGCCATAACTTTTGATCCAAAAAGAGTTTGATCATGTTCTTGTACTTTTTGAAAAGGGAAAGATGAGATCTACAACTTTCATGACCAAAGTTTTTCCATTTGAAGCCTTTTTGGATCAAGAATCAAAGCTTGAAAAATGACCTAAAATGATGCATTCTTGAAAAGTCAACTATGCCCAAAAAGTCAACATTTGCAAAAACCCTAAATTCTTGATTTCTATGAACTTCAACCTTCTTCCATGATCAAATAAAGATCATATACACTCAAAATGATGAAGATCACCCATTGGTTGGGTCATTGGGGGCCCCAGATGCCCTGATTTTGCACTGACTTGTCTGAAAAGTCAACTCTTGATCAGATGACTTCCCCATGGAATTTCTTCATGAAAATTGATATGCATACTCCCTATACCATATAGAGATAAATGGAAACAAGAATGACCAAAAAATTTGGAGTTATGGCCTCTGAAACCAAAACCCTAATTTTAGGTCAACTGTGCAGTTCATCCTGGCTCTGCATCCACTCAAACCCTAGTTCTTGTGATTCCTCTGCATTTTTGACTTTGAGGAGAGGGAATATGACATAAGAACACACATGGACCACTTTGAAATGATTGGTGGCCTTGGAATGGCTCAAGATGCTTTGGGATTGCTCAGATCACAAACCCTAGGTGCAGATGCCCTAGAAACTATGCAGTGAATAAAAAATGAGATGTGAGATGATATGATTGTGTTTATGCATATGAGATGATCACAAGCCATGGTGTGAATGGGTGAGGGCAAATTTGGGGTGTTTACAGCTGCCCCTATTCAAACACGAGTTAGCTGTGCAGGATGTAAGCAACGGCTTAACAGGCGAACAAGATAACTTGTGGTTGAATACCAAAGACAGTCCAAAGTTTGCACTCACAGGATGAAGAAGAAAAGGGATATAGATTGTAAAAGGAAAATAAAGTGTATTGTAAAGTGTGGGCGACGGAGGACGACCGTCGAGCAGAGGACGACTGCTGGGCAAATAGCAATGACGGGGACGGCCGACATGCTGGGGAGGTGAGGAAAATAAAGCAATGACGGGGACGGCCGACATGCTGGGGGATAAAAGGTAAAGCTAAGACGGGGGCGGCCGACTAGCTGGGAAAAGAAAAGAAATTATGATGGGGACGGCCATCAAGACAAAGCTGTAAAATTTTCTGGGGATTAATGAAACATGACGGGGACGGCCATCAAGCTCATAAAGGTGAAGTAACCGACGATGGGGACGGCCATCGGGTTAAAAGGAAAAGGGACCACGACGGGGACGGCCATCGGGTTAAAGAATAAATGAAATAAACAGCTGATGGGGTACGGCCATCAAAGGTGAAGGACGATCACCTAGCAGGGTACGGCTGCTCTGTTGGGAATAAAAGGAATATGATGGGGACGGCCATCAAAGGTGGAGGACGACCACCTGGCAGGGTACGGCTGCCGAAAATATCAACGATGGGGACGGCCATCGGATAGAAAAGGTCAACGATGGGGACGGCCATCGGACGAGCATGATGGAGGACGACCATCAAGAAGTGGAGGACGACCACTCAGCAGGGGACGGCTGCTCTCGAGGTTTCTCATGACATAGGACGAATGCCAGATAACCAAAATCAACAATGGGGACGGCCATTGGATAAAGTGATGAAGGACGATCATCAAAAAGGTGGAGGACGACCACCTAGCAGGGGACGGCTGCTAAAATGTCAATGATGGGGGACGACCATCGGATGAGCATGATGGAGGACGACCATCAAGAAGTGGAGGACGACCACTCAGCAGGGTACGGCTGCTCTCAGGGTTATCATGACACAGGACGAGTGTCAGATAAAAGAAAATGCTTTGTTGGTGATCTACTGGGGAATAGTAAACACGGACGAGCGTTTACATCCAAGAGACAAAAGGTATAAGTGTTTGGTATTATGTATAGATTAAAGATGCGGATGAGCATCCTTAGACTATGATACGGACGAGTATCATGTAGAAACAAATACTGACACGTGTTCAGAGATGATGATACGGACGAGTACCATCTGGTTAACAAAGAACACGGACGAGTGTTGCATCTGAAGGAATCCTTCTGGGGAATAGTAGACACAGACGAGTATCTATATTCAAGAAGACATAAGTGTTTGACACGGTGTATGGATTAAAGATGCGGGCGAGCATCCTTAAGACTATGATACGGACGAGTATCATGTAGAAACAAACACTAGACGCAATGTTCTGAGATGATGGTACGGACGAGTACCAACTGGTTAACAAAGAACAAGGACTACTGTCGAATCTGTGGGGGTATGAGTGATGGTGTATACAAGATACGGGCGAGTATCTGTATAAGTGTACCAATGGGTAGTGAGCATATATAATGTATAGATGAGTGTTTATCTGCTAGGGAGAGTGACACGGACGAGTGTCAAAGAGAAAAGTATAATAATAACAAGTATATGGGTGATGAAGGTGTAAGCGACTGCGCTGGGGACATGACACGGACGGGTGTCAAGAAAGTGTATATATAAGTATATGTGAGTGCAAAGAGGATGTCTTTGGCTTTCTGCTGGTGATTTGACACGGACGGGTGTCAGGAAGTATCTGTAATACGGGTGATCCTATTTGTAAATAGTGTTCAGGCGACTTTACTGGGGAAAGATGGCACGGACGGGTGCCAAAAGGAGTAGATACTGGCGTTTGTGATTTGTGAGGCAACTGCTTTTGCTGGGACTCTGGTGGGAGTTTCTGTATGATGATGAACGGTTTGTTATTCACAAGTGTTACTTCAGAACATGGCTTATGATTATGCTATGTATTTGATTTTTGCCGTAATGTTCCGTATTAGACGGAATGCTACGCTCTGAGGGGATATTATGATGCAAATGCCATGATTATGCAAAGATACCACACTGGGATTCGGATCCCGTCACTGCGAAGATCTCTGGTCGATCTGTTGGAAATGGACCTCCCAGCTGGGGATGAGATCATTGGTAGATCCGATAAGAGGATATTTGCTTGGGGATATAGGTCACTGGCTGACATCCTTATAATACGGGACCCATCTGGGGTTTGTAAAAGCTTTCTTCACTCTGTTGTGATCTTCTATGCGCTGCTCTTCTGGATAGAGGCTGAAGATTCTGTGGGGAGATGATTTCCTGACTCCCGTACTCAGCTGAGGATGAAAAGGCAGCTCGGCTGGGGAATTATGAGAGGCAACTCAGTTGGGGAGAGCAACAAGAGGCCACTCGGCTGGGGATAGAGCATTTCAGATGCTAAGATTGAGTGCATGTTGATTTGGCAACTTTGCTGGGGAAGTGGGCACCTTCCAGTGCCACGTGGAAGATATACCGAGTTGATAATGATTTGCCAGCTTGCTGAAACGTAACCTGCATGCCCCAGGTTGCGTTCTGGATACCTGCAATCCTGCAAAGGTAAGGAAACGTACAAAAGGTCCCGAGGTATCCCTTACTGGATTCCGTCATAGGAGTTAAGTACTTTCGAGAATAATCACATTCCCTGTAAGCATGTGTTTTTTCTTTTATTTTTAGAGAAAGGCATCTGTACTTATGCAATTGTATTTTTAGAGATATCAGACAACTCTTTGCAAAACATAAATGTAAAAACGAAACATGACCGAAAATCTGATTTTATTAATTCCTGTGCCCTGAATTGGCAAGATACAGTCAAAGAAACATATCTCCTGAAATGAGGAGATTGTTACAAATTGAGAAATAAAGTGTTGGCGATGCTGACGACGCTTTCAAGGAGCTTCCTCTTCTGCTATGACTCGTATGACAATGACGTTCTTCTCGTCTTGCTTTCTGGAGAGAGTTGATTCTGATTGAAGCTTGATCCTTTGTAGCTTACCAAGTTGTAGATAATGCAGACGAATTCAGAATGCAGTTGTTCGCTTATTCCCTTGTTTTGCATGGATCGCCCTTTCGGGTTTTCAATCCATCGGGATACCCATTTTTGCCTGAGTTGTCCAATGCGGCTTTTCAACTCAGCGGGTGTACATTTTTTGTTTATTTCCCTTATTTTTGCCCGAGTCTTTTATTCTGTTTTTGACTCGCCGGGATGCCCTATTTTTGCCTGGACTTACATTCTGTTTTTATGTCCAGCGGGTCATTTTTATGCGAAGTATTTTTTAACTGCATCTGAATTCACAGGGGACGGGAAATCTTCACCATCCATGGTGCTGAGCATCAGTGCTCCACCAGAGAAAACTTTCTTTACAACGAATGGTCCTTCATAATTTGGAGTCCATTTGCCCCTGTGGTCTGTATGAGGAGGGAGGATTCTTTTCAACACAAGATCCCCTACTTGGTACCCTCGGTGCCTGACTTTCTGATCGAAGGCTTTCTTCATTCTTTTCTGATACAACTGTCCATGACAGATTGCAGCCAATCTTTTCTCTTCAATCAGACTCAGTTGTTCGTATCGGGCCCGAACCCATTCTGCTTCACTCAATTTAACATCCATTAATACCCGTAGGGAGGGTAATTCAACTTCAACAGGTAGGACTGCTTCCATACCATACACAAGCTGATACGGTGTTGCCCCAGTGGATGTTCTGATTGATGTGCGGTACCCATGCAAGGCAAACGGTAGCATTTCATGCCAATCTTTGTAAGTGATTACCATCTTCTGCACAATCTTCTTGATATTCTTATTTGCTGCCTCAACAGCGCCGTTCATCTTTGGCCTGTAAGGAGAAGAATTGTGATGTTGGATTTTGAAGTCCCGGCACAGCTCTGCCATCATTTTGTTGTTTAAATTGGAACCATTATCAGTAATGATTCGCTCGGGCACTCCATACCGACAGATGATGTCTCTCTTCAGGAATCGGGCTACCACTTGCCTTGTGACGTTTGCATATGAGGCTGCTTCGACCCACTTGGTGAAATAGTCGATGGCGACCAGGATAAATCTGTGACCATTTGAAGCAGTTGGCTCAATCTTGCCAATCATATCAATGCCCCACATAGCAAAGGGCCATGGTGAAGACATGATGTTCAAAGGATTGGGAGGCACATGCACCTTGTCTGCGTAGATCTGGCATTTGTGGCATTTTCTGGCGTAAGCACAACAGTCTGCATCCATTGTGATCCAGTAATAGCCTGATCTTAGTAACTTCTTAGCCATGGCATGCCCTCCGGCATGGGTACCAAAAGACCCTTCGTGCACTTCATGCATCAACAAATCTGCTTCCGTCTTGTCAGCACATCTGAGGAGTACCATGTCAAAGTTCCTCTTGTATAAAGACCCATCAGTGTTCAGAAAGAAACTACCAGCAAGCCTTCTTAAAGTCTTCTTATCATTGGAAGATGCCTCAGGTGGGTATGTCTGATCCTCCAAGAAGCACTTAATGTCATGGAACCAAGGCTTATCATCTTTTACAACATCCGCTGCAAATACATATGCTGGTCTATCAAGTCTTGATACTGAAATCTGAGGTACAAAGTTAGCAGCTTGAACTTTGATCATGGATGAAATGGTAGCAAGAGCATCTGCAAACTGATTCTCGTCCCGAGGGATATACTCAACTTTGACCGTTGTGAAGAACGTCAACAACCTTCTTGTATAATCCCTGTAAGGTATCAGATGATCTTGGTGGGTGTACCATTTTCCGTTGGTTTGATTGACTACCAAAGCTGAATCTCCGAATACGGTCAAAGTTTTGATCCTGAGGTCAATGGCTTCCTCAAGACCCATAATGCAAGCTTCGTATTCGGCTTCGTTGTTAGTGCAATTGAAAGTGAGTTTTGCCGAGAAAGGCATGTGAACTCCTTTAGGTGTAATGAGTACTGCACCAACACCACGGCCATTCATGTTAACAGCCCCATCAAACATCATAGTCCATTCTTCCTCCGGGTCAGGCCCTTCGGTGTGAGTAGGCTCCTCGTGATCTTTTGCTTTAATGAACATGATGTCCTCATCAGGGAAGTCAAACCTCATAGGCTGGTAGTCATCAATGGGTTGCTCAGCAAGATATTCAGATAATACACTGCCCTTGATGGCTTTCTGAGATGTGTACTGTATGTCGTATTCTGTGAGAATCATCTGCCATCTTGCAACCCGTCCGGTAAGAGCTGGCTTCTCGAAAATGTACTTAACCGGATCCATTTTTGAGATTAATAAGGTAGTGTGGGTCAACATATACTGTCTCAGTCGGCGAGCAGCCCACGCTAAAGCACAGCAAGTTTTCTCGAGCAGTGAATAACGCTGTTCACAGTCGGTAAACTTTTTGCTTAGGTAGTATATTGCATACTCTTTTCGACCAGACTCGTCATGCTGGCCCAGCACACACCCCATTGACTCTTCTAGCACTGTCAAGTACATAATCAGAGGTCTTCCTTCAACTGGCGGCATGAGGATTGGAGGTTCTTGTAAATACTCCTTGATCTTGTCAAAAGCCTTCTGGCAATCTTCGTTCCACCTGACCGTTTGTTCTTTTCTTAACAGCTTGAACAAGGGTTCACAGGTTGCTGTAAGATGAGATATGAACCTTGAAATGTAGTTCAATCGACCTAAGAACCCTCGAACTTCTTTCTCAGTTTTCGGTGCAGGCATTTCTTGTATAGCCTTGACTTTATCAGGGTCAACCTCAATCCCTTTCTCGCTTACAATAAAGCCCAGCAATTTACCGGATCGCATCCCGAATGTGCATTTGTTGGGGTTCAGCTTTAGTTGGTACTTCCTCAGACGCTTGAACAACTTCAGCAGATTCACCAGGTGATCTTCCTCTGTAAGGGACTTGGCGATCACATCATCCACGTAACATTCTATTTCCTTATGGATCATATCGTGGAATAATGTCACCATAGCCCGTTGATATGTTGCACCAGCATTCTTTAGTCCGAATGGCATCACCTTGTAACAGAACGTGCCCCAAGGTGTGATGAATGTTGTCTTCTCCATGTCTTCAGGTGACATCTTGATCTGATTATATCCTGAAAATCCATCCATGAAGGAGTATACCGAGAACTGAGCCGTATTATCCACCAATACGTCAATGTGAGGTAATGGGAAGTCATCTTTCGGGCTGGCTCTGTTCAGATCCCGGTAGTCAACACACATTCTTACTTTGCCGTCTTTCTTAGGCACAGGTACTATATTAGCAACCCACGGCGGATAACTAGTCACAGCAAGGAACCCGGCGTCCCACTGCTTTTGTACCTCTTCCTTGATTTTCATAGCCATGTCTGGACGAGTTCGGCGCAGCTTCTGTTTAACTGGTGGGCACTCTTCCCTCAAAGGCAGCTTGTGCACAACTATATCGGTGTCCAACCCTGGCATGTCTTGATACGACCAAGCAAACACATCAACATACTCTTGAAGCAGATCTATCAGTTGTCTCTTCACTGAGTCTTGCAGGCAGGCCCCGATTTTAACCTCTTTCACGTCTTCCTCCGTACCAAGATTGATCACTTCAACCTCCTCCTGGTGAGGGGTAATAACCTTTTCCTCTTGTCTTAACAACCTGGCTAGCTCTTCAGGAAGCTCATATTCTTCTTCAACCCCTTCATCAGCTTGATTGATTGGATTGTCAAAGTCATACGATGTCATAGCCGTGCTGTTGTCGGTGCTGTCAGGAAGGCACTCTCTGCAAGGGTTAAGTTGGTTCATTTTAGTGATTGATTTTAATCTTGCTTTAGAAAAAAGTGAAATGAAGTTATCATTTTGAAAACACCGCCATTTATTTTTGTACAAAAAGAAAAATGGAAAAACAGTGAACAGAAAAGAAAAAGACTCGTTTGCAAAAAGATGTCTGATATTTCATTAATTTAATCTTGTTTGCACAAAAGTACAGATGGCCCTGATTACAAAATGAGTCTTGTCATCTTGGGCAAGATGCAAGACTTTGATGCATGCTATAAAAATACAGGAAATAATAATTACTCTGCATGAGTAACTCTTATAATTTCCTGGGAAGACCAGTTCGAGACACTGCTCCCCGGGATCTTTGGACGAATCCAATTCTCCAGATTGCGCTCCTCTTCCAGCTCGTCTTCCAAACAGTTGATAGCATCGGGGGTGAGCATCCCCCCACTGACAAAACCTGGCTCTGCAGCAGCCTTTGCTTGATGTTGAGTTGGTTTGTAACCCAACCCAAACTTGTCCTTCTTCTCCTCCACAGCTAAAACCTTGCCCCAGCCTAGGGCAGTTCCTTCTTCAACAACCTTCCGGGCTTGTTGGTATGATGACATTGGAGTACCAGATACAGCAGATGCCTCGTGCACATTCAAAGCTTCAAACCCCTGGCTCATTGTTTCATGGATCTCTCCATCCATTTCAATGTACTTATAGGTTGCCAGGTGGCTGACAAAAATGTCCTCCTCTCCACAGATTGTGACAACTTGGCCTTCCCACTCAAATTTTAACTTTTGGTGAAGGGTAGACGTTATTGCGCCGGCGGCGTGAATCCAGGGTCTACCCAACAAACAGCTGTAGGCGGGCTGAATGTCCATCACATAAAAGATAGTTTTAAAGGTCTGTGGGCCAATTGTCACGGGCAGCTCAATCTCTCCCAGAACCGATCTCTTCGAACCATCAAAGGCTCTTACCACCAGGTTGCTGGGTCTCAATGCCAAACCATCGTATTCCAACTTCACCAGAGCCTTCTTCGGTAAGACATTCAGGGAAGAACCTGTGTCCACCAGCACATGAGAAAGGACAGCTCCTTTGCATTCCATGGTTATGTGCAAGGCTTTGTTGTGGTTGCGGCCATCCGCTGTCAGGTCAGAATTAGTAAACCCTAGCCCATTGCTAGTAGTAACATTTCCAACCACGGTTTCCAATTGGTTGACAGTAATCTCCTCAGGCACGTAAGCTGCGTGTAAGACTTTGAGTAGTGCATTCCGATGGGCTTCGGAGCACATAAGCAGGGAGAGGATGGAGATTTTGGATGGCGTCTGGTGAAGTTGATCCACAATTTTGTAGTCACTCTTTTTGATGATTCTCATAAACTCATCAACTTCTTGATCGAATGGAGTCTTCAGGGCTTCCTTAACAGCTTGATCTTCCTGCACCGGGCTCTTCCCTTTTGCCTTGGCAGCAGCTTCTGCTTCGGCTGTAGGTCTTTGGACTGGTGGAGCGAAGAGACGTCCGCTTCGGGTGAAGCCTCCGCCTCCCCCCACATTATCTACTTGTGGTGCAGGTGCTGATGTTTCAAGAGTGATTCTTTTTCCTTCGCAGTACACGTCAGAGCCATAGTGCCAGGGGATGGCCCTATTGCTTTCATATGGTACCGGTCCAGGCACCGTGACAGTGACTGGACTGATTGCTGCTGCTGAAGGGACTGTTATTGTTTGTGGATCATAAAAGATTGTAACTGGTGCTCTGGCGGGAGCAGCACCTTCTGAATGGTAGGCGGAATTATTTTCAGGATCGTAGAATATGGTAACAGTAGAGACATCTTCATGATTGATTGCTGGTGTTGTAGGAGGTGTTGTTGGAAGGACTGATGTTGTTGTTGATGGAAATTCGAAATGGAATGAAGCTGAAGTTGTAGCAGGAGAAACTGTTGAAAACTGATCATTTGGGAGGACCGATGAAGTACTTGTTGATGTTGCTGATGAATCGTTGGGAACAATAGTTGCTGCGGTTGTAGGAGGTTCTGAAACCGTTGTTGATGAAGTTGCCGGATTTGTCGGGAATGATGTGGTGATCTGGAGCAGGCCACTTTGAATAAGGCTGTCAATGCCATTCCTCAGGTCCTCACACCCATTCCATGAAATATTGCAGTAGGGACACCCTAGTTCACACCCCGGAAATATCTGGTTTTCACAGAGTTGAGCTTTGATTTCCACCAATGGTGTCCTAATCTGATCCACACTGGTTATTAAATAAGACGGTTGGTCTTCTTCAATAGCGTTAATTCGAGGACCACCATGGTTTGGCATAGGGTTTTTATTGACATTGGGCGGAGGTGCAAAATTTAGAGCCTTGGAGTCTACCAAGTCTTGTACCTTCATATGCAGAGCCCTGCATTTTTCTGTACTGTGACCAGGTGCGTCTGAATGAAAAGCACACCTAGCGTTGGAGTCATAGTTTCTTGGTAGACTGTTGGGATCCGGAGGTGCCAACGTTCTTAGCTCAACTAGGTTGAGTTTCAGAAGTTGTGGCAGCAAGGCAGCATACGGCATTGGGATCGGGTCGATCACTCTGTTAGCTTGGGATGGCCTCTGTTGGAATGGCCTCTGTTGATTGTTGTTGGTGTTGTTGTTGTTGAAGTTCCTTGGAGGATACTGATCCTGGTGATACTGAGGTTGTTGTCGGAAGTTTTGTTGCGGAGGTTGATAGACTGGCTGTGGATGAGCTGGAGCAGGAATGGTGACTGCTGCTATTGTTCTCTGAGCATATTGGGGCCTACCCCTGTTTGAATGGATGGCATTGGTCTCGCCAGTTCTTCTCGGGCCTGCAAAAGGCTTCCTTGTACTACTGGACGAGCTTGCACCGTTGTCTGAGATCTTTCCCATTTTTAACAAGCTTTCAATTCTCTCCCCAGCTATGACAACATCTGCGAAGCTGGTGGAAGAGAAAGCAGCCAACCTGTCAATATACGTTCCCTGGAGAGTGTTCATAAACATGTCTGTCATTTCTCTCTCAGACATTGGTGGCTGAACGGCAGCAGCCAGTTGCCTCCATCTTTGAGCATATTCTCTGAAGCTCTCCCTCGAAGACTGTGACATTCCCATCAGGAGAGTCCTGTTGGGTGCCATGTCTAGATTATACTGATACTGCCTGATGAAGGCCTCTGCCAGGTCCTTCCAGCATCTAATTGTTGCTCTTGTCAGATGGGAATACCACTCCCTCGAAGCTCCAGTCAAGCTATCTTCGAAGTAGAACATCCAAAGTTTCTCATCCATTGTATAGGCCTTCAGCCTTCCCAGAAATGATTGTAGATGAGTCCGGGGGCATGAAGTCCCATTATACTTTTCGAAACAAGGAGGTTTGAACTTATGGGGAATCCTGACCCCGTCTACCAAGCCCATATCCATAACGTCGAATCCCAAAGAGTTTTGAGATTCTAAGGACCTCAACTTCTCAGCTATTTCTTCCAATCGTCTATCATATGTTTCCTCTCCAGCACCCATTACTGTAAATTGGTCCTCCTGAGGGTCTTCTTGAAGTACCCTGGCTGCAGTGGCTGTCCCTTGAACATTTGCAGGAATGTTAATCTCAGGATGTAGATGTGGGCCAAACACAGGAGGGTTAACATGGGGTTGCACCCGTTCATTGTTACTTGTGCCAGCAGTCCCCACATGGGGTTCCTCTTGATTCCTCCCTTCTACCAAAGCTCTGAGCCTCTCCTGGCTTTGAGCTAAATTGTTCATCACTTCCATGAATTGTGTTATCTGCGTTCTCATCTCCAACCTTTCGTTGGCCATCTGGTTTCTGACCTCCGTAAGGTCCTGCTGCATCTGATCCATCTGAATTCCCGGAAGGTTGTTTCTAGTTGGGTACCTGTGTGGCCTGTTGAGAGGAAATACCCGGCGGCGAGCAATAATTCCTGAGATTCACAACAGAGGTTAGTAACAACAAAACAAAAACCTACAAAACAAACAAAAGGGTTAGCATGCAATGCAGTTATGCTTATTTGTTCTCAAGGTATCCGGTTTGGCCTTCAGTTTTGACCCTTCCAGACCCTTGAAGATGCTGCTGTTGAAGTTGCTTTTGAAGTAACCCAGATGGAAACTAACACAAATATATTACAAAGGTGAAATAATACAACTTGTTCATTTTACAACACAAGCCCTCAAAGGGGTCAAAATACATCACAAAAAAGCAAAAGTACATGGAATAGGGATAACAACAAGCAAATGATCAAACTCCAAGGCCAAACTCATCCTCACGAACTTCCTTAAGAAGTGCTTCGGTCACAGGATCAGCCGGCCGCTCCGTAAGATTTCTGATGAGAAGGTTTCTTGTTGCAACAGCTGCAGTCAACTTCTTGTTCTAACTTTGGTCCTTAGACCTCTTCACTCCAGCTCTGATTTCTAACTCTGATATTTCCTTCTGGGCTGCTGCCAGGGCTTTTTCCATCTGCTCCATCTTGTCTTGAACTCTCTTGTCTTCTAGAGTACGGGCCTCAGTGATCCGGACCCACCTGGCCTGACTCTCTTTCAGGTACAAGTCTGTTCTTGCTCTCTGGAACTGGGCTTCTTTACAAGCATTCTTCAGAATCTGTTCACCAGCCCTAGACTTGTTGATATAATCTCCAGACTTCTCAATCTTAGTCAAGTGTTCCACCCTCAATTTCTCCAATCTCTCAATCTCCCTCGCACCTTCACTCCTCTCCCTGAGGATCTTCTGCAAGGCTTGGGTTAACTTCTCATTTCTTTCCTTCAAGCTTTCAAACTCCTCCAGACTGATAGTGGCAGGGGGTGGTGCTGAAGATGACTCAGGCATGTCTTCTATGGTAAAGGGCATTCCAGAGAATTGGGCCCTAGCATGGGACCACTCATAATATTGGACTGATGCCACATTATTGCACTTCCCCAGAGTGGTGATTCCCTTGGTTTGAACATGATCCCAGGCCCAGGCAGCCTGCCTAACAGTTGCCAGACTAATCTTGTTCTCGCAGTAGAGGGTCTCAACCAAGTCTTGCTCCCTGGGAGTATGGACCAGTGCATAGCCTAATTGCCTCCTGAATAGCAGAGGGTTGTAATTGATACTTCCCTTGACCCCTATTAAAGGCACATTGGGAAAGTGCCCACAGCTTGTAATGATATCTCTGCCCTTGGTGCTTTGAGTACACCATCTGATGTCTGCTGAAGTGAGAGTAGTGAGCCTCTTAGCCCAGTTGCTTTGCTGATGAGGATTTAGGAATGCATCTGTCCTGGGTAGATGCTTTAGAAGCCAAGCATGGAATAATGGAGCACAACACCTCACTAACCTTCCCCTCTGCTTCTCATTCTTCTGATGTACTGAGTAATAGAGATCTCCTAGCAAAGTTGGCACTGGGTTCTTCAGGATGAACAAATGGATGGCATTCTTGCTAATGAATCGTGGCTCATCTGCAAACAACACAATTCCATATACACTTAAGGCCAACAGAGCACAAACAGCTTTCCACTCCCCCAGGGAGGCTTTCTGACTAGCTTGAGAAATAAGGAAGTCCAGATGAAATCCAGGGATCCCAGCTTTAGAGGCCATATGCTGCTCAACCAAAGCAGGTTCCAGGTGCAAAGCTTTTGCTACCTCTCCATTGCTGGGAAAGACCATTTCAGGGTTGAAAGGGATTTCCCTCTTGATAGGCAAACCAATCAATGATGAGCATTCTTCCAGAAGAGGACCCAACTGAAAGTCTTGAAAGGTGAAACACCTCAATGGGGGATCATAAAACTGAATGCAGGTGTGGATGAGGCTCCTCTGAGATGGGTCCAAATCCATAACCAAGTCAAGCATATCCCCATAATGCTCCCTGAACAAAGGTATGTGATCTGGAGTGATCAGGGTTTGGATCCTCCTGATGTCTGATAAGTCTGGTTGGAAGAAATGGTAGGTGATGTTGCTTTTCTTTGGAGCCATGATGCTGAAGACTGAGTAGAGTGCTGATGACAATGCTGAAGGAATGAGACACTGATTGGCTGGTGCTGGCAACTGAAGTATATGGCTGACAGCTGAAGCAAGTGCTGATGGAGACAGGTTAATACTGCAAATGGGGTCAAAACCAAAACCAGATGAAAATGGATACCCTGAAACACAAATAAGCAAATGTTAATATGATGCAATGAGTATGTATGCAAATGATATGCAAGGGGTTTGTGACTGAGCTGGATCTGATCAAAATGCTCTGATATAGGTCCAAGTATGTTCAAGAATTCCAGTTGGAGGTCTAAAAATCCAGTAACCAGGGTAGGGGGCTCAAATAAAGAGCCACATGTCCAGGGTTTAGAATCACAAGAACTGTCCAACATGGAGTATTCTTAACAAAGTCAAAGTAACAGGGTATTCTGAGGTCAAGGTACCTGCAAACCTGTAAACAGCCCAACCCCCTCACAGGTGGTGATCTAGAACAAGGATCCTCAGACTTGGATCAGTTATGAGAAGTGTAAACACTTCTAACCCGGAGGTACAGTGTTTACAATAACCATAACAATTCCTCCTCTAATTCACCTCAGTTTCTGAAGGTCAGTACTAAAAGGTCATCCAGACTTAGCAGGCTTCCCAGATAGCCCTAGCATTGCAGGAAATCTGCAACACAGAGTTCTCAAGAAGAAACCCATATCTGAACCGTGTTTCATATTCCCGCACCAGACCGAAATGGAATGGGAAAGAATATGATTCACTCTAGCCTAGGTGTCACTCAGGTCCCAGGTATAGGACCTTAACTCTCAATGAATCACCCACCCACCAAGGCAAACAACAGATCCAGCCAGCAACAATGATAATATGATATATAAATGCAGTAAAGAAAGCAGTAAAGTAACTGTACATAAAGCAATAAACAAAAATAAATACAAGCACAAACAAGCACATAACACCCCAGTAAACACAAATCAAACAAGCGCTAGGAGGAACCCACAAAAAGAACCAGAAGCCCTGGTTGCAGTATAAGGTTCCCCAGCAGAGTCGCCAAGCTGTCGCTCCCAATAGATTTGCATCCAGGTACAAGCGCGAACGGTCGGCGAAAGGAACAGTGAGAACACACAGCCGTGAACTCACTGGAGATGAAAAGAGTCGCCAGCTAGGCATTTTTATCCCGGAGGAAAGGCAATGCTGCATAGACCTAGAAAAAGATGGACAAGACGGTTGCGAACCAGAGAGACTGAGAAAGGGGGTTGGTTACAACCTGGGAAGGTATTAGCACCCAGATTGTCCGCCGTACTCGACGGGATCCACGCTTAAAAGATTTGTGTTTTAAAGGGGTAGTGTCAGTGCAATCTGTGTATAAAAGAGCTGGAAAGCAATATGTACAGGTGTCAGTGTAAAGTGAAGTGAAGTGTATAAATGATGTGTCAGTGTAAAAGAGAAAGAGGTGAAATGCTCATGATAATGAGGCTTAAAGAATGAAGCTGGGAGGAGGGGGAATATACAGAGACTTTTGTTCGATAACTGTTAAGTTATGCCTACGTATCCTCTCGTGCAATGAGGAAGTCAGAACACCGTAGTTCGACCCAAAGAGACTGAAAGATGAATTGACTTGTGAACTGCTTACTTGCTTATGCTCAAGTGTATGACCTGTCTGGCTCAGGTGCAAACTGTCTTGCATTAGACGGAAGAAGCAAGTCCTCGGTTGTGAGTGAAGGTGATGAGAAAAGAATCCCGGAGGAGACGATTATTGTTTGTTTTTTGAGTTTTCAGTCTTTTATTGCTTTTGAAAGTTTTCCATAAGAAAATGAGCTTAAGCCTAAACCAATGGGTTAGTAAACTCATCACATCTTCCCTCTGTTTAGGGGTAATGAGAATACCTTAAGTGTGAAGTCAGATTCTCACACTTAATCACCTTTGGTGTAGGATTAAGATCATTAACCTACTTGTGATTATTTGGTGATTTTTGTTTAGTGTTGAGTAATGAGGTTAAGCCATAATCATGGATTAAACAGACCCATTACACCATCCTAAGAGAAGGATGATAGATGAGAATGTTTAAGCTGAGGAAAGCTCCTCAACTTAATCCATGATTAGGGATTAAACTCATGACAAAACAAGCCTTTGATTAAGTGGATTTCAGATTAATGATATGATGATGAAGTGAATTTTATGATTTGTAAGACAACTTGAGGGGGACTTGTCCATTAACACTAGGGTTAGTCCTTCTTAACCACTTAAGGAAGAATTAGAACCCTAATGCAAGGCCCAAGTTACAAGTGATGTCTTGATAATTATTAGATGGATTGATTAAGAGATTTAAACAAACAAAGGGTTTAACACTTAGGATTAAAGTTATACACTCCATCCTAAGAGAAGGATGCAGGCATAAGCTTAATCACAAAGTCTTAAAGCCTTTAGGGTTTAGTCCCTGATTATGAGGTGAGAAGAGAGGACTCAAAGAGAGACACAAAGGTAAAAACTATGAGGGGAGACTAATCAAAACCCTAATTCATTATCATGCTTGGTTGACCCTAAAGTTTGTGAGGTTTACAAGAACAATCTTCAAAGGAACCACCAGGAAGCAGATGAATAAGATCAAGAGAAGCAAAGTGACTTGCTTCATTCAAGAAGTCAAGTCACTTGAAGGAAGAAAGTGGGAGGAACAAGAATGAGCAAGCTCAATCTCAAACACATATAGAAATGCAGCAATGCATGCAAGAGAAATGAAAAGAAAAGTTATGAGAAGTGAAGGCAAATTCACTTCTCAAGTTTACTTACCACCTGAAATGTTAGAAAGAAATGCAATGCAATGCTAGATGGGATGAAATGGTATGATGCAAAGCAAAACCAGAAGCATGTTGATGATGATTATGATGTTATGAGGTGCTGCAAACATGAGGTAAGGCATGGAGATGCTCATACAAGATTATGGATGCAAATGATGCAAGTTAAGGAGCATGAATGAACATGAAAAGTTATGAATCATACAAGACAAATGACATGGAAAATATGTGATGCAATGATCAAACATGCTTTCTATGTGTCTTAAGATGTCAAATGAATCATAGGCATGCACAAAATGCAAAGACAAGTCATGTTATGCAAGGAAATGCAAGAAGGATGCAAGAGAAAGCCCAAATTAGGGTTCATGGATCAAACATCAAACAAAAACCAAAAACAGAAGCAAACCCTAAGATAAAAAATGGAAAATGCTACCCAAAGAAACCCTAAACCTATAATGAACCACTGCCCAAAGGGGAACTCTCAACTCTTAACCAATCTCAAGATATGAATTTTCTAAGTTATTAGGGTTTTTTAGGGTTCTATACAAAAGAAATGCCAAACAAATGGAAAATGCAAGATCAAATCATGGCCATTTTACCCTAGAAACTACATGCCAAACACAAAACAATGCAAGAGGAATCAATGTCTCAACCTTCTCCAATAGGCAGAAATGAATTTTGAACTTATGATCAAAATAATGCATAAAAAATGATTTAATTCAATGAAAAAACTCTTAAAATGCATCAAGATCAAAAAAGAAATTTGGTTTGAAGGTTGGACAATGTTTCTAAATGTCTTAGAACATTTCATGAATTTTTTTGTGATTTTTAAATACTTAAAAGTATTTTTAATTAATTAATTTCCATTAATCAATTAAAAATAATCTTTTAAATATTTAAAAATACTTTTTTAATGATGAAAAATAAAATAAAAATATTTTTGGGTCATAGAAATTATTAAAACTCAGAGAAAAAAGTTTCACAATTTTTATGTATTTTTTGCTATTTTAAATCAAATATGCAAGTTAAATGAAAGAAAATGAAATAAAAATTAAATAAAATGAAAGTCAAATGCGTGGAGGGCCAGGATGAGCTCTGAGTTTGAAAAGGTTGACTGGCGCCAGATCCAGTGGTTGTGGTTCTTTCTGAGTTAATCACAATTAATTAAAACTAAAAACGAATTAGGGCTAATCAAAGTGATCTGAGCCCTCTATCCGCGCGCGAAGTCAAACATTCAACCCCATCCAACGCCCAAGATTCAAACTGGCTTAATGACTGTAATTAGGGCAAAACAGATTCAGGCGACCGGAGGGGAGCTCCGGTCGTCTTCCCCGGCGACCCCAAAACCCTAAAACAAGATTCAGACCACCCCAAACCAAATTAAACGCCCAGGATCAATCCCCACACTTCTAGCAACTCAAATCAATAGTCAAACATCATTTTACTAACAAGAACAAGCTGAATCGAAACAAAATAAAAATGGGGCCAAACTTTCAGACACTCACAAAATGTTCATTTCTCCACCATTTTAGATTCTAAACACATCACAATGATCCTCAGAGTATGCACTTTCAGTTTATAACAAAAAATCAAAGCTTTGAAAAGCTTGAAGTTTGGAGTTACCTGAGGTGAAGAACTGTGAATATGAGCTCTCCTGGCCTTGCTTTGATGCAGAACAACTTCCCTGAACCCCTTGAAGCCAATGGAAAGCCTGGAATGAGCTTGGGCAAGCTGCTTTGAGAGATTCACTTCTGGTGTAGCAGGAAATGCACTTTGTGTACAAGCTGTTTTAAGTCAATGTAAAGGGTGGTTTTGACTCCTTGTGGTATGCCTGACTTATTGGTGAAGAAAGATGAGGTGTTTGATGGCTGGCTGGTGAGATTCGAAGAGAACTGGTTCTGAGGGTGGGGAATGGTGAAGCTCAGGCCAGGCTTGTTTCAGGCTTGAGCTTTGGTGGTTTGGGGCCTATGGAGTATAGTGAGTTGAATGGTGAAGAGGGTTTGAATGTTTGCAAGCTGTGGAGAGGAATTCGAAGGCTTATGCAATGTGGGGTGATTTTTGTGAATGTGATGGTATGAGATGTTTCAGCCTTGCCTTGTGTTATGTTTAGCTTGCAAATTGTCCACATAACTCCCCCTCATTGGTCAGTTGACAAGACATGCCCTTTATTGATTGGCAAGTTACCTTTTGCAAAAAGTCAAATAATGTGTAAGAGAAGCATGGCTCAAGGTCTAGGCAAGTACATGGCATGGGCTGGCGCAGCAAGGGTGAGGGAGAGGTCTAGCAAAGCTCAGCATCCAAGGCTGCAAGTTGTAGGAAGCATGATGAGTGGTTTTGCAAGTTGTTGTAACTTTGGTTCACATGTGAGAAAGTCTTGTTACACAAACCAAACCATGGGGAAACTTGGTCCAATTCTGATTTTTAAGGCTCAAAGAAGGTTTGTGTAATGGTTTGAAATGAATTAGAGGTCACGTAATGCAGTGGTTCATGACTTTGCAAAATCTCCATTTGAAACTTGCCTTGAAAATCAATGATTTTAGCCAACTTTGTCTTGCCATAACTTTTGATCCAAAAAGAGTTTGATCATGTTCTTGTACTTTTTGAAAAGGGAAAGATGAGATCTACAACTTTCATGACCAAAGTTTTTCCATTTGAAGCCTTTTTGGATCAAGAATCAAAGCTTGAAAAATGACCTAAAATGATGCATTCTTGAAAAGTCAACTATGCCCAAAAAGTCAACATTTGCAAAAACCCTAAATTATTGATTTCTATGAACTTCAACCTTCTTCCATGATCAAATAAAGATCATATACACTCAAAATGATGAAGATCACCCATTGGTTGGGTCATTGGGGGCCCCAGATGCCCTGATTTTGCACTGACTTGTCTGAAAAGTCAACTCTTGATCAGATGACTTCCCCATGGAATTTCTTCATGAAAATTGATATGCATACTCCCTATACCATATAGAGATAAATGGAAACAAGAATGACCAAAAAATTTGGAGTTATGGCCTCTGAAACCAAAACCCTAATTTTAGGTCAACTGTGCAGTTCATCCTGGCTCTGCATCCACTCAAACCCTAGTTCTTGTGATTCCTCTGCATTTTTGACTTTGAGGAGAGGGAATATGACATAAGAACACACATGGACCACTTTGAAATGATTGGTGGCCTTGGAATGGCTCAAGATGCTTTGGGATTGCTCAGATCACAAACCCTAGGTGCAGATGCCCTAGAAACTATGCAGTGAATCAAAAATGAGATGTGAGATGATATGATTGTGTTTATGCATATGAGATGATCACAAGCCATGGTGTGAATGGGTGAGGGCAAATTTGGGGTGTTTACAATTGTGAGTTGTAATCTTTATTTATTAGTGGATTAAAACCTCATTGAGAGAGGCGAAATCACCTTGGCGGGTGGATTGGTTGTAGTTTGAGTTCAAACGAACCAAGATAAATTGATTGTCATTATCGCCTTATATTTTCAAAAACCTCAATTCAAACACCCCTTTCTTGTGTTTTTGTCCCTTCAATTGGTATCAGAGCGCCTGGTTCTGAGTGATAACACTTAACCGTGTCAGAAAAAGATCCTTAAGAAAAACACTATGGCGGAACAATTCTAGAACAACAATGAAAATCAGAATGACAAGATCAATGGAAAACCACCAGTGTTCAATGGTGAGAACTTTGACTATTGGAAGGATGTTCAGGAAAGCTTCTTTCTGGATCTTGATGGAGACCTTTGGGATGTGGTAACTGATGGTTACACACATCCAGTTGGAGACAATGCTCAGAAGATTGAAAGAAAATATATGAAGTCCAACAAAAGAAAGAGTTCATAAATCATTACAACAATCTCAATCAGGTATACCCTAAAGATACTTATTCATTCCCAAACATAGATAACAAAGTAGATATTTCAGCCGATTACAAGATATTATCATTTATGGATGCATATTCCAACTATCGATGCAATTTTGTGCCTTTTTGTCTTGAAAAATAAGTGGGACACATATCATAGAACGATTAATAAAATCTTCATTGAAAAGATAAGTGAAAGGTTGAAAGTCTACATGGATGACATGATCGTTAAGTCTGGTAAGGATGAGTTACACAAAATACACCTATAGCCTTTGTTTTAGAGGATCTAATAGTACAATATAAGGCTTAACATGAAGAAATGTACCTTTGGGATCAGAGCTAGAAAACTCCAAGGATTTTTCCTTACAGAGAGAGAGAGACATATAGGTGAACACGAATAAGTGTGAGACAAACTTCAAGATGGAATAACCAAGAATGAAGAAAGAAGTAATGAAATTAAATGGGATACTCGTTGCCCTTAACAAATTTAAATCTATGTTGATCTAACACGCATTTCCGTTTTACAATTTACTGAAGAAATAATCATGCATCGAGGGGGCCAAAAAGTGTAGCCACCAAATGTTCATATCTCTAAAAATGGACTTGTCATTCCCTAATTTTGTTCATATCTCTACAGGGAAGTGTTCTGACTATACTAGGTTGTTTCTTTTTGAAAAAATTAGTGTCATCTTCATCTAAGAGGTAGATTCTACTGAGATCTCAATGTATTTTATATCTAAAGCATTAGGTAGACCAAAAACACATCACAAGAAGTTTGAGAAAACAATATTGGCATTAGTGACTTCATCCTTAAAGGTCTAATGTTACTTCTTTGCACATAACATTGTTCGTCCACACTGATATGTTATTAAAACAAGTCCTCCATCAATCAGATCTAGCTAGGTGGTTGACGAAATGGTCTATCAAAAAGTATGAGTTCGACATATCTTTTGATTCCAGGAAAGTATAGTAAGGCTAATTGTTTGCAGACTTCAGAGTTGAAATAACTCCAAATATACCCGAACCAGCTCATACATGGGTTGTGTTCACATACGATTCTTCAAAGAGTAGAGGAAGTGGAGCAATTTCATAATTGAGAATGATGTCAGGTTTGTAATTAAAGTATCATTATGTTTTTAACTCCCACTACCAATAATCGGGTTAAGTATGAAGCTTTCATTGTCGGTCTCACTATCACATCCAAGATGGGGGCAAAATTTATTAAGCTACCCACAAACTCACAACTAATGGAATTGTAGGTCAAAAGGGAGGCTCAAACTAAAGACCAAATTTTACAGTGATATATCAACCTAAATAGATTAAAGTTACCGAATTTTAAATCCCATAAAATCCTACGTGAACCAAGAAAGCAGAATACCATAAAAAATATCCTTTCTAAGCTAGAAAGCACCATAACCTTTGATATCAATCATTCTTGATCCATGAAACAATGAGAAGTCCATGCATCGAAACATCAGAAGTATAATGACACTTATAGAAGAAATCTTACATTCCTCTTATATAAAACCCATTATGGCACATATTGAGCATGGTACGCTTCCTAGAGCCGAAAAATGGGGCCGACTCATTGGGCTAACCTATAAGCCCTAAAATTTAGCACGGGTCGGACCTTTGATATCAATCGGGCCAATGTTTTTATGGGCTAGGTCGGGCCGGCCAAGCGGACTTTGGATGACCCGTTTAAAATGTTAAAAACATAATAATTTGTTTTGATAAAAAAATAGAAAATTGTTATTGTTAATTTTGTGGGAAAATAGGTTTCAAAAGATTATCATAATCTTGTTTTCCTGCATTTATTTTCAAGTTACTGAGTTATCATGTATTATCAATTACAGATATAGTATAAGATAGAGTAGAAGTTGAGGAGATACAATTGTTGGATTCACCAAGTGTTGAAGAGAACTAGGGAACAACATTGTCTACTTTATAGTTTATTTTGTTATATATTTTGAATTTCTAGGTGATTAATTATTTAGTTATGTATGTGTGAATGTATTCTATTATATCTAAAGTTACATTATGTGACAATTGTTGGATTCATCAAATGATCATGGGATTTAGCAAAACAATTGTCTACTTTATAATTTATTTTTATATCTAGTTTGAATGCTTAGATGAGTAATTATTTTGTTATGTATGATTATATTTTATTATCTCTAAATTTAAAGATTATAATTATAATATTGAAATATATAAGCGGGATTGGCCCATCAGGATTCACGACCCATAAGAAACTGGGTTGGGTTCAATTTTGATAGTGTAACACGGTGGGAGAACTGACTTTTAGTTTTTTGTCACAAAATATGTTACAGTAAGCAAGAGTCGGCACCGACTTTTATTCATCCAATTAGGAAAGGTATAAAAGAACAGGAAAGACCTTTTAAAATATTTTGAGTTCGGGGTGGTAAGTTATACAAAGGGAAGGTGTTAGCACCCTTTGTATCCATGGTTATCCATGGGCTCTTAAATGCTTAGCTCACTTTAGACATGTTTTATTTGAAAAGTGTAGTGTGTGATTAAAATATTTTCGTAAAAATTTAACTTTGTAATGATTCTCGTATGAATGTATACAAAGTGTTACTTGTTTGAAAGTATTTTAAAAAAAGAGTGTGGGGTGTAAAAAACATTTGTTTTGAAAGTTATGAGCAAGCGTTTAAGAGTTACCTACCCTAAGTTGTAAGGTCGTTCTTGTCATTTTCGTTTCCTTAGGGATAAAACTATCCTTACTATTAGTTAGTAAGTAGTATTATCCTTGGATTTGGAGAGACAAGCGCAGGGTCATCGTTATGGTCATAGAAGGAAACATGTAGAGATACCTTAACAATTAGAAGGGACTATCATTATTTTCATAGGGACAAGATCATTTATTCGAAGGCAACTTTGAAGGGACAACGAAGGACTATGATCTTTTATTCGAAACGCAACTATGATGATTTATTTCTTTAGGCAACAATTTAAGGTATCCCTACGTTTGAGGGACTGGACCATTTATTGTAAGTAAACAAAGAGAGATTACCCTAAAGGTGCAAGTGTGCAAGTGTGTTCAGTTCAGTTATTTTAATCTTTGAAATTAAGGTTATCTAACGGGTGATTTTAGTCTTGCCATACAATTCTATTAAGCATGCATCTAACAATTTATAAAATGCAGAAAATAAACCCTAATTACTATTACAAGGCTTTGGGACAAATACATAATAATAAAAACCCTTGCAGAAAATATAAAGTGCGGAAAGAAAACCTAACTATTACAAGGCTTTAGAAGTTACATTATTTATAAAAAACAATCAGGCGAGAAAAATAAATCTAACTAGTACAAGTTTCGTGCAATCTATGCAATTATCCTAAGAATTATAAATAACAAAGGAAATAAAATTTGGGAGGAAGACTGGAGGAGATAGAAGTATCAGGTATTTGTTTTATGAAATCGATTAATTAATTTTTTTAGAAAAGATAAATGTATTTAATGATTGCTTTTAAAGAAAT
The DNA here is from genome assembly GCA_963966055.1 of Lathyrus aphaca. Lineage (NCBI taxonomy): Eukaryota > Viridiplantae > Streptophyta > Magnoliopsida > Fabales > Fabaceae > Lathyrus > Lathyrus aphaca. The sequence continues at coordinate 296,889,343 of OZ014524.1, forward strand.
TTAATTTAAGAAAATAAATCTAATATTTTTAATATTTTAGGATTTTATAAAAAAAAAGGTTATTAAATTTTCCTATTTTTCTATTGGTTAAAAAAATATTAATTGAATTAAGTAATTCATTTCAAATAAATAAAATAAGAAGAAAGAAATAAAAAGAAAGAAGAAAAAGGTCAAAAAATAAGGGAGGGATGTTGAGAATAGTCCTTTGAGTTCATCGGTGCCCTTAATTTGGTCTGAAAGTTCTTGTAGAAGGATATACGAAGCTTGGCTTCTCTTATGCTCTAACAATGGCAACCCATGATTCATGTGTGAAAGCCTGCAAACAATGGATCTAAATAGTCATAAACACGATATTAAACATGAATATGAATAAGAAATAGATTAAAACATCATGTAATGCAAGATTCGAAAATTAGAAAAGAAGAAAAACGACCATGGTTCATATAGCATTATTCATGATGCTCGAACATTCAATTATGATATAAATGATCTCTGGGATGTTGTAGAGTGTATTTGAACGTATAGAACTGACTGAAACTTGCTACAAATTGTTTTATAGTTTGCCCTAGTTTTCACACTTTTTTGGAATTTCTCTTAGAGTTTTTAGAGCATGGATTTTTGTCCCTATGGTTTGTGGATGTCATGAGTTTATATAAAGGATCATTTTAGGTCAGAAAACTCCATGGGTTTAGGTCAATTGATTCACTTTTGAATGACATTGAAAACTTTCTATTTTGGTGCATATCTTGTTATCATGACTTTCTCCTCTTGTATGCACATATTTGGGATCATATATTATGGAGATATCTTCAATATTTGATCCTAAAATAGTCCAAATATCAAATCTTTGATTTTTTTCATATTTATTTTGATTAAAATTGAATTTAAGTGAATTAAATCCAATAAAATATGAAATAAATAAATAAAATCAAAAGATATGACCTAAGGGTCATGGATCATATTAAGATTAAGTTTGTATTGTGAAAAGATAAGCCCATTTGGCAAAAACAAGTTTTAGTGATTGTTTCCCTTAGACACCTCCTCAATTTTGATGAACTTTAACAATGCCCAACTTTCTCAATTTTTATTACATGAATGTGCTCTTGGAATTTTTAGAAATCTTAAAGTTTCCTTTAATCACTCCTTTTGGTCCCATGTCAATTTGATACTCCATGTTCAAGTTATGAGCTTTTGAAAAAGTTGACTTTTTGTTGACTTTTTAGAAGACCTGTAATGTCTTGGCCCATATCTCTCAAATGAAGCATTTCTAGCCTTGGCCTTAGATACACAAATTTGTAGAGAATTGTATTTTCTTCAAGATGGGCTTTGGTCGGGAAACTTATGATGAAGCATGTGAGAGTTATGTCTGGTCAAAGTTCAGTTGACTTTTCTTGAAGAAAACCCTAATTTAGTAACTTTTGCCTTTTGATGAATTTGAGGGTTTCTTGATGAGTCAAGATCAACCTTTGATCAAACAATGAATCTTACTTCATAATCTTGATGTTGACCAAAAATCTTGAAATTTGACTGTATGTTGACCATAGTTGACTTTGTAAGGAAAGTCTTGAAACTTGACATGAGGATCCTCTGAAGTATATGGGATATCATGAAGTCCACTTGAGGCTTTGGAAGTCCAATTTATTTTGATAAACACAAAACCCTAATTTGAGATCTATTGCTTAGGATGAGGCTTTGTCTGATGAAACCTTGAGTTCCTTTGAGCAATTGAGAATCTTATGAACATTAGGAGACCTCTTGAGACATATTGTCTTGAGGATATGGGGGGAAATTTTGGGGTACAACAACTGCCCCAAGCATGTATAAACCATTGACGGTAACCTTGAGGATCATTGTCATAATCGAACACAATACCTTGAATAATCCTAGCATGTGGACCGTCACTCTGAGCATAACCAAATTGACGTAATGCCAAAGAAGGATTATAAGTAATGCCTCCCCTTATGCCAAGGAGTGGCACATTAGGGAACTCCCCACAACGGTCAATGATAGTGATGTTTTCCATGGATCAGGAACACCAATGGATATCTGAATGAGAGAGTGAGATTATCCTTATAGACCGCCTCAAACCTTTTTTATTCTTCATCACAGATCGAGGAAGGTGTAAAATAAACCACCTTGATGGTAGAGGTATGAAACACATCAGAGTCCCTCGCGCCTTCGTAGTACGAGTGTGAAGAGAGTGTAAAATATCTCCAAGCAAAGTAGGCACATGATTATGAGTCAGAAATATTTTAATTATGTGCACATCTATAAATTGGTCCGGATTAGGGAACAATACCAAACCATAAATCAACAGGGCCAAGATCTCCTCAAAAGCGTAGTAATTCATAGCATCTAAAAACAACTGAGATTTCTCTATCAAGAAGACCTTTAACTCCAATTCTTGTTTCCCAATTGGATACAATATCTGACTTCTTTAGATGCAAAGTTGCTGCAATAATTTCAGGTTAAGGCTCTTTCTCTAGACCAGTGAAAGGTTTTTGATCAAGAATAGGTATACCAAGTAGTTTAGAGAATTCTTCCATTGTGGGCACCAACTGATAATAAGGAAATGTGAAACAGTGATGTTTAGTGTCAAAGAACTAGAACAAAACACTCATCATGTCTTCATTAAACCCTAAGGTAACCAAACAAAGTAGAAAACCATGACTTTTGGTGAATTGAGAGTTCTCATGAACTTTTGAGACTAATTCCTTAAGCTTGGAAGGTATCCTTACAAATTTAATTCTGATAGTGTTTCTGCAAGCGGAAGCCATAACCTGCAGCAAAAAATAAAGATAAATCCCTTGTTCCTTGAAATGGTTAGTGAAAATGATATGTTATAATGTCATGATGTTATGCGGTTATGTTCATGTTTAAAGCAAGTAAATGGAAAGCACACACAAGTCACACAAGAGCCTTAGGTTTAAGAGCTGGCATGAAGTCCATAGGTAAGTACCCTCCCTATTGAAGTTTAGTTGGTTCAAACTATCCTAGCAATAGTAACCGGGTTCTAAGGAATCTCAATATCACTGATTCTTCTCAAAGGCTTTATTTCAGTGTGGCCACTGTTTCACCAACCAAAACATCCCAAGATTAGAATCTCAATGAGTGTAGCATTGAGTGTTAACCAAATTTAGATTGCACAAAAGCCAGTTATTTCACTACTTTCTATTGGCCAAGATGGGTCAGGTTCTAAAGGGAAGTTAGTGTAAGTGACACCACATGGTAGCCTGATATTACCCTCAACTGGCTTGAAGAACATCAGTACCAACCAAAATGTCACACTAACTGTAGCTACCATATCAACCATAGCAGTATATGCCATACAATTTCCTTTGTCTATTTCCACTTACCTAAGGTACACTAGATTCGGGTATAGAATCTTTCACACGAGTATCTCCCAAGACAAATATCCTTTAAAAGTAAAGCATACAATTTAAACAAGTTAAAACAAGTAGTAAAGTGATCTAACTCTAAGGTAACCCCTCTTTTTTAAGAGATAAACTCTTCCCCAGCAGAGTCTCCAGTTCTATAACACGGTGGGAGAACTGACTTTTAGTTTTTTGTCGCAAAATATGTTGCGGTAAGCAAGAGTAGCCACCGAATTTTATTTCATCCAATTAGGAAAGGCATAAAAGAACAGTAAATACCTTTTAAAAGATTTTGAGTTCGGGGGGTAAGTTATACAACGGGAAGGTGTTAGCACCCTTTGTATCCATGGCTATCCATGGGGTCTTAAATGCTTGGCTCACTTTATACTTGTTTTGATTGAAAAGTGTAGTGTGTGATTAAAATATTTTCACAAAGATTTAACTTTTTAATGGTTATCGTATGAATGTATACAAAGTGTTTACTTGTTTGAAAGTATTTTGAAAATAGAGTGTGGGGTGTAAAAAGTATTTGTTTTGAAAGTTATGAGCAAGCGTTTAAGAGTTACCTACCCTAAGTTGTAAGGTATTTCTTGTCATTTTCGTTTCCTTAGGGATAAAATTATCCTTACTATTAGTTTGTAAGTAGTCTTATCCTTGGATTTGGAGGGACAAGCGTAGGGTCATCGTTATGTTCATAGAAGGAAACATGTAGAGATACCTTAACAATTCAAAGGGACTATCATTATTTTCGTAGGGACAAGATCATTTATTCGAAAGCAACTTTGAAGGGACAATGAAGGACTATGATTTTTTATTCGAAAGACAACTGTGATGATTTATTTCTTTAGGCAACAGTTTAAGGTATCCCTATGTCTAAGGGACTTGACCATTTACTATAAGGCAACAGAGAGAGATTACCCTAAAGGTGTAAGTGTGCAAGTGTGTTCAGTTCAATTATTTTAATCTTGGAAATTAAGGTTATTTAACGGCTGATTTTATTCTTGCCATACAATCCTATTAAGCATGCATCTAACAATTTATAATGTGCGGAAAATAAACCCTAATTACTATTACATGGTTTTGGGACAGATATATAATAATAAAAACCCTTGCAGAAAATATAAAGTGCGGAAAGTAAACCTAACTATTAAAAGGCTTTAGCAGTTACATTATTTTAGAAAAAAAACAGGCGATAAAAATAAATCTAACTAGTACAAGTTTCGTGAAACCTATACAATTATCCTAAGAATAATAAATAACAAAGGAAATAAAATCGGGGAGGAAGAATGAAGGAGATATAAGTATCATGAATTCGTTTTATGAAATCGATTAATTGATTATTTTTAGAAAAGATAAATGTATTTAATGATTGATTTTAAAGAAATTTAATTTAAGAAAATAAATCTAATATTTTTAATATTTTAGGATTTTATAAAAAAAGGTTATTAAATTTTCCTATTTTTCTATTAGTTAAAAAATATTAATTGAATTAAGTAATTAATTTTAAATAATAAAATAAAATAAAAAGAAAGAAATAAAAAGAAATAAATAAAAAGAAAGAAGAAAAAGGTCAAAAATAAGGGAATGACGCTGTGAATAGTCCTTTGAGTTCATTGGTGCCCTCAATTTGGTCTAAAAGTTCATGTAGAAGGATATATGAAGCTTGGTTTCTCTTATGCCCTAACAATGGAAACCAACGATTCTTGCGTGAAAGTCTGCAAAAAATTAATCTAAACAATCCTAAACACGATATTAAGCATGAATATGAATAAAAAACGGATTAAAACATAATCTAATGCAAGATTCGAAAATTAGAAAAGAAGCAAAACAACCATGGTTCATACAACACTATTCATGATGCTCCAACCTTCAATGGTGACATGAATGATTTCCTGGGATGTTGTAGAGTGTAGTTGAACGTATGGAAGTGCTGAAACTTGCTGCAAATTTTTTTATAGTTTGCCCTAGTTTTCACACTTTTTTGGAATTTCTCTTAGGGTTTTTAGAGCATGGATTTTCGTCCCTATGGTTTATGGAGGTTATGAGTTTATATAAGGGATTATTTTAGGTCAGAAAACTCCATGGGCTTGGGTCAAGTTGATTCACTTTTGAATGAAATTGAAAACTTTCTGTTTTGGTGCATATATTCCTATCATGACTTTCTCCTCTTGTATGCACGAATTTTGGATCATATGTTATGGAGATATCTTCAATATTTGATCCTAAAATTGTCCAAATATCAAATCTTTGATTTTTTTTTCATATTTATTTTGATTAAATTGAATTTAGGTGAATTAAATCCAATAAAATATGAAATAAATAAAGAAAATCAAAAGATATGACTTAGGGGTCGTGGATCATCTTAAGATTAAGTTTGGGTTGTGAAAAGATAGGCCCATTTGGCAAAAACTCAAGTTTTGGTCATTGTTTTCCTTATACACCTGCTCAATTTGCTCAACTTTAACAATTCCCAACTTTCTCAATTTTTATCACATGAATGTGCTCTTGGACTTTTTAAAAAGCTTAAAGTGTCCTTTAATCACTCCTTTTGGTCCCATGTCAATTTGATCTTCCATGTCCTTTAATCTTGTAATGGCTTGGCCCATATCTCTCAAATGAAGCATTTCTGGCATTGGCCTTAGAGAGATAAACTTGTAGAGAATTGAATTTTCTTCAATATGGGCTTTGGTTGTGAAACTTATGATGAAGCATGTGAGAGTTATGTCTGGACAATGTTCAGTTGACTTTTCTTGAAGAAAACCCTAATTTAGTAACTTTTGCCTTTTTATGAATTTGAGGTTTTCTTGATGAATCAAGATCAACCTTTGATCAAATGATGAATATTACTTCATAATATTTATGTTGACCAAAAATCTTGAAGTTTGAGTGTATGTTGGCCATAATTGACTTTTTACCCAAGTTAACTGATTATTGATTATCTGAGCATCTGACTGGCTAAACTTGTAGGGCCAGTCTTGAAACTTTACATGAGGATCCTTTGAAGTATATAGGATACCATGAAGTCCATTTGAGGCTTTGGAAGTCCAATTTACTTTGAGAAACACAAAACCCTAATTTGAGATCTATTGCTTAAGAGGAGGCTTTGTCTGATGAAACCTTGAGTTCCTTTGAGCAATTGAGAATCTTATGAACATTAGGAGACCTCTTGAGACATATTATATTGAGGATATGAGGGAAAATTTTGGGGTACAATAGATAGCCCATGAAGTAATAGGACCGGTCCACTCCAGTCCATTTATAAGTGTTGGCCCATCAAGCCGATGCAGGTTGGGTCGAGACGACCCATTTGACAACTCTAACCCTTCCTACTGATTCCGGTGAAGTAATCTTAAAAAAAGATTGGCCGACTTGTATTCGGAAATTGGGGAGCATTATACCAAAGATCGTAAACTCATATGTTGAAATGCTTTGGATGGGAATAAGTTGGGTATACCTTTGTTGAGGTGCACAAATTGATTATCGAAAAATAACTCGATGCTTGAGCTCTAGCTAAGAAATTTTTTAAGATTCTAATATTATTGTTCATCTATGGGCCAAGATGTTAAGGAACACATGAATAAGTGAGATCAATCTCAAGAGCACCAAAATGTTCATCACATGCCACTATTTGAGTTGCATGTGTTGATGTCACATTGGCCTTTCTCGTTGTACGACATGGATATTCTTAGTCCTTTTCCTATGGCTTGGGACAGGTGGAATTCCTGATAGCCAATGTGGATCATTTGACAAATTAGGTTGAGTCACAATCATTAGAATAGATCATTGTAACCAGCATATTAAAGTTCTTTAAGAAAAACATTTTGACTAGGTATGAAATACCTCAATACATAGTGTAAAACCCCAAAATTTTCCCTCTTATTTATTATCAACCTCAAGTACCTTATGCTTCATTTCCATGTCATTTAGTATATTCTTTCATGCATTGCATTGCATAAAAATAAAAATAAAATAATAATAATAATAAAGCATACATCATCGGTAAAGGCATGGGGTATGTGATCAAGGGTTATTCAGGGATAATATCAATTATCAGGTCTCAGAAGGAAAATAATCTCAGAACGCATGACCAAGGCTGGGTATCCAGAATTTTCCACCAAAAAGGAAAATCTAAAATGGGGTGAAGTAACTGGTTATGTCCTAGGTAGTAACCGGTTATCTGTGCTAATTTGGGCAGAAAACTGGGGTTTTGAACTGGTAACCAATTACCTTTTAGGTAGTAAACGGTTACCACGTGCAAAACTTGAAAAAAATTAAAATTTTAGCTTGGGTAGTCTTCCTCACTTTTCCACCTCACCTAGCATTACACTCTACCACTTTCTAGAAGTTTCTACCACCTTCTAAGGGAATATTCTAAGAATATTCCAAGGGAATATTCTGAGAATATGCTAATGGAATATTCTAGGAATATTCCCAACTAACTTTAACTAACTCCTAAGTAAATCCAAAACCCAATGCCCAAGCCTAACTCCTAACCCAACCCACTCTCCAAACCTAACATGTATATAACCAATTTTCATTCCAAACCAAAGAGGACTTCATTTTTTCACAATTTCTCTCATCACTCTCAATTTTCTCTCATGTTTTTTTTCTCACATTTTCCTAAATTCACACAAAGCTTCATCTTCCAAAATTCTTCAATTTATGCATTGAAAATTGAGGAATTAGAAGCTAAACCTCCATCATTACATTGATTTCTTGGATTATTGAAGAATTTTCTACTGTTTTGGTGTGGATTTTCTCTTCTTGGAAGTGATTTTTGAAGAATTTCATCAAAGTTCACCGAATCACATTTATTTTGCGTATTCTCGCGGAACAACATCAGATCTAAGGGTTTCTCTTCTATCGTGTGTTGATTCTTCATTGCAACAATTATCAAAGCAAATCTCCGCTTTGTAGGTTGGTGAATCTCGTAATCACTTCTGTTTTAACTTATTCCACTTCTTCTCAACATGTGTGTTCTTTGCATTTTGTTAATTTTTGATGCATTAATTGATTGGATCATTGGGGTTTAGAATCTTGACGTGTTTGTGGTTTTAATTGATGTTAAATTGTTGCATGTAGGTGTAATTTTCTACTCAATTGATAGACATTAGGTTGGAGCTTATTTGAATAAGCTGGTGCTGATTTTTCTAAGAAATTGAAGAATTTTGTATTCTGGTCTCAGAGTAATCGGTTACCTCCTAGGTAGTAACCAGTTACCTGTGTTAATGTTTGTAGAAAACACCATTTTTTGAACTGGTAACCGATTACCACCTAGGTAGTAACCGATTACCACTGAATCAGAATGGAAAATTTTTGTTTTTTCTTGCATTTATGTTATCCACTCCCCCTTCAATCATCATGGATCTTTAGTATATGATTCTAGGGAGTTTTTAGGAGTTGTTTTGGTACAGGTTCATATAGTTTCGACATCTTTCGACGTGCATTTTCTTCATTTCTGATTTTGTGCATGATGATGAATTTGTGCTCATGAGGAATTGTGAATGTTGTTACCATGTTTGAACTTCATTGATAGCATGTTAATGATTGTTTAAAGTTTTGTTTTGCATTGTATTTATGATCGATGCATTTTTGGATGCTTGGGCGCATAATTGAATATGTTGCATCTTACTAATAATGCATAATCCACATGTTTGCACATGTTCTTGATTGCTTGATTACTTGTTTGATTGCATTTCATTGTTGATGTTTGCTTTAGGTTAGAAGTTATTGTAATGCATATTCATTTTGTTGTTTGTTTGCATTAAGTTTCATCTTTTGAAAAATGCATATTATGAAAAATACATTGATGCAAAAGTGATTGTAATGCTTGCATTCCTATGTTCATGATCATGTTAATCATGTTGCATCCATCTTTGATTGTTGTATGATGAATATCCATGAATTGTTGTTCATGCATTTGCGTTTTTAAATGATTAAATTCTGCCATGTTTTCATTGCTGCATTTTAAAACAGAAGTTGTTAAATGTGTGCTACATTACATTGTTTTGCACTTTTTACACCTGTTTCTATGTTGTTTGGTAGCTGTAATAGGTTGTTTGTATATTACTTGCATTTTGGTAGCTAATTGTGAGATGAAGCGCTATTGTAGCTGCTGACTTTAGGTTTTTCTTAGCCTTTAGGTACCCTTAGGCTTAGGTTTGAGTCTAGTTTAGAACCTAGTCGTTTTAGAAGATATTTGGTACTTATTGTCTTCCTTTTTATCCCTTTTAATTCTATAAATCATGAATTTTACTAACCTTTTCAGGGGCTAATGGTAAGTATGAAGAATGTGGGTGTGCGCTTACTCCTTTTTATCCCTTTTGATTCCATAAATCATGAATTCTACCTTCTTCCCCACTCTCTTAAACTTTCAACTTGTGATTGCGATAAGCATTTTATGCTTCTTTGACATTCACTTTCTCTTCATCCCTTTGAGTTCTAAGCTCATATTCAATCCTTGAATTGAGTTAGAATTTAATTCTTTCTCTCTTTAGGATTAGAAAAACTCATTAACCATAGGATCTGCATTGAACACAATAACTTAGGGTGAGTCTTAGTTTCCCTTAGTTTTTCTTCCTTTCTCAACTTGAGTCTTCTCCTCTCATCTATAAACAAAGTCAAAAACACCTAATAAAGGTTGATCTTTCTCATGTTCCAAGGGACTTTTCCATGGGATACTTGCACGCATTCCATATGGGGATGAGTTGTAGGTTATCTATCATGATGAATAAGTCTTAGCATGAGGATGCTTAAAAAAACACCTAAAAAGCACTTTTTCGTCAAAAATACAAAAAAAAACGCTTAATCAATGAAATTAGGATAATGTGTTTATGCCTTAATCTTTGGAACTAGGTTTGGAGATTTCCTCCACACCTAGGTTTGTTTCTTATCTATTCCATTTCAGGATGATGTAAGAAATACACATCCCATTAAAAGAAACTTGGATACATTCTCCTAGCCAAATTAAATAAAAGCTTTTAAAACCAATAAACCAACAACAAGTGTCTTTCCTGCAGGAATTCTCTTTTCATCTCTTCGAAAGAACTTGTTTCGACGTGTCTCTTTGCAAGACGGTAACACACTCGTTCAAGGCAAGCGTACAACACCTGAGAATAGGCATAAGCAGTTCAATCATAAAAAACACAAACAAACAAATTTCCTCCCTAGTTAGGGGAACTACGTCGACTCTGATTCTCATTTCCCACGAGATACGTAGGCAGTGGGATAGGGCCCATTCGAGTATATTCTTTATTTTCCCTACATTTTTCCCGTACCTTTTTGTTCTCTTTTCCAGTTCCATTAGCAGTTCTTTTGTTCGGCAACAATTTATTTCTCACCCTTTGAAAAAGTACAAGCAAGTGTGGCTTCCGTCAGGTACGGCAGACGATCTAGGGGGCTAATACCTTCCCAGTTCGTAACCGAATCCTCGAACCCAGTCTCTTTGGTTTAAATGATCTTGTTCTTTCATTTTCTTTCAGTTTGTGCAACATTACCTTTCCCATTCATCTGAGATAAAAATAATTGGCTGGCGACTCTACCTTTTTCGCGCCACTTTTGCGTTTGTAATAGGATGAGACTCCCGAGAGCGACAGATAGTAATAGCCAATGGGACTAAATTCACATATAATAATTTGAAAAAGTTGTTGGAAGATTTTATTGACATGTAATACTTCACCTCAATTGAACACCCTCAAACAAACACACAAATAGAAGCAGTGAACCATATTATGTTAAGAAGGCTAAAGGAAAGGCTTGGAGCAACTTAGGGGGACTGGCTCTACATGTTCTCTGGGCTTATAAGGAAGAACTTCATTCAATAATAGTTGAGACATATTTTCAACACACTTATGGGAATAAATTTGTCATTCCTATTTAAATAGGATAAATACGTTGGAGGATAACACGGTTTTTGTCAGAAGAAGATAACACACAAACCATCCGGAAAAATGTGGACTTTTAAAAGAAAAAATATAGACTATGTCTCCATCATGAGTGTTTCCATAAAGTAGAAAACCACGACCAGGTACAACAAGTGAGTAAGAACTTAAGAGTTCTAAACTGGATATCTGGTGTTAAGATGAATCTATGTTGGAGGGAAGAATGGCTAAGACGGGGTACTCACTGCCAACTAGGAAGGGTCATACATGATCAATGATAGCACATGAAATAGAGCTTAAACTATGGAGACTTTATATGGAAAATCAATCCCAAGTATGCTTAATGCTATTGATCATTCCTGGAGATCAGAATATGAGATGGGCTACAGACATTGAAGATGGTGCTCGCTCAGCGAGGAGAGAAGAGGGTGTACCTGCAAGACACTTCAATGCCAAAGTAGGATAGGAAAGAAAAATGAGCAAGTACGAGAAAGTGAGTTATAAGAGTGAATATTGGATACCTGAACCTCTCATGTGATAGGGTTTATATAGAGCCCTCGACGTTTGGCTATTGGTCCCTATTTTGGGTCTGGATCGTGGATCCCCTGAAAATAGGTAACTTCCAGAAACTAGCCGTTGGGCCGAGCAGATCTGCTCGGATGTGGTTCCAATCGGGCAGAAGGTGAACTGAACAGGAGTTGTCCTTAACTGAATCTGGATGACTTCTCCTAGGTGTCGGGCAGAAGTCTAGAATGGGTAGAGGAGTCCGACCACTGGTAACCTTGGTCGACGAGGCCTCCTCGGCTGAGGGGAATCAAGCTAGTGAGTCCCTTTGACATTGGGCTACTAAGTCGTTCTGGATGCAGGAGTGAATTAGGTCATGCCTAGTTAATGGGCCAGTTCGGAAAGGAGACCTCAATTCGTTGCTTCTAGTCGTAGAAGGGATGACTTAAGGGAAGCTCGTTATCCATGGGATGGATTCTGGGTTCTGTTAGAATTTTCACCAACCAACTAGGTGCGTGTTCGATTAAACCTAGGCACTGCGACGTGGTCGACGGACGAGGAGTTCAACAATTGACTGCATGGGGAAGAATCAACTCACACATGCATCTTGGGAAGCGAGTTCATTTAATGCATAATGATGGATAGTTTATGCCTATCCTTAGGTCATGAGTGCATCGTTCATAGATTCCAGGCTCCATGTTCTTGCACACGTGCTGAGGGAGTCTATATGATGAAGTAAGCCATTTTCTTACTTTTCTGCCTACTGTCCCTCTGCTCGACAAAGACCACACTCTCAAGCTTTTACTACTCCCCTGTGAACCACTGTCTACCACCGTAGCTACCGAGGAGACTCAACCGACCACCTTTAAAGCTTCGAAAAATGCGTAAGTTTTTGCAACTTCCTTGCTTTGGGGTAGACTTTCGTCTCTTTTTAGTATAAGTACATGCGGTTAGGGTCGATTCTAGGGTATAGAGGACTTCTGTAGTTGATTGTTAGTGTTCTCTGGCTAGGGGTATGTTTATGTTACGGTGTTGCTGCCTCTGTCCTTCGGATGATGAATTTCATTTGTCATTGTTGCAAAGTCTTCAGCCCATGAGGGTATTTTCTGCTTTTTAACGGTGGCTCAGGTTGAATTTCAACCGAAGTCTTGGGTTTCACTTACTGAGGAAGTCGTGCTCTACGTGAATTAAGAGTTTTTCGTTCATGAATTTCTCTCCTCGCGTGAGTTTTTGTGCATACTTCTGAGGACATATACATGAGACACTTTGAATAAGGGATTAGATCAAGGACATCGTCCCTGATCCTCTGCAGGCCCTTTCACTTGATTATTAGTGGAAGGGTGGATTTGATTTAAAGCATCGAGTTCACATTTTCTTTCTCTTCTTTTCAGGTGTAAAAATGTCTGATGAAGACTATAACTACATGTCCGTGGAGGAAATACCCAGGGACACGACCTCGACTTCTAGTAGTTCCGAAGGAACTGATTTCGAAGAAACTTCCTTTTCCCCGCCAAAGATAATCCTCTAGAGGAGAACTTCGTCGAGCAGGAGGTTATTGTCAAAGACTAGGATGCAGAGGAGTCATTTCACATTTAATATATTTACTCTGCACCTCAGAAGGGTCCTATCCTGGTAGTCAGGGATCTTGAAGATTGGTATGTTCGGTATCCTGATGCAGGAGATCAAATTTTCTCGTCGTACGAACCAGACAGGTTTGCTATGTACGACTACATTTTCAAGGAGCTCGAATTAAGGCTCCCGTTCTTGAACTTCCAAACTTCTGTCTTCGTCCACCTAGAGCTGGCCCCCTCGCAACTTCACCCTAATTCTTTTGCATTCTTGAAGGATTTCGAGCTGACATGTGGATACTTGAAGATTGGGGAAACTCTTCCGCTATTTTTCCATGTCTTCCACCTTCAGAGGCATGTCGTCCAAGGAGGATACATCTGGGTTTCCCTCAAGCAAAAGAGAATGATTTTTAAAGTTTACTCAGAGTCGATCAGGGCTTTTAAAGATAGATATTACCTGGTGGAGCCGATATCAGATTGTGCTCGGGATTTTGTATATTTCTGGGGGCAGGATAGTGACGATGAGGGGAGAACCTTGATCGATGATCAGGGGAGACATGTTCTTCGCCTGATTTTGAAGTTCCAATTCTCCTGGTCTTGTGACCACTTTTTACACGGCACAAATGAGTATCTGATTGTTGCTTCTGAAATGAGCGATGAGGATGTGGCTAGCTACGATGCCCTGATGAAGTTCATATCGGGTTTATCCCTGATCAAATATGTAAATGAGTAGGGTCGTCCACTTCTAGACAAGGATGGCGTAGCAATGGTGGAATCCTGATTCATTGATGTGGCGAAGCTCTTCGCCTGTGAGACGAACGAGGAAGTTTCAGCTTACCTTGGTGGTTTTAGAGTTAATTATATATGATATCTTTATGTATGTTGCTCGTATACGTTGTGTTCTGACTTGCTTCTTTTGTTTTTTTCTAGATTCCATTTCGGACGTACAAGACTAAGTGATGGCGAATGTTGCCAAGAGGAGAGGAAATAAGCGGACCCAGACTCGGTTGGCAGACCGTTTGGTAACGACTAGTACAAGTTTGGGAAATTCTTCCTTAGCTCCCCAGGGATCTCCGAGCACAGTATCCAAACTTGGAAAGAGGCAGAGGGCCGACGACGTCGTTAATCTGATCGGGACTCCCTTGAAACCTAAGTTCGAGCTTCCGACCTATTTCCTCCGACCGACGTTCTTTGAGGAGACTTTCCTCCAAGTTTATCGGGCAGAAAAATTGCGCCTAGAGGAATTGGACAGACCAGGAAGGAGGCTGGCCCTAGCCCAGGATGCAAGTACAATGATAAGGGTTTTGGCCATGGCATCAATGTATGTCAAAGGGACTGCTACTCAAGAGCAGGAGATTCAGAAGCTGAAAACCTCACTATCTATCGACGAGGACAAAGCTTGTAAAGCTTCCAAGGTGGCGAAGGACACACTCAAGAAGAAAAAATAGTTGAAGGAGTCCCTGGCCACCGCTGAGTCTCAGAAGAAAACTGCGGAAGAGGACAATTCTAAACTTAAGGTTGCCATGGCTCCTTCTGAGGATGAGACCGATGATCAAAAGATGTTGTTAACTCGGACTGATCTAATCACTAGGTTTGGCCATGGGGTGAGGATCTCGAGGACATGGCAGCGGTGGCCTTTGCGAATTTTGTGGCCTAGTTGAAGGTGGTTAATCCCGGGGTAGAATTCACCGAGGAGGGGATGAACTGCATGTACAAGGTCGTAGATGGGAAAATATATGTGCCTGATTTCCTTGGTCAAGAGGACCAGGGACATGTGGATGTTATAGAAGGTAATACTACCTAGGAGACCCCTGCTGAGGACCGGCCGACTAGCGATGCAAACACACAGGAGAATGCTTGATAGTTTTGTTAAGTTTTTTGGATTTGATGGTCGGCCTGCGTGTCCACACTTTTGTTGTTTAGAGGGAATATTCTTACTTTTATGTAATACCAGAACAAGTCGGCCCCTGTGGTCGCATTTTGTAATATGTTTCCGACCTTGGTGGTCATCTTTATTTTATTTTTTCCTTGCATTTATTTCGTATGCCTGCATGTTTGCTCGTCGGAGGGCACACTTTGTTTTATTTATTTTTACTAAGTGTTTATGAGGTGCTCGCCCATTCAAATTATTTTTTGAGTATTTTCGTGATGCTCTCTACATGTGCCCGCTGAGGGCCTTGAGGTATGTTTGATTATTTGGGGAATTACGCTCGATATATGTATATGTCTGGCGGTTTGGGGAATTAGGCAGAATGACATTGTAGCTCTGGTCGGGGAACGATGCTCGAGTCATTTTTATGGCCCATTCTTCGTAGTGTGAACGTCCCATCGCAAGCTAGGTGTTCTGCATGTTCGTGGTACGATGACGACGACTGACTCGATCGAGGATCCAGTTGTGTGACGGTGGTTTTCCTCATTTATGAGGGGGACCCCGTTGGTTAAAGATATTGGTATGCAATGCTTGTACCTAGGCATGCATGTTAGGTCGATACTTATTCTTCATTTCTTGGATTCGAGCAACCGATAGACGCCTTAACTGTAATATTGTTTCAATTTCTCGACGTTCTAAGGACGAGCAAGTTCTTCCCTATTCAAATTTTCCAAGTAGTAAGCCTCGTTTTCCGGTTTTGCTCGGAAACGGTAAGGGCCTTCCCAATTTGCGTCCAGTTTTCCCTCCCTGGAGTCTTTATGGTTTCTCCTCAGGACGAGACTGCCTACTTTGAATGCTCACTTTATGACCTTGGAGTCATGTCTGATAGATATTTTCCATTTAAATATTGCATTGCGTAAGGCTTCCCCTGACCGAACTTCTTCGACCAGATTGAGCTCCTCGCACAGATCTTCAGAATTGGTATCTTCGTTCATATGAGCTTCTATCAGTCTGGAAGGTACGTGCATGAATAAGCCAATTGCCACATATTTTCTTCTTCATGTATGTAAGAATTCTCACAAAGATATCCTGATCTACCAACTGAACTTGATCTTCAAGTTACATGTATCCACTTGCTCAATAGAAATACACACTTAGACTCCCTAAGCCATGGATAATGTAACATCTTCTCCTTCCTACAACTCCCGCAAACTTCCATGAGAAATATCTTTTTGAATCATCCTTGTTCATTCTTGTAGATCACCCTATCTTGAATAGATGTGCCACTGCAGCAACTGAGATTATGATGTTGAAAACTAGATGTCAGAACATTGTGATTCGACATCTAGCTATTGAAATAAGCTCATTCTTCTACCACTTGAAAGAAATTCCTCCCTTTATAGAACAAGAGTCACATGCTCTCATAGACTTGATTCACCAACAAAGTTTGAGTAGACAACCTCCATTATGTTGATTTTGTAGTTACTTCAGCCAATCTCACACATTCAAGAGTACTTGCCAGCGCTTCTCCAAAGACTTCAAATTTGCCACTGTTTGAATCTTCAGAAGGACTAGTTAAAAACTAACCCCTATAGTTGTACGAAGGATGTCACCTTTCATTGAGTAGAGTCGTCTTCATGAAGTTATTGATATATCACCTATCTGAACTCCATGATGAGCATTATAGAATGCCCTAAAGTTCCTGGATCATAAATAAACCAATCCAAGCAGGTCATCATGATTATGATGTCTTTATAGTCTTTGATCTCCATCTTAAAAAATAATGCATCACCATCTGTACATGTCTCAATACTTTCCAGCAACCAATGCGAAGCCAATAATCCTAGGTCAAAAGCCTAGGAGACTTCTGAGCGAATGTAGAACCTCTCCCTTGATTCTTCAAACATCTGATGAAGAGATGTTAGAACATATGATAAAACATCTTCAATCTTGAATCACAAGGATAATCAAATATCTATAAATCAATTGATTTTTAATCCTTATAGTACTAACCCTTATCTGATTCCAGCATATTCTAAATATCACATAGATATTCTTCTTCATATTGTCTTCTTCGTTGTTGTGCAAGTTGTTAAGATATCAAGGTTGCCCCATTGACTCAAGCTTTTAAGATTCTCTCTGAACGAATCATAATTACCTTAATTGTGTGTACTCGTCCTTAGGGTAAGAAGTATGAGTTCTTCCTCTCACGCTGTTTGCGAACGGTGAAAATAAATCACCTCCATTATCTTCACTTCCATGCTTCCAAGAAAGCTCATCCTAGTCTGAAGAATAACTAGCAGACTATAGAATGCGGCTGAATTTCCTTGATTTAACTTGATCATAATATCAAGTGTCTTCAACAACATAACACCAGAAAGTACTCCATGGATCTCATCCAGAAAGCAGGTCAGGATGACCTGCTCTAATACCAATTGAAATTCTTGTTATACAGATAGTGCAAAGTCCTATCTTAATGTTAAGATAATAATTAATGCACTTTAGTGAATAGGAGAATTATACAATTGTTGTTTTGAAGTAGTGTAACACAAATACCAATAGATGTCAAGACAACATGTTAGGACATCTCAGTCAAGAACATATAACATAAAATTGTCAATATGTAAAATATAAAGAACACATTAATTATTGACCCAGTTTGGTGTTAATAAACCTACATCTAGGGGATACCAATCCAGGATTAAGACTGCACTATATCGTAGTATTATCACAAAGTTAAACTCCCTCGTTTACAACGTTGGCTCCTAATCACTACCCTAATGAACATCCTTACCAAAGCTAAACTCTATGGTTTACAACCTTGATATGAGAGACCACTCACATCCTTCACAACCTGCATTGCATCTATTTTCTGCCATCACAGAACCTGTCATGGTTTCTTGACCTACAAGTTATCCTGGACTTGCTTCACAACTTTGTCCAAGAACAATACACCAATCATTACCTAAAGGCTTCTGGAAGTGTACATGCACTTATGTCGACCTCTCTGCATCCCATACTGTAGATTGGAACTACAACCCTAAGAGCCAACGACTCTCAAAACCTAAACCCTTATTCTTACAAAAGAGAACTAGGTTACAATTGTTACATAAGGCATCATGTCATCCTAGGTGGAAGTATTATTTTATAGTCTTCTGTTTTCTTTCTTGGGCCATCTAATTATTTCTTTCCATCCTTTAAAAACATAACAAATCTTAACCTGATTATTTTTACAATTAACTTGCTAAATCAGTAAGATGTCCTGTTAGTTGTTAGGACTTCTCCTTCGACGTCTTTGTTTTTACTCTGATTTATTCATCTTCATCATCATTGTGTTTTACCAAAATTTAGGCAAACTTCAGCAGCTTTCAGTTAGGAACAGTCGACATTTGATGGCTCCCTAGACGTCTCGATAATCTAGGAGAGCTTCGATACTTTCAATATGCCCGTCTAGGTCGGTAATTCCATCATAGTACCCCAAAGGAGGAGGCTTTTACAAACCCTTAGGCAGTTTCATGGACATTATCTCTTAGGAGAGGGGCCTACGGGGTTCATTGTCGTCGTTGGAGTCGTAGGAGATGGAGCGGGAATGGTTGTCTTACTCTCGTCACGGGGACGACGATCTTGAGCGGTTTATTGGTCCATCGGGGGATGGTCGAGTCCTATTCTGGGGTGTCTTCCTCGTCTTCTTGAGCTCTGGGGATTTATGTCGTCGCGGAGACGAACGAACCCATTTCTTGATTAACCTAGATTCCTCTAGGCGTTGTTGGTTCTTTCTTTGTTCAGACAAACGACTATGGGATCTGTGGGGCCTTCTTGTCGGAGAGGTGGGTCTAGGATGTCGAGCATCCTTCAGAGCTTCTATTCTTTCGCCCTAGCGCAAGATCAGAAGGTTGGTTTGATTCATATTCTTGACCAGCGCAACAAGGGTCAAATTGATTCCCTAAGGGATGGGAATGAGAGAAAGATCAGCAAGAGTGATCTCTGGTTCGATGATTGGTTCAGGTGTTGGGGAGGCAGTGATTTCATCTTGATGAAAACGGTTGGGTTTCTCGAGTGGGGGATTGGTTTTGTTACTTTCCCGTTGTTTGATGGGGATGCTGGTAACAATCTGGGCATCAACTGTGTCATCACTGTTAGCCCTAGAGAGATTTTTAATTGAAGTGTTTTAGTCTTCACGATTTGAGGATGAAAGATGAGGAAACAAGTTTCCCATGGACGGTACCACTGATCGTTCTTGGAGATTAGAATCTGAGGTGGCCACAGACGTTGGAGATGATGCTCAGTCGACGAGGAGAGAATGGGGTGTACTTGTAAGACACTCTGGTTCAAAAGTAAGACAGGGTAGAAGAATGAGCCAGTACTAAAAAGTGAGTTATGAGAGTGAATATTGGATACTTGGCCCTCTTGTGTGAGAGAGTTTATATAGATCCCTCATCGCTTAGCTATTGGTCCCTATTTTGGGTCTGAATTGTGGATCCCCAAAAAATAGGTAACTTTCAAAAACTATCCATTTGCCCAAGTAGACCTGCTCAGATGGTGTCCCAAACGGGAAGAAGGTGAACCGAAAAGGAGTTGTCCTTGGATGAATCTGCTTGACTTCTCATAGGTGTCGGGCAGAAGTATGGAAGGGGCAGAGGAGTCTGACCACGGGTAACCTTGGTCAACGAGGCCTCCTCGGCTGAGGGGCATGAAGCCAGTTGGTCCTTTGACATTGGGCTATTGGGTCGTTGTGAATACAGGAGTGGATTGGGCCAGCCTAGTCATTAGGTCAGTCTGGAACAACTACCAAACCCAAACAATATTTTAACTAAATCTTCCCCAGGTTATACGAACGCAAATTAGAAATGACTCTCTCATGTAATACTTTTGATATAAGTAATGCAATAATATTTGTTGAATTATATCATTTTCTTTATTAAGTGTAAAATAAGGTGTATGATTAATAAGGTGAATGAAGCCATAATTTTCATTCATTCCCATCTTGGTAGCCAGCCACACAAGAGAGGTGGTGGTAGAGCCTTTTTATATGTTGGTGTCGAACTTTGTTTTCACTGATTTGATGAAATAAAAATCATAAAATACTAGTTCATAATATATAATCATAGAAAACCTTATGATAAAATAAAATCATAGAAGATCACATGATGAAATAAAATTATAGAAGACCATAAGATGAAATAAAATCATGAAAAATAATGTATCTGAGTGAAAAAATAAAGTCGCGCAAAGCTAAATAATGAACAAATAAAAAAACATGATGGGGGGGGGAATTAAATCAAAGTCACATAATATAAGGAAATGAATTCATATATGTCATTCCATTCATTGAGGATGAGTCAAGAGTTCCTAAGAATCCACTTGTGGTCCTCGGTTTTATCCATAGTAATCTTTAACACAACATATTCAATTTTTATCATCTTAAGGTTTTATGGGTTGCACCACACATTAGAAAAAGTCATTTGTATCTCATACAAGATCAGTACAAAGTGAACATCCAGTCTCATAACTATCTCATGCCTATGTTCTTTGATGGATGAAAAACCTAGATAAAGTGTGAAACACATTTCTCAATCATGAAGCAAAACAAGGAATATATCATAAAGACAAAGTTTTTCACCATATAATTATCATCACAAGTTCATACACAATGATCAACACCTATACATATAAAGGAAAGACTTATCTACCTTCTAATCTTGACACAAAAGGAGCTAAGCTAGCCATAACAATGGTAGCTTCCATTACAAGAAATAAATGAAGAAAACAAAGCATCAAAGACGATCTCCCGACTATTGATGCATCGAATCTTCGAAAACAAGGAAATATATTGAGTTTATGTTTTTTGTGTCTACGAAAAAGTGTTATATTCAGAAAAATTGATGTTCAACCCATTATATAGGGGGTTGAAATTAGCGAGCTATAATTTATTGATCAAACCACCTTAACTCGCTAAGCGAGCTTCAGGCCTTGCTAAACGAGCTTCAAAAATAGACTTTCTTCAAAATTATTCAAAAGAGCGTTCCCTTGATTTGTGCTCTCCAATCCAACGAAAAAACCTACAAATATAAAAACAAAAGTTATATAAGTGATACTATTAAAGCATTTAAACTATACTATGAATATTTACCGGAAACAACGAGAAAAAGCATCAGATAACAATTTAAGATCATGAAAAGTGCCAAAAACTAAACAACATATTAACACAATTTAGCACTTATCAATTGTCGATTGGATTGGTTTCAACTATCTTTGTGATATTTCTTTTGTAGGGAGTTTTATGGCTTGGTACTCCTTTTGTAAAGTCAAGAAGGTCAAATCCGGAAGAAAGGAAGCTTATGGCTTGCGGTTTGTTGGAGCCTCTAGGTTCTTAGAAATGGAATTATTTTCACAAACTCTTCTTGGAGCGTGATGGATACCATTTGGATGGTGAAATACTTAATTTGGAAATGATCTTTCATAGGAGATATTACTCATTCCAATTGCAATTGGCATGAATTAAACAAAGACCATTTGTTTTATTTGTCATAGGATTCACCGTAGAAGCTGTTCACAACTAGAAGGTTCCTCCTGATCAGGTCAGATCAGTGGCGCCGTCTGTGGGAATCTAAGTCCTCCCCGTATTTTGAAACAAAGGACCAAAATTTCACCTTGTTTCCATCAACCAGCCAACATGACTATTGAATACGATGACAATCGTGACCAGGTCCTCGTCGACCATGCCACTTATGGAAACGACAACCTCCATGTCATCCACGAGTTTGACTCTAGGGAAGGAAAGACTGCCACTCTTTCGCCTAAACCAGCTGCCAACGGTTCCGCTCGACCTCACATTGCAGCCACCTTCGAGCTCATCTTGATACCAGTCGAAGGTGATCCGATGATAATATTCATGGCCAACATTCTCAACTAGACAAATCTCATGATGTTTCAACAGCAAGATAGAATCACCTTGTTAGAAACAGATGATTGCACCACCTCTCCTTAGCGGAGACCCCAACGATCATGCAACAACTCTCCTCGTGGTCGTTGATGCAGACCTCAACTGGAGAGATCCCATCTGGAGCCTCTCAAGAAGCGTGGTTGCTCCCCTCCGCGCCGAGGACGACGCTCCCTAGAGGCCAAGAAGAACAAAGCCATATGACGCCCCGAGCAATCCACCAACCGACCAAGGGTATCTCCCCGCCACAACAAAAACCCAAGGGACGAGGACTACACACCCTTGAGGAGCGACGAGGAAGACCCCTGCTGCCCACTTTCTCGGACCATCATGAAGACTTATATCCCCTCGGGCATGGAGAATCCCCATTACCTTTCAATGTATGACGGGACTACCGACCCCAACGACCATGTTTATAAAATCAACGTCATGCTCGACTATCGCAACCATGTCAGGGGAAACGTCAAGTGCAAGCTATTCTCCATAACACTCAGAAAGGGGGCCATGGCATGGTACAAAAGCTTGGCTCCCGAATCTATCACTTCCTAGAGAAGCCTGAGGTTAGCGTTCACAAGGCACTTTAAAACCTCTCGGCATCACCCAAATATAGAGGCTACACTTGATTCCATCATCCAGGGAAAGAACGAAACATTGTGTTCGTATATTGAACGATTCAACCAGGATGCCTTCAAGGTGGATACGACAAACTATATGAAAAAATACCTCCTCAAGAAGGGACTTATCCTCGACAAGGGACTAAATAGGGCAATCAGGATCGAACCTCCTCGTTCTTTGGACGAGCTTTTACACAAAGCTTAGGTGTACATTAGGTACGAAGAAAAAAAAGTCACCCACAGTTTCAGGAGCAATTGCAACCAAGATGAGACAAAAAATCCCAAACATGACGACTATACCGCTCCTCGCCGCACCAAAGATAGGCGGAAAGATGACAAACCTCATGAGGTTTGTGAAGGCAGAGGTCCAACTGGGTGCTTCTTCGAATACACATTGCTTACCGCTCCCCGCGAGCGTATCCTCGCAGAATGTGTCAAATCAAAATTCAAGCAGGGCAGGGAAAGGTTCCCCAAACAATCGATACCTAAGCCCAACACTAATAAATCCAAATATTATCGTTTTCACAAATGCCACGAACACGTGACAGAGGAATGTGTTCACTTGAAGGACGCAATCAAGATACTGATAAAGGAAGGTCACCTCAAGCAGTACACAAAGAGGAGCGATCCCCCCGACATGAGGACCACGACTCGAAGAGAGCCCGCGAAGACACTTCGTCTGACGACTCTCCTTTCCCAATAGCCCTTTGCATATATCAACCTGAAGATTTCTACCTCCCCAAGGCACACACAAAAGCTTATTTGGCTGCCCACAACCCTTGGGAAAGCATTCCAACAGCCTTGGTAATCTCGAGCGGCAGGATGAACAATGAGAACGCTGCAATTTCGGTAAAGAGGAAATTCGATGAATTCCTTCGAACTATGCCCGACAAACTAGCGACTTTGACCAAATCTCGAGGAAAGTCCAACCCCATATCCTTCTACCTCGAGGAACTCCCGGGAGGATCTCCCAACTCGAGAATCCCCTACTGATAAGGGAAAAAAAGGAGCGCTTCGATGTCCTCCGCATCCTGGCCGCGAAGATAGCTCTGTCGATATCATGTACACCCACTTGTTCAAAACCCGCAAGCTCGATGAGAAGAATTTATCCTCGTATATGGGATCTGACCTCCAAGGATTTAACAGGAAAACCACAAGTTCGTGGGGATACGTGGAACTCCTCGTCTTGTTCGGGGAGAATGAGACAGCTAGAGAAGTAAAAGTCCAGTTCTTGGTGATAGAATTCCCTTCCTTGTACAACTGCATTCTTGGTCGACCAACTCTAGCCGAACTGACCGCCATGCCCTCGGACAATCCACTTGAACATGAAATACTACACCAATCTGGGCCGCGTAGTCACTCTACACAGGGACATCGAGGCGGCCAGGAGATACTTTGATGCAACAATCAGAGGGCTTGCCATGATCAGCGCGACCACCAAAGGAAATAAGAAACCATGGGTCGAAAAGCAGAAGTCCCTTCCTCGAATCAATTCCATTGACCTCGAGTGTAGCCTCGGCAAAGACGACACTGAAGATGAGACCATTCAAGCTCCCACCAACAAACAGGCACCAACTTATCCAGTTCAACTAATCCCAGACAGAGATTTCAAGTTTATCCCTCTCGGCAACGACCCTGACGGAAGCGTGAAGATTGGCGCCAGTCTCCCATTGTCAACGAGGGAACAACTTGCAACCTGCCTTAGAGAGAATGCGGACTTGTTCGCATGGAGCGTTGCCGAGATTCCCGGACTAGACCCTGAGGTCGCCTGTTACCAGCTATCCATAGATCCGGCCATTAAAGTCATAGCACAACGTAGGCGAAAGCAGTCTCCCGAGGAAGTAGAGGCTACCGAGCAGGATGTAAAAGACCTCTTAGAGGAAAATTTTATTTCTAAAACCCAATACACAACCCAACTCTCTGATGTAGTCATTGTTAAAAAAATATTGTAAAATGACAAATGTGTGTTGATTATACCGATCTTAATAAGGCATGTCCCAAAGATGTTTTCCCTTCACCTAACATTGAAAAACTGGTAGGTAATTCTGTAGGTTTCAAACTTTTGTCCTTCAAGGAAGCGTACAACGGATACAACCAGATCCCCATGTTGGAGACAGGCAAGCGACACACGGCCTTCATAACCACGTTAGGCAATTACTTCTATAACGTAATTTCCTTCGGGCTGAAGAATGTCGGAGCTACATACCAATGCATGATGAATAAAGTCTTTCAAACAGAGATCGAAGACATTCTCAAGGTCTACATGGATGAAATGATCGTGAAATCCCAAGAGGATTCTTATCATGACATCCACCAGGAAGGTCTTAGAGCAGGCGAGAAAATGCAAAATGAGGTTCAACCCTGAAAATTGTACTTTCGGCGTTTGAGCAGGGAAGTTCCTCGGCTTCTACCTCACGGAATGAGGAATCGAGGCCAACCCCGACAAATGTCGGGCATTTTCCGAATTCCCGACCCCGAATTCTAAGAAATCCATCCAATCCCTTAATGGGATGCTTGCCTTGCTATCACGATTCGTCGCCAAATTTGCACAACATGCACTTACTTTCTTCAAGCTACTACGAAAAGAGACAGCATTTTAGTGGACCGAGGAGTGCGAACAAGCCCTGTTCCACCTTAAAAATGCCCTCTCCGAACCCCCGGTCCTTTTTCCGACCTCAAGAAAATGAGATGCTTTACCTATATTTGTTTGTAGCCATCGAGGCGGTCATCGCGGCCCTCATCCGCGAGACGGCTGACGGATAAAAACCAATTTATTTCACAAGCAATGCCCTACAGGGTCCCGAGCTCAGGTATTAGCATATCGAGAAGGTCACATTAGCTTTGATAAAGGCAACAAGAATGCTACGACATTAATTCCTCGCCCATACAATTCAGTTACGAACAGATCAGCCTATAAAACAACTGCTCGGACGCCCGTATATGGCGGTGTATACATATAATTTCGACACCATGAGAAAGCCCTAACAGCTGATGGATTTGTCAACCTTTGTTCCTTACACGTTATCATTATCTGACATGGCAGTTTCTCAGCATTTCTCATCTTATTATACTTTAAATGAGTGATGTATGTGGCTTTGGAGATTTTCGACAAGATTGGATCACTCTTTCTTCCAAACATGTCCAGAGTCTTGAATCTCTCTTTCTTCCAAACATGTCCAGAGTCTTGGATCACTCTTTCTTCCAAACATGTCCAGAATCTTGAGAAGGTTTGTGATGATTTGGTTCATGATAGGACAAACAATTGTATGTCAAAAACGTGGACGAGTTGCCCTTCAGGAAGTTCTTCACATCACTACTAGGAAATCCTCTTGTATTTTCGACAATAGATATGAAGACAAGGATTCGACGAAGAAGACGTTGTAACTATTTGAATTTTAAATGAGTTCGACATGACAAGGAGAAGCGTCGTTTCTTCAGTTAAAGGATAGTTTTCATGAATAACGGTTTCGTCTGGTAGGAGATACGTGGAAGACTCTTAGGGATTGTTAACATGCAAATTTCCAAGTGGCGAAATCTTAGGAAGTGACCGTTATTCGACGGTTATTTTATTTATATATAAATAGGATATTTTGCTTTGTGTAAAGTGTGTGAAATTTTGTACAATATTTCTGTGAAGATTACTCCAATACTCGTGTGTAAGAGAAAGGAGGATTATCTGGAAAATGTACGTGTAAACACCATTCAATTTTCAGTTATAAAAATTAGATTTTATCCATTATTCCTTGTTTAAGTTTATGTTCTTATTTACTTTCAAGTAATATATTTTCCTACAATTTACTTCTAAGTCACTTTGTATTTTAACACACCTTTAATGCAAACTTTAAGTTTCTTTGTTAGTTTCATTAGACAAACGTTTCCATATTATAATATCAACAAGAACAATCTTGCTAAGAAGTCGTTCGACAGAACACAATAAAAACCAATAAGACTCATACATTAAGAACCTATCCTTAAAATTTAGCACATGTGTCCTAGGACTTGTGTGGTTGGTCCTGCAAGTAACCCATTTCCAAGGAATTGGTAAACCAGAGGTTGTTCGCCAAAAACACAAGCGAACAAATTGGCACGCCCGGTGGGACAGTGCTAAAATACTAAAACAGATTCTCAATCCAAAAGAGTTTTATTACATTGTATGATTTTACGAAGTGGTAAATTGGCCGTGACTGACATAGAAAGACCTAGGCGAACTAGAGTAAGAAAAATGGCTATCCCACCACCAATAAATACTGACGAAATTCCAGTTTCCAATACTATTCCTTCGACAGGAGGGAATATGGAAAAACTGCACATTTCAGAAGGGGGAAATCCCTCGTCATCTGGATCGATACCAGGGGTGTCGTTTTCTCAAAGTGGACTCAGTTCCTCCAACATAGGGCATTCGATACATATGAGTACCCCTCCTCCTGGAGGAAATAACTTTAGGCCCTATCAAATAAATTTTTCCACGCCTATGTTTGGAAGAGAACAACCTTATGGAAGGCCAACTTCAGTGATGGCTAGTTTGCATAACGCGACGCCTTTGTATTCTGATACCGTGGCCCACATGTCTTCGCCATTACAAGGTTCAGGTTATGGGGAAACGTTAGTAGACCAAACCAACCCCCACCAGGATTCCACATGCCAGCAATTACGACTCATTCTGCGCAGGCAATACGTCAACAAATGGACGAAAGCAATCATGAAATGGTCCATAGGTTGACTCAACAAATGGGGGAAGTATTTAACCCTTTAATACAAAGTACTACTCAAACAAACCAGATATTGGCAGCACAAATGGTGCGTATTGCTGAATTCTTTGGAGTTCCCCAAATTTGACAGAGAGAACCTGTGGTCCATAATCCAGTAATCAATGTCGAAGAAGAACCAACAATAAATCGAAGACCTTTAAACAACCCTCAGGCAAATCTAAGGATCCAAGAAGAGATTGTCGAACACCCTCGTGTCGAAGTCCCTATCCAACAGGAGCCTAGGAGGTTGTTAGTACAGAGAGGTCAAGACGCTGATGACATTTTACAACGAAGAATGCAGTACAATAATCCACCTGTCAAAAACAATTTGGCAGTCATGGTCGAGAGAATAATGGCGCAAAATGGAGAAAACGTTGGATTCCATAGGCCCAGTTACGCTTCCCCACTCTCTAAGTATGTTCTACAACAAGAACTACCCCCAAGGTGGAAAATCCCCAAATTCACAAAATTTTCAGGGGATACTAGTGAATCCACCATAGAACATATAGTGCATTACTTAATCGAAGTAGGCGAAATAGCACGTAATGAAAAATCTAAAGATGAAATACATCCCAAGCTCTTTAACAAGAAACGCATTTACTTGGTTTACATCCCTACCAGCAGGTTCCATACATACATGGACTCAGTTGGAAAGATTGTTCCATGAACAATTCTACATGGGACAAACTAAGATAAGCCCAAAAGAGTTGGCAAGCGTTAAAATAAATTCCCAGAGCCTATAGACGACTACCTCAATAGATTCAGATTGCTAAAAGCAAGGTGTTTTACGCAAGTGTCGGAACAAGAACTGGTCGAAATGGCTGCAGGAGGTCTAGACTATTCCATAAGGAAGTGTCGTACCCCGAAAAATACGACCTTACGCGATCCGAAAAGACGGGAGCCGCGCGCCAGACGGACTGAAGAGTCGCCACCTAATTCTATTTATTCCCGAAGAGGGAAAGGGAAGATATAGATACAACCCGGGAGGAAAAGGATGAGGACAAAGGTCAACGGAACCATTGCCTGGGTTCGGGAGTCGGTTATGCAGGGGGAAGGTATTAGCACCCCCTACATCCATCGTACTCGATGGGAACCATCTAAATTAACGTGCGCGAAAGGATGTCTATGCCTAAACGAATTGCTTGCTAGAGGGAAATGAGTTGAATTATAAGTTAGATTGGACCTAGGTGCTCGGAAAGCATTGAGATCCTCGTGCCTACGTACTCCCGTGTGCAATGGGAAAGTCAGAGCCTCGTAGTTCGGCCTACTAAGGGTAATGGATGTTGATTTTATTACCTTTTGTCGATGAAAGGGTTTAGGAGTTGAAGTGCACTAAAGACTATGGATAGTTTATCTCGTCCAACAAGACGAGCGTCCTGCGTCGAAATAATCGGAGAGAGTAACGAGAGCTCGTTATCCTCCTTTCTACCGCTTAAGGCTCGTGGCGTACAAATCTTCTCGTATTATTAGAATGTTTTATTTCCTAAGACCGCTTGACGTTGGATCAAGGGTTTGGATCTAATCGAAACGTTTTGGTTTTTTTGAGGTTAGAGGGTAAATGCAAATGGAGTTTATTTTTGTGGTTTATTAGCGAGGCACAAAGCGCTCGGCTCGCAAAGTAAGGTGGATCCTAAATGAAACGAAATAAAAAGGTGCGAGTGTGCAAGTGCAATCACTTGGCGTTGGACCAAGGATTCAGAAATAAATAAAATGCGGAAAATAAAGTGCTTACAAATTAATGGGAGAGGGGTACAAAATAGATACAGGGGATTGCGAGAAATAAATGGTATCATTGTAGTTTGCCAAAGAGGAAGCATGTGTGCAGTGTTTTGAACGGTTCGAAGGCGTTCGGCCTTTTTTAATCGGGACACAACTATTCGAAGGCGTTGGACCTTTTAATCGAGCGCAACTATTCAAAGGCGTTGGACCTTTTTGGGACGCGACGAAATTTAGTTCGTGAACTACCTTAGAATCGATTCAGAATTGGAATCATTCTATAAGGAGTCGAAACGTAATTTTTTAAATACGATAATAAATGAATAAATTAAATTGAATTGCTAGAATTAAATTAAAATAAAATAATGAATATAAATAATAAATAAATCAAATAATATCAAGATAAAATAAATTAAATTAATTTACATGTTTGTTTGTAGAAATAATAAAATAATAAAAATAATTACAAGGAGGGCCTCATATTGACCAAATATCACCGATTTAATGAAATCGGGCGAAAAATGGCCTTTTGTCAAGTCATCGGCCCTAATACAAATAATTAACTAGAAAATAAATCTAAAAATAATGAAAATAAACGATTTAAAATGAAAGTATTTTTGCTTAAGTAATAGAAAAAAGTCTTAATAAAAAAAAATGATAAAACCTAAATAATGGGAAATACTCTAATTAAAATGTTTGAAATATTTTCAGGATGTGAAGAAGTTAAAACCTATTCTAATATTTTAGATTTTTTATAAATTTGTTTTTATATATTTTTTCCTTAATACCTAAGATAATATCTAAGATGAATAAATAGTAAAATTTAATAATAACAATTTAAGTTAAACACAGAGCTTCCTTAGAGATTCAAATAAAATAAGCTATATATATTTTTTAGAGGTTTCTATTAAACAAATAAATAAAATAGAATATGTATATAAAAGAAAAAAACTAGAAATAACAGCAAACAAGAAAATGGGGTCTGCTTCATTGGCTAGTGTGCAAAGGTGAGAAACGGATGGGCCTTAAGCCCAATAATTAAAATAGTAAACAAAACAGAAGAAAGGGTGTGTTATGTGGAATAGAGGTGCATGCAGAAAAGAGACAAAACCAAATACTAGGGCCTAATCAGAACATAATAAAAAAAATATATAAAAACAAGATTAAGGAAATAATAAAAAAAACACAACTAAAATAATGCTTCGTCTGGGTCAAAAAACAGCTCAAGAGAAAAAACATAGACCCACCCTTAGAACTCTCGACGGCGGCTTGTACGGCGGTTTCTCTCCCGCGCGGTTTCTCACTCCACGATTCACGGCGGCGGCATAGGTTGTTCGTCGGCGATGGTCAGTGTTTTTGTTCGGTCTTGATTCGTGAAGGGGTTTCACAGATTTTCGTTGGGTTTGCGTTGGAGCGACGGAGGTGATGGGGTTCCGACGCGGCGGTCAGCTTATGAAAAAGGGTTTCGGCAAATTTCGAAGTTTGATGTGTTTGGCCTGAGTTTCGGTGGTTTTAAATGGAAGGTGACGGTGGTCCGGGTCTGAGTTTGGTTAGTTGTTCTGTGTTTATGGTTTGTGGGTCGTGTGAGGAAAGTGGTTTGCCAGCGATTCACAAGTTCAGTCAATTTGGTTTGTGCGATTTTTTCATTTTCATTTTGCTCTCTCTTTTTTCGGATTTGGGTTGTTTGTGGTGGGTTTCAGTTGTGGTGAGTTTCGTTTTTTTGGATTTTGGTGAGGTTTATGTTTGCGTTACAGTTTATGTGATGTTGTGAATCAGTGATGGTTCAGAGTTAAATGGATAATTTATGATAGTCTGGAGGTTTGAAGGTGAGGCTGATGATTATTTGAGATTGACGGTTGAAGTGGTGAAAGGTCGTGGCTTTTTTCGATTTTTTTCTGAAGGATATGCAAGAGCTATTTTTATAGAGTAAATGAGGGTGATTTGGGAAGAAATGAGGATAAGGATCGTAGAGAAAATGTGTTGTAATGGTGGTGTCATTTTTGGTTTTCAGATGATGCGTTGAAGGTAGTGGAATTGTGCTGAAAGTTGTTGTAGCGATTCACGTTGGGGTGATTGTGGCTGTGAAATGCGTTCGTACGTTTGTGAGTGGAGGGGCTGTAAGATATGTGCATCAAAGAGATTGGTGGGCCACTGTGAATTGAATTACTTTTTTGTAGAAACTAGAAATATAAATATAATAATAAATATAATAATAATAATAATAATAATAAAAGAAATAGTAAAAAATGATAATAATAATAATAAAATAATAATACTGATAATAAGAAGAATAATAGAAATAGACATAATAATTATGACAAGAATGAAAATAAAAGGGAAAATCTCCTCTTTTTCTGTATTTTTGAGTAATTAATAATAAAAAAGTGGAACATAAGTAAAAAATGTTAATAATAATAAGAGAAATAATAAAAAATGAGATAGTAAAATAAAAGTAATAATAATAAATCATATAAAAATGAAGTTTTCTGGTAATTTTGTGTAAATAATGAAAAATAGTGATAAAAAAAGATTATAATAAATAAATAAATAAATGGAACTTTTTTTTTGGGATTTTTTGTGATAAAAATGATTAATGGATAATGCATATAATAATTGGACAAAAAGACTCCCACCAAACACCGGTTACACACACGCACTCGATAATCTCAAAATGAGCTTCGATTTTTCTTGCACAAATCCCGAACTTTGGACAATAAAAGGAAAAGACATATTTTTTGATTCTTGAATAATGTTGGCAAACAGAAAATAAAGGTAGGACAAATTTGGGGTATGACAGGAAGAAACTAGATACTCAATACTTAAAAGATATGGCACAATTAGCAGATAGGGGAAGGCAGATCGAAAGGCTAAAAGCTGAGAAGTTTAGGGCTAACAAAGGTAAAAAAAGAAAGGGTGGCTTATGTAGGAATGTGCCAAGAAGATGACTGCGACGAAGATGAAACAATCATTTTCGACGATCAGGAAATTGACCTGGCAGAATTAAAGCAAGGTCCACCTTATTCTTGCAAAATGTTAACTCCGTCGAATGGAAAAAATCCTGTCAAGCCGAAGAAGAACAATAAATTCCCTAAAATAACATATATGTTTGACGTCACTAAGTGTGACGAAATATTTGATTTGTTGATAAAGGATGGTCAATTAATAAAACTACCAGGTGTTAAAGAACCCCCTATTGACCAACAGAAAAAGAGAGGTTTTTGTCAGTACCATAATTTCTTGGGCCATAAAACTTCTCAATGTTTTCTTTTCAGAGATCTAGTGCAAAATGAAATCCATGATGGAAGGCTGAGGTTTGGAGACAAACAAAAACAACAAATGAGGATTGACACCAATCCTATGCAGATCTTGGAAGCCAACTATGTTGAACCATTCGACATGAACATGGTCGAAATGGAGAAGATGTCTGATGATAGCTTCGAGATGATTGAAGCCACTAAGGGTTTCGACACCTACGTTAACATGGTGGGGATTAATGAAGATCTTCCAATCCAGCCCAATATGGAAGAAGTATATGAAGACAAGTTAACCATGCCTGTATTGATCAAGGTTATTGATGACCTTGAGGAAAGGAATGTTGTCAAGACCACTGAGGGTTTCGACACTCTAAAACAGGTTGGGACTATTGAGGGTCTCAGCAATGCCACCATTGTTAAGATTACTGAAGATTTCAACAACCAGAACAAAGTTGAGGCCACTCAAGGTTTCGACCATCAAGACAAAACCAGGGTTATTGAAAGCTCTGAGGGTATGAAGAGGGAAGCTACTGAAGGCTTTGACAAAAGAAACGATAACTTGGCCGAAGAAGGAATAATATGGGACACTTTGGGAGAGCCTAGCGGAAAGTTTGACTATCTGGTGAAATACACCGCTCCTGCTAGGGCCCAGGTTGACATCAATAAAATCCAGCCAACAGGTTGGGGAGACATTTCTGAGAACACTGAGGAAATATCTGACGTTTCCCTCAGCATTAAGAAGAAGGCTCTTGAAGAAAAAACTGCTGAAGATGTTGCTCCTAACCAAACTGAAGGAGAGGATACCAAAGACCTCACCAATGCTGTCGAAACTACAAACGGGAGCACTGCAGAAGTCAGGGTGGAAACTGTCGAAGAAGTCCTCATTGAAAAGATGGAGAAACTGAACATTGTTGGAGGAAAGAAGATAGATATCAATATGGTAGAAGCTTCTCAAAAGAATAACGATAAGACTGAAAAAGAGCGTCGACAAGAGGAGTACCAAAGGACAGCCTACCCAAAAGAGGATGAGAACTTGGAAAAACTTATCCAAAGGTGTCAAAGGAAAAAGACTGAAGTAATTATATGTCCAAGATGCAGTGTCGTCTTCGACAAAAAAGCAGCAGCAAACTTGGAGGCTATGGAGAAGACTAAAACAAGAGGAAATTGTGGGCCAAGGCCAGCAGTCGAAACATGTAGGTATGATCTAAGAAAAGGACAGTACCACTTTCAGAACACTAGGGGCAGATACCACAACACTTATAAACCATCTAGAAAGGTACCTGATGATAGATGGGTGCAACCCATTAGAGATGCCCAAGGACCAAGAAGATGGAAGAATTTTGAGGTCCAGAGAGGTTCTTCAGTTGAAGTAAAGAACGAAACTGGGAAACATAAGTCAAGGCCATACCCCTCAAAGATCTATAAAGGAAAAAGACTCATGTCAAAGTCTCAATGGAGGAGGTTCCAGAGGTAGAAAAGGGCTGAGAGAAACGCATCAGAAGAACTCAACATTGAGAAGAAAAATGCTGGAGAAGATAAGGCAGAGTCCAACAAAAACACTCAGACAGAGAAAGACAAAACTCTCAATAGGAAAAACACCAGCAACATATTGCAGTTGTCAAAGCCCACCAGCACAATATCAGAAGGTGACGAAGCAACTAACAATTTTGAGTCTGACGAAGAAGGGTCATTTGACGTAATATGCAATGTGGTTTCAGTCCTTCCTAGAGACTATGACAAAGTAATGGAAATTGAAGACGAAGAAGACAATATGATAGATAGTACTGTGGGGCCAAGGCCTGTGTGTTATTACATCCTGAATGTCGCTCCCTGGATTTCCATCCTGGTACAAATGCGAAAGTGGCGCAGCAAGAGGTAGAGTCGCCAGCCAGACATTTTTATCCCGAAGGAACGAGAGGGGTAATGCTGCACAAACCAGAAGAAAGAAGAGGAAGGACACAGGTCCTGCGAACCAAAGAAAACTGGGTTCGGGAGTCGGTTAAGACCTGGGAAGGTATTAGCACCCCAGATCGTCCGCCGTACCCGACGGGATCCACGCTTTCAAAGAAATCTGTTTCAAAGGGTGAAAGAAATGAAAGTTGCTACAAAAAGAAAGACTAGAACTGGATAAAAGAAAAGAAAGGGGGAAATGTAGGGAAAATAAAAGAGTGTGTGAACAGGCCCTACCGCACTGCCTACTTACCTTATTTGGACATGAGGATCAGAGTCGCCATAGTTCCCCTAACTAGGGGTGGAAAAGATTTATTGTGTCTTAAGGCTTGAACTGCCTATGTCAATGCTCAGGTGTTGCAGGCTCGGACGACAAGTGTGTTACTGTATTGCAAAATGACAAGTAGGAGAAAGTTCGCACGTAAAGAGTGAAGGTGTTGAGAAGAGAAGTCCCGAAGGAGAGACGCTTATTGTTTATTTGTGTTTTTTAGAGTTTTTTATGAGTATTGCACAAGGAAGTGAAGGCAAATCCCTCTCTAAGGACATGTCCTAATTACCACATCCCAAAATAGAATGAGTAACAAGTCCATCAAGAATGAGGAAGATCCTCAAACTTGTTTCCTAAGATTGGGATTTAAATTCACTAACTTGTTTGTATTATTAACTTGTTTGATGACAAAAGGGAGAGGTCACCTCAACTATTATTAATGTTTTTTTTTAGATTTTGTTTTGAGATGAGAAAAGAAAGAAACAAAAGGAGCAAAAGATAAAAGTCTAATGGGGAATGACTAATCCTAATATTAACATGCTTGGATGATCCTAGGGTTAGTGGGGTTTGAATTATCATAAGAAAGAAGAAGAAAAGAAAAGAAGAAAAAGAGAGGAAGAAAGTTAGAGAACAACTTTTTCCTCTAAAGGAGGAAAGTTGTTTCTAAAGGGGGAAGATGAAGAATTGAATCACAAGATGGCATAAGGCACGTCAACAATCACAAAATAGAAAGCAAAGCAAAAGAGGAGAGGAAGAGTTGAAATGTGGATAAACATCCACACTTCATTTACCATTGCACCTACAAATGTTAGCAAAATTTCCAGCACATATTCAGCACATCGATCAAATTCTAACATATCAACACAATTCAAGGAATTAACATGCTCAAAGTTTCAAGAAAACAAAGTTACCAAACATGCCAAACTTTGAAAATACATGAATTCACGTGTCGAGAAAATGAAAGCATACATCAACCAACAAGCAAACTACTCTAAACAAACATATAAAATGATCACACAATGATCCATGGTGATTATGGCAAGCATGAGAGGCAAACAAACTCAAAAATGCCATTCTGCCTCAGTGTTAACCGGTTAACCAAAAGCGTTAACCGGTTAACCAACCTAAACCTGTAGCAAAGAAGTCAGAAAGAAGATGTGTTAACCGGTTAACCTATAGCGTTAACCGGTTAACACTGTGCGAACATCAACAAAAACCTGCAGGAAAAAAAAAGCAGTCCAAACCAGCTTATTTCACATAATCCACCAACAGTCTAGCAATCAATTATACACGAGATAATAAGATCAATTCACATTAATCAAACACAATTATGTTCATGAACATTAACATGTAGATCAAATCATAAACAGACCAAACAACATAAGCAAAACAAGAAATTAGCACAAGCACATGGTGGATCTACAACACAAGCATGCAAATAAGCTAAAAGCAGAGATGGATATGAACTTAACCAACCTACAAAGTTGAGATATGATTTGGTAAATGTTGTTCAAGCTGGAAATAGTGAATCTCGTGGAAAACTTCGAAGATCCGGTGCTATTTTTCACACACAATGCAAAATAAATGCAAGCAAAGGATCTTTATGTGAGAGCTTAGTTCCAAAAGCACTTCCAACCACCAAATAAGATCTGAACCAGTAGTAAAACCAGAAAAATGATGCAAAGAAAGCAATGGATGAAGGTCTAGTTCCAAGATCAACAAACTCCTATGCAAAGTTTGATGATCTTCAAAGAAGAGGAACTTTGAGTGAGAGGAAATTGGGAGGGGAAAATGAGAGAATCGTGAGAGTAGTGAAAATTCAGAAATGAAAAGTGTGAATTATGAGAGAGTTTTTTTCTCTTGGTTTGGAGGGAAATAGGATAAATAGTCTCTAGGTTTGGGGCCCAAAAATTTGGTTTGGAGTCCACAAAAAATGGTTTGGAATTAGCTTAGAAAGGTGATTAGGATCTAGCTTTGGAATTAGGCTTGGTACACTCTCTAGATCCTTCTTCATAATTCCCAATTAATTCAAAAGAAATGAATCAGAAAAATGAAAAATGGAGCCAAAACAAGCATGCTTCTCTTGC
Source organism: Lathyrus aphaca (assembly GCA_963966055.1). Classification (NCBI taxonomy): domain Eukaryota; kingdom Viridiplantae; phylum Streptophyta; class Magnoliopsida; order Fabales; family Fabaceae; genus Lathyrus; species Lathyrus aphaca. Next base: position 296,926,116 of record OZ014524.1, read on the forward strand.
TGGAAAATTCAAATATTTGTAGTCGTTAACCGGTTAACCAAAAGCGTTAACCGGTTAACGCAGGAAAAATTTGAATTTTCCCTCCTTTTGGTGGGAAACTCCAAGAATACATTTGCGCCAACTATTCCAATCTGATCTTGATTCTCAATCCTCCTAGGGCTTTGACCATGATACGGCGCTTGTATAAAATGCCCTGTGAATTTCCTGCCAGGTCACCAGGCTCTTGACTTTGACTTGCAAAATCGTGAGTTCCCAGATGAGTGATCATATGCCTTATGATATAACATGTGAATGTTATGCTTCATTTTTCTATGCAAAAATGCTAAGGATGTTCCATGCTTATGATATGACGATGATGCTAGAAAGAAGAGGGAAAATTTGGGGTGTTACAGCTGCCCCTATTCAAGCAACCGTTAATCTGAAAAGGACGATAGCACGGGCTATCGACCGTTCAAGATAAACTGTGGTTGAATACCAAAAAAACTTGAAATTTGCACTCTGCTGGAGAATGCAAGCAATGGGAAATAAACCCAACACATTAGGCAAATGAAGTGAAGACAAAGCAGACGAGCTCCTTCCAAATTGAATTGTTACATTGGAAAAGAAAAACCTAGACAGACGAGTCTTCTTCAAGCAAACCTGTTATGCCAGGAACTAGACATACGAGCCCTCTTCAAATAAACCTGTTACACCATGAATGGACAGACGAGCCCTCTTCATACATTTTACAAAAATATATGACTTGAGACAGACGAACCTCCTTCAAATAACCCGTTACACCATGACAGGTGATGCACTTAAGTCTGTGGGATAGACATGCATAATTAGGATAGACGGCGAGTCTTCTTCAGATAACCTGTTACGCCAGGTGCAACATTAGGATTGGACGAACCCTCTTCACGAAGCTTGCGTAGATAAGTGGTGTCTGAGACAGACGAACCTCCTTCGGATAACCTGTTAAGCCAGGACCGGTAACCATTTTGATGTTTAATCCCACCGTCAGGGCTTCAAACCTCCTCAACACAGACAAGTATTGGACGATCATCAAGAGAACACAGACGAGTTCCATAAGTCAATGATACAAACGAATATCAGACGTTGATCCAAGAAACACAGACGAGCGCTTCAGGCAATGATATAGACGAATATCAACCACTAATACATACGAATACCAGAAATCTAACACAAACGAGCATTTGGGGTAGCAATACAGACGAGTACCAGAGGTCCAACACAGACGAGCATTTGGAGTAGCAATACAGACGAGTACCAGAGTGATTATCAAATGAACACATATGAATATAGGCTAACACAAACGAGTGTGAGGGACGATACATACGAGTATCCAAACAATGCAGACGAGCTTCAAACAGATAACAAACACAGACGAATGCTGGGGAACGCAGACGAGCAACAAACAAATATCAAACACAGACGAGTGTTGGGGTGTGCATACGAGCATCAAACAACTATCAAACACAGACGAGTGCTAGGGAATGCAGACGAGCAACAAGGAAATATCAAACACAGACGAGTGTTGGGGTGTGTAGACGAGCAACAAGCAAATATCAAACACAGACGAGTGTTGGGGAATGCAGACGAGCAACAAGAAAATATCAAACACAGACGAGTGTTGGGGAATGCAGACGAGCAACAAGTAAAGTGCCAAGATTGGCAGTAAGAACCACAACTTTGTACGGGAGGACCTGGTCAAGAGGCTTTGATGATGCTTAACCCTGGCTGGGGAGATGAATAATTGTCTGTGTCATCACATTAGCCGAAAATAAATTGGTGACTTCTCTGGGGAATATTTCAATGATGGAAAAATTCCAAACATGAAACTCTGCGGGGAATTACCATCTTTAGACTTGGCTGGGTAGATGCTTCAACAATACTCTAGCTGAGGAAAAAGCTCCGATAATTATAACCCTATGGGGAATTAGGCATTTAGTTGCCTGCTAGGAACACTTCACTTGTGGAAAGATAATCTGCTTGGGGATGAAGGCTCTTCAATTAGCCTTGGAGTTCTGTTGGGGAATCCACCTGCTCTAACTCAACTGGGGAATATTCTCTGCTTGGGGAGATATGACACCATCTTGCAAAACCTGCAACAACAGTATACACACACGTGCCTCAGGGACTTACATGGTATGATATGTTCATCCATTATCACCCGACACTCAAATATAGTTTTAAATGTTTCCCTGCAATGTCATTTTTTTAGAAAATCACCATGTTTCCAATGCAATGTTCTTTTTTCCAAAAATTCAGGACATTTTTGCATACAAAATAAACAAAACACAACACAGCTTTTGACTGAATATTCATTTATTAAGGGGCCTCTGAATAGGCAAATCTTTACATCAGGAAGAAACTACCTGGAAAGAGGTAGCTACCATAAAATTGAGAAAAGAAACTATCCTAATGGAAATGTACACGGTGTTCCAATGAGTTTCCTTCCTACTATGACCAACATGTCTTCAATACTTTCCATTATTGCTTTCACTTTCTGAAGAAGATGAGAGGACTGATTCATACCCTTCTGATATTGCCACACTGTATGAAACGATGATTTGGTTCACATTACCCGAATCGCAGGTTTTCTCTTATTCCCTTGTTTTGTGTGGATTGCCCTTTCGGGTTTTCAATCCACTGGGGTACCCTTTTTTGCCTGAATTGTTCAATGTGGCTTTTCAACCCAGCGGGTGTACATTTTTTTTATTAATTTTCCCTAACTTTTTCCCAAGCTTTTTATTCAGTTTTTAGCTCGCCGGGATGCCCTCTTCTTGCTTGGACTTTAATTCTATTTTCGTGTCCAGTGGGTCCTTTATGCGAAGTATTTTTTAACTGCGTCCGAGTTAACAGGGGATTGGAAGTCTTCTCCATCCATAGTAGTGAGCATCAGCGCCCCACCAGAGAAAACTTTCTTTACTATGAATGGGCCTTCATAATTTGGGGTCCAGTTGCCCTGGTGATATGAACCTAGAGGAATAATCCTTTTGAGTACAAGCTCGCCTACTTGATACTCTCGAGTACGTACACGTTTGTCGAATTCTCGCTTCATTCTCCTCTGATAAAGTTGACCTTGACAAATAGCCGCTAATCTTTTTTCCTCAATTAGACACAACTGATTATATCGAGCACGTACCCACTCAGCCTCATCAAGCTTCACATCCATCATTACACGTAAAGAAGGAATTTCTACCTCAACAGGCAAGACTGCCTCCATGCCATATACCAGGGAGAATGGAGTTGCCCCAGTTGACGTCCTGATTGACATTCGGTACCCATGCAACGCAGATGGTAACATCTCATGTCAATCTTTGTAAGTAATAACCATCTTCTGCACAGTCTTCTTAATATTCTTGTTAGTTGCCTCTACCGCACCATTCATATTTTCCCGGTAAGGAGAAGAATTGTGATGCTGAATCTTGAAGTCCCAGCACAATTTTGCCATCATCTTGTTGTTTATATTGGAACCATTATCAGTAATGATTCGTTCGGGCACTCCGTATCTGCAAATGATGTCTCTCTTCAGAAACCTGGATACCACTTGGCAAGTGACATTAGCATAAGACGCTGCTTCAACCCATTTGATGAAATAATCAATCGCAACCAAGATGAAACGATGACCATTTGAAGCAGTAGGATCTATCTTCCCGATCATGTCAATTCCCCACATAGAAAAGGGCCAAGGAGATGACATGACGTTTGTAAACACCCCAAATTTGCCCTCACCCATTCACACCATGGCTTGTGATCATTTCATGTGCATAAACTCAATCATACCATCTCATACTACATTTTTGATTCACTGCATTGGTTCTAAGTCATCTGCATCTAGGGTTTGTGATCTGAGCAATCCAAGAGCTTCATGGGCCACTCCAAAGGTCATCAATCACTTCAAAGGGGTCCATGTATGTTCAAGCATCATATTATATCCCCTCAAAGTCAAGAATGTCAAAGAATCACAAGAACTGAAAATGGTATGGAAGCAGAGCCAGGTTTAACTACACAGATGACCTAAAATTAGGGTTTTGCTTTCAAAGGCTATAACTCCATTTTTTTGGTCATTCTTGTTTCTATTGGTCTCTATATGGTATAGGTAGTATGCATATCAAGTTTCATGAAGAAATTCCATGGGGAAGTCATCTGATCAGGAGTTGACTTTTCAAGCAAGTCAGTGCAAAATCAGGGCATCTGAGGCCCCCAATGACCCAACCAAAGGGTGTTCTTCATCATTTTGATTGTATATGATCTTTATTTGATCATGGAAGATGTTGGAAGATCACAAAATTGAAGAATTCCAAATCTTTTGCAAAGTTGACTTTTTGGGCAAGTTTGACTTTTAATGGAATTGTCATTTTAGGCAACTTTTTCAACCTTTACTTTTTGATTCAAAAATGCTTCAAATGAAAAAACTTTGGTCATGAAAGTTGTAGAATGGATCATTCCCTTTTCAAAAAGTACAATAACATGACCTAATTCATTTTGGATCAAAAGTTATGACTTGTCAAAGTTGGCAAAAATCACAAAATTTGAAGTTTTCCACCAAAGAGGCAAAGTTGCAAATTCACTTCTCAAGGCAAATTTAGTCACCAAATGGACTTCTAAACTTCACAACATGATCATGCAAGACCTAGAAATCAGAATGGGCCAAGAAACTTCTCACTTTTGTGGCCTATGGATCAAGATATTTCATAAAGATCAAAAGCAAGGCAAGTTGCAAAACTCATCATAAGACACAACCCACTTGCTTGCTAGCCTGCTAAGCCACCCTAGGCATTTCCCCACATCATGCTGCGCAGGACACACCCTTTGTCCTTGGCTAGAAAGTAGCCCATACCTCTCTTACACAACTTTGACATTTTGGCAACTTGAGCATACCTATCAATAAAGCACACATCACTTCTTCTGACCAATCACAGTTGTCTATACAAGCCAAAAGCAAGCCAAAGCAACAAGAGAGCAAGCCTGAAACACTCCATAACTCAGCATTCTCATTTTCACTTTCATTTGCAAAAAGCATTCGAAACTGCTTGCACAGGCCACAAACACACAAACAAACTTCACAAATCAACTCAACACACCTTCCTGGTCACAAAGCACCCTTCACCATAGCCTGAAACTCAAAGAATCAAAAACACGATCACCACCTGCCATTGAACAGAACTCCTGCCATCTCTCAAACCAGCCATTGCAAACTTCAAACAAACATTGCAAGCTTCTTAGGAGGATCATTGGAGTGGATTTGAGCCAAAGAAACAGCCAGAAAGCTCTTGAATCGAAAGCTTCAGTTCAGGTAGTCAACTCAAAACTTTTTTCCAGAAACATGTTTTTAAGTTCTTAATAGCTTCTATGCACTCCCCTGATCATGAATATGTGCTTACTTTTGAAAATAGTTGAGAAACCAGGATGTATGCACTGTCTGAAACTTTTGCCCTAAAAAATGTTTTGATTCGATTTGGCTGATTAATGGATGAAAAATGTTGTTTGATTGAGGGGTTTGATTCGTTTTTAAGTGGGGATGAATTCTGGGTAGTTAGATTTTGTTTTGGATGCGTGTAGAGAGAGTTTGAGATTTGAGATGGCCGAAGAAGACGACCGGAACAGTGTTCCGGTCGCCTGAAAGTCATTAGGGCATAATTAATTAGGGCTAATCATAATTATGGAAGTTTGAATCTCAGCCCTTGGATGTGGCGCCAAGTCAAACGCGCGCGTGTTTCATTTGAATGCTGACCATTGATCTGTTTGACTTCTCATTAATTCAATTTTATTTTCTTTTTATTTCATTTATTTTCTCCATTTTATTTAAAATAGCAAAACAATCTTAAAAATTCTGAAATTTTATATACACACTTTTATTAATTTTCAGAAACCAAAAACATTTTTATTTTTATTTTTTGCATTAAAAAATATTTTTAAATCATTTAAAAGTTTATTTTTAATTAATTAATGAGAATTAATTAATTAAAAATACTTTTAGGTATTTAAAAATCACCAAAAAATTCATGAAACCTTCATAATCATTTAGAAACATTGTCCAACCCTCAAACCAAATTTCTTTTTTGATCTTGTTGTCTTTTGAGAATTTTTCATGGAATTAAAATCATTTCAAGGCATTATTTTGATCCAAACTTCAAAAAATCATTTCTGCCTAACCATTGAGAGTTGGACTTTGATTCTTTTTGCATTGCATTTTGTTTAGCATGTAGTTTGTGATATTAAATTGGCATGATTTGATCTTTCATTTTCAATTTGTTTGACATTTTTCTTGTTAAGGTACCCTAAAACCCCAGAAATCTTAGGAAATTCATAACCCTAATTAGGTTAAGAGTTAGAACCCCTCCTTTGGGCAGTGAGTTTGTATAGGATTAGGGTTCCTTTGAGTGCATTTTCAATTTTTTATCTTGATGTTTGCTTCTGATTTTCGTTTTTGTTTGATGCATTGATCATAAACCCTAATTTGGGCTTCCTTTTGCATTCATCTTGTATTTGCATTCATACCATGACTTTCCATGACATTTTGTGCAACCATTTGATTCATTAGACATCTTAAGACATATTGAAAGCATGTTTGATCATTACATCTTGCATTTGCCATGTTGTATGCCATTTGCATTTCATAACTTTTCATGTATGTTCATGGTTCTTATCTTGTTTCATTTGCATCCATAAGTTAGTATGATCATCCCCATGCCTTGTTTCATGTTTGCATCATCTCATGACATCACTATCATTACATATATGCTTCTGGTTTTGTTTTATATCATGCCATTTCATCTCATTTTGCATTGCATTGCTTTTTTCTCACTAACTTTTCAGGTGGTAAGCAACTTTGAGAAGTGAATTTGCCTTCACTTCTCACAATTTCTTTTCATATCTTTATGCATCATTGCTGCATTTTGTCTTGTGTTTGAGATTGAGCTTGCTATTTCTTTTTCTCCTTACTTTCTTTCTTCAAGTGACTTGCCTTCTTAAATGAAGCAAGTTACTTTGCTTCTCCTGATCCTTTCATCTGCTTCCTGGTGGTTCCATTGAAGATTTCTTTCTTAAACCTCACAAACCCTAGGAACAACTAAGCATGACAATGATTAGGGTTTTGATTAGTCTCCCCACTTAGCTTTTACCTTTGTGTCTCTTTTGAGTCTTCTCTTCTCACCTCATAATCAGGGACTAAACCCTAAAGGCTTTAAGGATTTGTGATTAAGCTTATGCCTGCATCCTTCTATTAGGATGAAGTGTATAACTTTAATCCTAAGTGTTAAACCCTTAATGTGTTTAAATCCTTTAATCAATCCATCTAATAATCATCAAGACATCAAACTTGTAACTTGGGCCTTGCATTAGGGTTCTAATTCTTCCTTAATTGGTTAAGAAGGACTAACCCTAGTGTTAATGGACAAGTCCCCCTCAAGTTGTCTTACAAACCCTGAAAAACACTTCATCATCTTATCATTAACTAAAATCCACTTAATAAAGGCTTTGTTTTGTCATGAGTTTAATCCCTAATCATGGATTAAGTTGAGGAGCTTTCCTCAGCTTAAACATTCTCATTTATTATCCTTCTATTAGGATGGTGTAATGAGTCTGTTTAATCCTTGATTGTGGCTTAATCTCATTACTTAACACTAAATAAAAACTCCAAAAACATCTAAATAATCACAAGTAGGTTAATGATCTTAATCCTACACCATGGTGTTTAAGTGTGAGAAGCTGACTTCACACTTAAGGTATTCTCATTACCACTAATCAGAGGGAGGATGTGATGAGTTTACTAACCCATTGGTTTAGGCTTAAGCTCATTTTCCTATGACAAACTTTCAAAAGCAATAAAAGACTGAAAACTCATAAAAAACAAACAATAATCGTCTCCTCCGGGATTCTTTTCTCATCTCATTCACTCACAAACGAGAACTTGCTTCTTCCGTCTAATGCAAGACAGTTTGCACCTGAGCCAGACAGGTCATACACTTGAGCATAGACAAGTAAGCAGTTCACAAGTCAATTCATCTTTCAGTCTCTTTGGGTCGAACTACGGTGTTCTGACTTCCTCATTGCACGAGAGGATACGTAGGCATAACTTAACAGTTATCGAACAAAAGTCTCTGTATATTCCCCCTCTTTCAGTATCATTCTTTAAGCCTCATAGTCTTGAGCATACTCTTTTCCTTACACTGACACCTCACTTATACACCTCACTCCTTTACACTGACACCTGTACATTTTGTTTTCCAGCCCTTTTACACACAAATTGCACTGACACTACCCCTTTAAACACAAATCTTTTAAGCGTGGATCCCGTCGAGTACGACGGACAATCTGGGTGCTAATACCTTCCCGGGTTGTAACCAACCCCCTTTCTCAGTCTCTCTGGTTCGCAACCGTCTTATCCATCTTTTTCTAGGTCTATGCAGCATTGCCTTTCCTCCGGGATAAAAATGCCTAGTTGGTGACTCTATTCATTCCCTGTGAGTTCACTCCTGTGTGTTCTCGCACCCTCCTCTCGCCGACCGTTCGCGTCTGTACCATATTTGAGCCCGGTCTCATCTTTTGGGAGCGACAACGTTGAGCGGGCTAGGAGGAACATGCACCTTGTCTGCATATATCTGGCATTTGTGGCACTTACAGGCGTACGAACAACAGTCTGCATCCATTGTTAGCCAATAGTAACCTGATCTCAATAACTTCTTAGTCATAGAATGTCCTCCTGCATGAGTACCGAAAGATACCTTGTGGACTTCCTACATTAACAGGCATGCTTCGTGTCTATCCACGCATCTGAGCAAGACCATGTTAAAGTTCCTCTTATACAGAACTCCGTCTGCATTCAAGAAGAAGCTAGCAACAAGTCGTCTCAAGGTCTTCTTGTCGTTGGATGATGCCCCTGCTGGGTATTCTTGTTTTTCCAGGAAAATCTTGATATGAAAGTACCAAGGTTTCTCATCAGACACTACGTCTACAGAGAAAGCATAAGCTGGTGCGTCAAGCCTGGAAATATCAATTCTGGGCACATAGTTCCAACACAAGACTTTGATGGACGAAGAAAGAGTAGCCAATGCATCGGAAAATTGATTCTCATCTCGTGGTATATATTGAAGCTTAACTATTGTGAAGAACGTCAACAGTCTTTTGGCATAATCCCTATAAGGAATTAAGTGTTCTTGATATGTATACCACTTTCCAGTAATCTGGTTGATAACGAGGGCTGAATCTCCGAATATATCGAGGGTCTTAATCCGAAGATTAATAGCCTCCTCTATTCCCATTATGCACGCTTCATATTCCACTTCATTGTTGGTGCAGCCAAAAGTAATTCTGGCAGCGAAGGGAAAATGAACACCTTCGGGAGTGATAAGAACATCACCAACTATGCGTCCATTGATATTGACTGCCCCATCAAACATCATCTTCCATTTGGATTCAGGGTCAGGCCCCTCCTCCAGAAGTGGTTCCTCGCAATCTCTTGCCTTGAGGTACATGATGTCCTCATCAGTGAAATCAAACTTCATTGGCTGATAGTCGTTTTCAAGCGGTTGTTGTGCAAGATAATCTGACAATACACTTCCTTTGATGGATTTCTGGGAAGTATATTGTATGTCATACTCTGTCAATATCATTTGCCACCTTGCAACCCTTCTGGTTAATGCTGGTTTCTCAAAAATATACTTGACAGGGTCCATTTTTGAGATCAGCAATGTGGTGTGGGTCAACATGTATTGTCTCAGTCGGCGAGCAACCCATGCCAAAGCACAGCAAGTTTCCTCGAGCAGTGAGTAACGGGATTCATTGTCGGTAAACTTTTTTCTAAGGTAATAAATAGCATGCTCTTTTCGACCAGACTCTTCATGTTGGCCTAGCACACACCCCATCGACCCTTTTAACACAGTCAAGTACATGATAAGTGGTCGTCCTAGAACTGGAGGCATTAGAATCGGAGGCTCCTGCAAATATTCTTTTATCTTTCCAAAGGCTCTTTGACAGTCCTCATTCCACCTGACCGTTTTCTCTTTTCTTAACAATTTGAACATTGGTTTGCATGTGGCAGTTAGATGCGATATAAACCGTGAAATGTAGTTCAATCTCCCTAAAAACCCATGCACTTCTTTTTTTGTTTTCGGTGCAGGCATGTCTTGTATTGCTTTTACTTTGAAGGATATACCTCAATCCCCCTCTGGCTAACAATAAAACCCAGCAATTTACCGGAACACACTTCAAAAGTGCACTATTTGGATTCAACCTCAATCTATACTTTATCAACCTGTCAAACAGCTTTTTGAGATTGACCAGGTTCTTTTCTTTGTCCTGGGACTTGGCAATCATATCGTCCACATAGCACTCAATTTCCTTGTGTATCATGTCGTGAAACAAAGTTACCATATCCCATTGATACGTTGCCCCGACATTCTTCAACCCAAAGGACATAACCTTATAACATAATGTAACCCACGGGGTAATGAACGTCGTTTTCTCCATGTCTTCCGGTGCCATCTTAATCTAATTGTACCCGGAGAAGCCATCCATGAAAGAAAATACCGAGAACTGAGTGGTGTTATCTACCAGCACATCAATGTGAGGTAATGGAAAGTCATCCTTTGGACTTGCTCGGTTTAGATCCCGATAGTCGGCGCACATCCGGACCTTGCCATCTTTATTTGGTACAGGCACAATGTTAGCTACCCAAGGTGGGTAACTAGTTACAGCAAGGAACTCGGCATCCCACTGCTTTTGAACATCCTCCTTGATCTTCATCGCCATGTCAGGGCGAGTTCTTCTCAGATTTTTTTCACCGGACGACAGTTTTCCTTTAGTGGCAGCTTGTGTACAACAATGTCAGTATCTTGATACGACCAGGCGAAGATATCCATATATTCCCGTAGCATACCAATCAATTCCTTCTTTACCTCAGCCTGCAGACTAGCTCCAATCTTTATCTCTTTCTTTACATCCTCAGACCCGATGTTAATGATCTCTATTTCTTCCTTACGAGGTTGAATAACCCTTTCCTCTTGTTTCAACAACCTAGCCAATTCTTCTGGGAGTTCACAGTCTTCCTCAACCCCTTCATCAGCTTGGTAGATAGGATTGTCGAAGTCATGCATGGTCATAGCAGGAACGTTATCACAGGAATCTGAATGATCAACACTGCACAAATTCAGAATTTGTTCCTTTTTCTAAGGAGACGCAAACACAAAAACACTGAAAAAAGAAAACATTGCCACTTTATTTGTTTTTTGTGAAAAAATTAAAAACGAAAGAAAGAGAACACAATTTGCATGAAAATTGTCCTTTATTTCATTGTAAAAATATATGCATTAAAAGCATGGTGGCCCTACAAATGGATCCATGCACCTTTGGCAGAGTGCAGGATTTGACATGCAGTGTGATAAAAATGAAAACAAGAAAATTACTTTGACTACCAAGTAACTTGAACAAAATCTTCAGCAGACCAATTCCGGAGCTCCTCCCCAGGTGCGCATGGGCGGATCCAATTATCCAAGTCGCAGTCATTATCCCCATCTTCATTGGTTGCATAAATGTTGTTATAGTCGAGCATTCCAGCACTAGTGAATGTTATGGACTTACTGCCCTGAGACCAGCTAGACCAACCAGGTTGATATCCAAGACCAAACTTGTCATCCTTCTTTTCCACTTCTAACAATTTGCCCTAGCCCTGGGCATTTCCGAATTGTACAATTTCCTTAGCTTGCTTGTAGGAGTAGATAGGAGTCCCTTTCTTCTCATTTCTTTGAACGACAGCAACCGGAGACAAAGTACTAACATTGATTGTCTCAAAAGTTTGGCAAAGTGTTTCGTGGATCTCCCCGTCCATTTCCACGTACTTGAAGGTCGACAAATGGCTTACGAAAATATCCTCTTCACCACATACAGTAACCACTTGGCCGTCTAGCACATACTTTAACTTTTGATGCAACGTGGATGTTACTGCGCCAGCAGCATGAATCCAAGGACGTCCCAGCAGAAAACTATAAGCGGGTTGGATATCCATAACATAGAACGTGCTCTTGAATACCTGAGACCCAATATTTACCGGTAGCTCCACATCCCCAAGCACAGACCTCCGTGACCCGTCAAAGGCTTTTACAATCAAATCACTGGGTCGCAAAACAATGCCATCAACATTTAGCTTCATGAGGGCCTTCTTAGGGAGCACATTGAGAGAAGAGCTTGTATCTACCAGGACATGTGATAGAACAACTCATTTACACTCCATGGTGATGTGTAAGGCCTTATTGTAATTTCGTCCCTCAGAAGTGAGATCTCAATCTGTGAATCCCAACCCATGGCTGGCATTCACACTGGCTACCACAGCTTCCAACTGGTTAACAGTTATCTCTTGTGGTACATATTCCATTTGCAAAACTTTCAACAAAGCCTCCCAGTGAGCTTGGGAACACATTAACAACGACAGAATGGATATCTTGGATGGGGTTTGATTCAGCTGTTCAACCACCTTATAGTCATTTTTCTTTATTATTCTCATGAATTCTTCAACTTCCTTTTCAAAAGTGCCCTGACTAGTGGCAGGAGTTGCCACCTCTTCAGTTGCTATTTGTTTACCCTTAGCCTTTGCAGCAGCTTCAGCTTTAGGATCACCTCTAAGAGCTTGAGGAGAAAAGAGACGCCCAATCCATGTAAACCCACCAACTCCTCCGACATTCACAACAGTCGGGTCAATTGTTATTGCTTTACTTTCCACCTTTTGTCCTTCTATGTACACGTCTGAGCCATAGTGCCAAGGAATGGCCTTGTCATCAACATAAGGAACTGGTCATAGAATAGTAATGGTTACTGGACTCACCTCTGGAACATAAATATTCACAGGCTCTCTCCGAGCAGGAACTTTGGCAGGATCAAAATAAATTGTCACTGTAGACACACAATCATCTCTTTTGTCGATCTTTTCAAACTGTATAGACCCCTCATCAATCAAACAGTTCAACCCAGCTTTGAAATCTCTGCAACCATTAACCGAATTCAAACAACCCTCGCAGTCAAAATCACACCCTGGGAATACCTGCCCTTTCAGCAATCTATCTTTTACCACTATCAATGACGTCTTCACTTCCTCTACATTCAAAATCAGGTTCAACCTCTCGCCACCATCAACAGCGTTTATCCGAGCTCCTTCATGATTTGAAATGGGGTTTGATGTAACATTTGGAGGCGGTGCAAAGTTAGTTGCTTTTGAGTCAATCAAGTCTTGGACCTTATGTTGTAATGCCTTGCACTTCTCCGTTGAGTTCCTGGGAGCTCCTGAATGAAATGCGCATCTTGCATTAGCATTATACCCCACTGGAAGTTCTCTAGGTGGTGGTGGTGCTAATGTCCTCAACTGAACCAAGTTCAAATCTAACAATCTCTGGAGTAGTGTTGTGTATGTCATAGGTATTGCCTAAAGTGCCCTATTAGCTGGACGAGCTTGTCTCTGTTGATAGGGTATTTGCTGATAGTTATTACGATGCGGTTGTTGTTGTTGCTGCTATGGTTGTTGAACAGGGCTTGTGGGAATGGTGACAGTTGCCGCCTGCTCGTAAGATTCCCTGTATCCACGGCCCCGGCCTCGGCCGTACACAACATTAGTTTCTCCCTCCCTTCTTCTTGGAGGTCCATTAAAAGCTTTTCGAACACCATTTGAGCTACATGCACCACTGTCTTGGATCTTCCCCCTTTTCAGCAGAGTTTCAACCCTTTCTCCGGCTATAACAATATCATTAAACTTTGTTGTTGAACAAGACGCCAATCTCTCAATAAACACACCCTGCAGTGTTCCCATAAACATGTCTGCCAATTCGTTCTCTAACAAAGGAGGTTATACTCGAGCAGCAAGCTGACGCCACCTCTGGGCGTACTCTTTGAATCCTTCTTTAGCACTCTGAGACATTGTCTGCAACTGGGTACGATTTGGAGCCATATCCAAATTATACTGATATTGTTTCACAAACGCCTTAGCTAAATCCTTCCAGCTTCGAATATTGACCCTGCTCAGCTTCATGTACCATTCCAAGGAAGATCCTACAAGACTATCCTGGAAGTAATACATCCATAGCTTTTCATCATCTGTATGCGCAATAATCCTTCCCACAAAAGACTGAAGGTGAGTTTTCGGGCAAGTCGTACCATTGTACTTATCAAAAGTAGGGACCTTGAACTTGTAGGGAATTCTCACCCCTGGCACTAAGCCCAGATCAGTGATTTCAACCCCTAGAGAACTCTGAGACTGAATGGCGTGAATTTGCTCAGCCATTTCTTCAAATCACCTTTTCATGTCAACCCCCTGGCCTTCTGCCTCATCCAGCAAAGTGAACTGTTCATCCTGCCCATCCATCTGCATGTTATGCACTCCGTCATTAATAATAGTGACCCCTGGTTGCACCACAGGGATTTCAACGTGATGGGCGCCACCCCCATTGCGATTACCTCCATCTGTTATCCCGTTGTTCCTGGCCTGATTGTTCATTACCAGTTTGCGCAAGCGCTCTTGAGTTTGACCCATCCCAGCCATGAGAGTCATAAAGTTATCCATTCTTGTCCTTAAGTCATCCAAATCCTCTTGCATCTGATCCATTTCTCTTTCTATGTTCACCTTTGTAGGGTATCTGTGTATAATTGACTGTCTCTGAACCTTCTTGGGAGCTATAGTGCCTGAAATTTCCATAAACGTTAGAAACCTGATGAATCACCTGCAAAACAAAAACACACGTTATATGCAATGCAATCTTCATGCTTTCATTATCAAGGTTTCATTGCCCCCCTCAGTCCTGGTATCTCATGAGGAATCCAGATGGCCTTTGGGAGTAACCTTTTGTGAACATTTCTTTCACTGTTTCCACACCATTCCCACAACCAAACTAGGAAAAGAAACATACAACTCAAAGAGTCTGACAAAATAAATATGCATAAATCAAAGGCCCTAAGGCACAAACAACATCCCCATAGGATTTCAAGTCTTACAAAGCACAAAAATACAGCAATCAAAATAGATTCCTACAACAATTCTGCAGTTAATCAGAAATATAAAGGAGAGAAACTAAAACTCCAAGTTATAAGAAGACTCTGGCTCTTCCTCTACAAGCCCCATCTCTACTCGAGTTCTCTTCACATCTGCTCTTCTTCTGAGATCTGCTATCTCTTTCAGAGCCTCATGCAGCTGCTGAGACACCTCTTGCTGCCTTCTGTAAGCCTGTTCTAACTTTTCTCCTTGAGCAGCAATCTGCAGCTTGAACATATCTTCCTTCTTCTTTTATTATGTTTGATCCTACTCTCTTTTCCCATATACCCAGGTGAGAGATTTCCTAGCATCCCTGAGATCTTTCTTGTTTTTCTTGAACTATTCTTCTCTCTTGATGTCCATCAATCCTCTTCTTTGGAAGTAAGCCTCCCTTTCTACCAACTCTTTGTTCTTAGCCTCTTAGTCTACCTGTACTTTGTGCAGCTTCTCTTCTATAGTCAACTTGGAGAGAGCTAACTGATGATGCAAGCTAACCATTTATGTATGCTCCATTTTCAATTCTTTCAGCTGAGCTTCAAGTTTTTGATAATCTTCTAAAGGAACAGTGCTTGGTGCCACAAGGATCTATGAAATTATTTCCTTTGGGTAGAGAGGAAGCTCCAAAGAAAAAGGCAATAAAGTGATCTTGACACGCTTCTTCAACCATGCTGCAAAGGGTTCATACATGTTGGGATCTACTCTCCCAAACTCCTTCTTTCCCTTTTGAGTCCTGATATCCCAAGCTTGGAATACCTAGATAGTCATGTCAATATTCCCCTCAATAGGAAGATACAAAGACTCTCTCACATCCTCATCAGAAGGGGGTTCTCTCAAACGATATCCAAATTTCCTTCCAGCCAGAACTGGATTATAATTGATCATTCATTTCCTTCCAATCAAAGGAACATTGGGAAACCAGCTACACTTTACAATCATCTCTTTTCCCAACACATCCATATCATACCCCTAGCTTATATCACCTGCAGTCAACCCCATCAAGCTACGAGACCATTTACATTCTCCCATCAAATCCTTGAAGGGCCCCACCTTAGGCAATTGTCTAGCAAACCAGTCAGCAAACAGAGGCACACAACAGCTCACATGACCTCCCTTCTTCTCATTCCTATAGTGAACCCTATAATAAAATTCACCTAACAAGGTAGGTGTGGGATTCCTTCTTAAGAAAATGGAAATGGCCTCCATGTTTACCATCCCTTGATCACCTGGGAAGCGATTGATTCCATAGACCATCAAAGCTAAGAGTATATTGAACTGTGCCCATTGATCATTTTGAGCATATACCAAGGCCTCCTGAATCAGCATATTGCAAGACAACCCCTTCCCTTTGTTACTACTCAAACCCTGCTTTACCTTTCTTAGAGGCAAGTGACACCTTTGAGCAATCTCCTCTTCCTGAAGTACTCTTCCTGAGTTGTAATAAGGATGTCTTCCACTAAGGGAGATATGCAACAGGCTAGAAATTTCTTCCAGTGTAGGTGCTAAGACATAATCTTGGAATACAAAACAACCCAATGGAGCATCATAGAACTGAAGTAGAGTATGAATGTTATCCCTTTGGTCTTCTGTTGGCTTGTCCATGTACCTGAGAATCTTCCCAAATCTGGCCCTGAAATCTCCTAGAATCTTGTCATTCATCAGACCCTTCAATTGGTGTAGTTTCCTCACCTCTGGTTGTGGAAATGTGTAATGTGCATTGTTCTTTTTGAGAGCTGTGGTGATGCTTGCCATCTGGATATGAGAAACTAACAGATACCAGAACCGGGTGTGTAAATATAACCTGAAAAATGAAAACACTGAGATGTTAAGGATGCTATGATATGATGCAAATGCAAATGTAAGGAAAATATGATCAATCTGGAACTGTCTGGGTACTGTTTGCAAGAGTCAAGTAATCACAAACTATAAGTCCTCTGAATAAAACCCATATACACTTGGATGAGTCACAAATATCCTCAGATCAAACTACCAAACCATCTAGATCAAGAACTCCAAAGGTCTAAAATATCATATCAACTAATAAGACTGTACTGGCAGTGGGTATGATGAGGTTAAAGGGTTCCTGCAAACCTGTAAACCCCTCTCCCTATTTCACTGGTGTGCTCCGGGTCAAACATCACGGACTCTCAAAGCCGAATAGCAAAAATACTTTCACCATTTCCGAGAAATGGCTCATGACCAAATCAGGGAATCAGTTTGGCATTATGTACTACTCAGGGAGGTCTCAGCGTGAGTCCGGGAAAAACAAGCATCCCTTATAAGTCCCCAGCTTCGAGCGCTGAAATCGAGAAACGATAGTATATTCAGCCCGTAGGATATAGTAGTATTATCATACGACCAGATACTTTGACTGAGTTCCTATAAGAGAACCAAGCCATCCTATGCGATTCCCCAGTGGACCCTTGGGTGCGAATGGGTTTGCCACAGAATGTGGTCTGCCACTGTCACCACTGGAGAGGGTTGTTTCCACAAAGATTCTCAATGATCGGTCCCCAACCGCACATAACTATCAAGGTTGTGTAATGAAGTAGGGAAGATCCCTATATCAAGACATTTCCAAGACGGTCGTGAATCTGGGTGTGAACGCACTAATACCCCCATGACAAGATGACATAGGGCCAAAGTGATTGTCCATGCTAAATCCTATGGTGCACTCAAGCCGGGTATTTGGCTAGTCTCATGTCACCACACACAAGTAACACCCAAGTCCCGCAAAATAGAAAACCAGTCCAGACAGTCCAGTATAATATATGATGCATGAAAATAAATACTGAAAGCAGTAAATAAAGTTGTAAATAAAATTGTAAATAAACTACAGTAAAATAAACAGGCAACAACAAACAATCAACACCCAAAGAAACAGAAACACGCAAGCGCTAGGAGACACTCTAAAGGGAACCAGAGATTCTGGGTTCGATCCCCAGCAGAGTCGCCAGCTGTCACTCCTTGGATTTCCATCCTGGTACAAACGCAAAAGTGGCGCAGAAAGAGGTAGAGTCGCTAGCCAGGCATTTTTATCACGAAGGAACGGGAAAGGTAATGCTTCACAAATCAGAAGAAAGAAGAGGAAGTACACAGGTCCTGCAAACCAAATAAAACTGGGTTCGGGAGTCGGTTACGACCTGGGAAGGTATTTGCACCCCAAATCATCTGCCGTACCCGACGGGATCCACGCTTGCTAAGAAATTTGTTTCAAAGGGTGAAAGAAATGAAAGTTACTGCAAAAAGAAAAATTAGAACTGGATAAAAGAAAAGAAAGGGGGAAAATGTATGGGAAATAAAAGATTGCTCGAACGGGCCCTACCTCGTTGCCTACATACCTCATCTAGACATGAGGATCAGTGTCGCCGTAGTTCTCCTAGCTAGGAGTGGAAAGGATTGCTTGTGTCTTAAGGCTTGAACTGCCTATTGTAATGCTCAGGTGTTGCAGGCTCGGACAACGAGTGTGTTACCGTCTTGCAAAATGACAAGTAGGAGCAAGTTCGCACGTAAAGAGTGAAGGTGATGAGAAGAGAAGTCCCGAAGGAGAGACGCTTATTGTTTATTTGTGTTTTTTAGAGTTTTTATGAGTCTGGCACAAGGAAGTGAAGGCAAATCCCTCTCTAAGGACATGTCCTTATTACCACATCCCAAAATAGAATGAGTAACAAGTCCATCAAGAATGAGGAAGATCCTCAAACTTGTTTCCTAATATTGGGATTTAAATTCACTAACTTGTTTGTATTATTAAGTGTTTTTGTGGATTAAAGTAAAGAAGTATTTTTTATGATTTTCTTTGAGAGAATGACAAAAGGGAGAGGTCACCTCAACTATTATTAATGTTTTTTTAGATTTTGTTTTGAGATGAGAAGAGAAAGAAACAAAAGGAGCAAAAGGTAAAAGTCTAATGGGGAATGACTAATCCTAATATTAACATGCTTGGATGATCCTAGGGTTAGTGAGGTTTAAACTATCCTAAGAAAGAAGAAGAAGAGAAAAGAAGAAGAAGGGAGGAAGAAAGTTAGAGAACAACTTTCTCCTCTAAAGGAGGAAAGTTGTTTCTAAAGGGGGCAGATGAAGAATTGAATCACAAGATGGCATAATGCACATCAACAATCACAAAATAGAAAGAAAAGCAATAGAGGAGAGGAAGAGTTGAAATGTGGATAAACATCCACACTTCATTTACCATTGCACCTAAAAATGTTAGCAAAATTTCCAGCACATATTCAGCACATCGATCAAATTCTAACATATCAACACAATTCAAGGAATTAACATACCCAAAGTTTCAAGAAAACAAAGTCACCAAACATGCCAAACTTTGAAAATACATGAATTCACGTGTCGAGAAAATGAAAGTATGCATCAACCAGCAAGCAAACTACTCTAAACAAACATATAAAATGATCACACAATGATCCATGGTGATTATGGCAAGCATGAGAGGCAAACAAACTCAAAAATGCCATTCTGCCTCAGTGTTAACCGGTTAACCAAAAGTGTTAACCGGTTAACCAACCTAAACCTAGAAAAAAGAAGTCAGAAAACAAATGCGTTAACCGGTTAACCTATAGTGTTAACCGGTTAACAATGTGCGAACAGCAACAAAAACCTGCAGAAAAAAAAGCAGTCCAAACCAGCTTATTTCACATATTCCACCAACAGTCTAGCAATCAATTATGCACGAGATAATAAGATCAATTCACATTAATCAAACACAATTATGAGAGTTTTTTCTCTTGGTTTGGAGGGAAATGGGATAAATAGTCTCTAGGTTTGGGGCCCAAATATTTAGTTTGGAGTCCAAAAAAAATGGTTTGGAATTAGCTTAGAAAGGTGATTAGGATCTAGCTTTGGAATTGGGCTTGGTACAATCTCTAGATCCTTCTTCATAATTCCCAATTAATTCAAAAGAAATAAATCAGAAAAATGAAAAATGGAGCCAAAACTAGCATGGTTCTCTTGCTGGAAAATTCACATTTTCGCAGTCGTTAACCAGTTAACCAAAAGCGTTAACCAGTTAACGCAGGAAAACTTTGAATTTTCCCTCCTTTTGGTGGGAAACTCCAAGAATACATTTGCGCCAACTATTCCAATCTGATCTTGATTCTCAATCCTCCTAGGGCTTTGACCATGATACGGTGCTTGTATAAAATGCCCTGTGAATTTTCTGCCAGGTCACCAGGCTCTTGACTTTGACTTACAAAATCGTGAGTTCCCAGATGAGTGATCATATGCCTTATGCTAGAACATGTGAATGTTATGCTTCATTTTTCTATGCAAAAATGTTAAGGATATGCCATGCTTATGATGCTTATGATATGATGATGATGCTAGAAAGAAGAGGGAAAATTTGGGGTGTTACAATGAACAATGGTTGTGTCGAAGAACATAATGCTTTCTTTGAGAAGCCAGACGAATCAATGAGAGGGGAGATGTAGTGAACCTAATTCCCCATTACATGCTAAAAAATATTGGAAAAGATGACTCTGATGCGAAACCACACAACATGGTTATGTCGAACTATGAAGGGAAAGTGGGCTCAACTCTGGGCGTTATTCAAGTGGATTTTAACAGTTTGCACTATCACCAGGCCAACAATGTTTATAGTCAAAGCTTCTAGGGCCAACTACAATCTGTTGTTGGGAAGAGAGTGGATCCATGGAGTGGGAGTTGTACCTTCATCCATGCATCAACGCATAGTCATCTGGCACCCTGATGGCATTGTCGAAAACATCGAAGCAAACCAAAGCTACTTCATGACTGAAGTGAACAATGTAACAGTCAAAGCTTCGACAGAAACTTGGCTAACATAGCCCCTTGCAATCCAGCTGAGTTTGATCTGAAGGCATCAGACAATGTCTATTGCTCCATGTACCTACATCCAACACATGGGTTTCAATGGGACAAAGAAGTGATTGGTGAACCAATTCATGTATGGGGAACCTTTAACATAGAGCCAGCTGGATGGGGTAGCGAGTTCGACGATGATGATGAGTGAAACATCAACGTTAAATAAATTGACGGCCTATATGGCCGAAAATAAACTAAAAGTGGCTCTAGAAGCCGAAATAAAATATATGGCTGTCGAAGCCAATGAAGAAGATCTAGGCCCACCATGCCCTCCCCAGGGCATTGATGGAGAAGATAAAGACAACATAATAGACAAATGGCAGGATCAAAAACTTGATGCCATTTATGATGACGAACCTTTGGGATTCAAAAAAGACCCAACATCAACTAGCTTGAAAATGGTGGCACAGGACCCTTTGGAGGAAATCAATCTAGGACTGGGAACAGAAAAAAGACCAACCTACATAAGTGCGAACATGGACCCCTAGTTCAAAGTTAAATTAGTCCAGTTGCTGAAAGAGTTTAAAGACTGCTTCGCATGGGACTATGACGAAATGCCTGGCCTCGATAGAAGCTTGGTCGAACTGAAGCTTCCTATCATATAAGGAAAGAAGCCTGTAAAGCATAATCCAAGGAGGTTTGAACCAGAAGTCAGGTCGAAAATAAAAGAATAGGTCAAAAGACTTCTCAGATGCAAATTCATTCGCCCAACCAAGTATGTCAAATGGATTGCAAATATTGTACTTGTAATAAAGAAAAATGGCACATTGAGGGTGTGCATTGATTTTCGAGACTTAAATTCAGCCACCCCTAAGGATGAATATCATATGTCAGTGGAAGAAATGCTAGTAGACTCTGCAGCAGGCCACGAGTACCTGAGCATGCTAGATGGATACTCTGGCTACAATCAAATCTTCATTGCAAAAGAAGATGTTGCCAAAACAGCCTTTCGTTGTCCTGGAGCAATAGGGACCTACGAATGGGTAGTTATGCCCTTTGGTTTGAAAAATGTTGGGGCTACATACTAAAGGGCCATGAATTCTATTTTTCATGATTTCATTGAAACATTCATGCAAGTATATATTTATGACATTGTAATAAAGTCTGTTTCGGGAAAACATCATTTAGACCATCTTCGACAATCCTTTGAAAGGATGAGAAAATTTGGTTTAAAAATGAATCCCCTTAAATGTGTGTTTGGTGTGCAGGCTGGAGATTTCCTAAGTTTTGTGGTCCACAAAAAAGGAATTTAAATAAACGCCAACAAAGCTAAAGCAATAATGGAGGCGAAAGCGCCATCAACAAAGAAAGGATTGCAATCACTGCTGGGAAAAATCAATTTTCAAAGAAGATTCATTTCAAATCTCAGCGGGAAGACGCAGGCTTTCTCTCCTCTACTTCGACTTAAAAAAGAAGACTTCACATGGGGGCAAGAGCAGCAAGATTCTTTTGATAGGATAAAAGGATACCTAGCCATTCCTCCAGTCTTGATGCCTCCTAGTTGGAAAAGGAGCATGAGGTTGTACATATCAGCCTTCGACAAGACCTTAGGAAGTATGTTATGTCAAGAGGATGAAAATGGCGTCGAAAGGGCCATTTTCTATCTCAGCAGAGTCTTAAACGACGCTGAAACTAGATATAGTGTAATAGAAAAATTATATTTATGTGTATATTTTTCTTGTACTAAATTGAAGCAGTATATAAAACCAGTTGATGTATTTGTATCATCTCATTTCGACGTAATAAAATATATGTTGTCTAAACCTATTTTACATAGTCGAATTGGGAAGTGGGCTCTAGCATTAACTGAATATTCCTTGAATAAACGGCCTTTGAAGGCTATAAAAGGACAAGTGGTGGCTAACTTTATAGCTGACCACTCCATAGACGAAAATGAAATAAAATATGTCGAATTACAACAATGGATACTGTATTTTGATGGGTCCAGTCACAAAATGGTGTAGGTATTGGAATATTAATTATTTCTCCTTATAAAATTCCAACAAAATTCAAGTATAGGGTCGAAAACCCTTGTTCAAACAATGAGGCCGAATATGAAGTTTTAATTGCTGGACTTGAAGTGTTGTTGGAATTGGGGGCAACAAGAGTCGAAATAATGGGCGATTCAGAACTAGTAATAAGACAATTGACCAAAGAATACAGATGTGTCAAAGAAAATATGATTATGTACTTCGTTATAGCCAATAGACTCCTCAAACAATTCAACATTGTGGTTTTTAAACATATCCCTAGAATAAAAAATTAAGAAGCCAATGACTTGGCTCAAATCGCATCAGGTTACAAAGTGTCGAAAGAAAAACTAGATACTACTATTAAAGTGAGGGGAAGAGTTGTGTCGACCAAATTATCCCCATCAGATTTGGAAATAATAAAACTAGGTTATGGGGATGATGAAAACTTTGAAATATTTAACATAGATAATTCAGAGAAAGAAGATTGGAGAAAACCCATCAAAGAGTATCTCCAAGATCCAAACCAAAAGGTGGAAAGAAAAGTAAGATACGGAGCTCTAAGCTATGTACTCTTTGGAAACGAATTATTCAAAAAGACTACAAAAGGAGCCTTTCTAAGGTGTTTAGGTGAAGAAGAAGCCTACATAGCTTTGTCGAATGTACATAATGGTACATGTGGGGCACACCAAGCAGGGCATAAGATGAAATAGTTGTTATTCAGATAAGGTTTATATTGGCCAACCATGTTAAAAGATTGTGTCGAATTCGCAAAGGGTTGCCAAGAATGCCAAGTCCATGCAGGTATACCACATGTCCCTGCAAGCGAATTGTATTCGATCATAAAACCTTGGCCATTCAGAGTCTGGGCTCTGGATTTAATTGGAGAAATTCGACCAGCTTCGTTGAAAGGGCAAAAATACATCTTAGTAGGAGTTGATTACTTTACTAAATGGATTGAAGCCATACCATTGGTGAATGTGGATCAGGAGGCATTCATAGAATTTATCCAAAAATATATAATTTATAGGTTTGGAATACCAGAAACAATAACCATTGATCAAGGGTTTATGTTTACTGGTAGAATCATGAAAGCTTTTGCAAAAGAAACGGGGTTTGAGTTATTAACCTCTACACCCTATTATGCCCAGGAAAATGGGCAAGTCGAAGCAGTAAACAAAGTAATAATAAATTTGATCAAAAGGCATGTAGGTAAAAAGCCTAAAAATTGGCATAAAACTTGGATCAGATTTTTTGGACTTGTCGAACGTCACCCAAAGAGGCCACTAACTCTACTCCATTTAATTTGACATATGGACATGATGAAGTACTTCCAGTCAAAATCTATTTGCAGTCCATACGTGTTCAAAGACATCATGAGATTCCTTCAGAAATATATTGGAGCATGATGATGGACGGATTAGTGGACTTGGACGAAGAAATGCTGCGCGCGTTAGACTTTATAAGGAGAAAAAAAGAAAGAGTCGAAAAGTCTTACAATAAAAAAGTAAAATTTAAAGTCCTTTGTGTGGGTGATTTAGTTTGGAAGGTAATACTTCCAATGGATTGAAAAGATAGATTAACGGGAAAATGGTCCCCCAAGTGGGAAGGGCCTTTTAAAATTTTAAGTGTTTTTTCGAATGGTGTTTATGAATTCGAAGAAATAGGCAA
Source organism: Lathyrus aphaca (assembly GCA_963966055.1). NCBI lineage: Eukaryota > Viridiplantae > Streptophyta > Magnoliopsida > Fabales > Fabaceae > Lathyrus > Lathyrus aphaca. The sequence goes on from OZ014524.1 coordinate 296,950,623, forward strand.
AGACGAAAGGATATTAAAAATAAATTGAAAATACTTGAAAAAATAAAAAACAATTCTGCAAGAAGTAAAAATAAAAGTAGAATAATTGTATTAATTATGTTGCCAAACAAGCACCGAAGTCATTACAGAAGGGGCCTTTTAGGGCTGCGAAACGAAAAGAAAATACATAAACCTATTTTTCTATTACAAAGTTTGGTTCTAAAGGAAAGACTCCTTGAGCTCTATGAATTTCCTTTTCTGAAATGAGATTCGACAATCACACAGACTTTTTCTATAAAACATCTCGTCAATCTCTTTGCCTAATTGTTGAGATTTGTCTGCGTGATGAAGCCCTACTTTGATCTCCTCTTCGACTTCGTCCTTCTTAGGTTGTTGAAGATCCACCTTACGCTTCTGTTCTTGAGCAATTTTGGCTTCAAGCTGTGCTATTTGTTCCTTGAAGTTTTGGATGTTTTTATCACATTCAGCTACTTCTTGGGAATAAGCCTCATAGAGTTTCGACAATTCTGAAACCTTCTCAGTCGAAGCTGCCACAACATCCCACTCGGAAGCTTCGGTCTCTCTATTGTTGGAGATCATCTGGATGAATTCCTTTCGACAGCCAAGATCTCTGGCTACTACATCAATTATCTGAGCGAGGTCCATGACCAGTTGAGTCTCATCAGCACTGACCTCCAAGATATTGACTTATTTAAGGAGCGCTTTCAGTTCATATTGCTGGCTAGGATCTTCCTCCAAAATTTGGAATAAATCGATACCAAGGACTTTGGCTTTAACTTCAGCCATGATGGAACTGAGAGTCTTGACCTCATAGGTGGCCCCAGAATTAGTCGAACTGCTGGAAGAATCTTGAAAGTTATAACGATTGGTGAGCATGGCCCTCAAGTATTCCAAAGGTTTCCTCATCTTCAGGTTTTCAAGCTCCTCACGTGAGAAGATAGTCGAACCAGAAGATGGAGGGTTGTTTGGTGTTGGATCAGGAGTAATGTGAGTGCTAGGCCCAGCCTCCCCTTTTGACTGACATTTTCCTGCTATGCTCTTGGCATTAGGGTTTTCTTTGCCAACATCTTGGGGATTTTGTTGCTCTTCCTCATCTTGAACATTGGGCTCAACATCAGCCTTTTTTCCTTTGTCGTCTTTAGGGGGACTTTCTTTGTTGGCACTAGACTTTGGCTGATCAGGAGAATTGTCTGCAGAGCCTTCCTCCATGGTGATGTCGAACTCAGCCTCAGTTTGGGGTTCCAGCCTACCACTTTTGGGCGTATTTTCTTCTTGGGCTTTTTTGATTCCACCAAGAGGAGAGTCTTGCAGATTGATGGGATGCTCCTCAGTAGGGATTTGAACCTGACACAAAATAAACGTTAAATAAAAAACAAAGAGTATACAAAGATCAAAGTAATAATTTTTCGAAGGTAAATTACCTGAGGGATTATGGTGTGGAAGCTAGAATTTCCACTCTCTGCATCTTGTGCAAGCTTTTTTACTGGGCTTGCAGGGGAGTCTTCCTCGACGTCACCAATGATCTTTGGGAGGCAATCGTCTTTAATTTTGTAGACTTCTTCCTCTTCAAGGGTTGTGCGTCTGGAGATTCGTCACCTGAATCCTCAGAAGGCACCTTCACTTCCTCTACTTTTCTCTTTTAGGCAGTAGGTGGCTTTCGACTCATCTAAAAATAAAAGAAAGTTCTGTAAACAAAATAATTGCATAACTGAGATATTCTCTTTGCAAAAGGATAGAAAAGAACCTTTTTGGTGGAGGTGGATTTTTTAGTGGTCTTGACGGGTTTGTCTTCGACAGCGCTCTTCTTACTAGTAATCTTAGCAACTGAAAAGAGAGAGAGAAGTTAGAGAAAAAGAAGAGACTAAAACATAGATATTGAATACAAAGGTGAAGTCGAAATCTTGGTTGCACCTTCTAGAATGATAGATTCCACGCGAACATGTTCTATCCCAATATGAAGGTTCCCTGGGTAATCATCCAAATGATATTTGGTTGGAACCACACGCTCAGCAAGCTTTTTTCGTGACTCTTAAAGCAATTTTAAGTCGGAGCCACATACAAACCAATCTGGAAAAGGTGGGCTCAGAGCCACACCAAAACTAGCAGTTGGTAGAGGTGGAAACTTTGGTGGATAGCTAGTATACGCAAAGTTATAATGCGCCTCTTTGGGGATGTATGAGGGTAATACCAACTTCTCCAATTTTTTTCTGTAAATTTATGCTTCAGAGTCACAGTTGCTTCACCTATGGTTTGCCTAAGGTCATCTAGCCTATAAATTGTTTCAAAATTTTTTTAAATTTCTGAACTTTTTTAATATGTTGTTGAATACCTTTCTTGGTTCGATCCTTCACGAAAGCAAAGGCATTGGTCAGAAGAGTTTGGAAGTCAGATGCATCATAAAACTTAGTGAGATAATATTCCTTCCACCAAACGTTGAACTCCTGAGTGCAGAGGAAGACCGGTCGAAAGACCACTGGCTGGATCTCCAAAGCAGCGTCATGTAGCTTTTCTGAAAGCTCCAGACTCTTCGACTTAGTGGAGGTTGAGTTGTAGAAGATGATGGATCCCTTTTTGGGATAGAGGGACCTTGGCTTCAGTTGTATCAGCCCAAATTGTCGAGCCACTAGATTTGGCTGATAAATTATTAGGGCAACCTTTGAATTGGACATGGTGGGGTAAGAAGGCAAGAGCCTGGGTGTAAGGAACAATTTCCAGATAGATAGAAAATTGTCCTCTTCTTTTTGGTGTTCCACAGGGAGTTGTCTGGTGAACCATTTGTGTCCGACAGTTCTTTTGGCGAAAGGTGCCATGCTTTCCTTGAAGTCATAGCTCTTAGTGAACATATTCACGTAGTTCATTAAAGATCGTCGAAGACCTAATCCTTCTTCAGAAGGAGTCAGCTACGCCAGCCTTGCCCATTCGACGTGCCTATCCTTGACATATTCTTCGTCCACTAGGCCTTTGTCAGGAAGACCAGATTCGAAAGTGGCGTTGATCCATAGTTGAAGAAGCCAAAAAGGGCCTGCCAAACTCAGGTTTCCCTTGTCTTTAACTTGCTTAAGAGATTCGACACTCTCGCTGAGGGACTCATAAAGGTTGGCCAGAATTAATTCTCTAAGACACAAGTTCTTGCCAGCATGAAGTTGATTTGCTAGGAGGATGTACTTCTTCACCACTTGAAGGGACCTCATGCAAAACACAAATTTCGACAACCAAAGGGTGAGGAAAGTTATGTGTTCTACGTCTGATACCTCAGCAGAGTCTTTGACGTGGTAGCAAGAAATAAAGTGGGAGTATGAGGCAAAGCTAGTCTCAAAACCTATAGTATTGTAATCCAATACAGTTGGATCGAAAACTTCCCCTAATGGACTAAGGCCTACTATAGCAGCCAGGTTGAAGAGGGAAGGGGTTATCATCCCACCAGGAAGATGAAAGGTATTATAGGTGCTATCCCAAAAATAAAGGGAAGCCAGTATCATGTTGGTACAGTAGTTAGGGCCTTCTCTCGACAATTGGATCAAGTCGTAGATACCAATTTTCTTCCAGATCTTACCCTTGGCTTTTTTGACCCTGTCTACCAAATTTACATATTCAGAAGGGTCTTTCGACCAGGGACAGCTTCTAAAAATCCTAGGCTGATTCAGATAGGTCAAATTTATGGTAGCCATTTCAGGGTTTTGTTCAGCAGGTTCTATTGATTTGTCACTAGGTTTGGGTGTTTTGTCTGCACCTATGGGCTGTGTACGATAATACGTGGGAAAAAACTCTTTAAGATGAGTTTGCTCAGTGTTTGGGTTAGGAAGAGGGCCTAACATGGCATGACATTTACTAGATATTGAAATAGGAATGAGTACCTGAGAATAGTAAATGCTGGCCTTTTCTCTCTCATTTGGTGGTTCTGGGACGTATTGTTGGTTTCCCACAATCCTTGGCCCAAGAATCTTGTGTGTGTGAAGGGGAGAGCTGAGGTGTTCTTGTCTTGTTGCTTGCTTGAAGTTGCCATTGTTGATGATGGAAGAAGTTTGAACAAGAAGAAGAATATTTTGGGTTTGTGTGAAGAAAGAGAGTTGAAAGAGGTAAGTTATGGAGGCGAAAGTTGTTCAGAAGAAATAAAAGGGATATTTATATTAGAAGGTGGGAAGAAAACATTTGAGTTTTTCAAACGGCTATGGCACGTGTCGACACGTTACTAGACGTGGGAGAGATAATGGAAGTTAGAAAGAGTATGGAAGACCTAGGTTTATAGAGTTATAGGGATCATGTCCAAGAACGTGGGTTAGATGTGAAGGGTTGAAGAATCTGATAATTACTTGTTATGATTTGACAAAAAGTGAGATTTTGGGAATCAAAGCATTTAATGCGAGATAAAAGAAAGATCACAAAGATCAATGCATTTAATGCAAGACATGGAATCGAAATGAAGGTTTCGGCAGCAAAGATGCTTTCTCCAGATGACAGTCGAAATACCTTTGCTGGGGGGAAATTTGTATACATATAATTTCGACACCATGAGAAAGCCCTAACAGCTGATGGAATTGTCAAGCTTTGTTCCTTACACGTCATCATTATCTGACATGGCAGTTTCTCAGCATTTCTCATCTTATTATACTTTAAATGAGTGATATATGTGGCTTAGGAGATTTTCGACAAGATTGGATCACTCTTTCTTCCAAACATGTCCAGAGTCTTGGATTACTCTTTCTTCCAAACATGTCTAGAGTCTTGGCTCACTCTTTCTTCCAAACATGTATAGAATCTTAAGAAGGTTTGTGATGATTTGGTTCATGATAGGACAAACAATTGTATGTCGAAAACGTGGACGAGTTTCCCTTCAGGAAGTTCTTCACATCACTACTAGGAAATCCTATTGTATTTTCGACAATAGATATGAAGACAAGGATTTGACGAAGAAGATGTTGGAACTATTTGAATTGTAAATGAGTTCGACATGACAAGGAGAAGTGCCGTTTTGTCAGTAAAAGGATTGTTTTCATGAATAACGGTTTTGTCTGATAGGAGATACGTGGAAGACTCTTAGGGATTGTTAACATGCAAATTGTCAAGTGGCGAAATCTTAGGAAGTGACCGTTATTCGACGGTTATTTTATTTGTATATAAATTGGATAGTTTGCTTTGTGTAAAGTGTGTGAAATTTTGTACAATATTTCTGTGAAGATTACTCTAATACTCTTGTTTAAGAGTAAGGAGGATTATCTGGAAAATGTACGTGTAAACACCATTCAATTTTCATTTATAAGGATTAGATTTATCCATTATTCCTTGTTTAAGTTTATGTTCTTATTTACTTTCAAGTAATCTATTTTCCAGAATTTACTTCTAAGTCACTTTGTATTTTAACACACCTTTAATGCAAACTTTAAGTTTCTTTGTTACTTTCATTAGACAAACGTTTCCATATTATAATATCAACAAGAACAATCTTGCTAAGAAGTCGTTCAATAGAACACAATAAAAACCAATAAGACTCATACATTAAGAACCTATCCTTAAAATTTAGCACATGTGTCCTAGGACTTGTGTGGTTGGTCCTGCAAGTAACCCATTTCCAAGGAATTGGTAAACCAGAGGTTGTTCGCCAAAAACACAAGCGAACAGGCAGGCATAATGTTAAAGTGGTCCCTAGAGCTGTCGGAGTTTGACATCCAATACGAAAGCAAAGAAGCCCTAAATGCACAAGTCCTGGCCGACTTCATCACTGAGATGACCCACCAACTGACCCCTACGAGTGGCGCCCACAAGTGGACAATATTTTGTGAATGGAACCTCTAGTTCAACAGGCAGCGGCATGGGCATTATCCTCGAGAACGAAGATGGCATCTTGATCGAAGTCTCGTTGGCTCTAGCTTTCCCGACTTCGAACAACCGGGCTGAATACGAGGCATTTTTGGCAGGATTAAGGCTGACCGGGGACCTCGGGGCGAAGGAAGTAAATGTCTTCACTGACTCCCAGCTTGTTTTATCCCAGGTATGAGGAGAATACTAAGCTCAGAACGACAACCTTATTGAATACTTAGTTCTCGTTAAAGAAAAAATGGAGCAGTTCGACTCCTGGGAAGTCCAACATTTCCCACACGAGCATAACACACGGGAAGACATACTATCTAAATTGGCAAGCACCCGGAAGAATGGCGATAATATGTTTGTGATTCAAGATATCCTCCCACGCCCGAGCATCGAGAAGCCAATTGCGCCCGTTGACGTAAACGCCATCGGCGACACCAACTATTGGATGACCCTGATTTACAACTACCTCATGAAAGACGAGCTATCGGCCGACCCGAATGAGGCCTCGACTACCAAAAGAAGGGCTTGTTCCTATGTCCTCATCAAGGGTAAACTCTATAGGCGAGGATTCTCCATCCTACTTCTTAAGTGCGTCAACGAGGAAAAGGTCCCCGACATCCTAAGAGAAATCCATGAGGGATTAAATGCCCTAAACCGACGAGCCCAATAGGTCGAGCAACAAAGGTATAAAATAAAAACACTTAGAAACATAATATACCAGAAAATTCATTTCATTTAATCAACCGACCAAAAACTGGCCAGCACTGAAAGTACAAAAGTGGGGACTACGCCCGCATGTACAAAAAGGATTACGCCCAAGTACAAAACAACAACAAAAACAATGGCACACAGGCTGACAACAAAATAACAACGGCGTGCAGGTCGGGAAACAAAAACTATTCCTCCTCGTCACCCTCTTCCTCCACCTAAGCAGAATCCTCGACAGGACATACGATCTTCCCTTAGACCACATCGAAGTTGAATGCAATCCTGACAGTCACAAGGTTCACCCCAGGATTGATAACTCAAAGCTGCTCCATGGTGTTGTTAAGACCCAGCTTATGGGTCTTCATACAGTCGTTCTCGAGATCCCGTATCCATGAAATCAGGTCAGTCCGAGTCCTCAGGGCCTCATCTTCTTCACCCTTACCCTCAACAGGGGCTACCAAGCGCTTCAGCTCTGCCACCCTTGCCCGAACACGCTCGACCTCGGCAATAGCCTCGTTGAAGTCTGCCTCTTTCTCTTTCAATTTTTTTTTCTCCTCGGCCAAGGCGTCCCAGTCAAGCTTGACTTCCCCCAACTTGAGCATCAACCCTTCTTGGAGCTTATGACGTTCCTTGTAATCCAAAAAGTCACTCTTGAACTTTTGCCTCTTGACCCTCGTTGTCTTAAGCTTCTCTTTAACATCGTTGGACAAAACCAAGGTCATCTCCATGATCCTGATCACAACAGCAATGTCCTGGGACAAGTTCATCTGTCGGGTCGCCTTGTCCAGCCCAATAGTGGCCTTAGCATCAACATCAAACACTCCCATGGAGCCTTACCCGGTAAAAAGTTCCCATTGATGATGGCAGAAGGGTAGGTGATACACCTCAGGGTTCTCAGACAGGTTCATGCCTGCGGGGAACCAATCGGCGAGCCTTTAGCACGCTTGCGCTTAGAAGGAAGGGTCACATGATCGGGAGACTGGCTGGTAGAAGTCCCAACGATAGGAGGAGAAGGTGGAGGAGGAGTAGGCATCGTTGGGTCGCAGGCCACATCCTCAACGATCATTTATCTGACACGGCCATTGGCGCCCTTCTTTAAATATTTTCCTATTGCTTTATTCGACAGCTTCAACACACGCTCCTTGAGGTTAGGCATGACAGCTCTAAAGAAAAAATCACAAGTCAGACATAAGATAAAATATATCTAAGACAAGGAATGCGAAAACAACCTACCTAGGAGACTGAGGGACTCCTCGTCTGTTTTACATTCGAGCACCGCCTTAGTATTGATCAGGCGGACGTCATAGATGGGCTCCCTGGTTTTCGACAAAGGCTACCAACTTCCAATAGGCAGTTGTGTCCTCGGGTCCCAAATTCTCGGGCTTCACAAGGAACTGGTCAAAAGAGCGATTATAGTGAGCTCGCTGCCACTAAAGAGGAATTGTCGAGACAAGACGCTCTGTGCCGTTGGCATCCCGCTGTTTGGCATATATGTTATCCAAGGCCTAGGGAGTAAGGGGATTTGGCGTGAACCACCTATCTTTGAAATTCCTGACAGAGTCGACGTAAGTTCTAAACAACCTCCTAAATTGCTTAAACGAAACCCAACTATGTCTCCCATGCATGAACGACTGTTGCAGATGAAAGACCCAAAAGAACAAGGGTAGTGTATAACCGATCTTGAGGTGCTGGCACACCAGCTCGAATGCCTAGAAGAACGCAATGGTGTTTGGATGTAGTTGAGAAGGGGCTAAGTCGAGCCATCTGAAAATGCCTTCCTGAAATCCAGAGAAAGGGAGACGGAGCCTCGCTTCCTTAAATGAAAATTTGTACATAGGGAAGCGCGTTCCCTTAAACACCAAGAAGACCCATTGTCCAGGGCGAGGAGCATAGAAATCCCAATTTCTAGGAGCCCTCTAGGTCAAATCCTTCATAATGGTGTAGTTGATGCATGGGTACTCCACAAAGCAGGAACCCGTCTCTGAAGGTTCTTCCTCGACCCATGACAAGTCATGCACAACATAAGCAGCATGTTCATCTTCATATGCTTCATGCTCATCTATATCATGCTTGTCCACCTCTTGCTCGTCCACTTCATCCAGATTGACATCCTCGCCATTCCATGCATGTCCATTTTACCTGAAAAGTAGAGGAAACTGGTGAATTCAACATCACATCAAATCCACCTTTCCACTGCAGTTCAAGTGAAAGGGCGAGGACCAGAGTCGAGGAAAGAAACGCACAATGAGGGACGAGATAAACCCTCCTTGTGGGATTCTTGGGATGCGCGAGAGATTCATCCAAAAATTCATGGGATGCACGAGAGATTCATCAGAAAGTTCATAGGATGCCCAGGAGATTCATCTTAAACCCCTTTACTAAGATCCGAAGAGGGTCCTCCTCGACAATTTCCAAGGAATACCCATCGGAAAACGCATACGCTGATCGGCAAATTCATCAGAAAGTTCGTTTGAGCATACCGAGGAAGGGCCTCCTCGACTGCCCCGGTGAATGACAACCAAGGAAAAATCAAAGAAAAACCTCCCACTACTATGGGAAGATAAGAGACTTACTTAAGTGTACGACAGCGAGGAAACACTAAAGTTTCTTAGACGGTGGAGGGAACTTTCCGGTAAGAGCAGAGGAATTCTGGCGATCGTCTGAGGATAATTGAGTAGCAAAAGAGAAAAGTGAGGTGAAGGTCCACCCATGAACTCTTTTATAGTGCCCACACGGGGAAATGTGTAACACCCCATTTCTACCCGACTTTAATTATTAAATCAGAGTTATAAAAATTCATCAACAAACACGGGATATTACATTTTCAACTTTAAAATCAAATAACCAAAACTTCATTAATGAGATACTTTGAAAACAATGCAGCGGATTCAAAAAGTTACAACTTTAAAACAACTTCAATAAAATCAACATCAAATACTTCAACGTGGTTTTCAACATAAAACAACTTAAGACAAGTTCATAAACTAAACAAAATCCAAAAAAGAAAAACATGCATTCATCCCCCCGAAGTGCTACGTATCAGAGCGACAAACACCGACTTGAGAAAACTAAGTACTGGACTCTTCGTTACCTGCACGTTACCAACAAAGAGAAACATTCAAACAGAAGGGGTGAGATATCGAATAACATAAACAGGATTATGATAATCTATATGTAAGCAAGAAAATCATATAATAAAACCACTTCACACAACAAGCAACATCAACTTACAACTTGCAACCAACAACTGATATGACACAAATAAAATGAAAATCGAATGCGACTCAACTTATATATGCATGTGGTACCATTTGGAGTAAACTCCCAACTTGAAACATTGTCAGTTTATCGAGGCATCAACAACTTATTTGCCAATCCAGACCAACTTGAATCGAGCATTCGCTCTACCTTGAAAATATGCACATGTATGCAACTATGAATGGCATACAACAACAACGACATAATCAACAACTTATCAACATAACAACTTAACAACTCAGCAACATGAATCAACATTGGTCGTAAGACCTGCAACTTAATAACCATTCACAAGATCGGGACAACACGAATTATAGCAACTTTAGCATAACTTCAACGTGAAAATGAAATTTACGGCTTAATTAATTAGATTACTAATTTAATTATTTTTAATCCTAAAATCTACTAAAAGCAACTTATTTTATCTCCACGTAAAGTCCAAGATCAAACCAACTCGAAACGGATGCGAAAATAGGACGAATCTCCAAAAACTGCATTTTTCTTCACCCACTCTGCCCATACGCGTAATGCTCATGTCCAAACGCGTAATGCCCAATTCTGTTATGCATAATGCATGTGTAAGGGGGCGCATTATGCGTAATGCCTTTCTTGTTACGTGTAACACCAGATTTGTTACAAATTTCACCAGAAAGCCTACAATTCAAACTCTTCTACGAATTCTCACAACTTCATCATTCTATTCAACCCTATTTGGGTTTCTACATCAATTTTACTCTAAAAAACATGTGTATATATTCATCTATCAAGTTCTAAGATTTATTTTACGAACCCTAACTTCTTTTCTACACGATTTCTGCAACATAAACCAGTAACTGCAAAACAACAACGATTATCACAACCAGAACAGTTTTCAGAATAGCAATACAACAAGAACAACATGCTTCTTTATCAGATATCAACACAAAACCGACAACAACAATTCATACCAAAAACACAACAATGAAAATCATACGAAAATCACTCCTACATACAAATTATCTAGTCCCTGTTATGGAATTCGAACCCCACCCTTACCTTGGAATGAAGGCAGCTCGAATTCACCGTAGAAATCTCTACGAAATCCATTAACCTAGCCTCCTCTTGAACTCTCTCTAAGACTTGTTCTTCCTTCTCTTACAAAATTCTGATTAACTCTAAATTAGGTTTTCAGCTTGTTTTTACTAAACTCTCACTAATCAACCTAATTACTAATGGGTCTAACTTAGCACCCCCAACTTTACTACTCTCACACTACACAACTAAAGCCCAACTCAATATTATCTAATAATACTTATTTTATTTATTTGACTCAATTAATTTAAATCACCCAAACACAACTTAACCCACAACGTACAAATCAACTTAATTAGCTCAAACAACTTAACGACACAAACAACACTCAACAACCAATAATAGGGAAAACACACAAAAATATTTAATTTAATTAATTAATTAAATACGTGCGTTACAAAATGCGTCTAGGACATCATTTCCTAGGCTTCCTAGATTCCCCTAGGTAATTATTACATTTAATGCCCCGCCACACGTGAAACGAAGAGGTTAGCATTAAATGTCATTATGACACGAAACGAAGGGACATACATGTCACCTTTGGGTTCTTCAAAAGCCATAAATCTTTTTCCTTTAAAGCTACAACCACGACACACAAAAATGCCAAGAGGAATCTCATGCGCCCGTCGTAGTCAAGCTACGACCCAGTTCATTCCTATAGTGACCAAACCACCTCGCGTCGCCTGCTCGACGAAATATACCCTTAAGTCATCACTCTGCACCTGAGTTGCGACTTGGAGGGCTCCTGTTCTGGATTGACCTAAAATTAGGCGTGTTGGGCACGACCCAATCCATCGGGCGCAGACCCAAGATCCAAAACTTGAAGATGTGGGGAGAGAACCTCCCCCACGTACTCCACTCTTACCACCAACTGCCCCCGCAATAGTCTCCTAGTCTTGCAGAGTGATTGGACCAGGGGCAAGACCACGTGCTAGGTCTTACTTGCTCCTACGCAAATCCTGGAAGTTCCCCTCTTAGGCCTAGATGATCCAGCCCATGTGGGGAATGTAATAACAGCGGAAACTTAACATTAATCAACATCAAACATATATATACATATATATATATATATATATATATATATATATATAATCAAGTTTGGTTCACCAATATATCATGTTTACATAAACATTCACCACCAAGATACATATACAAATGAATCACAAAAAAGGAATCAAGCCGACCCTAGCTACCTGGTGCTACATATCAGAGCCGACTGACCAAAAGAATGAAGACACGCTTCACAAAAATACCTCCAGCAAACATACTCTTCAATGCCTCATAGAGCATCATAAAACAGCATAAGGGTGAGAAATATTATCATAATAACACTGCATATAATTATATATATTAACATAAAAATATACATATACATATTCTCACCACAATTCATTACTCATCACACAGATACATCACAATGTATATAAACCAACCAAGCATATTCCTCATGCACAATTTAACTATTTCACATCATTATACATGAACATATATTATTCATGTTTATTCACCAATTTCTATCACTCTGCATAAACATACATTATTCATGTTTATTCACCAATTTCAATTATAGATGATAAATGCAAATCATAGAGACCGACTCACGACTCTATGAAAATGCAATGCGGTACCGACTCAATCATCTCAAGTTCACTCAAGTACTTATTGGAACCATTGCTCGTTACCTAGAGGAACTCCCCGTCGGGCATACGATGTTCACCCGTTGCTCACACCCCTTATGGGCACACAATGTTTATGGATTGCTCACACCCTACACGAGCACACAATCTGATTACTCACACCCCACACAGCCACACAATCATTTGTGAATAAATCACCCATTGCTCACACCCCACACTGGCACATAATGTTTATGAAGTGCTCACACCCTACACAGGCACACAATCATTTGTGAATAAATCACCCATTGCTCACACCCCACACGGGGAAACAATGTTTATGGATTGCTCACACCCTACACGGGCACACAATCCGATTTCTCACACCCTACATGGGCACACAATCATGTTGTAATCATCGCTCACACCCCACATGGGCACATAATGTTACAACGGATTCACATAGAATCCCACAACACAAGAATGGATACATTAAGCTTCACATGCAAAATGACACACAACATTTATGAAAATGCATACATATTCCCAATATAATTGTGCATTCATCTCATACAACCACAAACAACTATACACATTCACATTAATTACGCCAAACGGCCACGAACTGTCTAACTATCAACACGCGTTCATATTTACATCACGAAATGCATTTATTTGTCAAACGGCCACTATACCACAACCAATCCCACAATTCCTTAACTAACATAATTACGTTTTTTTCTTCGGAAAAGTCGGGTAAGAGTCGGCTAAAAACTACATATTTTAGCATCAATGGCTTTTACATGTTTTTAGCTTCGAATCGATATGTGGAACGCTTAAAACAGACACTCGGATCAAAAGTTATGAAATAAAACACAAAGTTCCAACTTCCAGGTCTCGCTGAGCGAGGAGCATGCTCGCTGAGCCAAAAAAGTTCTGGAAATCTTGCTGAGCAAGAACTGCAATTTCAGCAGCATTTCAGCTACGCAACAGTCCTACTAAACACCTCCAAACCTCAAATAAACTTCCATAAACATGATCATTAACATGTATTTATTATCATACTTCGATTATATCAAGTTCTAACCGATTAATCTACCAATTTCTTAGATTTTCCATCAAAACCCTAAAACTTAACATTCTCTAAACTTCTCCAAAACAAAAACCCAATCAATCTAATACATACATAATCATACACAAGGTTAAGATAACAACATTTCACACCCTTACCCGATTGTTTCGATTCCTAGGAGCAATCTTGAAGAATTCCAACTTTTCCTCATTTTCTCCTCTTTTCTCTTCTCCTCCTTTTCTTTCTTTTCTATTTCTTTCTATCTTTTTATTTTTCTTCTTTTTTCACTCTTATAAGTTTCTATCTATTTTTTATTTTCTATTTCTACCAAATATCATTTTCTCACAAAAATATAATTCTACCTAATTTCTAACTTATCATTAATTAGCAAATGTCTAAAATACCTTTCAATCTAATTTTACCCGAAAATTCTCAAAACGGTAAAATAATATAACATATCAACATATCACATAAACACACCAATTTCATAACTAAAACAATTATCACTTAATTTAAATAAAAGACTCAACAAAATGGAATAATCGAATCGGGGCGTTACAACTCTCCCCCACTTTAGAAATTTTCGTCCTTGAAAATATTACCTAATTCAAACAACTTCGGATACGACTCTCGCATCCCATTCTCTAATTCCCATGTCATATTTCCTTCCGAAGTGCCTCCCCACACTACTTTCACAAGCGCAATATCCTTGCCTCTTAGCTTCTTGACTTCACGATCCAAAATCTTAACCAGTAAAGCTTCAACCGTAAAGTTATCTCTCACTTCAACCTCGTCCATAGGAATAACATGTGACGGATCCGGAACATACTTACGAAGTTTCGAAATATGGAACACATCATGCAAATTCGAAAGATTCGGAGGCAACGCCACACGGTAAGCCACAACGCCAACTCGTGCAGTAATCTAATACGGCCCAATAAAACGAGAAGTCAATTTCTTTGACTTCAAAGCACGACCCACACCCATAACTGGTGTAACTCTCAAAAACACATTGTCTCCTTCCTAAAACTCAAGATCTTTCCTTCTCTTGTCATGATAACTCTTTTGTCTACTTTGAGAAGCTCTCATCTTCTCTCGAATAAACTTCACCTTATCCGTCGTCTGTTGTACAATCTCCGGTCCAACTACCGTTCTCTCACCGGTTTCATGCCAACACAAAGGCGTTCGACATCTCCGACTGTAAACACCCCAAATTTTCCCTCACTTTTTTTTCTCACACCATGGCTTGTGATCTTTCATATTGCATTGCATGAGCATATCATCTCACATTGCATAGTTTATTTCATCTGCGTAACTACATCTAGGGTTTATGATATGGGCAATCCAAGAAGTGATCTGAGCCATCTTAAAGGCCTTGAAGCATGCCAAGAGGGTCCATGAGTGGTCTATGATCTTATTATATCCCCAAGAAGTCTTTGAAGTCACAAAATCACAAAGCATTATACAGAGGCCCATGCAGGCTAGGGTTTTTCTACACATATGACCTAAAATCAGGGTTTTGGGTTTGAGGCCCTTAACCTCAAATTTTTTGGTCATTCTTGATTCTTATGGTCTTAATATGTTATAAGGAGCATGTGTACCAAATTTTATTAATAAATTCATTGTGGAAGTCATCTGATCAACTAGTAACTTGTTGTGCCAAAAAAGTCAGAATCAGGGCATCTGAGGCCCCCAACAATGGAACCAAAAGGTCATTTTCATCAATTTGAGGTTCTATGATCTTTATTTGATCTTAGAAGTGGTTAGAAGTTCACAAGATTGAAGAATTTCAAGCCATTTGCAAACTTTCCATTTTTGGACATGACTTGTAATGGAAACTTTCCATTTTGGGAAAGATTTTCAACCTCCTCTTTCTTGATAAAAAATGCTTCAAATGAAAAATCCTTAAACATGAAAGTTGTAGATTGGATCTTCCCATTTTCAAAAGTACAATAACTCCTCTTGATTCATCCTAGAACTCAAGATATGATGTTTCAAAGTTGGGAAAAACCTTGTAATTTTCAAGTATGTGCCAAAGAGGGATTTTTGCAAAATCAAGTTTCAAGACTTCTAATGACCTCTAATCCACTTCTAAGCTTCATTAAATGATATAGCAACATTGCAAGACCAAAATAATGCCTTGGATCACAAGTTTCTATGAGCAATCTTCACAAAATTTCCAAAGGGGCCAAATTGCAAAACACATGTTATCTCTTGCATCAAGCCATCCAAATCATCACAAGCAATCCCATGGCTCTCCTTGAAGCTGGCTGAGGCAAGACACCCCTTGAAACAACCTCTGACTCGTGCCATGCCTCAAGTACACATTCTTTGACTTTTTTCAACTTGGCTCATACCAATAAAACTATGCCACTACCAACTTTCTGACCAATCACATTGCCTTATGCAAGCATCATGGACCTCATTTCACATAACCTTGAAGCCTGAAAACCTCTCAACACTCAGATTGCCAAAAATCCTCCATAAGCTTCATCTCTTAGAAACTCATCACACAACCATCAAAACTTCAAATTTCTTCCACCAATCAACTCAAAAACACTCAGAGATCATTTCCCACCCCTCACAATGACCTAAAAGCCACTGAATCATAAACACGATTTCTGAGTTATCAGAACCAAACATCACAAACCAACCATCACAAACTTGTTATAAGCCTTTCAGAAGCACAAGGGGGATCATTGGAGTGGTTTTGCACAAGAGAGGAGGTCAGAAAGCTCCAAACTGAAAAGCTTCAACTCAGGTAATCATCAAGAACATTTTTTCCGGAACTCTCTTTTTAAGTTATAGAATGAATCTAAATGTTCTCCTGATCATGCTGATGTGTTTAGTTTTCAAAATAGTTGAGAAATGAGGATGTATTTAACTTCTGAAAGTTTTGCACATTTTTCCGTTTTGCTTTGATTCATGAGTTTGATGAAAAATAAATGAAATTTGTTGCTGGATTCTTGTTCTATGTTGCTTAATGATTAATTCTGGAGAGTTTAAGGTGTTTTCAGGATGTTTTGAGAGAGATAGGGAGAGGAGACTGTCGGAGAAGATGATCGGAGGTCTTCTCCGGCCACCTGAGAGTCATTAAACCCTAATCCACAATTAAATGTCAGTTTAAATAATAGCCCTTAGATCTTAGGTTACCGCGTGTTTGGATGGCCAGGATGCGTTCACTTAAACCCTAATCCAATTAATTAAATTAATTAGGTTTAATTAATTTGAATCAATCTCAGCCCTTCATCTGCGTGCGCAGTCAATCCCCCTTTGAATCTGGACCTTCACATTGGAATACTTCTCATTTTATTTTATTTTTATTTCATTTTATTTCATTTCTTTCCATATTTATTAAAAATAGCAAAAAGACTTTAAAAAATCTCATTTTCTGCATTTTCACTTCAAATATTTTTCTTAACTCAGAAATGTTTTTATTTTTAATTTTTGCATTAAAAAAGTATTTTTAAATCATTTAAATGTTTTATTTAATTAATTAATTGATTTTAATTAATTAAAAATACATTTAGGTTTCTAAAACTCACCAAAAAATTCATGAAGCATCCTCATACATTTAGAAACATTTACAAACTCATCACACAAATTTATTTTTAGGTTTGATCACATTTTCACAATTATCTTTGATTTAGGGTTCATAAATTTCACATTTTTTAACCCTAACCTGAAAAAATCACTTATGGTCAACCATGATGAGTTTGAACTTGATTCCTTTTGCATTGTTTCATATATTGCATCTAGTATCTAGGTTATTCATCTCATGATTTTGCATTGCATTTTCCTTTTAGAATCACCCAAAAACCCTAGTTAACTTAGGAAATTCATAACTTTCACTAGATTTAGCTTATGACCTTCATCTTTGGGTAGTGATCTTGTATATGTTTAGGGTTTGTTTGAGTTCAATTTCAATTTTTTATTATGATGTATGCTTCTGTTTTGGTCATGTGCATCTCATGTTGTCTTAAAACCCTAATTTCTCTTGTTCATTTGCATTCATCTTTGCATATCTCAATCATATGAACTTGCCATGACATTTAAAGCATTTGTATGACATCTACACATCTTAAGACATGCTTGAACATTGCTTTATCATTTCTTCATTCATTTGCTATGCTTTGAATTCATTACATTCCATGTGTATCCATGTGTTTTCATGCTTCTAACATGCTTCATTTGCATCTCATCTCTTGTATGGACATTCCTAAGCATTGTTCATGACTTTGCATCATATCATAACATATTTGCATCATGTTTACACTTTGTTTTTTGGTCTTTGCATCTTTATTCATCTCATTTCCTTTTGCTTTGCATCTTATGCATTCATACTAACATTTCAGAGGCTTATGGTAAGTTGTTTGGGATGTGGATTTGCCTTCACATCCCACCTCTTCTCATCTATTCATTTGCATTTCTTATATGTCTTTGAAGTGAAATTTCTTCACTTATGCTCTCTTGTTCTTACTTTCTTTCTTTTAGGTTACTTATCGTCTTCAGGAAGTAAGTAACATATTCTCCTCTCTCTTCTCCTTTTCATCTGCTTCTCTTACATGGTGGCCATCTGAAGATCTTCTCCTTAAGCCTCACAAACCATAAGATATCCAAGCATGATAATTTTTAGGTTTGTATATAGTCCCCCCTAGCTTTTTACCTTTGAGTCTCTTTGAGTCTCCCTTCTCATCTCATAATCAGAGGCTAAACACTTAAAGCTTTAGGACTTTGAATTAGGGTTATGCCTGCATCATTCTCTTAGGATGGAGTGTATAACTTTAATCCTTAGTGTTAAACCTTTAATTTGTTTACGCCTATTAATTAAAACACCTAATAAAGATTAAGACTTAAGCTTGTAACTTGGGCCTTATGTTAGGGTTCCATCTCTTCCTTTTGGTTAAGAGGGAATAACCCTAGTGTTTAATGGACAAGTCCCCCTCAAGATAAGTCTTACAAACATAAAATCCACTTCTTAATCTCACATTTAATTAAAATCCACTTAATAAAGGCTTGTTATACAATGAATTTAATCCCTAACCATGGATTAAGTTGAGGAGTCTTCCTCGGCTTAAGTGTTCTCATCTATAATCCTTCTCTTAGGATGGTATAATGAGTTCACTAATCCTTGATTAGAGATTAAACTCATTACTTAACACTAAACAAAAAAAAACAAAAACATCTTAATAATCACAAGTAGGTTAATGATCTTAGTCCTACATCATCATGGTAATTAAGTTGAGATGTTTATCTCATACTTGAGTAGACTCGTTATCCCTAATCAGGGAGGATATAATGAGTTTACAACCCTTGATTTAGGCTTAAGCTCATTATCCTATGCAAAACACCAAAGACAATAAAAAAATGAAAACACAAAAACAAACAATAATCGTCTCCTCCAGGATTCTTTTCTCATCACACTCATTCTATAAACGATAACTCGCTTCTTCCGTCTAATGCAAGACAGTTAGCACTCGAGCTAGAAGTCATACACTTGAGCATAGACAAGCAAGCAGTTCACAGTCAAATCTCATTCAGTCCCTTTGAGTCGAACTACGGTGTTCTGACTTCCTCATTTCACAAGAGGATACGTAGGCATAACTTAACAGTTATCGAACAAAAAGTCTTTGTGTCTTCCCCCTCTTTCAGCATTCTTTTATAAGCCTCAGTCTTGAGCATTTCACCCTCTCTTTTGCACTGACACTTTGTACATTCTTTTCTCCCTAGCTTTTATGCACAATTTAGCACATACACTACCCCTTTTAAACATAATCAAGTAAGTGTGGATCCCGTCGAGTACGGCGGACGATCTGGGTGCTAATACCTTCCAAGGTCGTAACCAACCCCCTTTCTCAGTTTCTCTGGTTCGCAACCGTCTTATCCATACCCTTCCAGGTTTATGCAGCATTAACTTTCCTTCGAGATAAAAATGCCTAGCTGGCGACTCTATTCAACCTCAACCTCTTTCGACGACCGTTCGCGTCTGCACCGGGACGTAAGTCTTTGGGGAGCGACACCGACCATATAAAGCCTCAAATGGTGCCATACCTATACTTGAATGAAAACTGTTATTGTAGGTGAATTCAATCAATGCTAAATAACTATCCCAAGCACCACCTTTCTCTAGCACACAAGCACGCAGCAAATCCTCCAACGATTGAATTGTCCTCTCGGTTTGACCGTCCGTTTGCGAATGGTAAGCCGAACTCAATCTTAGCTTAGAACCCAAAGCCTTTTGCGAACTCTCCCAAAACCTCGAAGTAAATATAGGATCTCTATCTGATACAATACTCTTAGGAACTCCATGCAACATACCACAGAAACATAAATCTCGGCTAACTTCTCCAAAGGATAATTAATATCAATCGGAACAAAGTGAGCAGATTTAGTAAGTCAATCAACAATCACCCAAATAGCATTATGACCTCTTTGCGTATTCGGCAATTCCATAACAAAATCCATCGATATACTATCCCATTTCCATTCCGGAATATCCAACGGTTGCATCAAACCACTAGGCTTCTAATGTTCCACCTTAGACTTCTGACAAGTCAAACACACATACACAAAATGAGCTACATCTCTCTTCAATCCGGACCACCAAAAGATCATCTTCAAATCTTGATACATCTTATTCGCTCCCGGATGAATACTTAAGTTACTTCGGTGTCCCTCTTCCAATATCATCTTTTTCAACTCCACATCATCGGGAATACAAATACGACCACGGAATCTCAAAACTCCAAAATTATCAACCTTGAAATCCTCATTCTCATTCATCATCAAATCAACAAACTTGAAATCTAACTTTTGCTTTTCACAAACGGTTACAAGAAAATCATTCGTAACATGTAGCATACCAAGTCTCACACTTCTCGAAGTCATTTCACAAACCAAACTCAAGTCTTTAAAATCCTCCAAAAGTCCCCATTCTCTCATCATCAATGCGGACATATGTAACAACTTCCGACTCAAAGCATTGGCCACCACCTTTGCCTTACCTGGAAGGTAATTCAAACCAAAATCATAATCCTTCAAAAGCTCTAATCACCTTCTTTGTCTCATGTTCAATTCCTTTTGATCAAATAAATACTTCAAACTCTTGTGGTCACTAAAAACTTCAAATCTTGCACCATAAAGATAGTGCCTCCAAATTTTCAAAACAAACACCACGGTGTAAACACCCCAAATTTTCCCTCTCACTTTCTCATGCCTTGGCTTATGATCACACATGTTGCATATCATATCATTACATCTCACATTGCATATTTATCCTTTAGCTACTCACTGCATAGCTGCATAACTGGGGTTTGTGATCAGGTGAACCCAAGAAGTGATTTGAGCAATCTCAGAGGCCTTGAAGCATGCCAAGAGGGTCCTTGAGTGTTCTATTGTTGTTTTATACCCCCAAGGTTTTTTTAAAGTCAATAAATCTCAAGGGATTGTAGAGCTATCTAGGCAAGCTTGATGCTCCTACACAGATGACTTGAAAACTAGGGTTTGGGGTTTTAGGCCCTTACACCCAAAAAATTTTGCCATTCTTGATTCCATTGGTCTTTATATGATATAGGGAGCATGTGTATGAAGTTTGATGCAAAAATTCACTGAGGAAGCCATTTGATCAAGCTGTAACTTATTGTGCAAGAAAAGTCAGGATTAGGGCATCTGAGGCCTCAACCAAGGGTTCCAAAGGTTCATTTCCATCATTTTGAAATCATATGACATTTATTTGGTATTAGGAGAGGTTGGATGATAACAAGATTGAAGAATTTTGAGCCAAGTCAAAAGTTTCCAAAAATGGACATTACTTGAAATGCAAACTTTCCATTTTGGGAAAGATTTTCAACCTCCTCTTTCTTGATCAAAAATGCTTCAAATGAAATTTTGTTAAACATGAAAGTTTTAGATTGGATCTTCCCATTTTCAAAAAGTACAAGAACTCCTCTTGATTCATCCTAGAACTCAAGATATGACAAGTCAAAGTTGGGAAAAATCTTGTAATTTTCAAGTTTAAGCCAGAGAGGGAGATGTGCAAAATTGAATTTCAGGACTCTATGTGACTTCTAATCCACTCAAATGCATCATGGCATGATCCAACAACATCTCAATATCAGATTTGAGCTTTGAACCAAGGGATTTCATGATTGTTTGTCAAGAAATCGCAAAGTTGCAAAATTACAAAACCTATGCAAACTCATGATCCAAGCCTTACAGCTCATAACAATTGATCCTATGGCTCTCCTTGAAGCCAGCTGAAGCAGCTCAAGCCCTCAAATCAGTTCTTCCATGGCCCATACCTCAAGTACACAACATTTGACTTTTTGGCCAATTGAACCATACCAATCCCATAGTGCATAGTAACTTTTCTGACTCATTTCATTTGTTTATACAATGCCTAAGGATGATAAAAGACATCACACAAGAGCTCAGAACCATCACATACTCAGTTTGCACAAAAATCTCTCAAAACTTCCTCTCTTTGATTCTCCCAATCCAGCCATCAAACTTCACAAATTGCTTCACCAATCAACCACATATCACTCATAGAACAAGAATCAACCATTAAAATGGCCTGAAGCATCACATATCAAAACCTCCATTTCTTCCATATCAAAACTGGACATCTCAAACCAGCCATTTTCAAAGCATTCCATTAGCCTCAGGAGGTTCAAAGGAGGTCATTTGCACAAGAGGGAAGCTCTGGAAGCTCATATTTGCAGGTCACCAGCTCAGGTATACTTAAGAACATTTTGTCTCAAAGCTTCAATTTCTTGTCATAGAATGAAAATGCATGCTCTAGGGATCACATAAATGTCTTTAGAATTGAAAATGATGAAGAAATGATCATGTTATGTGCTTCTAAAATTTTGCTCGTGTTCTTGATTTGCTTCGATTCAGCTTGTTCTTGTGTTATAAATTTTGTTTGATGATTGATTTGAGTTCCTTAAAGTGTGGGGATTGATTCTGGGCAGGTTAGAGGTCTTGTAGTGGCCTAGGGAAGAAGATGGGTGTTTGGTCTCGCCGGAGAAGATGACCGGAACACTGTTCTGGTCACCTGAGAGTGATTAGGGTTTAAGAGAGATTAGGGTTTCCATATTTAATGTAGGCCATTGGATCTTGATTAGTTTAAGGGATGGACTATTCAGATTGTTCATTAGCCCTAATTTTAATTAATTAAAACAAATTATAATTAATTTACTCAGATTAAATATGAACCATTGGATTGCGCGCATTTAATAAGTTTAAACCTGGACCCTATGATGAGCATACCCCCAGTCAAGTTGACTTGCGCCCATGGCCCTTGATCTCTCTTTCATGCAATCAGAGCCTTTCATTTTGATTACTTTGCATTTTATTTTCATTTATTTCATTTTGTTTTCTTTTATTTATTAAAAATAGTAAAACACCTCTAAAAATTCTGATTTTTTGCACTTTCACTCTAAATAATTTTAAAAACCCAAAAACATTTTTTATTTCATTTTTTGCATTAAAACTTTATTTTTAAATCATTTAATTGTATTATTTAATTCATTCATTCATTTTAATTAATTAAAAATACTTTTAGGTATTTAAAAATAACCAAAAAAATCATGAAGCATCCTTGAACTTTATAATAAATTTACAAACTCATTTCACTCATTTATTTTAGGTTTTGATTCTATTTTGAGAATTAAACTTGAATAAGAGTTTTCAAAATCCCCTTTTTCACAACCTAACTTCTAAAATTCACTTCTGATCAATGAAAATGAGTTTGTACTTGGTTCTTTTTGCATTCTTTTACATGTTGCATCTAGTATCTAGGAAATTTAAATCATATTTATTCATTGCATTTTCAATTTGATATGCATTTTTCTTTGAAAGGTACCCAAACCCCTAGCCTAACTTAGAAAAACCATAACCTGACTTTGGTATAGCTTCTGACCTCCATCTTTGGGAAGTGTTCTTGTGGGTGATTAGGGTTTGTTTAGTTGAAATTTCAAATTTTTATCATGTGTTTTGCTTCTGTTTTGATAATGGACCTCTCATGCATTCTAAAAACCCTAATTTTCCATGTATACTTGCATTCATCTTTGCATATTCTCATCATATGAACTTGTCATGACATCTCATGCATTTGTATGTCATCTTAGACACCTTAGGTCATGTAAGAACATTGGTTGATCATTGTCACCTTCATTTGTTTCATTTCATCTTGTTTCATACCTTATGCATTCATACTAACCCTTTCAGGTGCTTCAGGTAAGTTGATCAGGATGTGGATGTGCATCCACATCCCACCTTTTCTTACCCTTTCATATGCATTTTTACTTGTATTTGAAGTGAATTTGATTCAATTGTGTTCTCTCTTGCTCTTATCCCACTCTTAGGTTACTTAACTTCTTCAGGAAGTAAGTAACTTATTCTTCTATCTCCTTCCTTTTCATATGCTTCTCCTTCCTTGGTGGCCAATCTGAAGACTTTATTTATGCCTAACAAACCATAGGAACTACCAAGCATGATAACTTTAGGGTTGTGAATAGTACCCCTTAGTTTTTACCTTTTGAGTCTCCTTGAGTCTCTGTTTCTCATCTCAATAACAAAGGCTAAACAGTTAAAGTTTTGGGGCTTTGTATTAGGGTTATGCATGTATCCTTATCTTAGGATGGAGTGTATAATTGTAATGCTTAATGTTAAACCTTTAAGTTGTTTTCACCTTCTAATCAAAACACCTAATAATTATCAAGACTTAAGCTTGTAACTTGGGCCTTATATTAGGGTTACATCTGGGTCAGAGGGACTAACCCTAGTGTTTAATGGACACGTCCCCCTCAGGTTTAGTCTTACAAATATAAAATTCACTTCTTAATCTAACCTCTAATCAAAATCCACTTTAATAAAGGTTTGTTATATAATGATTTTAATCCCTGACCATGGATTAAGTTGAGGTATCTTCCTCATCTTAAGTGTCCTCATCTATCATCCTTCTCTTAGGATGGTGTAATAAGTTCACTAATCCCTGATTAGAGATTAAACTCATTACTTAACACAAAACAAAAATCTAAAAAGACACTTGATAATTACAAGTAGGTTAATGATCTTAATCCTGTATCATTAAGGTAATTAAGTTGGGATATTCATCTCACACTTAAGTAGACTCATTATCCCTAATCAGGGGTGATATAATGAGTTTACGACTCTTGATTAAGGCTTAAGCTCATTATCCTATGCAAAATACCAAAAAACAATAAAACACTGAAAACACAAAAACAAACAATAAACGTCTCCTCTGGGATTCTTTTCTCATCACACTCACTCTGAAAACGAGAACTCGCTTCTTCCGTCTAATGCAAGACAGTTAGCACTCGAGCCAGACGAGTCATACACTTGAGCATAGATAAGCAAGCAGTTCACACCAAAACACCAAGTCTCTTTGAGTCGAACTACGGTGTTCTGACTTCCTCATTGCACGAGAATATACGTAAGTATAACTTAACGGTTATCGAACAAAAGTCCCCAGGTCTTCCCCCTCTTCTCTTTCTAGATTTCCTTTCTTAACCTCAGTTTGAACTCCTTTTCTTTTCGCACTGTCACTTTGTACATCCATCTCTTTTATGCACTGTTAGCACATACACTTCCCCCCTTTTTAAACACAATCAGGTAAGCGTGGATCCCGTCGAGTACGACGGACGATCTGGGTGCTAATACCTTCCCAGGTCGTAACCAACCCCCTTACCCAGTCTCTTTGGTTCGCAACCATCTTATCCACTTCTTTCTAGGTTTATGAAGCATTACCTTTCCTTCGGGATAAAAATACCTAGCTGGCGACTCTATTCAACCTTCACCATTCGACTGTTCTCGCTGATAATTCGCGTTTGCACCGGGACGAAAGTCCGGGGAGCGACAAATTGGCGACTCTGTTGGGGACTTTGTAACCAGAGCTTCTGAGTTCCTGGGAGGGTTTCTCCTAGCGCTTGTTTGTTTTTGTTTACGGGGGTGTTATGTGTATACATGTTTGTGTTTTTGCTTTATTTATCGCTTTCTGTACAGTTTTATTTATCACATTGTTTTATCGCTTTCATTTACTGCTTTCTACATTTCATTCTTATTATTGCATCATTGTGCTAGAATTTGTTTTACCTTGGTGGGTGGGGTATTCCAGTGCGAAAGGCTCAATAGAAAGGCCTGAGTGACACATAGGATTAGAATGGTTTCGTATTCTTTCCCATTCCATTTCGGTCTGGTGTAGGAATATGAAAACACGGTTCAGATATGGGTTTCCTTTTGAGAACTTTGTGCTACGGATCTCCTGTAGTGCTAGAGCTATCTAGGAAGTCTGCTAAGTCTGGATGACCTTTTTAGATGACCTTCAGCATCTGAGGTGAATTAGGGAAGGATTCTTTATGATTAAGGTAAGCATTGTACCCTCCGGGTTAGATGTGTTTACACTTCTCATGATAAATATGAACCTAAGGATCCTTGTTCTAGTACATACATGTGAGAGGGTTGGGATGTTTACAGGTTTGCAGGAACCCTTGACCTCATCATACCTTGCTACGGAAGAATGTTTATGAGGTTGTACTATTTTAGAATGATTCTTTGTAACCCTGGACTATTGACTCTTTATTTGAGTCCCCCACCCGGTTACCGGTTCTCAAGCCTCCATCTGAAACTCTAGACACTCAAGGATTCTACCAAAGGATGACTGATAATCCAGCACATGATCACAAACCCTTGCATATCATCATCATACATCATATTGCATCATTTCTAAAAAAAAATCTATTTGTTTTACAGGGTATCCACTTTTCTTGGTTTGGTTTTGACCGTTCTTCTGCTCAGCCTATCTGCTACAACATATCTTCAGTTATCTCCTTCAGTACACATCTTCAGGATGGATTCAACAAGAAAAAGCAACATCACCTATCATTTCTTCGAGTATCCCTTAGCAGGCATTAAATAGATACAGGCCCTCATTACTCCTAATCATGTACCTCTGTTCAGAGAAAGTTACGGTGGAATCTCGGGCATAATCATGGACCTGGATACATTGCAAAGGCGCATGATTCGCACCTGTCTGCAGTTTTATGACCTTTCCTTGCATTGTTTCACTTTCCCAGACTTTCAGATAGGTCCGTTGTTGGAAGAGTACTCCATGTTGTTGGATATCCCCATCCGAAGAGGAATTCCTTTCAATCCTGAAATGACTCCTCCAAAGAATGAAGACATAGCCAAAGCACTACATCTGGAAGTAACCACAATTGATGAACACATGACTTCCAAAGCTGGAATCCCAGGCCTTCATCTGGATTTCTTGATTACTCAAGCTACAAAGCATGCTACAAAAGGGAATTGGGAAACTATATGGGCTCTCCTAGCTCTCAGTATTTATGGTATCATTTTGTTTGCAGACGAGCCTAAATTTGTAAGAAAAAATGCCATCCACATCTTCATGCTAAAGAACCTGGTTCCCACCTTGTTAGGAGACTTTTACTACTCAGTTCATTAGAGGAATGAGAAACAGAGAGGAAGACTGGTAAGATGTTGTGCACCTCTTTTCTATAGTTGGTTGATGAAACATATGTCGAAGAAGGAAGCCTTCTTAAACCCACATTAGACAAGGAGTTAGGCTAAGAGGATGATTTCCCTTACTTCAGAAGATAGCAGGTGGTGTACTCAGAATACCAAGGGTCGAGATATAGTAACCAGCTGTGGTCAATACCCAAATGTTCCTCTCATTACAGTGAAGGGTTGCATCAACTATAATCCTTTACTTTTCAAAAGACAGTTGGGGTATGCCTTGGTACATCCACCTAGGGAGCAAGACCTAGAAGAACCTTTTTATTGTGTTGTTCAAAACAACCATGCCAATGTCCGACAAGCAGCCTGGGCCTGGGACAATATACAGACTAAAGGAACTGCCATTCTGGGAAAGTGCAATAACATAGCCTCTGCTCAGTACACTGAATGGTCGCGCATCAGAGGACAGATTACTCGTATGCCATTCACCCTGGAGGATGTACCAGGGCCATTTGCAGTGGAGCCCATAGCCACGGTGAGCTTAGAAGAGTTTGAAAAACTGAAGGAAAGAAATACCCAGCTCGCCGAAGCTTTAAAGAAGACCCTTTGGGAAAGGAGTGATGCTCGTTTAGACATTGAGATATTAGAGAAGCTACGCATCGAGCACATAGCCAAGATTGAGAAGACTGAAGACTTTATCAGGAAAGCCCGAGCAGGGGAACTCGTATTGAAGAATGCATGTAAGGAGGAAAAAATTCAGAAGGCAAGAGCTGAGCATTATCTGGAAGAGAGTTAGGGTAGATGGGTCAGAATAACTGAGGCTCGTTTGAAAGAATACCAGAAGACGCAAGCCAAGATAGAGCAGTTGGAATCCAGTGAGAGAAGAAGCCAAGAAGCACTTCTAGCCGCTCAGAAGGAAATCTCAGAGTTAAAGCTCCGGGCAGGTTTAAAAAGATCTAAAGAGCAGGATAAGTATCAGAAGATGATGAATGCCATCGCAACCAGGAACCTTCTCATCAGGACCATCACAGAGCACCCAGTTGGACCTGTGACTGATGCTCTCCTGAAGGAAGTCAGGGATGATGCATATGGATTGGATGTTGATTTTCTTTGTACTTGTTTTTTTTGTGTTGAACTCACCATGGGGATTTTCTTTTTAGAACTTGTTGTATTTCGACTCACCATGGGAGTTTTGCTTTGTTGTATTCATGAACTGGTTGTATTTTGTCAATGCCACTTGTATTCTATGGTTTATGTATTATTATTTCTTCTTGTGGATTTTGTTCACTCCAATATCTTCATCTTCTCCAAAGGGTCTGGAAGGTCAAAACCAAGAACCAAACCGGATACCCTCAAAAAACAAAAAGGCATATTGCATTGCATTCTAACCACATAACTTTTGTTTTGCAGGTATTTTGTTTTTGTTTTCTCACTTTGTTGATTGTTTCAGGAAATATTTCTCGCAGAAGGGTCTTTTCCGTCAACCGAGTCCACAAATATCCAACTCGACGCAACCTTCTGAGTCTACAAATGGATCATCTACAACAGGAACTGACAGATGTAAGGACTCAAATGACAGATGTGAGGACAGAGGTGAGGACTCAAATGAATCAATTTATGGTTGTGATGACTGGACTGGCTCAGAGCCAGGAAAGATTGAGGGAGTTGGTCGAGCGGCAAACCTCGGAAGATTACCACGTGGGCATTGGAGGTACTAGTAACAACGAGCGCGAGCAACCGCGAATGACTCCGGTAGTGTTCAGACCAGACAAAAATCCTGAAGCTAATATCATTGGAAACGGCCAAATGAATACTGGAGATCGTATTCTACAGGAAGATCCTCAAGAGGAGAAATTCATAGTACTACGTGCTGGGGCAGATGAAGCTTATGACCATCGGTTGGACGCGATATCAGAAAAGTTAAGATCCTTGGAATCTCAGAACTCCTTGGGATTTGATGTAATGGACATGGGCCTAGTTGAGGGGGTAAGGATTCCCCACAAATTCAAGCCCCCGTGTTTTGAGAAGTACAATGGAACTTCCTGTCCTCGCACTCATTTGTAGGCCTTTTTGGGAAGGTTGAAGGCATACAATATGGATGAGAAGCTATGGATGTTTTATTTTGAAGATAGCTTGACCGGGGCATCCAGAGAATGGTACTCACACTTATCCAAGGCCACCGTCAGAAACTGGAAAGATTTGGCTGAAGCCTTTGTGCGCCAGTATCAATACAACTTGGACATGGCACCTAACAGGACTCTCCTAATGGGAATGTCTCAATCTTCGAGGGAACATTTCCGTGAGTACAATCAGAGGTGGAGACAGCTGGTTGCTGCTGTCCAATCTCCAATGTCAGAAAGGGAGATGGCTGACATGTTCATGAATACCCTGCAAGGAACTTATATTGATAGACTTGCTGCTTTCTCTTCCACTAGCTTTGCTGATGTAGTCAAAGTAGGAAAGAGAATTGAAAGTTTGTTGAAGATGGGCAAGATTTCTTATAATGGAGCCAGCTCCAGCAACACAAACCATTCTCCGGACCCCGAAGGATAGGAGAAACTAATTCAGTACATATTGGCAGAGGTAGGCCTCAGTATTTGCAAAGGTCAGTGGTTGTTGTCACCATTCCTACTCCAGCACCTCAGCAACAACAGTTCCCACAACAGCAGCAGAGACCTTACAACAACAATAATAAACAACAGCATCCATTTCAACAAAGGACTTCTCAGATCAACAGGGTAATCGATCCCATTCCTATACCCTATGCAGTGTTACTCCCACAACTGTTGAAACTCAACTTGATTGAACTAAGGACTTTGGCTCCACCAGATCCTCTCAACCTTCCAAGAAACTATGATGTCAACGCAAGATGCGCCTTCCACTCAAATGCTCCCGGTCATGCCACAGAAAAGTGTAGGGCCCTGCATATGAAGGTCCAAGACCTGATTGATTCCAAAGCCGTAAACTTCGCACCTCCTCCAAGTGTCACCAAAAATCCAATACCTAATCACGGTGGGCCAAGGATTAATGCTATCGAGGAAGACCAACCAGCAATCCTGATAGATGATATTGCAAGTGTTCGAACACCTCTGACCGAGGTGAAAGCTCAGCTTTTAAAATGCCAAGTGTTTCCAGGTTGTGAAGCCTACTACGAAGCTTGTAAGGTTACTACTAATGGTTGCACAAGTTTAAAGAATGGTATCAACAGTCTGATTAAGGAAGGCATCCTACAGATAACATCAACAGTTCAAGCTTCTATAACTGCAACAGAAATCACTTCTACATATACAACAAAAATCATTTCAATGGAATCGGCTACAACAACAGCGAACACCAGCAGTGATATTTCAACAGTTACTATCTACTACGACCCGACAACAGTCCCTATTCCAGAATCTCACAACAACAACTTCCAGCAACATTATAATCAACAACATCCCCGCAACACTCTCTCATCAGTTTGTCAGCTTCCTGCACTTGTGCCACCATCAGTCAGACTCCCTGTTACTATATACTACGATCAACAGACAATCATGACTCCTTCTTCTGCTGCAATTAGTCTGGTGACCATCACGGTGCCTGAACCAATTCCTTATGATAACAACATTGTCGTTCCTTGGCATTATGGTTTGGATCTTTACTGCCACGGAAGAAAAGTCACTCTTGACTCCTCAATATCTGCACCACAGGTAGATAATGTAGGGGGAGGCGGAGGCTTCACTAGAAGTGGACGTCTCTTTGCTTCACAAATTCCCAGAACTAATGCCGAAGCGGAAGTGGCTGCCAAAGCTAAAGGTAAATGTGTGGTGCCAGAAGAACCTGCTGCAAAAGAAACTCAGAATATGCCCTTTGATCAGGATGTAGACGAGTTTATGAGGATTATCAAAAGAAGTGACTACAAAATCGTGGATCAGCTCCACCAAACACCCTCCAAGATCTCCATATTATCAATGCTTATGTGTTTTGAGGCTCACCGGAATGCACTACTCAAAGTCCTGCGCATAGCTTATATGCCTGAAGAGATCACTGTCAATTAGTTGGAATCAGTAGTCGTAAATGTCAATACTAGTAATGGACTAGGCTTTCCCGATGTTGATCTGACTACAGAGGGGCGTAACCACAACAAGGCATTACACATCACTCTGGAATGTAAAGGGGTTGTGCTTTCGCACGTCCTTGTTGACACTGGATTATCACTCAACGTCCTGCCAAAGAAAGCCTTAGTCAAACTGGAGTATGATGGTCTAGCCCTCCGTCCAAGCAATCTAGTTGTAAGAGCTTTCGATGGTTCTAAGAGATCGGTTCTCGGAGAGGTGGAGCTACCCGTGGTAATTGGCCCACAAGTTTTCAAAACTATCTTCTACGTGATGGACATACAGTCTGCCTACAACATTTTATTGGGTCGACCATGGATCCATGCCGCCGGCACGGTAACATCAACCCTTCACCAGAAGTTAAAATACGAGTGGGAAGGTCAGATTATCACTATTTGTGGAGAAGAACACATCTTTGTCAGTCACCTGGCTACATATAAGTACATAGAAATGGATGGAGAAATCCATGAAACCATGAGCCAAGGTTTTGAAGCTTTGAATGTCAACGAAGCTGCGACTGAGGTGTTTGCTGCATCCCAAGAGGAGAGGATGGGTACCTCAATTTCTTCCTACAAGAAGGCTCAGAAGGTTGTGGAAGAAGGGAATGCCCAAGGCTGGGGCAAGCTGCTGAAGGTGGAAATGAAAGAAGACAAATTCGGTTTGGGTTACAGACCATCCCGACAAGTTCAAGAGGAGGCTGTTGGAGGGCCAAAGTTCATAAGTGGGGGAATGCTGACCCCTGATGTTGTCAACACTCTGGAAGACGAGGCTGAGAGCGACTACAACCTAGAAAACTGGATCCGTCCAAGAATCCCGGGCCGACAAGTCCTCAACTGGTCTTCCCAAGAAATTATAAGGGTTACTGCCGCAGAGTAATTATTATTTCCTGTTTTAAGCATGCATCAAAGTCCTGCATCTTGCCCAAGATGTCGGGACACATTTTGTAATAGGGCCATATGTATTTGTGCAAATTGAATATTAATGAACAATGGACATCTTTTTGCAAATAACCTTTTTCGCTCTCTGTCTTTTCATTTTTGTTATTTTCGCACAAAGCAATAAATGGCAATGTTTTTCTAAATAAAAACTACATTTACTTACTTTTATTAAAAAAACGAAATAAAATCAATCACTAAAATGAACCAAATCTAAACCCTTGTAGAAATAGCCCTCCAGATTGCACTGACAACGACACTGCTGTGACCTTGTATGACTTCGACAATCCGATTAATCAAGCAGATGAAGGGGTTGAAGAAGACTACGATTTACCTGAAGAGTTAGCCAGGTTATTAAGACAAGAGGAAAAGGTGATTGCTCCTCATCAGGAGGAGGTTGAGACTATTAATCTGGGTACCGAGGAAGTTGTGAAAGAAGTGAAGATTGGAGCCAATCTGCAAAACTCTGGTAAAAGAACAACTTATCAGTATGCTGCGAGAATATGTCGATGTCTTCGCTTGGTCCTACCAAGATATGTCGGGATTGGATACAGATATTGTCATGCACAAGTTGTCATTAAAAGAGGATTGTCTGCCGGTCAAATAGAAGTTGTGTCATACTCGCACGGACATGGTCATGAAAATCAAAGAGGAAGTACAAAAACAGTGGGACGCCGGTTTTCTTGCTGTAACTAGTTACCCGTCGTGGGTTACTAACATTGTACCCGTACCTAAGAAGGATGGCAAGGTGCGTATGTATGTCGATTACCGGGATCTGAACAGAGCAAGCCTAAAAGATGACTTCCCATTATCTCACATTGATATATTGGTAGACAACACAGCTCAGTTCTCGGTATTTTCCTTCATGGACGAATTTTCTGGATACAGTCAGATCAAGATGTCACCTGAAGACATG
The DNA here is from genome assembly GCA_963966055.1 of Lathyrus aphaca. NCBI lineage: Eukaryota > Viridiplantae > Streptophyta > Magnoliopsida > Fabales > Fabaceae > Lathyrus > Lathyrus aphaca. The sequence continues at coordinate 296,983,598 of OZ014524.1, forward strand.
GAGAAGACAACCTTCATCACACCATGGGGCACGTTCTGCTACAAAGTAATGCCATTTGGTTTGAAGAATGCCGGTGCAACATATCAACGGGCCATGGTAACATTATTCCACAACATGATCCATAAAGAGATTGAGTGATACGTGGATGACATGATTTCCATGTCCCTCACAGAGGAACAGCATTTGGTAAATCTATTGAAACTTTTCAAACGTCTAAGGAAATATCATTTAAGGTTAAACCTCAACAAGTGCACATTCGGGGTACGTTCTGGTAAGCTGCTAGGGTTTATTATGAGCGGAAGAGGAATTGAGGTTGACCCCGATAAAGTTAAAGCAATTCAGGAAATACCTGCACCTAAGACTGAGAAAGAATTTCGAGGGTTCTTGGGTAGATTGAACTACATTTCAAGGTTCATATCTCACCTCGCTGCAACCTGCGAGCCCTTGTTCAAACTGCTAAGAAAGGAACAAACAGTCAAGTGGAACGATGATTGTCAGAAAGCTTTTGACAAGATCAAGGAGTATCTGCAAGAACCTCCAATTCTCATGCCTCCAGTTGAAGGAAGACATCTAATAATGTACTTGGCGGTATTAGATGAATCGATGGGGTGTGTGTAGGCCAGCATGACGAGTCTGGTCGAAAAGAGTATGCAATATACTACCTAAGCAAAAAGTTTACCGACTGTGAACAACGTTATTCACTGCTCGAGAAAACTTGTTGTGCTTTAGCGTGGGCTACTCGCCGACTAAGACAGTATATGTTGACTCATACTACCTTGTTGATCTCAAAGATGGATCCAGTCAAGTACATATTTGAGAAGCCAGCACTTACCGGAAGGGTTGCAAGGTCGCAAATGATTCTGACAGAATATGATATTCAGTATACCTCTCAAAAAGCCATCAAGGGCAGTGTATTGTCTGACTATCTGGCTAGGCAACCCATTGATGATTACCAGCCTATGAGATTTGATTTCCCCGATGAAGACATCATGTTCTTAAAATCAAAAGATTGTGAAGAGCTTGTTCACACTGAAGGGCCGGATCCAGAAGGAGCATGGACTATGATGTTCGATGGGGCAGTTAATTGTAACGGTCGTGGGGTTGGTGCAGTGCTTATTACACCCGAAGGAGTCCATCTGCCTTTCTCGGCAAGGCTCACCTTTGCCTGCACTAACAATGAAGCAGAGTACGAAGCTTGTATCATGGGTCTTAAGGAAGCCATTGACCTCAGGATCAAAACCTTGAATGTATTCGGAGATTCGGCTTTGGTGATCAATCAAACTAATGACAAGTGGTATACTCATCAAGAGCATTTGGTTCCCTACTGTGATTATATGAGGAGATTGTTGACTTTCTTTGCAACAGTCAAGCTTGAATACATCCCTCGAGATGAAAATCAGTTTGCAGACGCCTTGGCTACTATTTCATCTAAGATCAAAGTACAGACTGCTAACTATGTACCACAGACTTTAGTATCCAGACTAAACCGACCGGCATACGTCTTCTCTGTGGACACTATCATTGACAACAAACCTTGGTTCCACGACATCAAATGCTTTTTGGAGACTTAGACGTAACCACTTGGGGCATCGTCTAATGATAAGAAGACATTAAGAAGGCTAGCTGGTAGTTTCTTCCTCAATACTGATGGCTCCTTATACAAGCGAAACTTCGATATGGTCTTGCTCAGATGTGTGGACAAAAAGGAAGCAGACATACTGATGCACGAAGTACACGAGGGTTCTTTCGGTACCCATGTCGGAGGACATGCAAAGGCGAAGAAATTGTTGAGATCAGGTTACTATTGGATCACAATGGATGCAGACTGTTGTGCCTATGCCAAAAAATTCCATAAATGCCAGATCTACGCAGACAAAGTGCATGTGCCTCCAAATCCTTTGAATGTATTATCTTTACCCTGGCCCTTCGCCATGTGGGGCATTGATATGATTGGAAAGATCGACCAAATGCTTTAAATGGTCACAGATTCATCCTAGTAGACATTGATTACTTCACCAAATGGGTCGAAGCAGCTTCGTATGCAAATGTCACCAAGCAAGTGGTAGCCCAATTTCTGAAAAAGGATATAATTTGTCGATATGGAGTTCCCGAGTGAATCATTACTGATAATGGTTCAAACCTTAACAAAAAAATGATGACAGAACTATGCCAGGATTTCAAGATTCAACACCACGACTCTTCTCCTTACATGCCAAAGATGAATGGCGTTGTTGAGGCAGCTAACAAGAACATTAAGAAGATTGTGCAAAAGATGGTAGTCACATACAAAGACTGGCACGAAATGTTACCATTCATCTTACATGGGTACCGAACTTCCATCAGGACATCTACCGGGGCAACACCTTATCAACTTGTGTATGGTATGGAAGCTGTTCTACCTGTTGAAGTTGAATTGCCCTCCTTGCGGATAATAATGCATGTGAAACTGGACGAAGCAGAATGGGTCTGATCTTGTTATAATCAACTGAGCCTGATTGAAGAAAAGATGTTAGCAGCTATTTGTCATGGTTAGTTATATCAGAAACGGATGAAAAGAGCCTTCGATCAAAAGGTGAGACCTCGGAAATATCAAGTGGGAGATCTTGTACTGAAAAGAATCCTTCCTCCTCATACAGACCACAGGGGCAAGTGGACGCCAAACTATGAAGGACCCTACGTGATAACTAAAGTCTTCTCAGGCGGAGCACTGATGCTCGCAACCATGGATGACGAAAATTTCCCATCTCTTGTGAATTCAGATGCAATTAAAAAATACTTCGCATAAATGACCCGCTGGACATAAAAACAGAATGTAAGTCCAGGCAAAAATAGGGCATCCCAACGAGTCAAAAACAGAATAAAAGACTCGGGAAAAAATAAGGGAAAATTTAAAAAAAATGTGTACACCCGCTGAGTTGAAAAGCCACATCGGACAGCTCATGTAAAAATGGGTATCCCGGTGGATTGAAAACCCGAAAGGGCAATCCACGCAAAATCAAGGAACAAGCGAACAACTGCATTCTGAATTCGTCTGTATTACACTTACATAACTTGGCAAGCTTCGAAAGGACAAAGTGTCGATCAGAATCAACTTTCCTCAGAAAGCATGATAAGAAGAGCATTTGAGGTCATACAGGTCATAGAAGAGGAAGCTCATTGGAGCGTCGACTCCAGCATTGCCAAATAGGACACTGTTATTTTTCTCAATTTTACAGCGATCTCCTCATTTCAGGGATTAGCTTCTTCACTGTACTGGCCTATTCAAGGCACAAAAATCAATAAAGTCAAATGTTCATTCACACTTTGTTTTGTACCTTTTCATTTTTTATTTGCAAAATGTCCAAAATTCGTAATACAACGTTTGCATGGAAGACATATAGGCCATTTTAATAAATGCTTGCAGGAAATATGCGCTCTTAAGAGAATCTAAATCCTATGATGGAATCCATTTGAGGATGCCTTAGGACACTTGTACGTTTCCTCTATTTAATAGGTTGCAGGTACTCAAGGCAGATAATCTTTTACAACATGGGCCATATCAAGCACTGTATCCCCCAGCCAAGTTAGTAGTCACATTCTCAGCAGGATCACTTGACGAGAGTAATCCCCATGAAGTTAATCATTGCCCCAGGATACAGCCTAGACGGAAGAATTACAATAAGTTACTTCCCAGAGTTTCTCTTTTCCCCAAGCAGGGCCTCCCGAGCAATGACTGAAATTTTTTCTTCTCCAATGAAGACAACTGCCAACGACTTGGGGCTTTCCTCACCCCCAGCTTAAGTATCCCCACAGACTTCTCCAGAATGATCGTCCAGTGATCCTTTCTCCATGCAGAGTTCATATCCCGGATCGGCTCTCTCATTTGCATAATCATAGCATTCGCATCATCCTCCCCAAACAAAGCGTGGAATTCTGTCTAATACGGAGCATTACGGTAAAAATCAAACATAAATTTACATGATCATAAGTCAGGTTCAAGCCTTCCACCTGTGGATACCAAAATTACTCCTCCAGCAGTATACAAGAGCATCTCCCCTGCAGATAAAGCCAGAATACCTTTTGCACTCTCAATACAAATACTTGTTCATACTTGTACATAGTTCTTTTGATACTCGTCCTTGCCTTGCATATACTATTCCCTAGTAGATCAAACACTCGTCTGTTTTTCTTGCCTAACCAATTGGTACCCGTCTGTATCATCATCGTTAAAACACGCGTCGACGTTTGTTTCTATCGATGCTTGTCTGTATCGTGGTCCTAAATATGCTCATCCGTATCTTTAGTCTATATACATTGTCGAAACACTTATACTGTTTATTTTAGGGCTTAAACATTTGTCCGTGTTTATCTCTTCCCACAGCAAAACTACTTTCTATCCGACATTCGTCCTACGTCGTGATATTTTCAGCAGTCGTACCCTGCTAGCTGATCGTTCTTCACCTTATGATGACCGTCCCTCATCATTTATCTGATGGTCGTCCCCATCGTTGATCTTTCTATCCGACATTTGTCATATGTCGTGATATTTTCAGCAGCCGTACCCTGCTAGGTGATTGTCCTTCACCTTATGATGACCATCCCTCATAATTTATCCAATGGTTGTCCCCATCGTTGATTTTTCTATCCGACATTCGTCTTATGTCGTGATATTTTCAGCATTCGTACCCTGCTAGGTGATCGTCCTTCACCTTATGATGATCGTCCCTCATCATTTATCCGATGGCCGTCCCCATCGTTGATCTTTCTATCCGGCAATCGTCCTATGTCGTGATATATTTCAGCAGCCATACCCTGCTAGGTGATCGTCCTTCACCTTATTATGATTGTTCCTCATCATTATTTCATTTATTCCTTACCCGATGGCCGTCCCCGTCGTGAATTCTTCATTCTTTAGCCTGATGTTCGTCCCCGTCAGTGCATTTCTCACCTTTTAACCCTTAGCAGTCGTCCTCTGTTCGATGGTCCTCCTCCATCGCTATCATTTAATGTTCACTCTACATCGTCTTGTTTTGTGAATAACAATTTATATCCTTTTTCTTCTTATACCAGAGAGCGCAAATTTTGGACTGTCTTGGTATTCAACCACAAGTTATCTTGTTTGCCTGCTAAGCTTGTCGCTTACATCCTGCACAGCTAACTCATGCTTGAATAGGGGCAGCTGTAAACACCCCAAATTTTCCCTCTCACTTTCTCATGCCTTGGCTTATGATCACATATGTTGCATAGCATATTATTACATCTCACAATGCATATTTATCCTTTAGTTACTCACTGCATAGTTGCATAACTAGGGTTTGTGATTAGGTGAACCCAAGAAGTGATTTGAGAAATCTCAGAGGCCTTGAAGCATGCTAAGAGGGTCCTTGAGTGTTCTATGGTTATTTTATACCCCCAAGGTTTCTTTAAAGTCAATAAATCTCAAGGGATTGCAGAGTTATTCAGGCAAGCTTGAAGCTCCTACATAGATGACTTGAAAAATAGGGTTTTGGGTTTGAGGCCCTTACACCCAAAAATTTTGTTCATTCTTGATTCCATTGGTCTTTATATGATATAGGGAGCATGTGTATGAAGTTTGATGCACAAATTCACTAAGGAAGCTATCTGATCAAGTTGTAACTTATTGTGCAAGAAAAGTCAGGATTAGGGCATCTGAGGCCTCAACCAAGGGTTCTAAAGGTTCATTTCCATCATTTTGAAATCCTATGACCTTTATTTGGTATTAGGAGTGGTTGGATGATCAGATTGAAGAATTTTGAGCCAAGTCAAAATTTGCCAAAAATGGACATGATCAAACAACATCTCAAAATCAGATTTGAGCTTTGAACCAAGGGATTTCATGACTTGATTCTCAAGAAATCACAAAGTTTCAAAATTGCAAAACCTATGCAAACTCATGATCCAAGCCTTAAAGCTTATAACAATTGATCCCAGGGCTCTCCTTGAAGCCAGCTGAAGCAGCTCAAGCCCTCAAATAAGTTCTTCCATGGCCCATACCTAAAGTACACAACATTTGACTTTTTGGCCAATTAAACCATACCAATCCCACAGTGCATAGCAACTTTTCTGACTCATTTCATTTTTTTATACAATGCCTAAGGATGATAAAAGACATCACACAAGAGCTCAGAACCATCACATACTCAGTTTGCACAAAAATCCCTCAAAACTTCCTCTCTTCGATTCTCCCAATCCAGCCATCAAACTTCACAAATTCCTTCACCAATCAACCACATATCACTCATAGAACAAGAATCAACCATTAAAATGGCCTGAAACATCACATATCAAAACCTCCATTTCTACCATATCAGAACTGGACATCTCAAACCAGCCATTTTCAAAGCATTCCAAGCATTCCATTAGCCTTAGGAGGTTCAAAGGAGGTCATTTGCACAAGAGGGAAGCTTTGGAAGCTCATATTTACTGGTCACCAGCTCAGGTATACTCAGGAACATTTTGTCTCAAAGCTTCAATTTCTTGTCATAGAATGAAAATGCATGCTCTAGGGATCACATAAATGTCTTTAGAATTGAAAATGATGAAGAAATGATCATGTTATGTGCTTCTGAAATTTTGCCCGTGTTCCTTGGAGTGTGGGGATTGATTCTGAGCAGGTTAGAGGTCTTGTAGTGGCCTAGGGAAGAAGATGAGTGTTTGGTCTCGCCGGAAAAGATGACCGGAACACTGTTCCGGTCACCTGAGAGTGATTAGGGTTTGAGAGAGATTAGGGTTTCCAGATTTAATGTAGGCCATTGGATCTTGATTAGTTTAAGGAATGGACGATTCATATTGTTCATTAGCCCTAATTTTAATTAATTAAAACAAATTATAATTAATTTACTCAGATTAAATATGAATCATTGGATTGCGCGCATTTAATAAGATTAAACATGGACCCTAGGATGAGCATACCCCCAGTCAAGCTGACTTGCGCCCATGGCCCCTGATCTCTCTTTCATGCAATCTAAGCCTTTCATTTTGATTACTTTGCATTTTATTTTCATTTATTTCATTTTGTTTTCTTTTATTTATTAAAAATAGTAAAACACCTCTAAAAATTCTGATTTTTTGCACCTTCACTCTAAATAATTTTAAAAACTCAAAAACATTTTTATTTTCATTTTTTGCATTAAAAATTTATTTTTAAATTATTTAATTGTATTATTTAATTAATTAATTCATTTTAATTAATTAAAAATACTTTTAGGTATTTAAAAATAACCAAAAAAATCATGAAGCATCCTTGAACTTTATAATCAATTTACAAACTCATTTCACTCATTTATTTTAGGTTTTGATTCTATTTTGAGAATTAAACTTGAATAAGAGTTTTCAAAATCTCCTTTTTCACAACCTAACTTCTAAAATTCACTTCTGATCAATGAAAATTAGTTTGTACTTGGTTCTTTTTGTATTCTTTTACATGTTGCATCTAATATCTAGAAAATTTAAATCATATTTTTTAATTGCATTTTCAATTTGATATGCCTTTTTTCTTTGAAAGGTACCCAAAACCCTAGTCTAACTTAGAAAAATCATAACTTTACTTTGGTGTAGCTTATGACCTCCATCTTTGGGGAGTGTTCTTATGGGTGTTTAGGGTTTGTTTGGTTGCAATTTCAAATTTTTATCATGTGTTTTTCTTCTGTTTTGATCATGGACCTCTCATGCATTCTAAAAACCCTAATTTGCCATGTATACTTGCATTCATCTTTGCATATTCTCATCATATGAACTTCTCATGACATATCATGCATTTGTATGTCATCTTAGACACCTTAGGTCATGTGAGAACATTGGTTGATCATTGTCACCTTCATTTGTTTCATTTCATCTTGTTTCATACCTTATGCATTCATACTAACCCTTTCAGGTGCTTCAGGTAAGTTGATCAGGATGTGGATGTGAATCCACATCCCACCTCTTCTTACCCTTTCATATGCATTTTTACTTGTATTTGAAGGGAATTTGATTCACTTGTGTTCTCTCTTTCTCTTATCCCACTCTTAGGTTACTTAACTTCTTCAGGAAGTAAGTAACCTATTCTTCTATCTCCTTCCTTAGTGGCCAATCTGAAGACTTTATTTATGCCTTACAAACCATAGGAAATACAAGCATGATAACTTTAGGGTTGTGAATAGTCCCCCTTAGTTTTTACCTTTTGAGTCTCCTTGAGTCTTTGTTTCTCATCTCAATAACAAAGGCTAAACAGTTAATGTTTTAGGGCTCTGTATTAGGGTTATGCATGTATCCTTATATTAGGATGGAGTGTATAATTGTAATGTTTATTGTTAAACCTTTAAGTTGTTTTCACCTTCTAATCAAAACACCTAATAATTATCAAGACTTAAGCGTGTAACTTGGGCCTTATATTAGGGTTACATCTCTGACTCTGGGTCAGAGGGACTAACCCTAGTGTTTAATGGACAAGTCCCCCTCAGGTTTAGTCTTACAAACATAAAATTCACTTCTTAATCTAACCTCTAATCAAAATCCACTTTAATAAAGGTTTGTTATTTAATGATTTTAATCCCTGACCATGGATTAAGTTGAGGTATCTTCCTCATCTTAAGTGTCCTCATCTATCATCCTTCTCTTAGGATGATGTAATGAGTTCACTAATCCATTATTAGAGATTAAACTCATTACTTAACATAAAACAAAAATCCAAAAAGACACTTGATAATTACAAGTAGGTTAATGATCTTAATCATGTATCATTAAGGTAATTAAGTTGGGATATTCATCTCACACTTAAGTAGACTCATTATCCCTAATCAGGGGTGATATAATGAGTTTATGACTCTTGATTATGGCTTAAGCTCATTATCCTATGCAAAACACCAAAAAACAATAAAAAACTGAAAACACAAAAACAAACAATAAACGTCTCCTCCGGGATTCTTTTCTCATCACACTCACTCTGAAAACGAGAACTCGCTTCTTCCGTCTAATGCAAGACAGTTAGCACTCGAGCCAGACGAGTCATACACTTGAGCATAGATAAGCAAGCAGTTCACACCAAAACACCAAGTCTCTTTGAGTCGAACTACGGTGTTCTAACTTCCTCATTGCACGAGAGGATACGTAGGCATAACTTAACGGTTATCGAACAAAAGTCCCCAAGTCTCCCCCCTCTTCTATTTCTAGCTTTCCTTTCTTAACCTCAGTTTGAACTCCTTTTCTTTTCGCGCTGTCACTTTGTAAATCCATCTCTTTTATGCATTGTTAGCACGTACACTTCCCCCCTTTTTAAACACAATCAGGTAAGCGTGGATCCCGTCGACTACAACGGACGATCTGGGTGCTAATTCCTTCCCAGGTCGTAACCAACCCCCTTACCTATTCTCTTTGGTTCGCAACCGTCTTATCCACTTCTTTCTAGGTTTATGCAGCATTACCTTTCCTTCGGGATAAAAATGCCTAGCTGACGACTCTATTCAACCTTCACCATCCGACCGTTCTCGCCGACAGTTCGCGTTTGCACCGGGACGAAATTTCGGGGAGCGACACACGGCCACTAATTCCAAATCATGCGTAGGATAATTCTTTTCATGCACTCTCAATTGTCTTAAAGCATAAGCCATAACATTTCTATCTTGCATCAAAACACCACCTAACCCAAACAATGAAGCATCATAAAACACCACAAATGGTTCCGTCGGATTTGGAAAAATCAAGATCGGAGCCGTTGTTAATCTTCTCTTAAGTTCAATGAAACTCTTTTCATAATGAATATCCCAAAAGAAAGCTTTTCCCTTACAAGTCAATTGCGTTAACGGAAGTGCCAACTTTGAAAATCCCTCAATAAACCTCCGATAATAACCCGACAAACCTAAAAAGCTTCGAATCTCCGTAACTGATCTAGGAACTTCTCATTGCATTAGCGCATCAATCTTGGATGGATCAACACTAATACCACCATCGGAAATAAGATACCCAAGAAAACTTACTTTCGACAACCAAAACTCACACTTCGACAACTTAACATACAATTGTTTCTCTTTCAGAATCTGTAACACAATCTTTAAATGCTCTTCATGCTCTTCTTGAAACATAGAATAAATCAAAATGTTGTCGATGAACACAACCACAAAACGATCCAACTGCTCATGAAAAATATGATTCATGTATTCCATAAACACACTCGGCGCATTAGAAACTCCGATTGGCATCACGGAATACTCGTAATGACCATACTGTATCCTAAAAGCCGTCTTTTGAATATCCTCTTCTTTCACACGAATCTGGTGATATCCTGATCTTAAATCAATCTTACTAAAAACACGCGCACCAACCAATTGGTCCATCAAATCATCGATCATTGGAAGTGGATACTTGTTCTTAATTGTCACCTTGTTCAACTGTCGATAATCAATGCATAACCGCATACTTCCATCCTTCTTCTTTACCAACAATACTGGAGCACCCCAAGGAGAAACACTCGGCCTAACAAATCTCTTGTCCAACAAGTTATTCAATTGCTTCTTCAACTCTACCAACTCTGATGCTGACATACGATACGGTGCCATCGAAATCGGTCTAGTACCCGAAACTAGATCAATTGAAAACTTAACTTCTCTTTCCGGCGGTACGTTCTTAATATCCTCTGGAAACACTTCTAGAAAATCACATACCACTGGGAACCCACTGAGCTCCACTTCGCTCTCCACTAACAATGATGCAAACAAACCAAACAATTGAGCTTCGTCCACTAAAAGTTTCTTCAACTCTTTCGTGGATAGGAAACTCTCTTCTTCAATATCATCCAAAGAAGGAAACCTTACAAACTTATGATAGCAATCTATATGAACTCTATTAAATTGCAACCAGTTCATACCCAAGATTACTTCCAAACACTCTAACGGCAAACAAACTAAATCCATAACAAAATCTTTACCATACATGGTCAAAGAATAACTTACACACACCAAAGAAGTAGTTATCGACCCTGAAGCAGGAGTCTCAATTACCATCTCACCACCCCCAAGAAGACATAAACAAATTCAAACGCTTAGCGCACTCAAGAGAAATGAACGAATGAGTCGCTCTTGTATCAATAATAGTAACTAAAGACGTACTATTAATAAAACATGTACCTTTAATCAAATGGTCTACACTAGTAGTGTCCTTCCCTGCTAATGCAAACACCTTTTTGCCCGCTTGAGCTTGCTTCGGCTTAGTACACTTCGTACTAATGTGACCCACTTCCCCATAATTGAAACACTTCACAACATTCCTTCTACACTCAGTAGTAGCATGCCCAAGACCTCCACAGTTTGAACATTTCCCTATGTTCTTCCCACACTCAAAAGACTTATGTCCCAAATCACCACACTTGTAACACTTAACGGGGCCAGAACTCCCCCCTCCAGATCTCTTATCAAAGTTTCCCCCATGCTTGCCCTTATCAGCTGGTGTCACATAAGGTCCACTTCTAGCTTGTTGCTTTCTTTTCCTCTCATTCAAACTCTTGTAATGTGTAGAACGAGCTTTGATATCCTCCTCGAAAATTCTACAACACTCCGTCAAATCCAAAAACCTTCTTATTCTTTTATATCCCACAGCCTACTTAATCTCAGGACGCAAACCATTCCCATACTTAATACACTTCGAGAACTCAACAGTAGCAGCAACATAATGAGGATGAAACTGGACCAACTCCACAAACTTAGCAGTATAATCCACCAGAGACATACTACCTTATTTCAGTTCAAGGAATTTCTTCTCTTTCTTCCCTTTCACACTCTCAGGCTAATACTTCTCCAAGAACTCAGCACGAAAAAACATTCCAAGTTATCTCTTCATCCTCTTCCTCAAGAGCTTGACTTCTACCAACCCACCAATCATCGGCTTCTTCCTTCAGCATGTGAGATCCAAGTTTCACCTTACTATATTCAGCATAGTCCATGACTCTGAAGATTCTTTCAATCTCTTTCAACCAATTCTAAGCACCATCGGGATCAAATCTTCCTTTGAAGACCGGTGGTTGATTCTTCCTGAACTCATCATTAGCATTCACATTCGGCGCACCCTGCACTACCCTAGCCATTGCTTCCAAAGCAGCAACCATCGCATTGTCATTTCTACCAGCCATATTCTGATCATTCCCAAAGACAACAACAAGATTAAACAAAATTTCAATCATCACAACAATAAGACAGACACAACTGACTCGACACTGGCTCTGATACAACTTAATGTAACACCCCCTTTCTATACCCCCAAATAATCAAATAATCATTTAGGCACACATTAAAAATTTCATCAGAGTATAATTGTGAAATTCTGGGATCAGATATGTGATGTCGAACCAGATGTTTAGACACTTGAAATCTTAAACAAAAATAATGAGCTAGTAAATTAAATGACACAGGAAATTGTTAACCCAGTTCAGTGTATCTCCACACTTACATCTGGGGGCTACCAAGCCAGGAAGGAAATCCAATATAAGTAATATTAATTATGGAGTTAAACCAATCAGTTTAATCCTTCACTTAATATCTACCCAAGGCAATTTCTACCTAAGACTCTACTTAGATATGAGTACCTACTCACTCCCCCTCAATCACACAGTGATCTTTACAATGATTAATAAAATTGAAGTCACACTTCATACACACCAGCTTGATCTTACTTAAAAGTTTCAATCAAGACACAATTCACTTTTTGCTTAAAAGCTCATAAAGTGACAAACAATTAAAACCTACTTAAATATAACTAGCTTCACAAACACCCTTTACAGTCTTCTAAAATTCGTGTTCTTTTCTTGAGTGTTTCAGTTCCTTAAATAGATGCTTGGTTTGTGGGCTTTTTGCAAATTATCCAGACTTTGATAAATCCCACAGTCATCACCTTGAATTAGGGTGAGTTAGTTTGTTATCTCCTTGAATCAAGGTGAGTTAGTTATTCTGTTACACTGGAACCAGATAACTAAGCTTCCTAAATATGCGCCTTGGAGTGCTTATCCTTTTACAATTAATTCCAGATATTTTCTCCTGAATTTAATCACTTCTGTTACGCATCATTTAAGTCAGATAGCAGGTTTGTGATGTCACAACATCTGGTGTGACATCCTGATGTCCTGAACTAAGTTCATAACTTTTACTTTGTTTGTTAATGTCACAACATCTGGTGTGACATCCTGAACTAAGTTCATAGCTTCTTGTTTGTCAAAAATTCTGCCAATTCTTAACATCTACAAACTCCCCCTTTGGCTAATTTTTGGCTAACACAATATTCTGGTTTTGTCAGAGAGCAGCAGAGTTCCTTTCAGTTGAATCATGTGAGAGCTAATAATTTGCTCCCCCTCAAACATGTATGTATACTGCTATGACTTGTTCAACAGACTTTGATATACCAATGAACATTCAAATATAACTTAGTTTAGAAGACAGAAATATAACATCAACATTGTTCATCAAACAGGCATTGGTCAATACACTTCTCCCCCTTGTTAGACAAAAATTAGGGGCCAACCATTACAGAAACAGAAACAGGAAAAAAAACATTCAGAAATACAAAGCAAAACAGACAATACATTTTCCACCACACACAGCTTCACTCAGACTCAGTATACTCTGTATCTTCTGTATCCTCAGACTCAGCATCAGATCCATCAACCTTCCCAGCAACCTCTTCCAGCTCCAATCTTTGCATTATGTCCTCAAGCTTCTTCTTCCTTTCATCCAGCTCTTTGCAGGTTGTCCTGAGCTCTGCAATTAGGGTTGCCTTTGATATAGGAGTTTTGACAGCAAATGGCCCAGTAGATGTCCCACCTGGTGCTTCAACATCTGCAACATGATGACTCAGAAACAGTTTGTAGTGAAAGGACAGTGGACTCTCCCTTTTACAGACAGAATCCTTGTCAGTAAGGATGCCTGGATATTGGTTGAGAATTATTCCACAAAGCAGTGATGGGAAGGCTATTGGAAGCTTGATTGCTGAGGTTCCTGCATGCTTTAGGGTTTGGTCAAAGATATATGCCCCATAATCCAACTTGGTTTGGGTGCCTACAGCACAGATAAACCTCCCAAGCCCAGTAGCTATAGATGAGGTGTGGTTGGTGGGGACCCAGTTGACTGTTCCAATCCTGTGCAGCATAGCATACTTTCTGGTTAACAAGCTGACAGATAGTTTGCCTTTGATTGGCCATGACTTGACCTAGTTGGCTGTGATGATTTTGCAGACTTGGTTATCAGTCTTGCCAAGCTCATTTGGCCCATCTAATTCTCTCCCCAGGTACTGATTTATCACCCTAGGAGAGAAATCTACACATCTTCCCTTAACATATACCTTCCTGAAATCCTCAGATTTCCCATCAACACGCCCTTCTTGTAGATTAACTATAAACTCTTTCACCAGTAGTTCATAACAGGGAGAAAAGTTGGAGACAGTTTTGAATAAACCAGCATTGGAGATTAAATCAATTACCTCAGTGCTTTCCAGGGCATTGCCTCCCAGCTCTCTTTCCAGAGCCACCCTTCTTTGATAGACATACTTCCACTTGCTTACACTAGAGACATGGTGGAAGGACACATTGTTCAGGGGTGCTTCAGGAACAGCAGTGGCAGTCCTAGGAGGTGCTGGCCTCTTTCTGGGTTAGGATGTTGGGACATCCTCCTCAACATCAGAGTCAGATGGAGTTGTGGCCTTCCTCTTCTGAGTGCTGACCTTACTCCATTGTTTTGTAGGTCCAAAAACAGTTTTGACCTTGTCCTTCTTGGGAGTTGACTGTTTCTTCTCAGGAGTTGCATGAGTAGTTGGCTTCTTATCCTTCCTAGCCTTAAGCCTCTTGGCTATGCTAGGATTAACAGATGCTATGATCTATGTGTCAGAGTCATCATCCAGGTTTTCCACTGGTGGAGGTTGGGAAGCCTCATTCTCAGCAGCTTGATCATCAGGAGCTTGATCATCAGTAGCTTTATCATCAGTAACTTGATCATTGTCATTTGGGGTTTTGTCCTGGCCCTCAGATGTTTCAACATTTCTTGGGACATCCTGTTGAGCAGGTATGTCCTCTTCAGCTTGGTTGATTTGGTCATCTTGTGGAGCAGGCATACTGTTCAGGGGAACAGACACCCCAGACACAACCCTTTGTTCCACCAGGATCCTGGTTACAAGCTGTTTGATTGATGCGTCCACGTAAGCAGGTGCTTTGAGGGTACTGGAAGATGAAGGGGTTCCCTTACTCTTGCTGAAGACTGGCTCCTTAGGTCTTCTTGCATGGGGAGTCCTGGGTTTTTGAGCAATAGGAATGCTTCCTCTGATCTCATTTATAGAAGTAGCATCCATTGGTACTACAGAAATTGGAGTTGCATTCACTACATCTTCTTGATTGAGACCCTCATAAATGGAGTTAGGGTTCGGATGTTGAGACATTTTTTCGATTGTAGAGGAAATGTTGAAAGGTTTGATAGATTTGGATGAGTTTAGAGATTCAGCTGTAGCATGCAAAACGTTCAGTGGTGCTAATGAGGATGTGAGGAGTTGAAAGCACGTTTGTACATTTATAAAATCCATTGCTATTGGAATTTTTAATATTGGAATACAAACAGTTATTGGCCAGACTAGTGCTGCCATCTGGTGATCATGTCACACGATGTCATGAGACATGCTGGCACTTCTCCATAACTGCTATATGTCACATATGCAGATTCCCAATTTACCCCTTAGGTTTTCAAATTGGGTAGCATCCAAAGCCTTAGTAAATATGTCAGCTAATTGCAGCTCTGTGGCTACATGCTCTAATGTGATCACCTTCTCTTCCACAAGGTCTCTGATGAAGTGATGTCTGATATCTATGTGCTTAGTTATGCTGTGTTGGATAGGATTTTTAGAGATGTTAATAGCACTTAAATTGTCACAGTACAATGTCATGACATCTTGTGGGACATTGTATTCTGTGAGCATTTGTTTCATCCATACCAGCTGTGAACAACTACTACCAGCTGCAATATATTCAGCTTCAGCAGTGGATAAGGACACACAATTTTGTTTCTTACTAAACCAAGAAATTAAATTGTTCCCTAGAAAGAAGCATCCTCCTGATGTACTCTTTCTATCATCGGCACTTCAAGCCCAGTCAGCATCACAAAATCCAGTGAGGATTGGTTCACAACCATGAGAGTACATTATGCCATAGTCACAAGTACCATTTACATATTTCAAGATCCTCTTAACCTGGTTTAGATGGCTCACTTTTGGTTCAGCTTGATACCTTGCACACACACCTACTGCAAAAGCTATATCTGGTCTGCTAGCTGTAAGATATAGTAGACTTCCAATCATGCCTCTGTACAAGCTTTGGTCCACACTCTCACCTTTGTCATCCTTTGTCAGTTTTAAATGAGTGGGGGTAGGTGTTCTCTTGTGACTTGCATTGTCCATCCCAAACTTCTTGACAGTGTTCTTTGCATACTTGCTTTGGGATATGAACATGGAGTCCTCCATCTGTTTTATTTGTAGTCCAAGGAAGTAAGTTAGTTCTCCCACTAGGCTTATTTCAAACTCAGACTCCATTTGAGTCACAAAATGTTTAACCATCTTGTCTGACATCCCACCAAACACTATGTCATCCACATATATCTGAGCAATCATAACCTTTCCCTCTTCATCCTTTACAAACAGGGTTTTGTCTATTCCTCCTTTCCTGTATCCATGTTTAGTGAGAAAGGTGGTAAGTCTTTCATACCATGCTCTGGGAGCTTGCTTTAGACCATACAGAGCCTTCCTCAGCTTATATACATGATCTGGACAGCTTGGATCAACAAATACCTTTGGTTGCTCCACATGTACTTCCTCATTAAGGTACTCATTTAGGAAGGCACTTTTAACATCCATCTGAAATAGTTTGAACTTTAGGATGCAAGCAATCCCTAGGAGTAGTCTGATGGATTCAAGTCTTGCTACTGGTGCAAAAGTTTCATCTAAATCTACCCCCTCAATTTGTGTATATCCTTGAGCTACAAGCCTAGCCTTGTTTTTTGTAACTACTCCCTGCTTATTAGACTTGTTTTTGTACACCCACTTAGTGCCAATCACATTAATGTCATCAGGCCTAGGAACAAGATCCCATACTTCATTCCTTGTAAACTGGCCTAATTCTTCCTGCATAGCAGAGATCCATTACTCATCATTCAGAGCTTCCTTGATGTTCTTAGGTTCTATCTTTGAAACAAAGCAGGAGCCTGAGATCATCTCTCTTGATCTAGTGATGACACCACTGTTGGGATCACCAATTATTAGTTCTTTAGGATGATCTTTCTGGATTCTGATGGAGGGAGGTTTGTTGGATTTCTCTGACCTTGTCTCAGTGAAGTCAAGATTATCACTTTCTATTTCAGCTTCAGTTTGATTGTCAGCAGATGTTCCAACATCATCATCAACATCTGTCTTTGCATAGGTATCATTAATAATCACATTCATTGACTCCATTATAACCTTGGTTCTGGAGTTAAATACTCTGTAAGCTCTGCTATTTATGGAGTATCCAAGAAATATCCCTTCATCACTCTTAGGGTCCATCTTCCTTCTTGGATCCCTATCATCCAGAATGTAGCACTTACTTCCAAATACATGAAAGTACTTGACTGTAGGTTTTCTACCTTTCCAGACTTCATAGATGGTGGATAAAGTTCCCTTTCTTAGTGTGACTCTATTGTGGATGTAGCATGTTGTGTTCATAGCTTCAGCCCAAAAGTACAGGGGTAACTTCTTGGAATGAATCATGGCTCTAGCTGACTCCTGAATAGTTCTGTTTTTCCTTTCAACAATCCCATTCTGTTGAGGGATGATGGGAGAAGAATACTCATGGTTGATCCCTTCTGAAGAACAGAAGTCTGAGAATTTTTTATTCTCAAACTCCTTTCCATGATCACTTCTTATTCTGACCACACAGCTTGCCTTTTCTCTTTGGATCCTATGGCACAGATCTTTAAATACCTCAAACACATCAGACTTTTCTTTGATGAAGCTTATCCAGGTATATCTTGAGAAGTCATCAACAACCACATAGGCATATCTTTTTCCACCAAGACTCTCTACTTGCATTGGTCCCATAAGGTCCATGTGCAATAATTCCAAGACTTTGGAAGTTGTCAGATGTTGAAGCTTTGGATGTGACATCTTGGTTTGCTTGCCTATTTGACATTCACCACACACTTTACTTTCATCAATCTTAAGTCTTGGGATCCCTCTTACAGCCTCCATAGATATGATCTTCTTTATTCCTCTGAGATGGAGATGACCCAGTCTTTGATGCCACAGCTTCACTTCTTCTTCTTTGGCTAAGGAACAAGTAGATGTGAGGCTGAAATCTTGGGGTTCCCACATATAGCAGTTGTCTTTTGATCTGGCTCCTCTCATGACAACTTTCTGTTCTTTATCAGAAACTATGCACTCAGTTTTGGTAAAGTTGACATTGTAACCTTGGTCACATAACTGACTTATGCTGATCAAGTTAGTAGTTAATCCTTTTACCAACAGTGCACCATCTAGACTTGGTACACCTGAGCAGTCCAGGGTCCTAACTCCCTTTATTTCCCCCTTTGCTCCATCTCCAAAGGTTACATAGCTGGATGAGTGTGACTTTAAGGCTACCAGCAGATTCTTCAGTCCAGTCATGTGCCTTGAGTAGCCACTGTCAAAATACCAGTCTTCTTTAGCAGATACTCTGAGAGATGTGTGTGCTATAGAGGCAACAACCTGCTTAGACCATTTTTGCCTGTTGTGAGGTTTCCTTTGATGCATCTGCCCTGTGTAGTGTCCATCTCTAGAGTTCCAAGGTTGCCTGTTGAACTTGTTCTTAGGCATGTACTGGTAGCTTTGATCAGTATAAAAACTAGCTTTAGGTATCCAGATTTTCTTGGTGACCTCTGTCTTCTGCTTAGGAAGGTGCTGGGAACTCTGATTTGGGTATCCATGCAGTTTGTAGCAAAAAGGTTTGATGTGACCAAACCTTCCACAGTGATGGCATCTCCATCTTTGATATTTCTTTTTCATCATGTTTTTGTCATGATGTTGAGACATCTGCTTGAACATCTTGTTTGACTTCATGGGATTTGGAGTTGTTTGACTGGTGCTAGCCTCAAAGTTTTGAGCTTTATTAAATTCCAGCCCAGTCCTATCCCCTGAGTGCTTGTTGTTGTTGAGAATGGCATCCAGTGTGTTTGAGCCACTGTTCAGCATTCTGACAGATTTGGACATATGCTCCATTTTGGAGTTGAGTAGGCTGACTTCACTTTTCAAAGTGTCAATGATCTCTAGATGACTTGCCTTTTCAGCCTTTAATTCCTCAATCTGCTTCTTCTGCTGTTTACTTTCCATGCATACTTCAGTGCTCCTTTTACACAGCATCCTGTAAGATGCTTCAAGCTCTTCAAATGTCAGATCCTCATCACTAGATCCCCCTTCTGTTTCACATACTCTAGCTAGAGCAGTGATGTGTTTTGCAGATTCTTCTTCTGACTCACTACCTGAGTCTTCATCTGACCAGGACACAGAGAGACCTTTCTTTTGCTTCTTTAGATAGGTTGGGCATTCACTTCTAATGTGTCCATATCCTTCACATCCATGACATTGGATCCCTTTTCCTTGGTTAGTCTTCTCATCATAGTTTGACCTTCTATTAGAGTCATAAGGTCTTTTATTCTCAGAGGTTGAGTTTCTTCCACTTGGTTTTGGCCTGTTGTCCATTCTTTTGAGAATTTTGTTAAATTGTCTTCCAAGCATAACAATTGATTCTGATAAGTTGTCCTCATAGCCTACTTCATGACTTTCTTCTTCTTTATCAGTGTATGAGACCAGGGCTATGCTTTTGTTTTTCTTCACAATTGTATCATTCATTCCCATCTCAAAGGTTTGAAGGGAACCAATGAGCTCCTCAACCTTCATTGTGCAAATGTCTTGAGCTTCTTCTATGGCAGTAACCTTCATGTCAAACCTCTTTGGCAGTGATCTGAGAATATTCCTTACCAACTTTTCATCACTCATCTTCTCTCCCAAGGCACCAGAAGTATTAGAAATCTCCAGGATGTTCATGTAAAACTCATGAATAGTCTCATCTTCCTTCATCCTCAAGTTCTCAAACTTGGTGGTGAGAAGTTGAAGTCTTGACATCTTCACCTTTGATGTTCCTTCATGAGTAGTTTTGAGAGTTTCCCAAACATCCTTGGCTAGCTCACAGTGATGCACAAGCCTAAATATGTTCCTGTCAATGCCATTGAATAGGGCATTTAAGGCTTTGGAATTTCCAAGTGTTGACTCTTCTTCCTCCTTGCTCCACTCTTCTTCAGGCTTCATCACTTTTGCCCCATCCTTATTGTCTTTGACAGGGTGCTCCCATCCTTTGTTAACTGCTTTCCAAGCCCTGCTATCAAGAGATTTCAAGAATGCTACCATTCTTGGCTTCCAGTAATCATAGTTGGATCCATCCAAGATAGGTGGTCGATTCACAGATCCTACATCTCTGTCCATGTTCCCAAAATTTGCAGTCCCTAGATCTCACCCAGTTATACAGGCAGGGTACCTGCTCTGATGCCAATTGAAATTCTGGGATCAGATATGTGATGTCGAACCAGATGTTTAGACACTTGAAATCTTAAACAAAAATAATGAGCTAGTAAGTTAAATGACACATGAAATTGTTAACCCAGTTCAATGTATCTCCACACTTACATCTGGGGGCTACCAAGCCAAGAAGGAAATCCAATATAAATAATATTAATTATGGAGTTAAACCAATCAGTTTAATCCTTCACTTAATATCTACCCAAGGCAATTTCTACCTAAGACTCTACTTAGATATGAGTACCTACTCACTCCCCCTCAATCACACAGTGATCTTTACAATGATTAATAAAATTGAAGTCACACTTCATACACACCAGCTTGATCTTACTTAAAAGTTTCAATCAAGACACAATTCACTTTTTGCTTAAAAGCTCATAAAGTGACAAACAATTAAAACCTGCTTAAATATAACTAGCTTCACAAACACCCTTTACAGTCTTCTAAAATTCGTGTTCTTTTCTTGAGTGTTTCAGTTCCTTAAATAGATGCTTGGTTTGTGGGCTTTTTGCAAATTATCCAGACTTTGATAAATCCCACAGTCATCACCTTGAATTAGGGTGAGTTAGTTTGTTATCTCCTTGAATCAAGGTGAGTTAGTTATTCTGTTACACTGGAACCAGATAACTAAGCTTCCTAAATATGCGCCTTGGAGTGCTTATCCTTTTACAATTAATTCCAGATATTTTCTCCTGAATTTAATCACTTATGTTACGCATCATTTAAGTCAGATAGCAGGTTTGTGATGTCACAACATCTGGTGTGACATCCTGATGTCCTGAACTAAGTTCATAACTTTTACTTTGTTTGTTAATGTCACAACATCTGGTGTGACATCCTGAACTAAGTTCATAGCTTCTTGTTTGTCAAAAATTCTGCCAATTCTTAACATCTACAAATTGAAACATGGCATAAAAGAGGCATGCCACATTATACGTGAAATTAAAAACATACAACACCTGCTCATATAACAATATGCAACGATGGGGTAACTTGCAACAAAAGGATTTAATCCTTACGCCCATATTCAACATTAAAATAACAGCGGAAACTTAACATTAATCAACATCAAACATATATATATATATATATATATATATATATATATATATATATATATAATCAAGTTTGTTCACCAATATATCATGTTTACATAAACATTCACCACCAAGATACATATACAAATGCATCACAAAAAGGCATCAAGCCGACCCTAGCTACCCGGTGCTACATATCAGAGCTGACCGACCAAAAGAATGAAGACGCGCTTCACAAAAAGACCTCCAGCAAACCTACTCTGCAATGCCTCATAGAGCATCATAAAATAGCAGAAGGGTGAGAAATATTATCATAATAACACTGCATATAATTATATATCTTAACATGAAAATATACATATACATATTCTCACCACAATTCATTACTCATCACACAGATACATCACAATGTATATAAACCAACCAAGCATATTCCTTATGCACAATTTCACTATTTCACATCATTATACAAGAACATATATTATTCATGTTTATTCACCAATTTCTATCACTTCGCATAAACATACATTATTCATGTTTATTCACCAATTTCAATTATAAATGATAAATGCAAATCATAGAGACTGAATCATGACTCTATGCAAATGCAATGCGGTACCGACTCAATCATCTCAAGTTCACTCAGGAACTTATTGGAATCATCGCTCGTTATCTAGAGTAACTCCCCATCGGGCATACGATGTTCACCCATTGCTCACACCCCACATGGGCGCACAATATTTATAGATTACTCACACCCCACACGGGCACACAATCTGATTGCTCACACCCCACATGGGCACACAATCATTTATGAATAAATCACTCATTGCTCACACCCCACACGGGCACACAATGTTTATGGATTGCTCACACCCCACACTGGCACACAATCCGATTGCTCACACCCCACACAGGCACACAATCATTTGTGAATAAATCACCCATTGCTCACACCCCACACGGGCACACAATCTGATTGCTCACACCCCACATGGACACACAATCGTGTTGTAATCATTGCTCACACCCCACATGGGCACACGATGTTACAACGGATTCACATAGAATCCCACAACACAAGAATGCATACATTATGCTTCACATGCAAAATAACACACACCATTCTTGAAAATGCATACATATTCCCAATATAATTGTGCATTCATCTCATACAACCACAAACAACTATACACATTCGCATTAATTACGCCAAACGGCCACGAACTCTCTCACTATCAACACACATTCATATTTACATCACAAAATGCATTTATTTGTCAAACGGCCACTATACCACAACCAATCCCGCAATTCCTTAACTAACATAATTACTTTTTTTTTCTTCCGGAAAAGTCGGGTAAAAACTACATATTTTAGCATCAATAGCTTCTACATGTTTTTAGCTTCGAATCGATATGTGGAACGCTTAAAACAGACACTCGGATCAAAAGTTATGAAATAAAACACAAAGTTCCAACTTCTAGGTCTCGCTGAGCGAGGAGCATGCTCGCTGAGTGAAAAAAGTTCTAGAAATCTCGTTGAGCGAGGGAACGCTCGCTGAGCGAGAACTGCGATTTCAGCAGCATCTCAGTTACGCAACAGTCCTACTAAACACCTCCAAAACTCAAATAAACTTCCATAAACATGATCATTAACATGTATTCATTATCATACTTCAATTATATCAAGTTCTAACCGATTAATCTACCAATTTCTTAGATTTTCCATCAAAACCCTAAACCCTAACTTTCTCTAAACTTCTCCAAAACAAAAACCCAATCAATCTAATACATACATAATTATACACAAGGTTAAGATAACAACATTTTACACCCTTATCCGATTGTTTCGATTCCTAGGAGCAATCTTGAAGAATTCCAACTTTTCCTCTTTTTCTCCTCTTTTCTTTTCTCCTCATTTTCTTTCTCTTCTATTTCTTTCTATCTTTTTCTTTTTCTTCTTTTTCCACTCTTTAACTTTCTATCTATGTTCTATTTTCTATTTCTACCAGATATCATTTTCTCACAAAAATACAATTCTACCTAATTTCTAACTTATCATTAATTAGCAAATGTCTAAAATACCCTCCAATCTAATTTTACCCGAAAATTCTCAAAACGGTAAAATAATATAAAATATCAACATATCACATAAACACACAAATTTCATAACTAAAACAATTATCACTCAATTCAAATAAAAGACTCAACAAAATGGAATAATCGAATCGGGGCGTTACAGGGAACCTTGCCTCAGTGTTGGGGACACACTATAAATACCCTCTTTCATTAGAGGGTCATGTATTCTATTCTCTAACCTTTTCATTGTACTTGTTCACTCCATAGTTCTCTCTCACTTTGGCATCGGAGTACCTTGCAGGTACACCCCTCATTTTCTCCACCGTAGAAGTTGCTCACAACTAGAAGGTTTCTCCTAATCGGGTCAGATCAATCTTTCATAGGAGAAATTACTCACTCCAAATGCAATTTGCATAAATTCAACAAAAACCATTTGTTTTATTTGTCATAGGATTCAACTTGTCGGTAATTTCTCTATTTTGTTGTAGTCGAGTTTTATCTTGCTTACGTTGTATTCAAGGTTTGAATACCCTTAATACTCATATCAATATAAATCTTGCTTATAAAAAAATGTATTCATAAGTTGTTCTAAACACATAGTTTAATTTGTATCAGAGGGTTATAATACGAATCAAATGTATTCAATTTTTTTTAAGCTTATATGATAAGTTATAACTTTTTAATCACACAATATTACACATTTTATTTTTAAAATATTATTTATGTATTTTTATCTTTAAATAGCCTATTAGTTATATATATATATATATATATATATATATATATATATATATATATATATATATATATATATATATATATATATATATATATATATATATATATATATATATATTATTAATAAACTCTCTTATTTCCCCCTCGTAAATTAAACATATTTTTAATTAAAATTTCTTATTTTTTTCTCCTCTCTCCTCTTTTGAACTAAACATATATAAAATAAAATAAAAATCCCTTTCTTTTCTCATTCCTTAATTAAAATATCTCCACTTCTCTCTTTTATTTGAATCAAACACATCCTAATGCACATGATTATATTAAATAATGTGTTATTTCCATAATTTAAACGATTGATTTTTCTTCTTACAATTTATAACAATAGTTAAAGAATTAAAAGCAATGAGTAAATTAATATTTAATGTTGTCGGTGTATAACTAAATAATGAACTTTCCAATATAAAATTATTTTAAAATCATTTGACCAATAAAAAATAATATATAAATATGAGAACCCTTCTAGAAGTTCTAGAAGTCTTAGCAACATGGTAAACCCCATTTTCTACGTGTAGGGCACTGCTTGCATTAAAATGGGGTTGTGTGAGTCTATTGTGGACCCATCTCAACTATTCGTGTCCATCTCTCTTTCACAACTCTCATGACAACAAGTAAGTAGTAACTGTCGACAATACTATTCGTTACTCTAGATATACAAAAGTAACGACAAAAGCTTCTAGAAAGAAAATTCCATCCACTCTAGCATGCACTAGGTTCTGAGGAATCTTATCGTAGATTATAATTCATGCATTTTATTATTAAAATAAATCATTCTATATAAAGCTAAGATATTTTCAGCTAATATTAAAAAAATCATTCTATAAAGCAAATATATTTTCACTTTTTTTTTTCTTCTTAACGAGATGTTTGAAATAAAATAAAACAAGTTGAGGTTCTTTTGGGGTTTTCAACTAATCTTAGAAAAATATCTATATTGCTGTCGTTTGTGTTTGCTCGTTAGAACTTATAGAGGAATAAAAAGGAAAAAAAAAACAAACAGTTAGTATTAGGTTAAATATCAATAAAAACTGTTGTTTGCAATTTTGAAAAAAATACATGAAAAATAAAATGAAAATTTTAGCGAAATAAGACATATTGATGAAAATATGTTATATATAGATTGGAGGAATGTGAAATATATATATATATATATATATATATATATATATATATATATATATATATATATATATATATATATTGTTCTAGACTGGGTCAATGCACTTTGCGTCGAGCAGAGGCCCAGTCGTCGGGCATGACTTACGGTCCAATACAAGGGGGCGTGGGGAGAGCGTCTCCCCACGTACTTCACGTCACCCAATTGTCCCCTATTATCTTCTGATTTTTAGGGGCAGTTGTACCAAGGACAATACCACGTGTTATGTCTTATATGCTCCTATGCAGTTCTTGGAAGTTCTTCCTTGAGCCTAGCTAACCCAGTCATGGGCAGAATCTTAGCCCAGCGCTGGGGGCACACTATAAATACCCTGTCACCAGAGGGTCAAATATTATTGATATTCTTTTCTACTCTACCTATTTTGTACTTGCACTTCGTATACACTTTTCTCACTTTGACATATGAGTACCTTACAGGTACACCCCCAGTTCACCACCGTAGTTGTTTATCACTAGAAGGTTCCTCCTGATCAGGTCAGATTATATACATAAAGAGAGTCAGAATCAACTTACTCCAAGAGTAATTCTTTTCAACTTACTCCATAATTGTAGTCTTCAAATTAAATTTAATCAATGATTAAATTAACATTTATACTTATAACCATCATATTGAATCTAATTTAAAGGCTACGATTATGGAGTAAGTTAAAAAGACTTACTCTTAGAGTAAGTTGATCCTGACTTATATATATATATATATATATATATATATATATATATATATATATATATATATATATATATATATATATATATATATATATATATATAAGTGGAGAATATTCTTACTCCAGGAGTAAGTATCAAAATCTTACTTCATATCTTGACAATTGATTCATTTTTAATCAATGGTTATAATAATTAGCCAGTAATTAAATATGGAAAGAGAAACAATTAATCACATATTGAATAATTACTAATTATTATAACCATTGATTACAAATGAATCAATGATCAAGATGTGGAGTAAGTTTTAATAACTTACTCCTAGAGTAAGAATATCCAAACTCTCTCTCTCTCTCTCTCTCTCTCTCTATATATATATATATATATATATATATATATATATATATATATATATATATATATATATATATATATATATATATATATATATATATATATATATATATATATATATATATATATATATATATATATATATATATATATATATATATATATATATATATATATATATATTAAATGCCACATAAGTACTTTTGTCTAAAAAGTGGTCTTTTCTTACCCCTAACCAAACTAAACTTAATACTCTTTGGACTTTGACTATTAAGTTACTCTTAAAAACACAGATTTTCTACATGGATTTTCTGATTTTCGGTCAACTAAACTATGTTATACTTACATTGTAACCATGTTTTCTCCATCAGAACAAAGTTCATGCTACACTTTATCTCTGCAAACACACTCCTCAATACATTAAAACCCTAAATCTATTCCAATTCTACAACATAATGTTGTATCTTTCTCAAGCAAACACTACCTTCTACCTTCTACAAGCAAACACTACCTTTTACCCTCTCCAAGTCTAAATTTCTTCATCCCTGCTCTAAACTTCTATATTTTTTACAGCTTCATTGTCGACCTCAATTTCGTTTTCGGGTTGGTTTTGATTTCGGTTTCCTGCATTCGATTTTAATTTCAGTTTGATTTGGGATTCCTACCTCTGATTTTTGGCACACGCTTCAGATATCCAATGAGGAACTATTTATATTATTTTTTTCTGCTACAATTGGAACTCACTGCTTTTGATTTTACATAATTATTTCTTTTCACAATGTCTAAATTGCATGGCTTTGACATATGTGAATTTTTCCTTTTCGTTTACAATTTGGAGCTTGAGGGTTTGGCTTCCCAAATTATATAAATAGAGAAATCAAAGTTTTTTTTAGGGTTTATGCTTTTTTGTTTTGATTTAAGATTGTGTTGGTGATTTAGTGTCATCAATGCATTTTAGTAGTAATGAGATTTACTACAGGCCAAAGCATATACGTTAAAGCTTGGAAACGAGTTAGGGTAGTGCGGAGTGCACGCTCGTCAAGCCAACATATAATTGAATGCGAATAACTTAAACGGGGTTCCAAGGGGCGAAGCCCCTGGCGGGGTGCGGGGCAGCGCCCCGTGGGGTTCCAAGGGGCAGAGCCCCTGGCTGTTTGAACTTTCGAACCTATCCCCAACGGACATAACCATTTCCGAACTGGTGTGTCATTTCGTTTGAATTATTGAACTCCTATATAAGGAGTCGTTTGGCCTCTTTTTCGGTACACATAACAAAACATAAACCTTCTATTTCCTGAATAATTTCTTGTGCCAAGAAACTATTTGTTCTTGAAGAATTATCCCCACAAAGATTTCGTGAACCCAGGCATAATAGGGTCGAAATACTTTGTTCGGAAAGTGAACGAACACGAGAAATCCAAGATTATCAAACCATTTATCCAACAGATTGTTGGTGTTGCAGGAATGAGGAAAGATGGTGGCGACGTTTCTGTCGATTTTAGATTGATAATGAAATGACAAGTTTTTGTTGATCAATATAAAGTGTTGATTAATATTTCATTGTATACTTTTTATTGACCTGGAAGACTTTGGAGATCAGCCATTGTTAAAGAAACAATATTATCATGAAAATTGTCCGGGTTGTAAGGTGGATGAAGCCAAATAATTGAAAAAGGATTTTACATTCATAAATGTTTTCAATATATGAATGGTTGTTAAATGCACCAGTAAGCAACTTAATGCAATTTCCTAATGTGCTTTTATCATTGAAATTGTTTATACTATAATGAATCTCTTTGTTATATTTTTTTGTGGGATATTGTTACAGCTCTTCCTATAGCATCTCTATTTCCTTATTTTTATTTCATGGTGAGTGATTATTTACTGTTATGAAATACTCACTAATTGTCATATTATCATTAATATTAATTACTGTAGTATTGTGCAGTGTCACTTTTTAGAGCTTTTCTTTTCTTATTTCTTGAGAGTGCTTTTATATTTTAGTTCTGGAATCGGTGGTGTCCATTGCGCAACTGGTAGTTAGAATTTCGGATTGGCGTTTTTCTATTATTGTCTGTGTAAAGTTAATGTTAGCTTTGGAATGTTCTTTAGTGAATGCTGCAAAAACTCCATAAATATATTTTGTTGGTTCACAGTAGAAATCTTTTGTTGAGGTAATTTCTCTTTGGTATTTTTGATATTGATGCATATATTATTCATTCTTAAACTAAAATTTGAATTGTGGTTTTAAATTTGAATAGAAACCTAATAATTCAAGCCCATTAAATTCAAAATCCAAAGTGTTTGGAAAAGTCATAGTTGTTGATGATGATCACAAAACACCACGAGACCAATCTAAAAAAATTGAAGTAATAACAATTATACGATTGATTCAATGTATATATATATATATATATATATATATATATATATATATATATATATATATATATATATATATATATATATATATATATATATATATATATATATATATATATATATATATATATATATATATATATATATATATATATATATATATATATATATATATATATATATATATATAGATAGATATAGCGATTTAAAAAACTTTTTGGAAATAATTTAAAAATTAACACAGGACCTATTACATCGGTTACTATTATAACCGATTTAAAAAACTTTTTGGAAATAATTTAAAAAATAACACGTGACCTATTACATCGGTGTTGTACAATAACCGATTTAAAATATTGTCTAAAAAAAATTTCAAAAATTATTAAATATAATGTTTTTAAATATATTAAGGGCTATTACATCAGGTTTTAATTGGTCAACCAATCCACTGATGTGAAATCCAATCCAAAAATAAGTAAAACCCTAAACACAAAAACATTAACGCATTTACCGTATCTTCTTCCAAACTCTCTATTTCTTCTTCCAAACACTATCGCTACTGTATCTTCTTCCATACAACTGTTACGCCGCCGCCGCCTCCACCCTCCACCCTCCGCCGTCCAACGCACACGAAGCAGCATTCACCCTCCCCCGCCGACGCCCTTCACCGCAACCCGCCGAGGCACGAACGCAGCCGCTCCACCGCAACGGCGCCGCCGATACACTTAACACCTCCTCCACTACAACGAAGCAACCTCCACCCTCCACCGCCTCCACCCCCCTCCGCCGACCAAACCCTCCAACGGACACAAAAAGGTTTGAAACAGTGATTTTTTTCCTATAATTTCAATATATATATATATATATATATATATATATATATATATATATATTAATTTTTCTTTGTTTAATATATTAATTTCAATATATATATATATATATATATATATATATATATATATATATATATATAGTTTTATATTTGTTTTTAGCCATTTTATTTTATACATGTTGTGATACTATTGTTTCTCGTAGAATTTGTGTGTCGACGAGAACTTCTGCATCCTCACCCGTGAGTCATCTGGCCGGCCACACAATATTGCAGGTTCTTTTTTAATTTTTTATAACTTCTCACTTCTTCTTTATGCATTTCACATGTTTACACGTAGAGACTTTTGCATCCTTTCTAATGTCCAAGAGAGCGACTATTGTAGGCGTCTAAATGATTTACCTGATATGTATGTATTAATTTCGGAATATAGGTATGAATCGTAGTTGGATAAAAGCTAATTGATTAAGTGTTGAGTATGAACATGGAGTGAAGGAATTTCTACAGTTTGCTGAAAGAAATGCTAAAAAAAATCTTCCTCCTCCTAAAAGTAATGGTGAAAAAAGTGTTGATGTGCCTTTTCTCTGTCCATGTGTTCGTTGTGAAAATCACGAACCAAAACTTAATAAGAAGGAAATAATGGATCATCGAATTTGTCATGGGATTTGTCAAAGTTATACACAATGGATATGGCACGGTGAGGTAGTAGAAAAGTCAAATGTGTCCCAAAAAGATAATATTGGTGTAGAAATGGATGATGATCGTCTGGAAGACATGATGCGTGATATTGGACAAGATTCGTTTAAAAAGGCACATGCATATGATACTTTATGCAGTGACAAGGATAAACCTTTGTACCCGGGATGCACTAATTTTACACGTTTGTCAGCCGTGTTAAAATTGTTTAATTTGAAGGCAAATAATGGGTGGACTGATAAAAGTTTTACCGAATTGCTTGAATTGTTGACACAGATGCTTCCAGAAGGTAACATATTGCCAAATTGTTATTACGAGGCAAAAAAGATATTGTGTCCAATGGGTTTGGAGTATGAAAAGATACATGCATGCCCTAATGATTGCATATTATACAGAAAAGAGTATGTAAACTATAATCATTTTCTGAAGTGCAAGGCGTCACGCTACAAAAAGAAAGATGGTGATTCTAGTGATGATGAGGTTGTCAAAAAGGGTCCTCCCGCGAAAGTGGTATGGTACCTACCAATAATTCCAAGGTTCAAGAGACTCTTCGCAAATGCAAATGACGCAAAGAATCTTAGATGGCATGCCAAAGAAAGAAAATGTGATGGACAAATTCGTCATGTAGCTGATTCTTTGCAGTGGAAGAAAATAAATTCTTTGTTTCCAAATTTTGGCAAAGAGTCGAGAAATCTTAGACTTGCACTTTCTACTGATGGAATGAATCCGTTTGGTAATCTAATTACTAATCATTCTTCTTGGCTTGTTCTCCTGATGATTTACAACCTATCTCCTAGGTTGTGCATGAAGCGTAAATATATTATGTTATCCATGATGATTTCAGGCCCAAAATAACCGGGAAATGACATAGATGTTTATCTAAGTCCCTTGATTGATGATTTAAGAGTATTGTGGGAGGAAGGGGTGGATGTTTTTTATGCATATTCTGGTGAACAGTTCAATATGCATGCCATGTTGTTTTGCACCATCAATGATTTTCCGGCTTAAGGTAATTTGTCTAGTTATAAAGTTAAAGGGCATAATGCATGTCCTATATGTGATGAAGACACAAGTTACCTCCAACTTGAAAAAGGAAAGAAAACTGTTTATCTTGGGCATCGAAAATTTCTAGCTCGTTATCATCCATATCGTAGATTGCGAAAAGCTTTCAATGGGGAACAAGAGCATGGTCAAGCTCCAAAGCCCTTAACTAGAGAGGAAGTTTATCAACGACAACAGGGAATTAATGTTGTCTTTGGAAAATACAAAAAGAAATCAACTACGAAAAATTTATGGAAAAAGAGGTCGATTTTCTTCGATCTTCCATATTGGTCTAGTCTTGATGTAAGACATTGTATTGATGTGATGCACGTGGAGAAAAATGTATGTGATAGTTTACTCGGAACACTTCTCAACATTCCCGGCAAAACAAAAGATGGTTATAATGCTCGTGTGGATTTGGGTTTGATGGGTATACGAGAAGAGTTAACTCCATAACATATAGGCAACAAGATATATTTGCCTCCTGCCTGCTACACTTTGTCTAAAAAAGAGAAAACAAGTTTTTGTGAGTGTTTATAAAGTATTAAAGTTCCGCATGGTTACTCATCAAATGTCAAGAGGCTTGTATCTGTTAAAGATCTCAAACTAATTGGCTTAAAATCTCATGTCTGTCATGTCTTAATGCAACAGCTACTACCAGTGGCTATTCGTGGGATATTGCCTAACAATGTTAGGAAGACTATAACCAGGTTGTGCTTATTTTTCAATGCAATTTGTTGTAAATCCATTGATCCATTAAAGTTAGATGATTTGGAAAATGAGGCTACAGTTATCTTGTGCCAATTAGAGATGTATTTTCCTCCTTCATTTTTCGACATTATGGTTCACTTGATTGTTCATCTAGTAAGGGATATTAGATTATGTGGCCCAATTTTTTTACGATGGATGTATCCAACAGAATGATACATGAAGATCCTAAAAGGTTATACAAAAAATCCACACCGGCCGGAAGCATCGATTGTTGAGAGGTACTTTGCAGAAGAGGCAATTGAGTTTTGTTCAAACTATTTGTCAGAAGTGGATGCTGTAGGGGTTCCTAAGTCTCGTCATGATGGAAGATGTGGGGGTATGGGTACACAAGGTTTAAATGTCAAGAGCTTAAGTATTGATGTGGTTGTTCAAGCTCATTTGTATATTTTGAACAACACGGATGAAGTTCAACCTTACTTATCTGCTCACAAAAGCATCATAAAGAAAAGGCACCCCAAGATGAATGAAAGATGGTTGTTAAAAGAGCACAATAAGAGTTTCTCTGAGTGGTTTAAAGAGAAAATTGCTAATGATGATAGTGCATCTAATACAATTAAGTGGTTGTCCTATGAGCCTAAATGTAACATAATAACTTGGAGTGGATATGATATTAATAAAACTTGCTTTTATACAAAGTCAAAGGATGACCGTAGTACCACACAAAATAGTGGGGTGATGATTGTGGCCGAGTCCATGCACTTCTCTAGTGCTAAAGATAAAAACCCGGTTATGGCATCTACACCCTACTTTGGGGTGATTGAAGAGATTTGCGAAGTTGATTATGTTGTGTTTAAAGTTCCCGTATTTAAATGCAAATGGATTGATATCAATAGTGGTGTAAGAATTGATGAATTTGGAGTTACATTGGTTGATCTTAGCAAGTTAGCTTATGCGGACGAACCTTTCATTATGGCGTCTCAAGCAAAACAAGTGTTTTATGTCACAGATCCTTCTGATAAAAGGTGGTCGGTGGTTATACAAGGAAAGATGCATGATAGTGATGAAAATCAAGATGCCAACCTTGATATTTCTGAAACTCCTCCTTTCTCAATAAATGTGCCTACCTTCATTGAAGAAAATGAAGAGGATGATGTGCATGTTATTCGCACAGATCATGGAGAAGGGATATGGGAGGACTAGTAAGTTATTTATTTATTTATTTATTTTGTGCTTGCTTTGATGTCTAATTGTTTATATTATTTGCTTAATTTGATGTCTAATTGTTTTTATTTTATGTGAACAGATACATGACTGATTCAACAGACAACCCTTCTTCATCTAGTGACCCTACAAAAAAAAGAGTTAGAGGTCCCACTTTGATGACACAAATTGACAAAGTTCACCAAACAGGTGAGAAGATAAAAGTGATGTTTGATCCAAGAACCCATGAATGTACGGGTGTTGGTAAAAATATTTCAAATTGTTAGAGTTACATAGCGTCTCTTGCTCGACAGAGATGTAGTATTTTAAAAGATGAGTGGAAAAACGTAGATAATGACATAAAAGAGGCTATTTGGACTGATGTTCAGGTATTTTTGCTTAATTTGATGTCTAATTATGTTTTATATTCATATGCTAATAACATATGTTATATATTATATGTGTAGGCTCATTTCACTATTCCAGAACCTCATGATGCAAAAAAGGATGCATTGAAGAAATAATGGATTAAATATGCTGGAGAGCGATGGAGAGATTTTAAGACACAAATCACAAGTGAATATATTAGAAAGCCCAAAGATGGTCTCGCTCCTGCATATATCAGATATCCTTATATTAAAGAAGAAGTATGGAAAGAATTTCTGAAGTCTCGAGATACATCTGAATTTAAGGCTAGTATGAGTTATAACATTTTTATAACTTTTTATTATGTTTAGTATGCTTAATAACATTTTTATCATGTTTAGTATGATTAGTAACTTTTTTAGTTTATAATAGGAAAAAAGTCAAAAGGGTGCAAAAAATGTGGCTAAGAATGCATACCCACATGTATTATCTCGTGGAGGGTATCGCTTGCTTGTGGAGAAAATGATAAATGAAAAGAGATCATTGAGAGATGATTCTAACTTAGATGATACGGGTAGCCCATCTCCACCTTCACGCCGTGAGTTATGGAAGAGAGCACGACAAAAGAAAGGGGGAGAATACACATCACAGGCTACACAAGTTGTTGCAGAGAAAATTGTAAGTAAAATTACGAAAATTCTTCAAGTATCATTATAATTGTGTTTGATAAAAACTATTGACAAAGTTGTGGTGCATTTGTAGGATTCTCTAGTTGAAGAAGTTGAAAAGGGTGCATTTGTTCCGGATGGACGTCACGATATCTTAACAGCAGCCATTAGAACATCTGAGCATGGAGGTCGTGTTCGTGGTGTTGGAAAACACCATAAACAAAGCATTTTATTTGGAAGATCACGTCAAAGACAAGATATCGATGTATCAGAACAATTTTCACAATTGTCATCTCAATTAGAAGCAACAATTAGAGCGGATTTAGCGCAACAGTGGGTTGAATAGCGTAAGGCAATGCAACAATCTTTCATGGAGACACTTAAGTCTATGGGTATCTCCCAAAGCACAGAAAATAATAAATGCATTGAACAAAGGGAAACTGTGGATGGAAGCGGAAAAGGAAGTTGTTCAGTTGTAAAAGTAAGCAAAATGGAAGAGGAAGACAGTGTTGAGAGATTAGTAAAAATGGTTCTGAAAAGGAGTGACACACAAATGGATTACTTTGAATTAGAATTAAGTCATTGTGTGAATGTCTCAAATTTTTTAATGTCAGCGAAATGTATCAGAGAGTTGTTGATGGGACAACATTGGCTTGACGTTTCTACTTTGCAAGTATGGTCCACGTAAGTATATTTTCTTTTTTATTACTCTCAAATATTTTAATATGTTATAACTCTTGTCACTTTGATTCTAATGTTTATGTTATAATTATTAAGGTATATTCATCGTATGTGTATTGATTTATCACAATCAGATGTATATGGGATATTGGACTCTGCTTTGTGTTCGTATGTTGATAATGTGGCAAAAACTGAAGCAAGAGTTAGAAAATACATACAAGACAAGCTACGTGATCACGAAGAGAAAGTGTGTCACTTGCTACCATTTATTCATGGGTATGTTTGTATGAAATTCTATTTTATAACTTTGGTTGCATAGATATTTCAATTTTGTTAATATGAAATTCTGAGTTTTGTACTTCAACACGCACATACAGAAATCATTGGCAATTAATAGTCATTTGTCCAAAAGACAATACAGTGGTTGTCTTCTGTTCACTTCATCGGGAACTTAATCAAACCATGACGAAACTTGTTACAAAGTAAGATTATCTTTTATGTTCACTATATCTTATATACATAATTTGTTACAAAATTAATTCCATATTTTATGTGGCTTTATATGAATTTTTTTCCCTTCTAAATTAGTGCTTTAGGGGTTCATCAAGCGGCACATGGCATTAGAAGAAAGCCTAGATGGCTTCGACCCAAAGTAAGTGGTGTAAATTATAATTATAAATTTAATTTTATCATATAAGTATTCACTAATAATGTCATATATTCATTTGCAGACAAGGAAACAAAATAACTCTGATGATTGTGGGTACTATGTAATGAAAAATATGTTGGATATTGTCTCTGCAAAGATAACCGATAATTGGATGACGGTAATAAAAATAACTTTACTTTGTTATTTACTTTGCATTTTGCAACTTAATGTGAATTTTCCAAAATAACTCTATATTGTTATTTATATGTTGTAGGTATTTAATGACCCAACAGAATTAACAGAAGATGATTTGTATGATTTGTGACTCCGTTAGGCAACATATTTCTTTGAGTTATATAAAATGTAAGCTTTATCTGGTAAGATATATAGAATTGTCTGATTTGATCCTATTGACTTTGGTGTTGTTTGTTGGTTAATTGGTATTATTATTTATTTTCAGGAAATTTGATTTTGGTGTATTTCTACCGAAGTTACAACTCATATTCTTGTGGATATTGTAAGTTGGTATTCAAGTGGGGGTAATATTGGTTGAATGTGTATTTTTTTGTTGTTGTAGTAGTAAATTTTAGTAAAAACCTCCTATTGAGATGACTATATGTGTATACTAGATATTTGGTGTATACTTTGCATTTTAGTAAATTTTAGTACATTTTGAAGAATATATGTGTATACTAGATATTTGGTGTAACGAATATTGGTGAGAAATATATGAAAATAGCGACCTAAATGTGGTCTATGTGAAGGAAAAATTAGGTACCAAAAAAATTATAGGAATTGCTAAAAGATTAGGTACCAAAAAAATTACAGGAATTGCTAAAAAATAGTCATATTATATAAAATTACTACAGTACTTTTTACATCGGGCGAATGGATAAACCGATGTAAAAAGTATTGTATGGCATACTTTTCACATCGGGTGAATGGAGAACCGATGTAAAAATCCTCCTGTATGGCATACTTTTCACATCGGGCGAATGGAAAACCGATGTAAAAACCCCCCTGTGGCGCATACTCTAAAAAAATTTAAATACCTTTTTACATCGGTTATAAGCAAGAACCGATTTAAAAACCACACCTATTACATCGATTTTATCATACAACCGATGTAAAAACTACCTTTTACATTAAAAAAAATTATATTTTTTTTTCACATCAGACTTAAAAATTAACCGATGTGGTTGACATATTTTTTACATCAGTCCTAAAACCGATGTAAAATGTCTTTGATTTATTACATCGCCTGCCTTTACATCGGACTCAGAACCGATGTAAAAAGTCATTTTCGCCCGATGTAAAAAGTCATTTCTGCACTAGTGAGAGAGAGAGAGGATATTCTTACTCAGGAATAAGTTTAATAAACTTACTCCATATCTTAACTCTTGATTTGTATTAATCTAACGACCTTGATTGATTATTTATGTAGAAATATATATATATATATATATATATATATATATATATATATATATATATATATATATATATATATATATATATATATATATATATATATATATATATATATAGATTAAATGATCAATTAAAGTCGTTAGATTAATGCAAATCAAGAGTTAAGATATGGAGTAAGTCTATTAAACTTACTCCTGAAATAAAAATATCCCCACTCATATTAGGGGTGGAAATATGTCAGGCCGATAACAGGGGCCTACGGCATAGGCCTATACAGGTCCAGGCCAGATCAAGCTCTTTTTTTTTTTAAATAGAAAAGGCCTAGGTTTTTTAATAAGCCTATTTAGTTAAAAAGGCTAGGCCTCAGGCCATGAAAAAACCTTTAAAGTCTAACATGTCGGCCTATTTAAATAAATATGTTATGTTTTGTACTTTAAACTAAAATACATAAATAAAAATTGGTTATCTTTGAGAACTTATGAACAATGTTATATGTTATTTTCATAAATTATTTTAAACAAATAGTCTCACAAAATTTATGCTAATAGATAAAGTAGAATAAGTCAATGCAAATAAATTTTTAATCTCATTGGGTTTTTATTTTGTAAGTTTATTCAAACATTATTTTAATTATTTATTTACATATATCTAAAATAATAGGC
The DNA here is from genome assembly GCA_963966055.1 of Lathyrus aphaca. Taxonomy (NCBI): domain Eukaryota; kingdom Viridiplantae; phylum Streptophyta; class Magnoliopsida; order Fabales; family Fabaceae; genus Lathyrus; species Lathyrus aphaca. Next base: position 297,021,591 of record OZ014524.1, read on the forward strand.
TTTTATGTAGGCTAACAAACTAACTAGGTCTTAAAAAAGGTCAGACTCAGATCTAAAAATAAGCTTATGACAGATTATAGGTCAAACTTAAGCTTCGGTTCTTTTGGCAGGTCAGACTTAGGCTTGACAAAACCTAGCTCGGCCCGACCTATATATATATATATATATATATATATATATATATATATATATATATATATATATATATATATATATATATATATATATATATATATATATATATATATATATATATATATATATATATATATATATATATATATATATATATATATATATATATATATATATATATATATATATAGTAAAATTTAGAAATTAATAAATAAATTAAAAGTAATAATTGATCATTAATAAAAGAGTAAAATTAATGAATATTTTAGAAATGTAATTCTAAAATAAAATGTTATAGAAATAATCAATTGAAAATAATAACACTATCAGAAAACTAAGATATGATGTTAAATAAAGAAATGAATATGAAAAAAGAACGTTTTTATTGGATATAGAAAGAAAAAATAAATAAAGTTTAGGCAAGAATAAGACAAAAATGGAATCAGAATGGGAAAAAATCACTTGTAAGGAAAACTAACATTATAATTTATATTTTGTACTTCTAATGGACCATGCTTTTTTTTTTAAAATTTAATTGGGGTTTTTTTTGTAGTGATTTTTTTTTTTGAATAATCTAGTTTATTAGATTAATTTTTGAAATAACGTAGTGTAAATATCAAAGTGACATAGTTTCAAAGCTAATTCGTCAAATGGATTGGCGAATTAGTCCCAAAAAGATAATGTTAGTGTAGAAATGGATGATCGTCTGGAAGACATGATGCGTGATATTGGACAAGATTCATTTAAGAAGGCACATACGTATGATACTTTCTGCAATGACAAGGATAAACCTTTGTACCCGGGATGCACAAATTTTACACGTTTGTCAGTCGTGTTAAAATTGTTTAATTTGAAGGCAAATAATGGGTGGACTGACAAAAGTTTTACCGAATTGCTTGAATTGTTGACACAGATGCTTCCAGAAGGTAACGCAATGTCAAATCGTTATTACGAGGTGAAAAAGATATTGTGTCCGATGAGTTTGGAGTATGAAAAGATACATGCATGCCCTAATGATTTCATAATATACAGAAAAGAGTATGTAAAGTATAATCATTGTCTGAAGTGCAAGGCGCCACACTTCAAAAAGAAAGATGGTGATTCTAGTGATGATGAGGTGGTCAAAAAGGGTCCTCCCGTGAAAGTGGTATGGTACCTACCAATAATTTCAAGGTTCAAGAGACTATTCGCTAATGCAAATGATGCAAATAATCTTAGATGACATGCCGAATAAAGAAAGTGTGATGGAAAAATTTGCCATGTAGCTAATTCCTTGCAGTGGAAGAAAATAGATTCTTTGTTTCCAAATTTTGGCAAAGAGTTGATAAACCTTAGACTTGGACTTTCTACTGATGGAATGAATTCGTTTGGTAATCTAAGTACTAATCATACTTCTTGGTCTGTTCTCCTGATGATTTACAACCTATCTCCTAGGTTGTGCAAGAAGCGTAAATATATTATGTTATCGATGATGATTTCGGGCCCAAAACAACCAGGAAATGACATAGATGTTTATCTAAGTCCTATGATTTATGATTTAAGAGTTTTGTGGGAGGAAGGGGTGGATGTTTTTGATGCGTATTCTGGTGAACAGTTCAATATGTGTGCCATGTTGTTTTTTACCATCAACGATTTTCCGGCGTATGGCAATTTGTCTGGTTATAAAGTTAAAAGGGCATAATGCATGTCCTATATGTGAAAAAGGCACAAGTTACCTCCAACTTGAAAATGGAGAGAAGACTGTTTATCTTGGGCATCGAAATTTTCTAGATCATTATCATCCATATCGTAGATTGCGGAAAGCTTTCAATGGGGAACAAGAGCATGGTGTAGCTCCAAAGCCCTTAACATGAGAGGAAGATTATCAACGACAACAGGGAATTAATGTTGTCTTCGAAAATGTAGCGGTAAAAACATGAGTATAAGTTATTGGTTAACTTAACTCAAAGTAAACAGAGTCGCCACCACACTTTTATTTTATTCCAAGAGGAAAAGGAAAAAAGAGCGAATAAATCCTAATGAATCTAAAAGCAAAAAAGCTAAAGAAACATAACAGAGAAACAGGTAAGGGGATAGGTTAAACAATGGGAACGTTTTACGCACCCAAAATGTATGTGGTACTCCACGGGAGCCCTTTGAAAAATTTACTGCTTTTGGTTTGAAAATGGCTTGTAAAATGTGAGTGGAGGGATGAGAAAAGAATTATTTTTCTTAATATTTTTGTGTTTGGAGAGGTTTACCACCTCATGCCTACGTATCCACAAAGTGCAATGCAAGATCAAAACTCCGTAGTTCGTGGTACAAATAGTGAAAAAGGTGGGTTATGATTAATTTTATTAAGTGAAGAGAATTTGTCATCTTCAAGTGTGTCGCTCCCGACAAATGAAACAGGTTCATATGAAGGTACAGACGCGAACGGTCGGCGAGAGGGACAATGAGAACACACAGCCGTGAACTCACTGGAGATGAAAAGAGTCGCCAGCTAGGCATTTTTATCCCGGAGGAAAGGCAATGCTGCATAGACCTAGAAAGAGACGGATAAGACGGTTTGCGAACCAGAGAGAATGAGAAAGGGGGTTGGTTACAACCTGGGAAGGTATTAGCACCCAGATTGTCCGCCGTACTCGACGGGATCCACGCTTGAAAGATTTGTGTTTTAAAGGGGTAGTGTCAGTGCAATCTGTGTATAAAATAGCTGGAAAAAGATGTACAGGTGTCAGTGTAAAGTGTATAAGTGATGCGGAGTATGAAAGTGTCAGTGTGAGAATGAAAAAGAACTGCTCATGATCATGAGGCTAAAAGAATGAAGCTGAAAGAGGGGGAATATACAGAGACTTTTGTTCGATAACTGTTAAGTTATGCCTACGTATCCTCTCGTGCAATGAGGAAGTCAGAACACCGTAGTTCGACCCAAAGAGACTGAAAGATGAATTGACTTGTGAACTGCTTACTTGCCTATGCTCAAGTGTATGACCTGTCTGGCTCAGGTGCAAACTGTCTTGCATTAGACGGAAGAAGCAAGTTCTCGTTTATGAGTGAATGAGATGAGAAAAGAATCCCGGAGGAGACGATTATTCTTTGTTTTTGTGTTTTCAGTCTTTTATTGCTTTTGAAAGTTTGCCATAAGTTAATGAGCTTAAGTCTAAACCAATGGATTAGTAAACTCATCACATCTTCCCTCTGATTAGGGGTAATGAGAATACATTAAGTGTGAAGTCAGCTTCTCACACTTAACCACCTTTGATGCAGGATTAAGATCATTAACCTACTTGTGATTATTTAGATGTTTTTGGAGTTTTTGTTTAGTGTTGAGTAATGAGGTTAAGCCATAATCAAGGATTAAATAGACTCATTACACCATCCTAAAAGAAGGATGATAGATGAGAGTGTTTAAGCTGAGGAAGACTCCTCAACTTAATCCATGATTAGGGATTAAACCCATGACAAAACAAGCCTTTATTAAGTGGATTTTAGATTAATGATATGATGATGAAGTGAATTTTATGATTTGTAAGACAACTTGAGGGGGACTTGTCCATTAACACTAGGGTTAGTCCTTCTTAACCATTTAAGGAAGAATTAGAACCCTAATGCAAGGCCCAAGTTACAAGTGTGATGTCTTGATGATTATTATGTGAATTGATTAAGAGATTTAAACACATTAAGGGTTTAACACTTAAGATTAAAGTTATACACTCCATCCTAAGAGAAGGATGCAGGCATAACCCTAATTACAAAGTCTTAAAGCCTTTAGGGTTTAGTCCCTGATTATGAGATGAGAAGAGAAGACTCAAAGAGAGACACAAAGGTAAAAACTATGGGGGGACTAATCAAAACCCTAATTCATTATCATGCTTGGTTGGTCCTAAGGTTTGTGAGGTTTTCAAGGACAATCTTCAGAAGAACCACCAGGAAGCAGATGAACAAGAACAAGAGAAGCAAAGTGACTTGCTTCATTCAAGAAGTCAAGTCACTTGAAGAAAGAAAGTGGGAAGGAGAAGAATGAGCAAGCTCAAACTCAAACACACATAAAAATGCAGCAATGGATGCAAGAGAGATGAAAAGAAGAGTTATGAGAAGTGAAGGCAAATTCACTTCTCAAGTTTACTTACCACCTGAAAGGTTAGAAAGAAATGCAATGCAATGCAAGATGAAATGAAATGGCATGATGCTAGACCAAACCAGAAGCATGTTGATGATGATTATGATGCTATGAGATGCTGCAAACATGAGGCAAGACAATGGGGATGTTCATACAAGATCATGAATGCAAATGATGCAAGTTAAGGAGCATGAACAAACATGAAATGTTATGAAGCATACAAGACAAATGACATGGCAAATATGGGATGCAATGATCAAAGATGCTTCCTATATGTCTTAGGATGTCAAATAAATCATAAGAATGCACAAAATGCAAAGACAAGTCATGTTATGCAAGGAAATGCAAGAAGGATGCAAAAGAAAGCCCAAATTAGGGTTCATGGATCAAACATCAAACAAAAACCCAAAACAGAAGCAAACCTCATGATAAAAAATGGAAAATGGCACTCAAAGAAACCCTAATCCTATGCTAAACCAAGGTTCAAAGGGGAGGTTCCAACTCTTAACCAAACTCAAAATATGAATTTTCTAAGTTATTAGGGTTTTTTAGGGTTCTATACAAAAGAAATACCAAACAATTTGAAAATGCAAGAACAATTCATGGCCTTTTTATCCTAGGAACTACATGCAAAACAAAAGACAATGCAAGAAGAATCAATGTCTCAACCTTCACCAATTGGCAGAAATGAATTTTTGAATCCATGATCAAAATAATGCATAAAAAAATGATTTAATTCAATGAAAAATTCTCAAAATGCATCAAGATCAAAAAAGAAATTTGGTTTGAAGGTTGGACAATGTTTCTAAATGTCTTAGAACATTTCATGAATTTTTTTGTAATTTTTAAATACCTAAAAGTATTTTTAATTAATTAATTCCCATTAATCAATTAAAAATAATCTTTTTAAATATTTAAAAATACTTTTTTAATGATAAAAATAAAATAAAAAATATTTTTGTGTCATAAAAATTAATAAAACCTTAAGGAAAAAGTTTCATAATTTTTATGAATTTTTTGCTATTTTAAAATAATTATGCAAGTTAATAGAAGGAAAATGAAATAAAACAAAATAAAAGAGAAAGTAATCTGATCCAATGATCCAGATTCAAAGTTGAAATGAAAAGGTTGACTGGCGCGCTAATGAATGGCCTAGATTTCACTTCAGCTAATTTTTGATTTATGAATTAATTAATCCAGATTAAAGAAAGTCAACTGGGATTAGGGCATAATGGGATGATCCTGGGCGTCCAAACACGCGCGAGTCAACACATCCAAGGGACCAAATTCAAACTTCATTAATTACGTGATTAGGGCACAAATGACTCTCAGGTGGCCGGAGAAGACTTCCGGTCGTCTTCTCCGGCCAGCTCCTCACCTGAAAACTCACCAACTCCCTCAAAACGCAATGAAAATGAAAACTAAGCACATAGAAATGGACCCCATGATCTTCTGAATCAAAACCCTAACCCCAAACAAATTTATTCTTCATCAATCGCATGAATCGAAGGCAAACATTTTTAGGGCAAACCAGTTTCAGAGTCAAATTAAATGTTCAAATCACAACCATTTCAAAAACTAAAAGCACCAGGATGATCAGGACAACACAAAGAACAAGTTTGTAACAAGAAAAACAACTTCTGGAAAAATAAATTTCAGGCTACCTGAGATTCGAAGCTTTCAGTTTAGGAACTTTCTGGCCACCTCTCTTTGTGCAAGCTGCTCCACTTGGTCCCCAGAAGATGTTTGAATGCTCAAATGGAGTTTAAGTTGGCTTGATGATGAGTTTCGAAAGCTCCTGCTTCAGTTCAGTCAAAAATGGCAATGGAGATTCTGGCACTTTCAGGTCATGGTGAATGAAGGTTTGAGGTCCTGATGATGAATGGAGAAGGTTTGTGGTGTTTGTTTGTGTGTTTGTGAGCTAGGATGAGAGTTTCGAATGAAACTGCAAAATGGAGTGAGAAATGGCTATGGAGTAATCTGGCTGTTTCAGGCTTGTGCTTTGGGTGGTTTCTACTCAATGATACATGGTGAGTTGAATCGAGGAAAAGGTTTTTGTGTTTGCAAGCTGTGGAGAGGAATTCGAAGCAAGTTGCCAATGGGAGTGTTTTTGTGAATGTGTTGAATGAGTTGGTTTCAGCCTTGCTTCTTGTTATGGCTAGCTTGCAAATTGAAAACATAAACAAATCTGATTGGCTGGATGATGTGACTTGTGCTTTTGTGATTGGTAAGTTTGCTTTTGCCAAAAGTCAAAAATCTTGTAAGAGAAGCATGGGCTTGATACTAGGCAAGTACAAGGGCTAGGGCTGGCGCAGCATGGTGAGTGTGTGAGGCTGGCTTGATTCAAGGACCAATGCAGCAAGTTGGTGAAGCATGATCATGAGTTTTGCAACTTGGTTACTTTATGGATTTTTATGAAAAATGCCTTGTTACATGAACTAAGCACATGTGATCTTTGGTTCAAATCTGATTTTTGGGACTTAGAAAATGTTTGTGTGCTGGTTTGAGAGGAATTAGAGGCTGCAATGTGCATTGGTTCAAGACTTTGCAAAATTTCACACTTGGTGCATATCTTGAAAATAAGTGATTTTTGCCAACTTTGCATTGCTATAACTTTTGATCCAAGAAGAGTTTGATCATGTTCTTGTACTTTTTGAAAAGGGAAAGATGAGATCTACAACTTTCATGACCAAAGTTTTTCCATTTGAAGCCTTTTTGGACCAAGAATCAAAGCTTGAAAATTGACCTAAAATGATGCATTCTTGAAAAGTCAACTATGCCCAAAAAGTCAACCTTTGCAAAAACCCTAAATTCTTGATTTCTATGAACTTCAACCTTCTTCCATGATCAAATAAATATCATATACACTCAAAATGATGAAGATCACCCATTGGTTGGGTCATTGGGGCCTCAGATGCCCTGATTTTGCACTGACTTGTCTGAAAAGTCAACTCTTGATCAGATGACTTCCCCATGGAATTTCTTCATGAAAATTGATATGTATACTCCCTATACCATATAGAGACCAATGGAAACAAGAATGACCAAAAAATTTGGAGTTATGGCCTCTGAAACCAAAACCCTAATTTTCAGTCAACTGTGCAGTTCAACCTGGCTCTGCATCCACTCAAACCCTAGCTCTTGTGATTCCTCTGCATTTTTGACTTTGAGGAGATGGAATATGATATAAGAACACACATGGACCCCTTTGAGTTGATTGGTTGCCTTTGGAATGGCTCAAGATGCTTTGGGATTGCTCAGATCACAAACCCTAGGTGCAGATGCCTTAGAAACTATCCAGTGAATCAAAAATGAGATGTGAGATGATATGATTGTGTTTATGCATATGAGATGACCATAAGCCATGGTGTGAATGGGTGAGGGCAAATTTGGGGTGTTTACAGCTGCCCCTATTCAAACATGAGTTAGCTGTGCAGGATGTAAGCAACGGCTTAACAGGCAAACAAGATAACTTGTGGTTGAATACCAAAGACAGTCCAAAATTTGCACTCACAGAATGAAGAAGAAAAGGGATATAGATTGTAAAAGCAAAATAAAGTATATTGTAAGGTGTGGGCGACGGAGGACGACCGTCGAGCAGAGGACGACTGCTGGGTAAAGAGCAATGACGGGGACGGCCGACATGCTGGGGTAAATGCGAAGTAAAGCGATGACGGGGACGACCGACATGCTGGGGATAAAAGGTAAAGCTAAGACGGGGACGGCCGACTAGCTGGAAAAATAAGATATCATGATGGGGACGGCCATCAAGATAAAGTTGTAAAATTCTCTGGGGATTAATGAAACATGACGGGGACGGCCATCAAATTCATAAAGGTAAAGTAACCAACGATGGGGACGGCCATCAGGTTAAAAGGAAAAGGGACCACGACGGGGACGGCCATCGGGTTAAAGAATAAATGAAATAAACAGATGATGGGGTACAGCCATCAAAGGTGAAGGACGATCACCTAGCAGGGGACGGCTGCTCTGTTGGGGATAAAAGAAAATATGATGGGGACGGCCATCAAAGGTGGAGGACGACCACCTGGCAGGGTACGGCTGCCGAAAATATCAACGATGGGGACGGCCATCGGATAGGAAAGGTCAACGATGGGGACGGCCATCGGACGAGCATGATGGAGGACGACCATCAAGAAGTGGAGGACGACCACTCAGCAGGGGACGGCTGCTCTCGAGGTTTGTCATGACATAGGACGAATGTCAGATAACCAAAATCAACAATGGGGACGGCCATTGGACAAAGTGATGAAGGACGATCATCAAAAGGTGGAGGACGACCACCTAGCAGGGGACGGCTGCTAAAAATCAACGATGGGGACGGCCATCGGATGAGCATGATGGAGGACGACCATCAAGAAGTGGAGGACGACCACTCAGCAGGGTACGGCTGCTCTCAAAGGTATCATAACACAGGACGAGTGTTAGATAAAAAGAAAATTGTTGGTGATCTACTGGGGATGATGTAAACACGGACGAGCGTTTACATCCAAGAAACAAAAGGTATAAGTGTTTGGTATTGTGTATAGATTAAAGATGCGGACGAGCATCCTTAAGACTACGATACGGACGAGTACCGGGTAGAAACAAACTGACACATGTTCAGAGATGATGATACGGACGAGTATCAACTGGTTAACAAAGAACACGGACGAGTGTTGCATCTGAAAGGATTCTTCTGGGGAATAATAGACACGGACGAGTATCTATATTCAAGAAGACACAAGTGCTTGACGCGGTGTATGGATTAAAGATGCGGACGAGCATCCTTAAGACTAAGATACGGACGAGTATCTTGTAGAAACAAACACTAGACGCAATGTTCTGATGGTACGGACGAGTACCAACTGGTTAACAAAGAACAAGGACTACTGCCGAATCTGTGGGGTTATGAGTGATGATGTATACAAGATACGGACGAGTATCTGTATAAGTGTACCATGAGTAGTGAGTGATGTATTGTATAGATGAGTGTTTTAACTGCTGGGGAGAGTGACACGGACGAGTGTCAAGAGAGAAAAGTATAATATTAACAAGTGTATGGGTGATGAAGGTGTAAGCGACTGCGCTGGGGATATGACACGGACGGGTGTCAAAAAGGGTGTATATATGTATATGTGAGAGTGCAAAGAGGATGTCTTTGGCTTTCTGCTGGGATATGACACGGACGGGTGTCAGGACGTATCTGTAATAAGGGTGATTTGTTTGTAAAGAGTGTTCAAGCGACTTTACTGGGGAAAGATGACACGGACGGGTGCCAAAAGGTGTATATACCGGTGTTTGTGATTTGAGAGGCAACTGCTTTGCTGGGACTCTGGTGGGGATTTTTGTACAGTGATGATGAACAGTTCATTATTCACAAGTGTTAATTCATAACATGGCTTATGATTATGCTATGCGTTTGATTTTTGCCGTAATGCTCCGTTTTAGACGGAATGCTACGCTCTGGGGGGTGAATATGATGCGGATGCCATGATTATGCAAAGGGGCACAGATCCGGGATTCGGATCCCATCACCGCGAAGATCTCTAGTCGATCTGCTTGAAGAAGACATCCCAGCTGGGGATGAGATCATTGGTAGACCTAATGATGATATTTGCTTGGGGATATAGGTCACTGGTTGACATATCCTTATAATACGGGACCCAGCTGGGGTTTGTAGAAGCTTTCTTCACTCTGTTGTGATCTCTTCATGCGTTGCTCTTCTGGATAGAGGCTGGAACTCTGTGGAGAGACGATTCCCTGACTCCTGTATTCAGCTGAGGATGACACGGCAACTCGGCTGGGGAATTGTGAGAGGCAACTCAGCTGGGGAGAGCAACAAGAGGCAACTCAGCTGGGGATAGAGCGTTTCCGATGCTGTATGTTGATTTGGCAACTTCGCTGGGGATAGAGCGTCTCCGATGCTGTATGTTGATTTGGCAATTTCGCTGGGGAAGCGGGCACCTCCCAGTGCCATGTGGAAGATAGACCGAGTTGATAATGATCCGCCTTCTTGCTAAGACGTAACTTGCATGCCCCAGGTTGCGTTCTGGATACCTGCAATCCTGCAAAGGTAAGGAAATGTACAAAAGGTCCCGGGGTATCCCTTACCGGATTCCGTCATAGGAGTTAAGTACTTTCGAGAATAATCACATTCCCTGTAAGCATGTGTTTTTTTTTATTTTTAGAGAAAGGCATCTGTACTTATGCAATTGTATTTTAGAGATATCAGACAACTCTTTGCAAAACATAAATGTAAAAACGAAACATGACCGAAAATCTGATTTTTATTAATTCATGTGCCCTGAATTGGCAAGATACAGTCAAAGAAACATATCTCCTGAAATGAGGAGACTGTCACAAATTGAGAAACAAAAGTATTGGCAGTGTTGGCGACGCTTTGAGGAGCTTCCTCTTCTGCTATGACTCGTATGACAATGACGTTCTTCTCGTCTTGCTTTCTGGAGAGAGTTGATTCTGATTGAAGCTTGATCCTTTTGAAGCTTACCAGGTTGTAGATAATACAGACGAATTCAGAATGCAGTTGTTCGCTTATTCCCTTATTTTGCATGGATCGCCCTTTCGGGTTTTCAATCCATCGGGATACCCATTTTTGCCTGAGTTGTCCAATGCGGCTTTTCAACTCAGCGGGTGTACATTTTTTTCAATTATTTCCCTTATTTTTGCCCGAGTCTTTTATTCTGTTTTTGACTCGCCGGGATGCCCTATTTTTTGCCTGGACTTACATTCTGTTTTTATGTCCAGCGGGTCATTTTATGCGAAGTATTTTTTAACTGCATCTGAATTCACAGGGGACGGGAAATCTTCACCATCCATGGTGCTGAGCATCAGTGCTCCACCAGAGAAAACTTTCTTTATGACGAATGGTCCTTCATAATTTGGAGTCCATTTGCCCCTGTGGTCTGTATGAGGAGGGAGGATTCTTTTCAGCACAAGATCTCCCACTTGGTACTCTCGGTGCTTGACTTTCTGATCGAAGGCCTTCTTCATTCTCTTCTGATATAACTGCCCATGACAGATTGCAGCCAATCTTTTCTCTTCGATCAGACTCAGTTGTTCGTATCGGGCCCGAACCCATTCTGCTTCACTCAGTTTAACATCCATCAATACCCGCAGAGAGGGTAGTTCAACTTCAACCGGTAGGACTGCTTCCATACCATACACAAGCTGATACGGTGTTGCCCCAGTGGATGTCCTGATTGACGTGCGGTACCCATGCAAGGCAAACGGTAGCATTTCATGCCAGTCTTTGTAGGTGACTACCATCTTCTGCACAATCTTCTTAATATTCTTGTTTGCCGCCTCAACAGCGCCATTCATCTTTGGCCTGTAAGGAGAAGAATTGTGATGTTGGATTTTGAAGTCCCGGCACAGCTCTGCCATCATTTTGTTGTTTAAATTGGAACCATTATCAGTAATGATTCGCTCGGGAACTCCATACCGACAGATGATATCTCTTTTCAGAAATCTGGCTACCACTTGCCTAGTAACATTTGCATATGAGGCTGCTTCGACCCACTTGGTGAAATAGTCAATGGCGACCAGGATGAATCTGTGACCATTTGAAGCAGTTGGCTCAATCTTGCCAATCATATCAATGCCCCACATAGCAAAGGGCCAGGGTGAAGACATTATGTTCAAAGGATTCGGAGGCACATGCACCTTATCTGCGTAGATCTGGCATTTATGGCATCTTCTGGCGTAGGCACAACAATCAGCATCCATTGTGATCCAATAATAACCTGATCTTAGCAATTTTTTAGCCATGGCATGCCCTCCAGCATGGGTACCAAAAGATCCTTCGTGCACTTCATGCATCAGCAAATCTGCTTCCGTCTTGTCAACACATCTGAGGAGTACCATGTCAAAGTTCCTCTTGTATAAAGACCCATCAGCATTCAGAAAGAAACTACCAGCAAGCCTTCTCAAGGTCTTCTTATCATTGGAAGATGCCCCAGGTGGGTATGTTTGATCCTCCAAGAAGCACTTAATGTCATGGAACCAAGGCTTATCATCTTTGACAACATCCGCTGCAAATACATATGCTGGCCTGTCGAGTCTGGACACTGATATCTGAGGTACAAAGTTAGCAGCTTGAACTTTGATCATGGATGAAATGGTAGCAAGAGCATCTGCAAACTGATTCTCGTCCCGAGGGATATATTCAAGCTTGACTGTTGTGAAGAAAGTCAATAACCTCCTTGTATAATCCCTGTAAGGTATCAGATGATCTTGGTGGGTGTACCATTTGCCGTTGGTTTGATTGACTACCAAAGCTGAATCTCCGAATACGGTCAATGTTTTGATTCTGAGGTCAATGGCCTCCTCAAGACCCATAATGCAAGCTTCGTATTCAGCTTCGTTGTTAGTGCAGTTGAAAGTGAGTTTTGCCGAGAAAGGCATGTGAACTCCTTTAGGTGTAATGAGTACGGCACCAATACCACGACCATTCATGTTAACAGCCCCATCAAACATCATAGTCCATTCTTCCTCCGGGTCGGGCCCTTCAGTGTGAATAGGCTCTTCATGATCTTTTGATTTAATGAACATGATGTCTTCATCAGGGAAGTCAAACCTCATAGGCTGGTAGTCATCAATGGGTTGCTCAGCAAGATATTCAGATAGTACACTGCCCTTGATGGCTTTCTGAGATGTGTACTGTATGTCGTATTCCGTGAGAATCATCTGCCATCTTGCAACCCGTCCGGTAAGAGCTGGCTTCTCAAATATGTACTTAACTGGGTCCATCTTTGAGATTAATAAGGTGGTGTGGGTCAACATATACTGTCTCAGTCGGCGAGCAGCCCACGCTAAAGCACAGCAAGTTTTCTCGAGCAGTGAATAACGTTGTTCACAGTCGGTAAACTTTTTGCTTAGGTAGTATATTGCATACTCTTTTCGACCAGACTCGTCATGCTGGCCCAACACACACCCCATTGACTCTTCTAATACTGTCAAGTACATAATCAGAGGTCTTCCTTCAACTGGCGGCATGAGGATTGGAGGTTCTTGCAGATATTCCTTGATCTTGTCAAAAGCCTTCTGGCAATCTTCGTTCCACCTGACCGTTTGTTCTTTTCTTAACAGCTTGAACAAGGGTTCGCAGGTTGCTGTAAGGTGAGATATGAACCTTGAAATGTAGTTCAATCGGCCTAAGAACCCTCGAACCTCTTTCTCTGTTTTCGGCGCAGGCATTTCCTGAATAGCTTTGACTTTATCTGGGTCAACTTCAATCCCTTTCTCGCTTACGATAAAGCCCAGCAACTTACCAGATCGCACCCCGAATGTGCATTTGTTGGGGTTCAGCTTCAATTGGTATTTCCTCAGACGCTTGAATAACTTGAGCAGATTTACCAGGTGATCTTCCTCTGTAAGGGACTTGGCGATCATATCATCCACATAACATTCTATTTCCTTGTGGATCATATCGTGGAATAATGTCACCATAGCCCGTTGGTATGTTGCACCAGCATTCTTCAGTCCGAATGGCATCACTTTGTAACAGAACGTGCCCCAGGGTGTAATGAATGTTGTCTTCTCCATGTCTTCAGGTGCCATCTTGATCTGGTTGTATCCTGAAAATCCGTCCATGAAGGAGAATACCGAGAACTGAGCCGTGTTATCCACCAATACATCAATGTGAGGTAATGGGAAGTCATCTTTCGGGCTGGCTCTGTTCAGATCCCGGTAATCAACACACATTCTTACTTTGCCGTCCTTCTTAGGCACAGGTACTATGTTAGCAACCCACGGCGGGTAGCTAGTCACAGCAAGGAACCCGGCGTCCCATTGCTTTTGTACCTCTTCCTTGATTTTCATAGCCATGTCTGGGCGAGTTCGGCGCAGCTTCTGTTTGACTGGTGGACACTCCTCTCTCAAAGGCAGCTTGTGCACAACTATATCGGTATCCAACCCTGGCATATCTTGATACGACCAAGCAAACACATCAACATACTCTTGAAGCAGATCTATCAGTTGCCTCTTCACTGAGTCTTGCAGGCAGGCCCCGATTTTAACTTCTTTCACGTCTTCGTCAGTACCAAGATTAATCACTTCAACCTCCTCCCGATGAGGGGTAATGACCTTTTCCTCTTGTCTCAACAATCTGGCTAGCTCTTCAGGAAGCTCATACTCTTCATCAACCCCTTCATCAGCTTGATTGATTGGATTGTCAAAGTCATACGATGTCATAGCCGTGCTGTTGTCGGTGCTGTCTGGAAGGCACTCTCTGCAAGGGTTAAGTTGCTCATTTTAGTGATTGATTTTAGTCTTGCTTTAGAAAAAAGTGAAATGAAGTTATCATTTTGAAAACACCGCCATTTATTTTTGTACAAAAAGAAAAATGGAAAAACAGTGAGCAGAAAAGAAAAAGACTCGTTTGCAAAAAGATGTCTGATATTTCATTAATTGATCCTGTTTGCACAAAAGTACAGATGGCCCTGGTTACAAAATGAGTCTTGTCATCTTGGGCAAGATGCAAGACTTTGATGCATGCTAAAAAATATACAGGAAATAATAATTACTCTGCATGAGTAACTCTTATAATTTCCTGGGAAGACCAGTTCGAGACACTGCTCCCCGGGATCTTCGGACGAATCCAATTCTCCAGATTGCGCTCCTCTCCCAGCTCGTCTTCCAGACAGTTGATAGCATCGGGGGTAAGCATTCCCCCACTGACAAAACCTGGCTCCGCAGCAGCCTTTGCTTGATGTTGAGTTGGTCTGTAACCCAACCCAAATTTGTCCTTCTTCTCCTCCACAGCTAATACCTTGCCCCAGCCTAGGGCAGTTCCTTCTTCAACAACCTTCCGGGCTTGTTGGTAAGATGACATTGGAGTACCAGATACAGCAGATGCTTCATTCACATTCAAGGCTTCAAACCCCTGGCTCATTGTTTCATGGATCTCTCCATCCATTTCAATGTACTTATAGGTTGCCAGGTGGCTGACAAAAATGTCCTCCTCTCCACAGATTGTGACAACTTGGCCTTCCCACTCAAATTTTAACTTTTGGTGAAGGGTAGACGTTATTGCGCCGGCGGCGTGAATCCAGGGTCTACCCAACAAACAGCTGTAGGCGGGCTGAATGTCCATCACATAAAAGATAGTTTTAAAGGTCTGTGGGCCAATTGTCACAGGCAGCTCAATCTCTCCCAGAACCGATCTCTTCGAACCATCAAAGGCTCTTACCACCAGGTTGCTGGGTCTCAATGCCAATCCATCATATTCTAACTTCACCAGAGCCTTCTTTGGTAAGACATTCAGGGAAGAACCTGTGTCCACCAGCACATGAGAAAGGACAGCTCCTTTGCATTCCATGGTTATGTGCAAGGCTTTGTTGTGATTGCGGCCATCCACTGTCAGGTCAGAATTGGTGAACCCTAGCCCATTGCTAGCAGTAACATTTCCAACCACGGTTTCCAATTGGTTGACAGTAATCTCCTCAGGCACGTAAGCTGCGTGCAGGACTTTAAGTAGTGCATTCCGATGGGCTTCGGAGCACATAAGCAGTGAGAGGATGGAGATTTTGGATGGCGTCTGGTGAAGCTGATCCACAACTTTATAATCACTCTTTTTGATGATTCGCATAAACTCATCAACTTCCTGATCAAATGGAGTCTTCAGGGCTTCTTTGGCAACTTGGTCTTCCTGCACCGGGCCTTTTCCTTTTGCCTTGGCAGCAGCTTCTGCTTCGGCAGTAGGTCTTTGAACTTGTGAAGCAAAGAGACGTCCGCTTCGAGTGAAGCCTCCGCCTCCCCCCACATTATCTACTTGTGGTGCAGGTGCTGATGTTTCCAGAGTGATTCTTTTTCCTTCGCAATACAAGTCAGAGCCATAGTGCCAGGGGATGGCCCTATTGCTTTCATATGGTACTGGTCCAGGCACCGTGACAGTGACCGGACTGATTGCTGCTGCTGAAGGGACTGTTATTGTTTGTGGATCATAAAAGATTGTAACTGGTGCTCTGGTGGGAGCAGCACCTTCTGAATGGTAAGCGGAATTATTTTCAGGATCGTAGAATATGGTGACGGTAGAGACATCTTCATGATTGATTGCTGGTGTTGTAGGAGGTACTGTTGGAAGGACTGTTGTTGTTGCTGACGGAAATTCGAAATGGAATGAAGCTGAAGTTGTAGTAGGAGAAACTGTTGAAAACTGATCATTTGGGAGAACTGATGAAGTACTTGTTGATGCTGCTGATGAATTGTCGGGAACAATAGTTGCTGCATTTGTAGGAGGATCTGAAACCGTTGCTGATGAAGTTGTCGGATTTGCCGGAAATGATGTAGTGATCTGGAGTAGGCCACTCTGAATAAGGCTGTCAATGCCATTTCTCAAGTCCTCACACCCATTCCATGAAATATTGCAATAGGGACACCCTAGTTCACACCCCGGAAATATTTGGTTTTCACGGAGTTGAGCTTTGATTTCCACCAATGGTGTCCTGATCTGATCCACACTAGTTATCAAATAAGACAGTTGGTCTTCTTCGATAGCATTAATTCGGGGACCACCATGGTTTGGCATAGGGTTTTTATTGACATTGGGCGGAGGTGCAAAATTCAGAGCCTTGGAGTCTACCAAGTCTTGTACCTTCATATGCAGAGCCCTGCATTTTTCTGTACTGTGACCAGGTGCGTTTGAATGAAAAGCACACCTAGCATTGGAGTCATAGTTTCTTGGTAGACTGTTGGGATCCGGAGGTGCCAACGTTCTTAGCTCAACTAGGTTGAGTTTCAGAAGTTGTGGCAGCAAGGCAGCATATGGCATTGGGATCGGGTCGATCACTCTGTTAGCTTGGGATGGCCTCTGTTGGAATGGCCTTTGTTGATTGTTGTTGGAGTTGTTGTTGTTGTAGTTTCTTGGAGGATATTGATTCTGCTGATGATACTGAGGTTGTTGTTGGAAATTTTGTTGCGGCGTTTGATAGACTGGCTGAGGATGAGCTGGAGCGGGGATAGTGACTGCTGCTATTGACCTTTGAACATATTGGGGCCTACCCCTGTTGGTGTGAATGGCATTGGTCTCGCCAGTTCTTCTCGGGCCTGCAAAAGGCTTTCTTGTACCACTGGACGAACTAGCACCATTATCGGAAATTTTGCCCATTTTCAACAGGCTTTCAATTCTCTCCCCAGCTATGACAACATCTGCGAAGCTAGTTGAAGAGAAAGCGGCCAGCCTGTCAATATAGGTCCCCTGAAGGGTATTCATGAACATATCTGCCATTTCCCGTTCAGACATAGGTGGCTGGACAGCAGCAGCAAGCTGTCTCCATCTTTGAGCATATTCTCTGAAGCTCTCCCTAGATGACTGTGACATTCCCATTAGGAGGGTCCTGTTGGGTGCCATATCTAGATTATACTGATACTGTCTGATGAAGGCCTCTGCCAGGTCCTTCCAGCATCTTACAGTCGCTCTTGTCAAATGGGAATACCATTCCCTTGATGCTCCAGTCAAGCTATCTTCGAAGTAGAACATCCAAAGTTTCTCATCCATTGTGTAGGCCTTCAGCCTTCCCAGAAATGATTGTAGATGAGTCTGGGGGCATGAAGTCCCATTATACTTTTCGAAACAAGGAGGCTTGAACTTATGGGGGATCCTGACCCCTTCTACCAAACCCATGTCCATGACGTCGATGCCCAAAGAATTTTGAGACTCCAGTGATCTCAACTTCTCAGCTATTTCATCCAATCGTCTATCATAAGCTTCCTCTCCAGCACCCATTACTGTAAATTGGTCCTCCTGAGGATCTTCTTGAAGTACTCTGGCTGCAGTGGTTGTTCCTTGAATGTTTGCGGGAATATTGGTCTCAGGATGTAGATGTGGACCAAACACAGGGGGGTTAACATGTGGTTGCACCCTTTCATTGTTACTTGTGCCTGCAGTCCCCACATGAGGTTCATCTTGGTTCCTCCCTTCTACCAAAGCCCTGAGCCTCTCCTGGCTTTGAGCTAAGTTGCTCATCACTTCCATGAACTGCGTTATCTGGGTTCTCATCTCCAACCTTTCGTTGGCCATCTGATTTCTGACCTCCGTAAGGTCTTGCTGCATCTGATCCATCTGGATTCCCGGAAGGTTGTTTCTAGTTGGGTACCTGTGTGGCCTGTTGAGAGGAAAAACCCGGCGGCGAGCAATAATTCCTGAGATTCACAACAGAGGTTAGCAATAACAAAACAAAAACCTACAAAACAAACAGAGGGTTAGTATGCAATGCAATTATGCTTATTTGCTCTCAAGGTATCCGGTTTGGCCTTCGGTTTTGACCCTTCCAGACCCTTGAAGATGCTGCTGTTGAAGGTGCTTTTGAAGTGATCCCAGATGGAAACTACCACAAATATATTACAAAGGTGAAATAATACAACTTGTTCTTTTACAACACAAGCCCTCAAAGGGGTCAAAATACATCACAAAAAGCAAAAGTACATGGAAAAGGAACAACAACAAGCAAATGATCAAACTCCAAGGCCAAACTCATCCTCACGAACTTCCTTAAGAAGTGCTTCGGTCACAGGATCAGCCGGGCGCTCCGTGAGACCTCTGATGAGTAGGTTTCTTGTTGCGACAACTGCAGTCAACTTCTTGTTCTGACTTTGGTCTTTAGACCTCTTCACTCCAGCTCTGATTTCTAGCTCTGATATTTCCTTCTGGGCTGCTGCCAGGGCTTTTTCCATCTGCTCCATCTTGTCTTGAGCTCTCTTGTCTTCTAGAGTACGGGCCTCAGTGATCCGGACCCACCTGGCCTGACTCTCTTTCAAATACAAGTCTGTTCTTGCTCTCTGAAACTGGGCTTCCTTACAAGCGTTCTTCAGAATCTGCTCACCAGCCTTAGACTTGTTGATATAATCTCCAGACTTCTCAATCTTAGTCAAGTGTTCCACTCTTAACTTCTCCAGTCTCTCAATCTCCCTCACACCTTCACTCCTCTCCCTGAGGGTCTTCTGCAAGGCTTGGGTTAACTTCTCATTTCTTTCTTTCAAGCTCTCAAACTCCTCCAAACTGATAGTGGCAGGGGGTGGTGCTGAAGATGACTCAGGCATGTCTTCTATGGTAAAGGGAATTCCAGAGAATTGGGCCCTAGCATGGGACCACTCATAATATTGGACTGATGCCACATTATTGCACTTCCCCAGAATGGTGATTCCCTTGGTTTGAACATTATCCCAGGCCCAGGCAGCCTGCCTAACAACAGTCAAACTGATCTTGTTCTCACAATAGAGGGTTTCAACCAAATCCTGTTCCCTAGGAGTATGAACCAGTGCATAGCCTAATTGCCTCCTGAACAGCAGAGGGTTGTAATTGATACTTCCCTTAACTCCTATTAAGGGCACATTGGGAAAGTGCCCACAGCTGGTGATTATATCTCTGCCCTTGGTGCTTTGAGTACACCATCTGATGTTTGCTGAAGTGAGAGTAGTGAGCCTCTTAGCCCAGTTGCTCTGCTGATGAGGGTTTAGGAAGGCATCTGTCCTGGGTAGATGCTTAAGAAGCCAAGCATGGAATAATGGAGCACAACACCTCACTAACCTTCCCCTCTGCTTCTCATTCTTCTGATGGACTGAGTAATAGAGATCACCCAGTAAAGTTGGCACAGGGTTCTTCAGGATGAACAAGTGGATTGCATTCTTGCTAATGAAACGAGGCTCATCTGCAAACAACACAATTCCATATACACTTAAGGCCAACAAAGCACAAACAGCTTTCCACTCTCCCAAGGAGGCCTTCAGACTAGCTTGAGAAATCAGGAAGTCCAGATGAAATCCAGGGATCCCAGCTTTAGAGGTCATGTGTTGCTCAATCAAAGCAGGTTCCAGGTGCAAAGCTTTTGCTATCTCTCCATTGCTGGGAAAGACCATTTCAGGGTTGAAAGGGATTTCCCTCTTGATAGGCAAACCAACCAAAGATGAGTATTCTTCTAAAAGAGGACCCAACTGAAAGTCTTGAAAGGTGAAACATCTCAATGGGGGGTCATAAAACTGAATACAGGTGTGGATGAGGCTCCTCTGAGATGGGTCCAGATCCATGACCAAGTCAAGTATATCCCCATAATGCTCCCTGAATAAAGGTGTGTGATCTGGGGTGATCAGGGTCTGGATCCTCCTGATGTCTGATAAGTCTGGTTGGAAGAAATGATAGGTGATGTTACTTTTCTTTGGAGCCATAAGTGCTGAGACTGAGTAGAATAAGTGTTGATGAAGATGCTGAGAAGTGGGCCACTGGCTGGCTAGTGCAAGTAACTGAAGTATATGGCTGACAAACTGATGCAAGTGCTGGTGGAGATAGGTCAAAACTGCAGATGGGGTCAAAACCAAAACCAGATGAAGGTGGATACCCTGAAACACAAATAAGCAAATGTTAATATGATGCAATGGGTATGTATGCAAATGATATGCAAGGGTTTGTGACTGAGCTGGATCTGATCAAAATGCCCTGATATAGGTCCATGTGTGTTCAAGAATTCCAGATGGAGGTCTATAAATCCAGTAACCAAGGTGGGGGACTCAAATAAAGAGCCACATGTCCAGGGTTTAGAATCACAAGAACTGTCCAACATGGAGTATTCTTAACAAAGTCAAAGTAATAGGGTATTCTGAGGTCAAGGTACCTGCAAACCTGTAAACAGCCCAACCCCCTCACAGGTGGTGATCTAGAACAAGGATCCTCAGACTTGGATCAGTTATGAGAAGTGTAAACACTTCTAACCCGGAGGTACAGTGTTTACAATAACCATAACAATTCCTCCTCTAATTCACCTCAGTTTCTGAAGGTCAATACTAAAAGGTCATCCAGACTTAGCAGGCTTCCCAGATAGCCCTAGCATTGCAGGAAATCTGCAACACAGACTTCTCAAGAAGAAACCCATATCTGAACCGTGTTTCATATTCCCGCACCAGACCGAAATGGAATGGGAAAGAATATGATTCACTCTAGCCTAGGTGTCACTCAGGTCCCAGGTATAGGACCTTAACTCTCAATGAAACACCCACCCACCAAAGCAAAACCAGATCCAGCCAGCAGCATGACAGTATGATATATGTAAAGCAGTAAAGAAAGCAATAAAGCAACTGTACATAAATCAAAATAAATACAAATATACAAACACCAATAAGCACATAACACCCCAGTAAACACAAATCAATCAAGCGCTAGGAGGAACCCACAAAAAGAACCAGAAGCCCTGGTTGCAATATAAGGGTCCCCAGCAGAGTCGCCAAGCTGTCGCTCCCGACAAATGAAACAGGTTCATATGAAGGTACAGACGCGAACGGTCGGCGAGAGGGACAATGAGAACACACAGCCGTGAACTCACTGGAGATGAAAAGAGTCGCCAGCTAGGCATTTTTATCCCGGAGGAAAGGCAATGCTGCATAGACCTAGAAAGAGACGGATAAGACGGTTTGCGAACCAGAGAGAATGAGAAAGGGGGTTGGTTACAACCTGGGAAGGTATTAGCACCCAGATTGTCCGCTGTACTCGACGGGATCCACGCTTGAAAGATTTGTGTTTTAAAGGGGTAGTGTCAGTGCAATCTGTGTATAAAATAGCTGGAAAAAGATGTACAGGTGTCAGTGTAAAGTGTATAAGTGATGCGGAGTATGAAAGTGTCAGTGTGAGAATGAAAAAGAACTGCTCATGATCATGAGGCTAAAAGAATGAAGCTGAAAGAGGGGGAATATACAGAGACTTTTGTTCGATAACTGTTAAGTTATGCCTACGTATCCTCTCGTGCAATGAGGAAGTCAGAACACCGTAGTTCGACCCAAAGAGACTGAAAGATGAATTGACTTGTGAACTGCTTACTTGCCTATGCTCAAGTGTATGACCTGTCTGGCTCAGGTGCAAACTGTCTTGCATTAGACGGAAGAAGCAAGTTCTCGTTTATGAGTGAATGAGATGAGAAAAGAATCCCGGAGGAGACGATTATTCTTTGTTTTTGTGTTTTCAGTCTTTTATTGCTTTTGAAAGTTTGCCATAAGTTAATGAGCTTAAGTCTAAACCAATGGATTAGTAAACTCATCACATCTTCCCTCTGATTAGGGGTAATGAGAATACATTAAGTGTGAAGTCAGCTTCTCACACTTAACCACCTTTGATGCAGGATTAAGATCATTAACCTACTTGTGATTATTTAGATGTTTTTGGAGTTTTTGTTTAGTGTTGAGTAATGAGGTTAAGCCATAATCAAGGATTAAATAGACTCATTACACCATCCTAAAAGAAGGATGATAGATGAGAGTGTTTAAGCTGAGGAAGACTCCTCAACTTAATCCATGATTAGGGATTAAACCCATGACAAAACAAGCCTTTATTAAGTGGATTTTAGATTAATGATATGATGATGAAGTGAATTTTATGATTTGTAAGACAACTTGAGGGGGACTTGTCCATTAACACTAGGGTTAGTCCTTCTTAACCATTTAAGGAAGAATTAGAACCCTAATGCAAGGCCCAAGTTACAAGTGTGATGTCTTGATGATTATTATGTGAATTGATTAAGAGATTTAAACACATTAAGGGTTTAACACTTAGGATTAAAGTTATACACTCCATCCTAAGAGAAGGATGCAGGCATAACCCTAATTACAAAGTCTTAAAGCCTTTAGGGTTTAGTCCCTGATTATGAGATGAGAAGAGAAGACTCAAAGAGAGACACAAAGGTAAAAACTATGGGGGGACTAATCAAAACCCTAATTCATTATCATGCTTGGTTGGTCCTAAGGTTTGTGAGGTTTTCAAGGACAATCTTCAGAAGAACCACCAGGAAGCAGATGAACAAGAACAAGAGAAGCAAAGTGACTTGCTTCATTCAAGAAGTCAAGTCACTTGAAGAAAGAAAGTGGGAAGGAGAAGAATGAGCAAGCTCAAACTCAAACACACATAAAAATGCAGCAATGGATGCAAGAGAGATGAAAAGAAGAGTTATGAGAAGTGAAGGCAAATTCACTTCTCAAGTTTACTTACCACCTGAAAGGTTAGAAAGAAATGCAATGCAATGCAAGATGAAATGAAATGGCATGATGCTAGACCAAACCAGAAGCATGTTGATGATGATTATGATGCTATGAGATGCTGCAAACATGAGGCAAGACAATGGGGATGTTCATACAAGATCATGAATGCAAATGATGCAAGTTAAGGAGCATGAACAAACATGAAATGTTATGAAGCATACAAGACAAATGACATGGCAAATATGGGATGCAATGATCAAAGATGCTTCCTATATGTCTTAGGATGTCAAATAAATCATAAGAATGCACAAAATGCAAAGACAAGTCATGTTATGCAAGGAAATGCAAGAAGGATGCAAAAGAAAGCCCAAATTAGGGTTCATGGATCAAACATCAAACAAAAACCCAAAACAGAAGCAAACCTCATGATAAAAAATGGAAAATGGCACTCAAAGAAACCCTAATCCTATGCTAAACCAAGGTTCAAAGGGGAGGTTCCAACTCTTAACCAAACTCAAAATATGAATTTTCTAAGTTATTAGGGTTTTTTAGGGTTCTATACAAAAGAAATACCAAACAATTTGAAAATGCAAGAACAATTCATGGCCTTTTTATCCTAGGAACTACATGCAAAACAAAAGACAATTCAAGAAGAATCAATGTCTCAACCTTCACCAATTGGCAGAAATGAATTTTTGAATCCATGATCAAAATAATGCATAAAAAAATGATTTAATTCAATGAAAAATTCTCAAAATGCATCAAGATCAAAAACGAAATTTGGTTTGAAGGTTGGACAATGTTTCTAAATGTCTTAGAACATTTCATGAATTTTTTTGTAATTTTTAAATACCTAAAAGTATTTTTAATTAATTAATTCCCATTAATCAATTAAAAATAATCTTTTTAAATATTTAAAAATACTTTTTTAATGATAAAAATAAAATAAAAAATATTTTTGTGTCATAAAAATTAATAAAACCTTAAGGAAAAAGTTTCATAATTTTTATGAATTTTTTGCTATTTTAAAATAATTATGCAAGTTAATAGAAGGAAAATGAAATAAAACAAAATAAAAGAGAAAGTAATCTGATCCAATGATCCAGATTCAAAGTTGAAATGAAAAGGTTGACTGGCGCGATAATGAATGGCCTAGATTTCACTTCAGCTAATTTTTGATTTATGAATTAATTAATCCAGATTAAAGAAAGTCAACTGGGATTAGGGCATAATGGGATGATCCTGGGCGTCCAAACACGCGCGAGTCAACACATCCAAGGGACCAAATTCAAACTTCATTAATTACGTGATTAGGGCACAAATGACTCTCAGGTGGCCGGAGAAGACTTCCGGTCGTCTTCTCCGGCCAGCTCCTCACCTGAAAACTCACCAACTCCCTCAAAACGCAATGAAAATGAAAACTAAGCACATAGAAATGGACCCCATGATCTTCTGAATCAAAACCCTAACCCCAAACAAATTTATTCTTCATCAATCGCATGAATCGAAGGCAAACATTTTTAGGGCAAACCAGTTTCAGAGTCAAATTAAATGTTCAAATCACAACCATTTCAAAAACTAAAAGCACCAGGATGATCAGGACAACACAAAGAACAAGTTTGTAACAAGAAAAACAACTTCTGGAAAAATAAATTTCAGGCTACCTGAGATTCGAAGCTTTCAGTTTAGGAACTTTCTGGCCACCTCTCTTTGTGCAAGCTGCTCCACTTGGTCCCCAGAAGATGTTTGAATGCTCAAATGGAGTTTAAGTTGGCTTGATGATGAGTTTCGAAAGCTCCTGCTTCAGTTCAGTCAAAAATGGCAATGGAGATTCTGGCACTTTCAGGTCATGGTGAATGAAGGTTTGAGGTCCTGATGATGAATGGAGAAGGTTTGTGGTGTTTGTTTGTGTGTTTGTGAGCTAGGATGAGAGTTTCGAATGAAACTGCAAAATGGAGTGAGAAATGGCTATGGAGTAATCTGGCTGTTTCAGGCTTGTGCTTTGGGTGGTTTCTACTCAATGATACATGGTGAGTTGAATCGAGGAAAAGGTTTTTGTGTTTGCAAGCTGTGGAGAGGAATTCGAAGCAAGTTGCCAATGGGAGTGTTTTTGTGAATGTGTTGAATGAGTTGGTTTCAGCCTTGCTTCTTGTTATGGCTAGCTTGCAAATTGAAAACATAAACAAATCTGATTGGCTGGATGATGTGACTTGTGCTTTTGTGATTGGTAAGTTTGCTTTTGCCAAAAGTCAAAAATCTTGTAAGAGAAGCATGGGCTTGATACTAGGCAAGTACAAGGGCTAGGGCTGGCGCAGCATGGTGAGTGTGTGAGGCTGGCTTGATTCAAGGACCAATGCAGCAAGTTGGTGAAGCATGATCATGAGTTTTGCAACTTGGTTACTTTATGGATTTTTATGAAAAATGCCTTGTTACATGAACTAAGCACATGTGATCTTTGGTTCAAATCTGATTTTTGGGACTTAGAGAATGTTTGTGTGCTGGTTTGAGAGGAATTAGAGGCTGCAATGTGCATTGGTTCAAGACTTTGCAAAATTTCACACTTGGTGCATATCTTGAAAATAAGTGATTTTTGCCAACTTTGCATTGCTATAACTTTTGATCCAAGAAGAGTTTGATCATGTTCTTGTACTTTTTGAAAAGGGAAAGATGAGATCTACAACTTTCATGACCAAAGTTTTTCCATTTGAAGCCTTTTTGGACCAAGAATCAAAGCTTGAAAATTGACCTAAAATGATGCATTCTTGAAAAGTCAACTATGCCCAAAAAGTCAACCTTTGCAAAAACCCTAAATTCTTGATTTCTATGAACTTCAACCTTCTTCCATGATCAAATAAATATCATATACACTCAAAATGATGAAGATCACCCATTGGTTGGGTCATTGGGGCCTCAGATGCCCTGATTTTGCACTGACTTGTCTGAAAAGTCAACTCTTGATCAGATGACTTCCCCATGGAATTTCTTCATGAAAATTGATATGTATACTCCCTATACCATATAGAGACCAATGGAAACAAGAATGACCAAAAAATTTGGAGTTATGGCCTCTGAAACCAAAACCCTAATTTTCAGTCAACTGTGCAGTTCAACCTGGCTCTGCATCCACTCAAACCCTAGCTCTTGTGATTCCTCTGCATTTTTGACTTTGAGGAGATGGAATATGATATAAGAACACACATGGACCCCTTTGAGTTGATTGGTTGCCTTTGGAATGGCTCAAGATGCTTTGGGATTGCTCAGATCACAAACCCTAGGTGCAGATGCCTTAGAAACTATCCAGTGAATCAAAAATGAGATGTGAGATGATATGATTGTGTTTATGCATATGAGATGACCATAAGCCATGGTGTGAATGGGTGAGGGCAAATTTGGGGTGTTTACAAAGTGCATAGCCAAACAAATCTACCATGAAAATGAAGGCATGGACTCATACATCATTATGGGGAACTCAGATAAAACCAACGAGTATGCCACTAA
Organism: Lathyrus aphaca; assembly: GCA_963966055.1. Classification (NCBI taxonomy): domain Eukaryota; kingdom Viridiplantae; phylum Streptophyta; class Magnoliopsida; order Fabales; family Fabaceae; genus Lathyrus; species Lathyrus aphaca. Next base: position 297,048,298 of record OZ014524.1, read on the forward strand.
ACCTCCACAAATGACAAGAGACTCAACTACATCAAACTACAACCATGGAGATTGAGAGACTTTCACCCGACTAAAGAATAATGACTCATAATCGGCACTCTTTTAAAGAAAATAAACAAAAGTGCACAAAAGTACAAAACAACTTGAATGAGTTTGATTCTTTTTATTTTTTGAATTAAGGTCAACATGATTATATTCGTTGATTTAAAAAAGAAAATAAAAAGGTAAAAGCCACTTGACAAAAGTCAAGGTTTTGTTTTGTTAAAGAGGTGATGATTTTTTTTATAAAAAAAAGAATCCTTTGAAAAAGAGAGAAAGTTTTGAAAATTAAAGAATGGGAGGAGATGAAGGGACTATCCTAAAAAAGAAAATAAGGAGATAAGGGAAGAAAGATCTAACCAAACTTGATGACATTCCAAATTATGAGCATAAGAGTTCCATCCTTATAAGCTAGCAAATGGCCAAATAAAGACTAAATCCAACTTCATGAAGATCAAAGCAAGGGGAAGGGATTCTAAAATCTAAGTCCAAAATCTTCATTCCAATGCCAAGGATAGTAACCAAAAGTCCACAAATTAAAGTCATAAGTCTTTTAGAGGTTTAATCCTTTATTAATGTTTTTGTGTCCAAATGGACAAAAGAAAAATCAACAAGAGCAAATAATAAAACATGATATGGATGAATAAAGCAAAATAGAATAAAGCAATAAAAGTGCAAGAAATTAAATATTAGTAACAAAAGAAATTAAAGTGCAAGAATCTAAATATTAACAATAATAAAAGTATAATAATATTCACATAATAATGGTATGGTGAACTTAATCAACCACAACAAAAAAGAAAGAGTAACCAAAATCGAAGGCAACCGGATCCGCTTAGCATCTTACACTATAGCGATTAATCAAGGCAAACCGAACCGAATTCAATGAAATTTGAAAGGCGATTGGGAGACCCAAAGCACCTACGCATCAAAAATTCATAAGTCTCGATTCCTAATGCAATATGATTAACCACTTTGGGATTACGCGATCAACAAGAGATCCGGTCCACGAAAGTGAAAGTACCCAAGTAGATTTTTATTCTGAAGTCGGGACACATTTAGGTCTATGTTAAGCAATCACCGAGTAATTTACGAAGTAATTACTCTACAAATGAGGTCGGACACCACCAATTAAGGTGCATAATGTTAGTGCTAATGCATGCGAGATAAACGATATGTAAATCGCTATTCGGATGCGATACCGCACGAAAATAAAGGTGAATACCAAATTGAGTCACACTCATAGTATTCTTCCATCCTTAAGTTCAATCACCCATCTTGGTGGATTCAAGCATGAAAATGTATCACTAATTGAAAGTACCTTAAATGAATTGAACAATCCACTTAAAGGTAGTTTTGAATTAATGAACATTAACTACTCTAATCTACACCCAAAGTTCATTGAAATTAAGGAGAAATCACTCCCAAAAGTGCTTCCCAGGGTAAAAATAAGAAGGAGGAAGAAGAAGAAGAAAGAGGAACCAAAAAGGGCTTGAAACAAGCCAAGAATTCAATTCTGACTTGCATTAACTGGTTAACGCATATGGTTAACCGGTTAACGCTGAAGCAGTAGCAGAAAATATGCAGAAACTCAACATTTATCCATTTCCAAAACTCTTTCAAAACATTTAATGATCATGATCTGAATTTGCACGAATTTTAAAACCAAAATACAGTGGAATCCCTGCAATTAAACAACAAATAAAGATCCAAAGGATCTAGAATCAAAGGAACCAAAGATCTACATCTTGAATGGTTGATGGTGAGTATGGGTTTGTGGAAGGAGAGGAATTACCAAAGTCACTTCTTCAAATTGAACCAAGCCAAGCTAGATCTACTGCAATTGATGAACAAGAGAATGAAAGGAGGAAGGTTTAGCTCAAGTTAATCAAGAATTCAATGTGAATTCTTGATAACTTCAAAAGAAAGAAAGTGAGATTTTGAGAATTTTGGTGTTGGGAGAGTAATTTGCAAGAGGTTTTGTGGCTATCAAAAACTTGTAGAAATTTTTGCAAGGTGAATTTGGCTCTCTAAAGCTTCTGGAATGAATAAAATTGTGGTCCTATTTAAAGGCTTTAGGTATGGAAATTTGGTGGGATGGAGCTTGCTTTGGTAATTTGAATTTAGGTTTGGTAATTGAAATTTTGGTGGGAAATGGAAAAAAGTGGTGATTAATGAGGGTTTATGGTAGGAAAATGATCAAAGTGATGTAGAGAAATCATAAACCAATGGATATAGAATATTCCAATTGAATCAATGATCTAAGGGTGCTGAATTTGAATAAAGAATTCAAATTTCGCATTGGTTAACCGGTTAACCAAGCTGAAATTTGAATTTTGTATTCAAACATGGTTGCTTGGTTGTTTCGGCCCGACTCTTGTTGTGCGTCGAAGAAATGAACACATGAACCTTGGAAATACTTTGAATGAATCAATTAACTTGGGAAATCCTTGATCAGATAAATTTGAATTATTTGCGGATCAACTTCGACTTCTGTCTGTGAAATTCACTCGAGCTGCAGGACTGCTATTTTTGGCATTTTCAAAGGTTCCTCCTTCTGAAAAAAGGCAACGGTGATCCCTTGTGAGGCATAAACCTAACCCGAGAAGAACCGTGCAACCAGTGCGGTCTTGTTTGTATGCAAGATGCAGATGAAAATGCAAAGAAAAACTTAGGGCAAAAATTAGGGTGTTACAACTGCCCCTATTTAAGTTTCTTCAATCTGAAGATATGAAGATTGACATCTTCGTCTCTGCAAGATGGGAGAGACTTAAATACAGAAAACCCAAATTTTTGTCCTAAGAGAACATGATATGATATGAATATGATATGCAAACCCAAGATCTCTATGGGGAAATCACGACCACCAGAGGAAAGCAAAAGCTTGGGGACACAGAAGAAAATCCCGCTAAGGAAACAAAAGACATCAAAATAGTTACCAGGAAAATAAATCACTGGGTTAACCGACTCCACATGGGGGAAAAGAAAATATGATATAATCAAGGTAACAGGGTTCAACAGGAAAGAGTAAACACTCTTCCAGGGAACAATAACCAATTAAAGTATTCAGGCCTAAAAATGGAGGAATACCGAGTTGGAACAGAATCATCAACTACCGGTTTACTGGGTAGGAAAACAAGAGACTCGACTATCAATTTACTGGATAGGAGAAAAACAAAGAGGGATAACTTCCACTACCTTTTTACTGGGTAGAAAAAAAATTCTCAACTACCTGATTTACTGGGTAGGAGCTCAAGAAAGGGAAACAACTTCTATTACCTTTTTACTTGGTAGAAAGAAGAACTCTCGACTACCAGATTTACTGGGTAGGAGTACAAGCAAAAGAGATTGATTAATTTGGTAATATTACCCACTATCAAGAAATTGATAGCTTAATTCCAAAGTAATATACTCAAGCTGGAGAAAATATTGCCCACTATCAAACAATGATAGCTTAATTCCAAAGCAAACATTAACTCATAAAAAGGGACCAAAATTCAATCCAAGAACAGATTGGAGAGAAACGGTCAAACAAGACTCATCCCGAGGAGGAAATATCTCAACTGGGGAAGTTCCATCCAGATAATAAACTGGGGAGGAAACTGAATCAAAATCATCCACGAGAAACAAACTCAGTGGGGAAATAGAAAGGATAAACATTTTCTGCTTAAGGATTGACACTCTAAACTTGAGAGAAAGACAACACACACACTCTGTGGGGAAAGATCACACCAAAGAGCGGGGAACAAAGATAAATGCAAGAATGCAAGAAAAAGATGCTATGCTCATGCGTATGAATATGCATATGAATATGCTGACAAAATAGACACAAAGATAAGCAACAGATGACATAAACACCATTACAACCGGATACTCGGCCAATCAGGGCAACAAGGCCAGGAAACATGCTGGAGGTTTAACTTGGCATCCTGCAGGGGAACATCAAAAACCATCAAAGGAATAAAATCCTACTACAAGGCAATAATATCAGACTAGGGAAAACAACTGCTAGGGATCCAATCCACAAAGCAATCTTCAAGAATCGATAAAAGGATAACATCAAAAATTCCTCTCTCAACAACACAAAATCTTCCATACTCTGGGGAAAGAGGGAAATGTCCTTGTTAAATTCTGATGGGGATAAATATTTGCATAACTCTATATGAGGAAAAGATCTACCAGTGATGCAAACAAAGCATAGCCTGCTGGAGTATTAAACATCAATCATCAACTCTGCATAGGAATACCACCTTGCTGAGGAGAGGTAATAATCTGTCGGGGATGGGGAATACTTCCATGATCCAATTTGGGGACATAAATGCTCTTAATCAAACTCTTACTTGGAATAATCATCATACTATTCCTGCTCCATTCGGGGAAAGAATCATGTCACTCTTGTTCTGCTTGGGGAAAGAGTGCAAAACTTGCCAAAGATCAAAAATAGAAATCTGTTGGAAACCATCACACGTAGACTTACTGGGGATCTATGAAGATCTTTCATCACTGAACGTTTGGACTTTTCGACCCATGGGGGGATACCATAAGTTAACATCATAGCAAATCACAGTTACGAGGGATTTTAAATCAATAATTACCAACAAGTGAAAGAAAACCTCTAAACTGATTGATATACCAATACTTCTACTGAGGGATGCAACCAACTTATGCTGAGGAGCAAAGACTCGACTGGGGGCTTCCAATACTTTTCAAATCAAGGGTAAACTGTTGAGGAAGAGATCAAAACTCAGCTGGGGATTTTCTAGGATATACCTTCCAACAACTCTTCTGGAGGGAGGGAACATAATTAAGAGTATTTACGATCCTTGCTCATGCTGGTGGGGCATAAAACACCATTAATATCATCATGCCAGGACCAATCAGGAATTCCATAAGGACACAAACGGATCAATCCCTGCTTTGGGAGAGACAAGTTACAAACATCCAGACTTTACCATACCTGGAACCACTATTGATATTATTTCTTTGTTCACAAGTCGAGAAAATGTTCAAAAATTAAATTTATTAAATTTGTTTGAAAAATAATCATCAACAATAAATGGAAATTTTGTAAACAGAAACAATATAAAGATTTTCAAACAATTGGATAAAAGCTCAAATTCATTGATAGAATGGTAGTCAGCAAATGGCGTGACTCCATGGATCATTACAAGTTTGAAAAATGGTAAATACATGGAAAATGGCTCCATTGAAATACAATGATCACTATTCTCCCTATCAACTTTGAATTCCATTGTTTCCAAAACTTCATTCAATGATAAGTGAATAAGAATCTTTGATGGACAATTCTTCTGAGGGATAGAATCTGAAATCCTCAGTCGTTTCAAGTGATCCAGTCTGTCGACGCAATTACTTGCCATGTTCCCTAACTTTTGCCTAGATTTCCCTTTCGGGTTTTCAATCTACCAGGATAATTATTTCTGTTTATGTCTCTAATTTTTTCCTGGACCGCCCTTTCGGGTTTTCAATCCACCGAGACGCTCATTTTTGCCTAAGCCGCCCTTTCGGGTTTTCAACTTAGCGAGCTGTTCTTTTATTTTTTAGGCGAAGTATTTCTTGACTGCATCCGCATTCACAGGACGAGTGATCTCCTCACCATCCATAGTTGCAAGAATTAATGAACCGCCAGAGAAGGCTTCCTTGACAACATATGGGCCATCATAGTTCGGAGTCCACTTGCCCCGAGAATCTGTAATGAAAGACTAGATCTTTTTGAGCACGAGGTCGCCTTCTCTGAATATACAAGGTTTGACCTTCTTGTCAAAAGCTTTCTTCATTATTTGCTGGTACAACTGACCATGACACAAAGCTATTATTCTCTTTTCCTCAATCAAATTCAACTAATCAAATCTACTCTGACACCATTCAGCCTCAGTCAACTTAGCTTCTATCAGAACTCTCATTGATGGGATCTCAACCTCGACGGGGAGCACTGCTTCTGTACCATAAACAAGTGAGAAAGGGGTTGCCCCTGTTGAAGTACAGACAGATGTATGATACCCATGCAAAGCAAAAGGGAGCATCTCATGCCATTTCTTATATGTCACAACCATCTTCTGAATGATCTTCTTAATGTTCTTATTCGCAGTTTCAACAGCCCCATTCATCTTCGGTCTATAAGGAGAAGAATTATAGTGTTGAATCTTGAATTCTTCACAAAGCTCTTTCATCATCTTATTATTCATGTTCGAACCATTATCAGTAATGATTCTATTTGGAACACCATATCTGCAGATAATGTTATTCTTGATAAACCGAACCACAACTTTCTTGGTCACATTAGCATATGATGCCGCTTCCACCCACTTGGTGAAGTAGTCGACTACTACAAGAATAAAAAGATGTCCATTCAAAGCCTTGGGTTCAATCATACCAATCATGTCAATTCCCCACATAGAGAAAGGCCACGGGGAAGAAATTACATTGAGATGAGTTGGTGGCACGTGAATCTTATCAGCATACACTTTGCACTTATGGCACTTTTTCACATACTTGCAACAATCAGATTCCATTGTCAGCCAATAGTAATCTGCTCTCAACATCTTTTTAGCCATTGCACGCCCATTAGCATGAGTACCAAAAGATCCTTCATGAATTTCTTTCATTAATATGTCTGCTTCGTGTCTATCCACGCATCTGAGCAAGACCATGTCAAAATTCCTCTTATAAAGTACATTTCCATTCAGGAAGAAATTTCCTGCCAATCTCTTCAAAGTCCTATTGTCTTTATCGGACGCCCCAAGTGGGTACTCCTGACTCTGAAGAAAACATTTAATATCATGATACCAAGGCTTGTCATCATGGACCTCTTCAACTGCAAACACATGAGCTGGTCTTTCAAGCCACATCACTCTGATCATAGGAACGTCATTCCATTGGTGCACCTTTATCATAGAAGCTATAGTTGCCAAAGCATCTGCCATCTGATTCTCATCACGAGGAACATAATGAAACTTAACTTTAGTGAAGAAAGTTGATATCCTCCTGGCATAATCTCTATAAGGGATCAAGTGGGGTTGATGAGTTACCCACTTACCCTTGATCTGATTGACTACCAAAGCAGAATCCCCATACACATCAAGATGCTTAATCCTCAGATCAATAGCTTCCTCAAGACCCATAATAAAGGCTTCATGCTCAGCTTCATTATTGGTACAAGGAAAGGTCAGCTTTGCAGCAAAAGGAATATGTGAACCATGGGGAGTAATGATCATTGCCCCAATTCCTCTTCCTCGTGCATTCATAACACCATCAAAAACTAAACCCCATCGAGATCCAGGCTCCGGCCCTTCCTCAATCAAAGGTTTATCACTATCTTTCATTTTCAAATACATCACATCCTCATCTGGGAAATCAAACTTGATAGGCTGGTAATCATCAATCGGTTGATGTGCCAAATGTTCAGCCAAGATACTACCTTTTATAGCTTTTTGAGCTCGGTACTATATATCATATTATGACAATAACATTTGCCAACGAGCAATCCTCCCAGTCAAAGCAGGCTTTTAAAATATATACTTGATCAGATCCTTTTTAGAGATCAACCAAGTTGTATAATTCAGCATATACTGGCGAAGACGCTTTGCAGCCCAAGCTAAGGCACAACAAGTTTTTTCAAGCATGGAGTACCGAGACTCACAATCATTGAATTTCTTACTCAAGTAGTAAATTGCATATTCTTTTCTTCCAGATTCATCTTGCTGACCAAGCACACAACCTATGGAATCTTCCAACGTAGTCAAGTACATGATCATTGGTCTACCTTCCACCGGAGGAGACAAGATAGGAGGTTCAAGAAGATATTCTTTGATACTTTCAAACTCCTTCTGACAATCATATGTCCAGACACAACCTTTGTCTTTCCGAAGTAACTTGAAAATTGGAGCACATGTGGCAGTCATGTGAGAGATAAACCTCGGAATATAATTTAATCGGCCCAAGAATCCTCTTACTTGATTTTTAGTTCTTGGAGCAGGCATTTCCTGAATAACTTTCACTTTATCAGGATCAACTTCAATGCCTCTTTGGCTGACAATGAAACCTAACAACTTTCCAGAACGTACACCAAATGTGCACTTGTTCGGATTCAAACGAAGCTTAAACTTTCTTAACCTCTGAAATAACTTCAGCAAATGTTCAACATGATCCTCTTCAGTCCTCGATTAGCGATCATATCATCAACATATACCTCAATTTATGTGTGCATCATATCATGTAAAAGTGTGGTCATAGCTCTTTGGTATGTCGCACCAGCATTCTTCAATCCAAAGGGCATCACTCTGTAGCAGAATGTTCCCCATGGTGTAATAAATGTGGTCTTTTCCATGTCCTCGGGTGCCATCTTTATTTGATTATAACCGGAAAATCCGTCCATAAAGGAGAACAGATCAAACTTAGTCGTATTATCTACCAACACATCAATGTGTAGCAATGGAAAATCATCTTTGGGACTGGCTTTATTCAAATCTTTGTAATCAACACACATTCGGACTTTTCCGTCTTTCTTTGGAACAGGCACAATATTGGCCACCCATTGAGGATAATTAGACATCACAAGAAAACCTGCATCAATCTGCTTTTGAACCTCTTCTTTGATCTTTACTGCCATATCAGGATGAGTTCTTCTCAACTTTTGCTTCACAGGTGGACATTCAGGCTTCAGCGAAAATCTATGTTCCACAATATCAGTATCAAGACCTGGCATGTCTTGATAAGACCAAGCAAACACATCAACATACTCTCTAAGAAGCTCTACAATCCTCTTCTTAACGTCGGGACCAAGCAATTCCCCAACCTTGACTTCTTTCTTATCATCTTCAGAACCCAAGTTGACCATCTCTATAGACTCTCCATGAGGCTGAATAACCTTCTCCTCGTGCTCAAGCAACCGAGAAATCTCATCAGGAATCTCTTCAACATCCTCTTCCTCAGCTTCGAACACAGGGAATTCAAAGTTGGGAGTGGGCATAGAATCATTGTTTTCAATGGGTTTATCAATCAATATTCACAATGATTTTATTTTTATTTTAGATTATGAACAAAAGTACAAACATTATGCAGATAAACAATGGTTATTATTATTTTGGGTTTTTTATGTTACCATTTTTCAGAATAAAGCAAAAAGGAAAAACACATATGGAAATAACAAAATAACATTTTATTGATCATGATAAAATTTGAAACAAAGCCCGACAAACATCACTTTCACCTTGGGCAGAGTGAAAGGATTTTTGAAAGAAAATAAAACAAATTACTTTGAAGCATGAACAATAAAAGGAGCATCAACAACAATCCAGTTCTTTCAAATCTTTCTGTGCGTAACAAAGTTAGGCATTTCTTCATTTTCATCATCTTCAATGATGGCAGCAGTGGAATGATCGTTGATAAACCCAGCACTTCGGAATCCTTCCTGAATAGTCTTCGGGTCATGGAGAACCACACCTGGTGTAAAACCAATACCGAATCCTTCTTTGTTGTCAATAGCATCAATAACTCGTCCCCAACCGTCAGATCGACCAATTTCCAGCACGCGCAGAGCATCCTTGAGAGAAGATATAGGCATAACATTTTTCTTAGCAGCATTATCAACAATAGATAGAGCCTGAAATGAAGTTCCCACCTCTTCTTCAGCATCAATATAGGAGAAAGATGACAAATTTCTCACTAGCATCGCCTGTTCACCGCCAATAGTCACTAATTTCCCATCTTTCACAAATTTCAGCTTCTGATAGATAATGGATGTCACAGCTCATGCCTCATGAATCCAGGGTCTTCCAAGGAGACAACTATAAGCGGAACGTATATCCATTACTTGAAAAGTAATTTGGAATATAAACGGTCCAATCAGAATAGGAAGATCAACTTCACCAATCACAGTCTTCTTCGATCCGTCAAAAGCTTTCACGATAATCCCACTATGCCTCATGGGAGCACCTTGGTACGCAAGCCTTGACAAATTCGACTTCGGCATCACATTCAGAGAAGACCCAATATCAACCAGCACTTTACACATAGCATCTTCCTGACAGTTCACTGAAATATGTAAAGCCAAATTATGGTTCATTCCTTCTTCGGGAAAATCATCATCACAGAAACTCAGATTGTTGCACGATGTGATATTAGCCACAATACTATCAAACTGATCAACAGTCACATTGTGGTCAACATAAGCTTGATCAAGAATCTTCTGCAAAGACTGCCTATGAGCCTCAGAGCATATCAAGAGTGATAAAACTGATATCTTTGACGGAGTATGCAATAACTGCTCAGTAACGTTGTACTCGCTCTTCTTTATCAATTTTAACACCTCATCTTCACTATCACCAAATTGGCTTGATCGGGCAACAACATCCATAATCTGTTTACTCACACTTGTATCTTCAACTCTCTTCAGAGGATTTGAAGCATAAACTCTACCACTTCGAGTAACCCTTGTCACATCAGCAATGCTAACCACAAACCTTAGAGAATGAATAGGAACTTCCTTACCATTTTCTATCATCATAGCATTATACCGATACGGAACAACTTTATCAGAATCATATGGCATTGGACCAGGCAAATTGATCACCAAGGGAGTAACAACATATTTCCGGCTATCAAAAGAAATAACCACCTTCTCAGTAACAACCTTCTTAGGAATATTGAACTGAGGCATAATAACATTCACTTCATTGCCATACTCATCTCTTTTTGTTGTCACTTCAATCAACTTATCGTCCATCATCTTTTGAATATCTCTCTTAACAATCACGCAACCACGAGGGTTCACTGAGCAAATGCAACAACCAGCATAATTGTGATCAATATCATGATATTCACTTAAGAAAACATGCATCTCAACTAAAGACCTTCGAATATGGCGGACCTCATAAATCTTGAATAAACCAGGACAACCATCCACCATATTCACAGACGTATTACCATGCTTCGGAAGCGGATTTGTCTTCACATTTGGATTAACATCATTGAAGGACAGAACATTGCTCCTTATCAATTTTTGCACTTCAAACTTCAATGGATAACAATTCTCAACATCATGCCCTGGGGCACCTTGATGAAAAGCATAATGAGCCTCTGGCTTATACCACCATGGGATAGACTCTGGAACTGGAGGTGGAGAACGTGTTTGCACAAGATTCTTCGCAATCAAAGAAGGAAGCAAATCTGCATACAACATTGGAATGGGATAAAAACTTGGCTTAGCACGAACCTGTTGATTACCACTCTGTTGCACAGAAGGTTGTTGATAACGAGACTGATACTTTGGAGTTTTTGGCACAGTTTGAGTCACATTAATCACTAGATTTACAGAAGCTACATGCTACTGATGACAATTCTCACGACCACGAGGTCTTCTGTAACTTTCACGAGACACAACATTAGTCTCACCTTCTTTCTTTTTACCAAGGTTAAACCTCTTAGAATTTGAGCCTGCATTACTCTCTTGGCTCAACCGTCCCTCACGGACACCTTCTTCTAGTCATATCCCCATACTCACCATTTCAGTGAAATCAGAAGGAGATATAGCTATCATCTTCTCATAGTAGAAAGAACCTAAAGTCTTCAAGAAGATCTTCATCATTTCTTTCTCTTCTAGAGGAGGAACAATCTGAGCTGCTAGCTCGCGCCATCTCTGTGCGTACTCTTTGAAAGTCTCTTTGTCCTTCTGGGACATAGCATGAAAATGATCTCTATCTGGTCCCATATCAACATTATACTTGTATTGCCTAACAAAAGCTTCTCCCAAATCATTGAAAGTCTTGATTTGGCTATTGTCCAAACTCATGTACCATCTCATAGCTGCACCAGTCAGACTATCCTGGAAATAATGAATCAGCAGCTGATCATTGTCTGTCTGAGCAGACATCTTCCTAGCATACATACTCAAATGACTCAGAGGCCGACAAGTGTTGCCTTTATACTTCTCTAACTCAGGCAACTTGAACTTGTACGAAACTTTGACATTAGGGACCAAACAGAGATCATAAGCATCTTTTCCGAACAAATCCTTATGCTTTAAGGCTCTCATCTCCTTCTGTATCTCAACAAAACGGCCTTGAAAATCATCAAGTATTTCAATCACAACCGCGCCTTCACTGGGCTCAGCATGGTAAATCACTTCATCATGGTGTGGAATAGTGTGCATTACAGGCGGTGCAGTAGTCATCATCAGCGGAGGAGTAGTCATCACCGGCGGAAGAGTATTAAATGGAGCAGTCTCAGGAGGAGGAGGATGATAACCAGCAGGAATTAAATCAACCGGCATCCCCCACGGTGTACTAGCAGGCATGCGATAGCGAGGAGAAAGAATAGTCTCAGTAGGAATTGATGCAGTAACAATCTCAGAGATGACTGTATTTCGAACAGGAGAATTAGGAGGAGGTGGCTGATTCTGAGTAGCCATCAAGCTTTCCATCATGGCTGTAACTCTTTCCAAGCTTTCCCTCAGATATGTAACTTCCTCGCGCAGCTCGCGATTCTCATGTTGTAAGGTTTCTGACATCTTCTTCCGATTAGCCAGAGTATCAACTTTGTGAGTCAGCTTGACAGGAGAACTGAATGAAGACCAAGAAACATCATAAGATCCCTGGAGAACACTCAAAAAAACAAGACCAATGCGGGCATGATGCATGGTATGCGTATGCAAATGCAAAGATTTCAAAGGACTATAAGATAAATTGCAATATTTATAAAGAAACACTTTTTGAAGTACTTAAAAACTCATTCTTTTTAAAATCAAAGTAAGGATTACAAATGAAGTACAAGCCTTAACAATCATAATACATGAGAGAAAAAGTAAACTAAGCCTAGGGGATCACATCCGAAGAAGATCTGAATCTTGGCTGGTACTTCATGCGAAACCTCTTAATCTCTTTCTTGTACCGATTCTCCATGTATTCCTTATCCTTCACCAACTGGTCAACAATGGCCTTCCAAGCACCAGATGTAGGAGGAATAGTGGATGGAGTACTAGAGAAAAATAAATCCTCTCTTGGCCTCTTCGTAACACGCCGCTCAAGTAACTCAATGAGATCATCCTTCTCCTTCAGTTGATCTTGCATCATCGTCTTCTCAAGAAGCCATTCTTCTTTCTCTTTCTTCATCTTGTCCAACTCTTCTTGAAGAGCAACCTTCTCATCGAAGGGAGGAAGAAAAACGGACAATGGTAGTATAGGAAACAAAGGCTCCTCGGGTGGATAAGGCATCTTGAGCTTGGAAGCCCTATATCGAACCCGCTGGATGTAACACTTGGAGGGAGCAAGGTGTTGTCTTCTCAATTGACCGTTCTCTTTCCGATGAACCGCATGCCAAGAATGAGCAATACTTTTCTTCATTTCTACATGATCTGCACCATTAAGAAAGAAGAAACGGGATAAGGAAAGGTTTTATGGTATGTCCTTCAAACAATATCCCAACTATCGCCTAGCAAGAATAGGGTTGTAACTAATTCCCCCACGTGTACCAAGAAGAGGTATATTAGGAAATTCTACACAACTGTCAATAAACACTCCAGTATCATAATAGGAACAATACCAAGTCATATCCTTATGAGAAAGAGACATAATCCTTTGATACCATCTTCGCTTATCTCTATTATCTTTGAAGACGTCGGACTTTGGTAGGTGCGAAATAAACCACCAATAGAGAAGAGGCGCCCAACACACAATCTCTCCATCACCTTTGGAGGTCTTATAATGAAAAACATGATACATGTCTCCGAGCAAAGTAGGTACCGGATTCCTCTTCAAGAAAATCTGAATGGCATTCTCATCCACAATACCATCTAAGTTAGGAAACAAGACGATCCCATAAATGAGCAAAGCAAGAATAGCCTCAAATGCATGCTTATGACCCAAAGTAAGTGAAGTAGAAGATTTCCCCATCAAAAACTTAGCATTAATACCACAGACACTCCCTTTTGGAAGAAACTTCCCATTAAGATCGGACTCATTGAGAAAAAGGGCTTTGGCGATGACTTTGGTCGTAACCTCCTTCTCTAAACCACTGAAAAGAAATTCCTTGTCCAAAATAGGTAGACCCATCCAATGAGAGTACTCCTATAAGGTCGGCACAAGATGATAATCTAGAAAGGTGAAACAATGATGCAACGGATCATAAAACTGAGCTAAGGTATGGAGAATCCCCTCTGGTATATCGGTATCCAAGATAAACAAGAGCTTTCCATAACATTTCTGGAACTCTTGGATGTCGATCACCAATGCTCCTAGCTTTCTCAGCTCTACTATATTAGGATTCTTGAAGGTGTACTTCTTTGTGTTCCTTCTTTCAAAATTCATAACCATAAACATCTGAAATTTTGCAATCGTATCTCATGAGTCCCTTAAAATCTCAAGAACAATGCTCATGAATGCATGATAGCATGTATGCAACAACCACAAGCAAGATCACACAAAGCACTTGGGTTTAGGTTCCGAGTCACGAGCATGAAATCAAGGTAACAGAACACCAACCCACACAGGTAAGTACTAAGGTTTTGTCTTCATTGTACCTGCAGAAAACCAAAAGGGTGCTAACAGAGGTGCCCGGAGTTAACAACCATCTTTAGAATATCATCGGTACGTTGGATTACTCCCCAACCGATAAAATTCTTAAAATAGACCTCGTCCGAGTGTAGTATCGCGTGACAACCACCTTAGGCTTACACACGGATGGCTTCCGCACTATGTTCCTAAATTGGCTTAGATGGGTTAAAGGTCCTATGGTCCTCAGTATGATCAACTCAAGGTCGGAAAATAATTCCACGTATGATTACTCATCATGACATTGATAATCCAAGAGAGCCTAACCGAGTGGAGATTTATAAAATTGATATAGCTTTGGACTACTCCATCGCTTATCGCTTCGAATATCGCCGTCCTATCATAATTTCAACTCAGATCCGGGTTAGAATCTATCTCACTCACAGAGGATCACCAAAACCGAAACAGAACAAACAAATAACAAACAAATCAGACCAAAGAAATAAATAAATCAAAGGATTCTAAAAAAGGATTCTAAGAGAAGAAAGATCTAACCAAACTTGATGACATTCCAAATTATGAGCATAAGAGTTCCATCCTTATAAGCTAGCAAATGGCCAAATAAAGGCTAAATCCAACTTCATGAAGATCAAACCAAGGGGAAGGGATCCTAAAATCTAAGTCCAAAATCTCCATTCCAATGCCAAGGATAGTAACCAAAAGTCCACAAATTAAAGTCACAAGTTTTTTAGAGGTTTAAGCCTTTATTAATGTTTTTATGTCCAAATGGACAAAAGAAAAATCAACAAGAGCAAATAATAAAACATGATATGGATGAATAAAGCAAAATAGAATAAAGCAATAAAAGTACAAAAAATTAAATATTAGTAACAAAAGAAATTAAAGTGCAAGAATCTAAATATTAACAATAATAAAAGCATAATAATATTCACATAATAATGGTATGGTGAACTTAATCAACCACAACCAAAAAGAAAGAGTAACCAAAATCGAAGGCAACCGGATCCGCTTAGCATCTTACACTATATCGATTAATCAAGGCAAACCGAACCGAATTCAATGAAATTTGAAAGGCGATTGGGAGACCCAAAGCACCTACGCATCAAAAATTCATAAGTCTCGATTCCTAATGCAATATGATTAACCACTTTGGGATTACGCGATCAACAAGAGATCCGGTCCACGAAAGTGAAAGTACCCAAGTAGATTTTTATTCCGAAGTCGGGACACATTTAGGTCTATGTTAAGAAATCGCTGAGTAATTTACGAAGTAATTACCCTACAAATGATACTGGCCACCACCAATTAAGGTGCATAATGTTAGTGCTAATGCATGCGAGATAAAAAATATGTAAATCGCTATCCGGAAGCGTTACCGCACGAAAATAAATGTGAATACCAAATTGAGTCACACTCATAGTATTCTTCCATCCTTAAGTTCAATCACCCATCTTGGTGGATTCAAGCATGAAAATGTATCACTAATTGAAAGTACCTTAAATGAATTGAACAATCCACTTAAAGGTAGTTTTGAATTAATGAACATTAACTACTCTAATCTACACCCAAAGTTCATTGAAATTAAGGAGAAATCACTCTCAAAAGTGCTTCCCAAGGTAAAAATAAGAAGGAGGAAGAAGAAGAAGAAAGAGGAACCAAAAAGGGCTTTAAACAAGCCAAGAATTCAATTCTGACTCGCGTTAATCGGTTAACGCATATAGTTAACCGGTTAACGCTGAAGCAGCATCAGAAAATATGCAGAAATTCAGCATTGATCCATTTCCAAAACTCTTTCAAAACATTTAATGATCATGATCTGAATTTGCACGAATTTTAAAACCAAAATACAGTGGAATCCCTGCAATCAAACAACAAATAAAGATCCAAAGGATCTAGAATCAAAGGAACCAAAGATCTACATCTTGAATGGTTGATGGTGAGTATGGGTTTGTGGAAGGAGAGGAATTACCAAAGTCACTTCTTCAAATTGAACCAAGCCAAGCTAGATCTACTGCAATTGATGAACAAGAGAATGAAAGGATGGAGGTTTAGCTCAAGTTAATCAAGAATTAAATGTGAATTCTTGATAACTTCAAAAGAAAGAAAGTGAGCTTTTGAGAATTTTAGCGTTGGGGGAGTAATTTGCAAGAGGTTTTGTGGCTATCAAAAGCTTGTAGAAATTTTTGCAAGGTGAATTTGGCTCTCTAAAGCTTCTAGAATGAATGAAATTGTGGTCCTATTTAAAGGCCTTAGGTATGGAAATTTGGTGGGATGGAGCTTGCTTTGGTAATTTGAATTTAGGTTTGGTAATTGGAATTTTGGTGGGAAATGGAAAAGAGTGGTGATTAATGAGGGTTTATGGTAGGAAATGATCAAAGTGATGTAGAGAAATCAGAAACCAATGGATCTAGAATATTCCAATTAAATCAATGATCTAAGGGTGCTGAATTTAAATAAAGAATTCAAATTTTGTACTGGTTAACCGGTTAACGTATTTGGTTAACCAATTAACCAAGCTGAAATTTGAATTTTTTATTCAAACATGGTTGCTTGGTTGTTTCGGCCCGACTCTTGTTGTGCGTCGAAGAAATGAACACATGAACCTTGGAAATCCTTTGAATGAATCAATTAACTTGGGAAATCCTTGATCAGATAAATTTTAATTATTTGCGGATCAACTTCGACTTTTGTCTGTGAAATTCACTCGAGCTGCAGGACTGCTATTTTTGGCATTTTCAATGGTTCCTCCTCCTGAAAAAAGGTTAGCAAAAAGGAAACAATTTTTTTTTTTTTTGATTTTGATTAATGGTTAGTAAACATAAACAAATAAAGTAATTAAAGGCAACAATGATCCCTTGTGAGGCATAAACCTAACCCGAGAAGAACCGTGCAACCAGTGCGATCTTGTTTGTATGTAAGATGCAGATGAAAATGCAAAGAAAAACTTAGGGCAAAAATTAGGGTGTTACAGGAAAGTACAAAAAGAAATCTACTATGAAAAATTTATGGAAAAAGAGGTCGATTTTCTTTGATCTTCCATATTGGTTTAGTCTTGATGTAAGACATTGTATTGATGTGATGCACGTGGAGAAAAATGTATGTGATAGTTTACTCGGAACACTTCTCAACATTCATGGCAGTATGTATGAAGTCTTGCATTGGTATTATGCATGTAAAAGGTTGACAGGGATTCATATATATATATATATATATATATATATATATATATATATATATATATATATATATATATATATATATATATATATACGTGTGTGTGTGTGTGTATTTACAAAAAGAATCCGGACAGATCTTTGCGGCCTTCAGCTGGGACTGTGGTCTGTTGATGGAGATAGTGGTGGGGTACCTGCAAGGTACTCCGACGCTCAAGTCAAAAGGGGATCAACTAAAGTGTAAGTGAAAAGGTAGAAAAAAGTGAATACCTGACTCTCCACGGAGGGAGAGTTTTATAGGGGCATATGTTCGCGCGTTACGGGTGCGTGCCTTTGACTGAGCATAACTACCACAATGAATCTGTTGGGCAGTTGGCTGCGTGAAGTTGTTTAGGCGCGTGAGGGGGAGGTCCACAACGACTATAAGTTAACGGCTCCATTTTGCAACGTACATATCCTCGTGAATCTTGTAATGGGCTTGTCCGCAGCTATTCGCTGGGTTGAGCCTCAATTTAGAACTGGGCACATGCTAGGCTAGTCTAGAACATGAGCCCCCCAAGTCGTTGTGCCTGTGGGGATAGTGACTTAAGGTACCAAGCTTATGGTTAATACGTTCCAAATGCCACATTCTCTCGCTTTTTTCTGTCGGGCATTTGCTCGTGATAATCAAAATCTTATGGGAATATGGAACGTTTGATATTCCAAAGACACGCGTAAAGACATGCCGTCAGGCATTTATGACGTTTGGGGCTAGCCCTAGGCAATAATTACTATGGATTTTGCGCTTCTCCATGCAAATCCCAAAACATTATAAAAGATGGTGAGAAAAATACCTTTCCTCATTTTATGATTGTTTGCTCTTGCCGTGAAACTGTCTACAACCTCCTCTTTGCCTGAAGTGTCATCATCGTCGCCGTCTTCACAACCATAGTCATGGATCCAGGTAACTGTTTGTTTCCTTCATTCATCTTTTTTATGGGTTTGAGTTGATGTATGTTCATGGGTTTCCTATGGAGTTCATTGACATTCTGATGAACTTCTGGGATAATTGATGAATATTCATCCAAATTGTATGAATGTACTTTATAGGTTCCTTTAATGTTCATAGATTTCTAAGTTCTGTCAAATTTCTTGGGTTAGATCTAGATAGAATAGAAAGGATGATGGTTTGATGTTAGTGAACGGGGCATAGGTTGTGCAGGGTACATCCCTAGTAACGCTAGGCTCAAAGTATACTGGGATTATCTTGGTCTGGCGACTTTAGCCCTCGCCTATTTTTCTTGACGAAAAGGGGATTATGGACGAGCCGGTAGAAACGGCCTCCCAATTCTCTATCGATGCCTCGGATGCATGGTCGAGGATTGAGAGGAAAAATAAAGGAGAGGGTATTAACTGGCGGGCTCTGCCGCCGAAGCCGATGCAAAAGATTTGCTCGCGATTTCCAGTTCTTCGGTTTCCAATGTACGAGTTCGCATTTCATGAGGCTGGATATCGTCTGCCCTTCACGGACTTTCAACAGGCGGTTTTTATGCATCTCGAGCTACCGCCCGCCCAGCTACACCCTAATGCTCTTGTCTTTATCAGAGCATTCGAGTTGGTGTGTGAATTTTTGGATATTGGGGAAACCGTGAACTTGTTCTTCAAGGTCTTCCACCTGCAGAGGAAGTCCCAAGATGGTCGACATAGCTGGGTGTCGCTGAAACAGGCCAGCAGATTGTTTAAGGCTTACAAGGATCCATACTGGAATTTAAGTACCTTTTCTATATAATCCAGCCCTGCTCTCAGATTGCTAAAGACTCGTTGTATGACCGGGAGATGGTCAGTAACAAGGAGAAGATGGTGTCCCATTTTCCTTTGGAGTGGGTGAACTTCCACTTCCAACATTCTAGCGACCACTACATCATGAAACCCGAGGACTTGAATGCTTATGATATTGCGGCCTATAACATTTTTTCAACTATGTTGCCAGCTTTCGTCCCATGGAGTTGGTCAATGGTAACAAGAAGCCTCTTCTACGTCTTGATGGGACACCGACGACAATAGCTAGGTTAATCAACGTTAAATCCTTGCTCAACTGCCCGAACGATGAGGATACCATGCAGCTCCTAGGTGAATTGGCTTTAAACTATATTTGTTTTATGAATGTGTTCGTAGTTTAACCTAGTTTGTCATTTTTGCAGTGCAAATGGCCGAAATAAGGGGACGTCTGGTGAAGTTCAATAAGGGTAACATGAAAAAGGTTACGACCAAGAGTCGACTCGAAACTTTTAAGGAGCAAGGCACCCTGGATAGCTTTATGGCGTCGGGAAACTCAACGCTCGGTGGTACTCCCGTGGATGGATCCCCGTTGGGAAAAAGACAGAGGTCCGAGGATCCTTCCCCGCCTCCTAAGGCTAAAGTCGTGGCCTCCACAACTTTTGACCTGCCTCCCTACGTCACACAAAGGGCTCTCATTAATAAAGGATTATTTGTTCGGGTGCCTGACCTTGATGCTGCTGCTGTTCTCTCCGCAAGTCCCGACGACCTGAGGGCTGAGCTCTGCAAGGACGCTGTTGGAATGTTTCGTATCTTAGAGGCTGCCCTTGCCTTCAATGATTTCGATCTTGTCCCCCGTAGAGACCTTGTGACGGCCGAGGATAAGATTGAGAAGGTGGAGGCTGAAAATCATAAGTTAGAAAATGACTTGCTCCAGGCTCAGGGCCACTATGAAAGTAAACTCAAACTTATGAACGAGGTCACGGGGTTGGGGGATTCGATCGCTGCGCTCGAAGCTGAGAATGAGAAATTGAAGAAGGATGTCGCGGAGGGCAAAGTGGCAGCAGGGGAAGGTGAAACCGAGGACGAGATGGCAATGATGACTAGGGTGGATCTGATTGCTCGTATCCAGCTTATGGCTTAGGAGAATCTGAATATGGCTTCCTTTGGTTTCTATAACACGGTGGAGCAAATAAAGGTCACTAACCTGGGGGTGGATTTGGTGGTTGAGGGTACTGGGCCTCTGCACCGCGTGGAAGACGGGCAGGTGATGCCTCCTGAAGAGGAAGAGTAGTGGTCTGGCCTGCATGCCGTAGTTTTTTGGGCCTGCGTGCCACATCTTTTTGTTTGATGTTCGGGGCTTTCTCCCCTTTTCGATTATGTACGGACAACGGCCATTCGGTCTTATTTATAATGTTATGTTGCATTTTACTTGTGTATGCTTTGTTCAGTATGGGAAATAATTTTGTGCTCGATAGAATATATTAAACTCGTTAGTGTATATAATTGGACGAGGTGCGAGGTTAGTGCTCGTTGAAGGGAGTTAGGGGACATGATCATGTCCCGTTTCCCTAAGGCTTAGACTTTTTCCATCGCGAGCTGGGGGTCTTCCATGCTGGTATGACAACGGAGGAGCTCGTTCGAGGTGTCCCCGTTGGAAAAACCAATTACCCGTAAAATTGGGCAAGTGGTTGCTCATGTTTTTAATGAGGGCGTACTTATACCAGGATATGTTCATGTGGTCGGGCCTGTCTCCCTTGCGTGGTATCTTGGCTGGCAACTATCCCGCATTGTAGATGGGTTTTAGCTGTAATATTATTTGAGCTTTTCAGCGTTCCATGGTCGAGCAAAAGGTTCCCCATTTAATTCTTCTAAGTAATACGCTCTCGTGCCAGTTTTTGATTTGATGCGATATGGGCCTTCCCAGTTGGCTGTGAGCTTGCCTTCGCACGAATCCTTTTGGTTTCTGCACAGGACGAGGCTGCCTACCTGGAATTCTCTTTTTACGATCTTATGATTGTATCGTAAAGATATCTTACACTTCAAGGAATCTTCGCGTAAGGCTTCCCCTGACCGGATATCTTCTACCAAGTCGAGTTCTTCTCTTAAGGCCTCGTTGTTGATTTCCTCTTCTAAGGGCACTTTTGTTCGCCTGGAAGGTTCTCTGACTTTAACAGGGATAACAACTTCAGTCCCGTAAGTCATTCAGAAGGGAGTTTCCCCGGTTGTAGAGTGTGGGGTTGTTCGGTAAGCCCACAACACGTTGTGGAGTTCCTCGACCCATCTGTTCTTCGCTTCGCCTAACCTTCGTCTAAGGCCATGTAGAATGATTTTGTTAGTAGCTTCTGCCAACCCGTTCGTCTGAAGGTGCTCGACGGACTTGAAGTGTTTCTTGGTGCCAGTCTTGGCGATGAAATCTTGAAAGTTTCTATCCGTGAATTGGGTGTCGTTGTCCGTTATAAGGGATTGCAGCATGCCAAACCTTGCCAGGATGTTCCGCTTATAGAATCGGAGGATGTTGAATGCGGTGATCCTAGCCAGGGCCTCGGCTTCTATCCATTTTATGAAGTAGTCGACTGTCACAATCAGGTATTTATTTTGGAAGGACCCCCACATAAAGGGACCGAGGATGTCCATACCCCATTGTGAAAACGACCATGGCGACGACATGACCTTCAGAGCGTCCAGAGGTGCGATGTGCATGTCTGTGTGACGTTGACATTTCTTGCATTTATTCGCGCGCTCCTTCGCGTCGTTCTGCATGGTTGGCCAACAATACCCAGCCTGCAGGGCCTTGCATGCAAGTTCTCTTCCGCCCAGGTGTTAGGCATTAATTCCCTCATGTATCTCGTGTAATATGTTGGACATTTTTTCCTCTTTCATGCATCTTAAGAGTGGAATGGAGAATCCTCGGCAATACATATTTCTTGTCGTCGGGTAGCTCTCCGATAGTCAGGAACCTAAAGAAGGGGGTCATCCAACAACTGGCGTCTCCTACCATGTTGACTTCGAGGACAGTTTATGTCTTTCCGATGCTTGGTCTAGGAAGGACTTCCTGAATTACGAATTTGTTACCGCCGTTCTTGCGTGTGCTTGCCAACTTAGACATGACGTCTGCTTGTGATTTTCGCTCTCGTGGAATGTGTTGGACATCCCAGGCTTTGAACTGTGCGAGCATTTGCTGGACTAGTGCTAGATACTCAATCAGATTGTCGTTCTTTGCCTAAGACTCCCCTTTTACATGGGATGCGACCAATTGTTAGTCGGTGAAAATCATAACTTCGTATGCTCCTAAGTATCTTGCGAGGCGGATTCCTTCTACGAAAACCTCGTATTCAGCATGATTATTCGATGTCAGGAAAGATAAGATCAGAGATACTTCGACTACGAGGCCATCCTCATTTTCGAGGATGATTCTTGCCCCACTTCTGGAGGGTCCAGAAGCTCCGTCGATGTAAACGAGCCATCTGCGACCGCTCTCCGTGGGAACCTCCGTGGGGGTCATCTCAAAGATAAAATCGGCTAGTGCATGGGCCTTGAAAGCCTTCCTTCCGTCGTACTGTATATCGAATTCAGACAACTCCAATAACCACTTCAGCATCCTGCCGGCAATGTTTGGTCGCGCCAAAAGTTGTTTAATGGGCTGATCGGTTCTTACGGTCACATTGTGTGCTAAGAAATAATACCTTAGCCGTCTAGCAGCGTTTACGGGGGCAAGGGCGATCTTCTCGGTCTGATGGTATCTTAATTTTGGGCCTTGTAATGCTTTACTCGTGAAGTATACGGGTTTCTGCCCGTCAATGTCTTCCCTTATCAGTGTCGCACTAATGGCTTAAGTGTTGATGGCTAAGTACAAGTAAAGGATCTCCCCGGTCATTGGCCTTGAGAGGAAGGGGGCTCAGATAGGGCTTGCTTGAGGTGTTATAGATCCTTCTCGCATTCATCTGTCCATTCGAATGCAGCTTCTTTATGGAGTAGCTTGAAGAAAAGGGTGGCGTGCTGGGCGGATTTTGCGATGAAACGGGATAAGGATGCGAGCATACCGTTTCGTGATTGGATCGATTTTTTCAATTTGGACGTAGGAAATTCTGTGAATTCATGACATTTGTCGGGGTTGGCCTCGATACCTCTTTCTGTAAGGAAGAACCGAGGAACTTTCCCGCTCGCACGCCAAAGGTGCATTTATCTGGGTTAAAACACATTCTACACTTCTAGCTTGATCGAACACAATATGAAAATGGGACGCGTGGTTGGTTTCCTGGATGGATTTAATGACCATGTCGTCCATGTATACCTTCAGCATGTCTCCTATTTGTGATTTGAAAACTTTATTCATCATGCACTGATAACTGGCTCCTGCGTGTTTTAACCCGAAGGGCATTATGTTGTAGTAATAGTTCCCTGTCGGGGTCATGAACGTGGTGTGCTTTCTATCTTTATCGGCCATGGGTATCTGGTTATACCCCGAGTACGCGTCCATGAAGGACAACAATTTAAAACCTGCATAGTTATCTACCGGTTTGTCTATGTTAGGCAAGGGATAAGAATCTTTCAGGCATGCCCGATTAAGATTGGTATAATCAACACAAAGTATCCACTTTCCATTTGATTTCTTAACAAGTACAGTGTTTGAGATCCAGGGGGTGTACCTGGCCTCGGTTACAAATTTGGCATCTATGAGGTCCTTAATTAGTTTCTCAGCGGCTAAAGAATTTTCCTCAGATTGCTTGCGTCTGCGTTGCGCGACTGCACGGGCAGTTAGATTGATGGTTAGCTCGTGGCATGCTATTTCTGGAGATATTCTCGGCATGTCGGCGGCGCTCCAGGAAACATGTTCGGCATTGTTGTGCAAGCACTGCTTTAGCTGCTTTTTGATTTCACTAGGGAGCCCTGCTACGATCCAGACTCCTCTATCGTGGTTGTCTCCAAAGGTCACAACTTCAAATTCCCCTACGGGAAAGGGAAGTAACAAAGTCGTCTTGTCCGCAGGGGTATCAACCTCCTCATCTACAGGGATGCGTGGGTCGAGTTTGACCGTGTTGATCTGGAGAGCAGGCTTCTTCTCAGGCTGAATGTCATCAGATGGAGGGTTTTCTTCCCTTGCGTGTTTTCTGCTCTTTGGTGCATTCTCTATCACTGTCTGGCCCTTGGTTGCTTCCTCGAAGCATCTTCGTGCAGCCTCGATGTCATAGTGCAAGGTAGACATGTGGCCTCTATCGGTGTAATACTTCATTTTGAGGTGGACCTTCGATGGAACGGCGATGAGTTCGGCCAGCGTGGGTCACCCCAGGATGCACTGATAGAGCTAGGGAGAGTCATTTACCAGGAAGTGAGCTTGATGGTCTTAGAAGCGTCCCCTTCCCCGAAAGTGACGTTCATCTCGACGTAACCCCATGGTCTCGCTGTGGCACCGTTGAAACCTTGCAAGTTAGAACCTATGTACGGGGATAGGTTCCACTGATCCAGTTGTAAAGCCTGGAAAAGCAAAGTGTACATGATGTCCACCGAGATTTCCTGATCGACGAGGATTCTTCGTACATCAGTCCTTGCCATTTTTGCGCGGATTAACAAAGGTATGTGGGAGTTGGGGATCCGCCGAGCAGCTCCTCTCTGTAAAACGTAATTGATTGGGATTTCCCTTTGATTCTTTCGATGGACGACAGCTGGACTGGGGATGAATCAACCAAGTGCTCGAGGTTTCGTCAGACGGATCCAACGGTCATCTCGTTGTAACCTCTACTCGAGATGAGCATGGCCGATGGGAAACACTCAAACGAGCTGTGCGATTCCAGCTACCCTGTGCGCAAAAGGTGTTGAGGGATAAACAAGTCTTCAGGTCTGGTTATGGAAATGGCTACTTGTATCAGGGTGGTTTCTTCATTGACCTCGTTGACCCTTATGGCCTCTTCCTACCGAGGAGCTCCGTCTTTCACGTACTTCTTAAGGTGTCCCTCTTTGACAAGGATTTTGATGGAATCCTTGAGATGGATACAATCCTCGGTGACATGCCCGTGGCTGCGGTGGAAGCGGAAATACTTGCTTTTGTCAGTATTGGCCTTTGAAGTTGTAGGCTTGGGGAATCGAACACCTCCCAGCTTGAACTATGTATTTATGCACTTGTTGAATATCTTTTCGCGCGGGGCAGTGAGAAGGGTATACTTCGCGAAACGGCCAGCTGGTGCTCTACTTTCGCGAGGACTGTCGTCTTTACGCTTCTCGCGCCAGGGTGCGTCGTCGCCCTCCATCTTCCTATTAGCTTTTGTATTCTCATGATTCCTCGAATCTATGATCTTGTAGGCGACCTCCTTCTCTTTGTATTGAATGTATGTTTGGGCTTTGTGAAGCAATTATGCGAGTGACTGCGGAGGTTCGATGCCCACAGCTTTTCGAAACTCGCTGTTCGGGAGCAAGCCCTTCTCCAAGATGTAACGTTTCATGTGGTCGGTGGTGTGCACTTCCACGACCTCCTTGTTGAATCGATCGATGTAGTATCTTAGGGGTTTTTCCTTCCCTTGCACGATACCCTCGAGGGTGGCCTTGGATTTTGGGTGACGTCTGGAGGCGGTGAAATGTCTAGTGAACTGGTTTTTCAGAACTCTCCATGAGGTGATCGACCCAGCGGGGAAATGCTTGTACCAAGACATGGCGCCCTTGCGCAGCGTGATGGATAAAAACCTTCATTTGATAGTGCCTTCCACGTTGTGATAATGAAGCATGGCTTCGATTTTTTCAAGGTGATCGTCGGGACCGGTAGTCCTGTCGTAGGTGGCCAAAGGAGGGGGCTTCTCTAGTCCTCGAGGGATGCGGGTATCCATGATCTCGCGGCTGAGAGGGCCGCGGTTGTCTTTGTCACCACTTCTTTCGGACACTTGATGAGGGGACCTTCCGTGGTGGCGATCATCACCATAACGAATCTTTTTACTATGTTCTAGATCTTCCGGCGAGTGTCTGGGTCTGCACATAGGAGATTAGGTGCGTTTTCACACACAGTCTGGATGCAATGTCTCAGGTGGATCTTGATCCCTGGGAGGAGAAAAGCGGTTGGTTTCGTTCTCTTTCCGACCTCGGCATGGAGATCGAGATTTGCGGGGTGAACCCCTGCGACGACATCTCCTGGATGGAGAAGGAGATTGATGTCTCTGATCGAGCACCTTCATACGCGCATTCTGCTGAAACAGGGTGAGGTTCGCCTTATTAAGGGTAGTGATAAGGGCCTGGGTGGTAGCATTCGCTTCCATAAGAATGAGGATTGGTTCGAATATGGGTTCTACGTGAACGACAAAAGGTTGATTTAGGTTGTTTCAGGTTGTTCAAGGTCGGGGAAGGAGGGTGTCCTTCACCGTTACTGGCATTGGGGTGAACAATCCCTTGGCTGCCGGTGTTGTCGCCATTGCTGAGGAGGATGACAAGAGGATCTTTGATAGTCTCGAGCATCTGGGCTACCATGAAGACGAAAAAACGAGCTTTGGTCTTGCGGTGAAAGGGAAGTCTTGATCACGAAAGATGGGGGAGTTGTTGTTCCCACATATGGCACCACTGTACATAAAGAATCTGGACAGATCTTCGCGACATTCAGCTGGGACTGTTGTCTGTTGATGGAGATGATGGTGGGGTACTGATAACGAGAAAATGTATCGATTATATTGCTAGGTTTCATTAACGTTTTATCGAATAATCGTCATTTTAACACTCGATTTCTCGAGTTTTTCTTACCATTTTGCAGGTACACCATTATGTGGAGCTAAATCATGAACTAAGACAAAAAGGAACAAAATCGATCATAAAAAGAGGAAGAAATGAAGCTTCCTGCAAAACTGCATATTTTGCAGCAGTCACGACCGTCACAAGGGTGTCACGACCGTGACACCCCAAAATGAAGCATCACGACCGTGAGATATGTGTCACGACCGTGACACTTAAAAGTCACAAGTCACGAGCATAAAAGCATTGTCACGACCGTGACAAAGGATATTCTAGGTTTTTGACCAAGACGTCGTCAAAGAATTACGTGAAGGCCATTTCCACCTATTTTGTTGCCACTACCTACATTTTCTCCACAAATTCAGCAAGGCCCATACCAACTAAAGTCCAAAAATCCAGCCCATTTGGAGTTCTATAAATAGCACCAGTTTTATGAAGAATACACAGAGCATTTTTCTATTCAATTTCCTGCGGAAGCTCTGCCGAACTGATTTACGACCCGTTTTTATTTTCTGCATTATTTTCTTTTTCGCTTTATTGTATCCAAACCCGCCATATAACAATTTCCAATATCAGGAAATTGTTATACGTTTATTATTTTTTCTAAGCCTTCATCATTCGTTTATTTTTGATTTCGCCAACTCCGAGCTTTCCGGTTTGTGGAAGAAGGAGTCTCTCTGATATTGTTAACCAGGTTTTTATTTATATTGCAATTTAATTAATTATAATGTTTGTTTATTTTTCTGCCATGAGTAATTTGTTATTTAATTTTCTGTCTCTGTCTGGTTCAACATCGATGAGTAACTAAACACCTTAGGGCGGTATGTAGTTAGAACAAACTTAACCGGTAAAATATAACCATAGGCTAAAAATAATTAATCACTTAACATTTCTGGCTGAGACTTTTTAATTAAATAGACCTTTTTGTTACGAGAGTAAGAAAAGAGTATTAGGTTAGGTCAAGACCACGAGAGTGTGAGATTTTAACCAGATAGCTAAAGTTAGGCATTTAAATTAAACACAGCGAGAGCGCTTTAAGATAAATTAGAATTACTTAGTTTCCAAAAATTACCTCTAAACACTTATGGGCTAGCGAGAGCAGGCATAGGGCTTTAGGGATAAGATCTGATATAAGACCACGAGAGTGTGAGTTGAGGGTATTTAAACTGGTAATCCCTACCGAATAGATTAAGTGAACATCTTAAATAAGCCTAGGTTAGATTGACCCACCTAAGTTAATATAATTACATACCGACCGTCTTAAAACTACTTAATTAAAGTTTAAATTTAATTCCGCCTTTAATATTCTAAAATCAACAAAAATCGTGACAACCATTCGCCTTAGCTAAACTAGAAGTTCATCTAGCACTAGGTAACCATAGAATCCCTGTGGATCGATAATCTTAAATATTACTTCGATAGGCTGTGCACTTGCAGTAAGATACCGCTAGACGCATAAGTAGACACGTCTTTAGCCCATCAAGTTTTTGGCGCCGTTGCCGGGGAATCCTTAATTTAGTTACTAGTGCATTTAGGTAGCATTTTCTAGACTAAGGTATCAACTATTTAATTTAATTTAATTTCCGAGTGTATGCCAAGTACTCGCTCTAAAAGCGAAGACTTGCAACCTCTAATCCCTGAATCGGAACGCTTCTTACACGTAAGAAGACGTATATTCGATTACGAAAATAATTACAACATTCCAGATCTTCAATTAGATCCGCCTAAACCAGTCGTAACATCAAAGGACGCAGAGATGGCTGAAGAACAGAATCATCCACTCAAGTATTACGCCAGTCCTTCGCAAGCTGAACCGCATTCAAGCATTGCAGCGCCGGCTATCAACCGAAACGATTTCGAACTAAAACCTTCGTTGATATCAGCCGTGCAACAAAATCAATTCGCCGGAAATCCTACCGAGGATCCGAATCTTCATCTTTCGATCTTTGTGCAATATGCCGATACCGTAAAAGCCAATGGAGTTACCCAAGAAGCTATTAGACTACGTTTATTTCCTTTTTCGCTTCGAGACAGAGCAAGAGCTTGGCTTCAATCTCTGCCTTCGAACTCAGTAACTACGTGGGAGGAACTAAAGAGAGTTTTCCTAAACAGGTATTTTCCACCCAGCAAGACATCTATGCTGAGAGCTCAGATCAACGGATTTAAGCAAAGAGAAAGTGAATCATTATTCGAAGCCTGGGAACGCTATAAGGATCTGCTGAGACTTTGTCCACATCATGGATTAATAGAATGGATGGTCATCCATACCTTCTATAATGGACTCTTGTACAATACAAGAATGACAATTGACGCTGCCGCGGGCGGTGCATTGATGGATAAAGAATATAATGATGCCTATGCACTTATCGAAAGTATGGCTCAAAATCATTACCTCTGGGGAAGCGAAAGAGTCGCAACTGAGAAACCAACAAAGGGAGGTATGTATGAAGTAAGTAGTATGGACCAAGTCAATGCGAAGTTTGACCAACTAAGCCAAAAGATCGACAACTTGGCCATAACACCAACAGCCAACGTGGCTGCAGTAACACCTAACTGTGAGTTATGTGGAGTTTCAGGACACGATGTTTCTGATTGTCAACTATTGACAGGAACTCCCACTGATCAAGTGAATTATGCTCAAGGAAACCCTTACTCAAACACATATAACCCAGGTTGGAAGAATCATCCGAACTTCTCCTATAAGAATAACAATGCTTTATACGCACCAGGTCAAGCACCAGCTACATCACCAGGATATCAAAAGAATGCTCCTAATGTCCCTAGAAAATCGAACCTTGAATTGATGATGGAGAACTTCATAGCTAACCAATCTCAAACAAACAAGGACTTCTTAAACCAAAACATTCACACTAATGAGCAGATCAAACAATTAGTGAGCAAAGTAGATGCATTAGCTACACATAACAAAATGCTAGAAACTCAGATTTCACAAGTAGCTCAACAACAAGCACCTACTGCTGCACCAGCTGGAGTATTCCCTGGACAACCTCAACCTAATCCGAAAGGACATGCTAACGCTGTGATATTAAGAAGTGGCAAGGAACTTGACGGACCTACCGATCCAAGACTTGACAATCCAGCCATGTACCAACAACCGGATAAACCGACTGAAATGGTGAATGATCCAGAAGAAAAGGAAGATAACAATCAAGAGGTAGTGGAGAAAGAACAACCTTATGTGCCTCCACCACCCTATAAACCACCAATTCCGTACCCTCAAAGATTAATAAATTCCAAGACGACGGGTCAATTTAAGAAATTTGTCGAACTTCTGAAACAGTTGAATATTACTATTCCGTTTACAGAAGCAATTACCCAAATACCCTCGTATGCTAAGTTTTTAAAAGAAATCTTATCCAATAAGAAAAAGATAGAGGATAACGGAACAGTTACACTTACTGCCGAGTGTAGCGCCATAATTCAGAATAAAATGCCTCCTAAGCTAAAAGATCCAGGAAGTTTCTCTATACCCTGTGTAATAGGAAAATTCGTCATTGACAAAGCTCTATGCGATTTAGGAGCCAGTATCAGTGTTATGCCCTTAACGATTTGCAAGAGGCTAGACATGGGAGACCTGAGACCAACTAAAATGTCTGTTCAACTAGCCGATCGCTCTGTTAAATATCCTGTAGGCATACTAGAAAACGTCCCAGTACGTATAGGACAATTCTACATCCCTACTGACTTTATAATCATGGACATCTCTGAAGACTCCACTACACCTATCATACTAGGAAGACCATTCTTAGCTACTGCCGGAGCTATAATAGATGTAAAAAGAGGAAAGCTAACCTTTGAAGTAGGTGAAGAGAAAGTTGAATTTATTCTAACACAATTCTTACAATCACCAGCTATAGAGGATACATGCTATCTATTGGACGTAATTGACGAATGTGTAAGAGAAATGGAACTAAAAGAGACCACTTATTCTGAAATTATGAAAATTCAAATCCCTCCAATTTTCGAAGATGATAATTGGCGTAAACCATATCAGGATGATAGTCTAAGCGAAAGTTTAGCACTTACACCGGATCATATGCCAAGTAAAGAAAAACCTACATTAGGATTAAAAACTTTACCTCATAACCTAAGGTACGAATTCTTAGACGTTGAATGTAAAAGACCAGTTATAATAAATTCCAGTTTAGGAACTATAGAAACAAAGAAACTTTTAGATGTTTTGAAGAAATATCCGACTGCATTAGGATATAACATATCTGATCTCAAAGGAATATGTCCTTCAGTTTGTATGCATCGTATTCTGCTAGAAGAAGATTGCAGAACCTCCAGAGAATCTCAAAGAAGAATTAACCCAACCCTTAGCACTGTAGTAAAAGAAGAATTTAAAAAATTACTAGATGCCGGAATAATATATCCAATCTCTGATAGTGAATGGGTTAGTCCAATACATGTAGTGCCAAAGAAAGGAGGTATCACTGTTGTGAAGAACGCTCAAGGCGAATCAATATCTCAAAGAGTAGTGACGGGATATAGAGTATGCATAGATTATCGTAAACTAAACAAAGCCACTCGAAAAGATCATTTCCCGCTACCTTTTATAGATCAAATGTTAGAACGATTAGCCAAGCATTCGTACTTCTGTTATCTTGACGGTTACTCAGGATTTTTCCAAATCCCTATCCATCCAGATGATCAAGAGAAGACTACATTCACATGCCCTTATGGAACGTTCGCCTATAGACGAATGCCCTTTGGATTATGCAACGCTCCTGCAACCTTTCAAAGATGTATGATGTCAATCTTCGCAGATTTTATAGACAACATCATGGAAGTATTCATGGACGACTTCTCTGTATGTGGGCAAAGTTTTGAAGGATGTTTATCGAACTTAGAAATGGTATTAGAAAGATGTGTAAAAGTAAACCTCGTACTTAACTGGGAGAAATGTCATTTTATGGTCAACGAAGGAATCGTATTAGGTCATGTAATATCAGACAAGGGAATTGAAGTTGATAAAGCTAAGATTGAAGTAATAAAAGATCTTCAACCCCCTAAAACCGTTCGAGAAATAAGAAGTTTTTTAGGACACGCCGGTTTTTACCGACGATTCATCAAAGATTTCTCGAAAATCACTAAACCTCTTACTGGTTTGTTAATGAAAGACGCTGAGTTCATATTCAATGAAGATTGTCTCAAAGCATTCGAAACTCTAAAAACAGCCCTCATCACCGCACCAATCATGCAACCCCCTGACTGGAGATTACCTTTTGAAATCATGTGCGATGCGAGTGACTATGCTGTAGGCGCAGTTCTAGGCCAGAGGAAGGAAAAGAAACTTCATGCGATTTACTATGCCAGTAGAACCTTGGATTCTGACCAGATGAACTACGCCACTACCGAAAAAGAATTGTTAGCAGTTGTCTTTGCGCTTGACAAATTCCGTTCTTACTTAGTAGGAGCGAAAATAATCATTTACACAGACCATGCTGCTATCCGATATTTATTAACAAAGAAAGATGCTAAACCAAGACTCTTAAGATGGATTTTACTTTTACAAGAGTTTGATCTAGAAATAAAAGATAAGAAAGGTACTGAGAATGTCGTAGCGGACCATTTATCTAGAATAGAAGGTATTAAACCCGAACAAGTGTCGATTAACGATGATTTTCCGTATGAACAGCTGATAGCACAATTAGGAAGCGACCTCGCTCGGTTAGATATAAATGAACCAGAATCCGCGGAAACAATCCAGACAACTATAGGACTGCCATGGTACGCTGACATTGTCAATTACCTAGCCGCAGGAGCTCTTCCACCCGATCTAACCTATCAGCAGAAAAAGAAATTCTTTCATAATCTGAAACATTACTATTGGGATGAACCATTATTGTTCAAAAGAGGACCAGATGGAATCTTTCGCCGATGTATTCCCGAAGAAGAAATAGAAGATGTCATTGCTCAATGCCATTCATCTCCTCATGGTGGACATGCAAGCACTTCCAAAACTTGTGCAAAAATCTTGCAAACCGGTTTATTCTGGCCTAATCTATGGAAGGATGTCCACATCGCTGTTATAAATTGCGATCGGTGTCAACGCACTGGCAATATTGCAAGAAGAGATGAAATGCCTCAAAAAGGAATATTAGAAGTAGAAATCTTTGACGTCTGGGGAATAGATTTCATGGGACCATTCCCATCATCTTTCGGTAATAATTACATACTCGTAGCTGTTGATTATGTTTCGAAATGGATTGAAGCCATAGCTTCTCCTACAAACGATACACGAGTAGTAATAAAGCTTTTTAAAAATATAATCTTTCCCAGATTTGGTGTGCCCAGACTCGTCATAAGTGACGGTGGCTCGCACTTCATCTCAAAAATACTTGACAAATTACTATCTAAGTATGGAGTAAGACACCGTGTGGCTACACCATATCATCCACAAACAAGTGGACAAGTCGAAGTCTCAAACAGAGAAATTAAACAAATCTTAGAAAAGACTGTCGCCATATCTCGGAAAGATTGGTCATCTAAACTTAATGAAGCTTTATGGGCTTATAGGACCGCTTACAAGACACCCATAGGTACTACACCTTTCAAATTAGTTTATGGAAAATCTTGTCACCTCCCAGTAGAACTAGAACACAAAGCTTATTGGGCGATTAGAACTCTCAATATAAACTATAATGCTGCAGGAGAAAAGCGAATCCTAAACATTAACGAATTAGAAGAATTAAGGCTAGATGCTTATGAGAATGCTAAAATATATAAAGAAAGAACTAAGCGATGGCATGATAAACGCCTATCTAGGAAAGAATTTAGTGTGGGAGACGTTGTACTCCTCTTTAATTCAAGACTTAGGCTCTTTCCTGGAAAATTAAAATCTAGATGGTCAGGACCCTTTGAAATAATTAAAGTATTCCCGAGTGGAGCAATAGAAATTAAGGGTAGGAATAGTGAACCATTCATAGTAAACGGACAACGTTTAAAACATTATCATAAAGTTGAAAATCGAGATTATGCGAATAATCTAAAGCTTTTAGAATTGTCCACTGAATCCCCTGATTAATCTAAACTTAAGCATTACGTCAGGCTTTTGACGATAAAAACAGCGCTTAGTGGGAGGCAACCCATTTACTCATTTAACTATTTAAATTATTCTCTCCATCATTTTATTTTTTTATCGTTTACTATTTGTTTATTTGTTTTGTCGTTTCATAGTTTTATTTTACTCTTATTGCCTTTACATTATGCATTTCATTTTCTTATATTTATTTTAAATCACTTTTTACAGATTTTCTAAAAGTCTTTTCCACTTTCCTTCTTCTCCTGATTTGTTTCCTCCATATTTGCACTGACTATGGCTAACCAACCAATTAACCACATGGAAACCAAATTTAGGGGTAGGAACCAAAGAATGAAATTTGAAGAGTTATCACAGAGGCAAATGGATTTGACCCTGTACCCGGATGATCGGACTATGGAAACCTTAGGAATACATGATAGCATTATGTACTTGCTTAACCGAATCGGATGGGAGAATTCAATGATCCAACATAAGTTTGTGACTTACCGCGAGCTCACCCTTGAGTTCCTTAGCTCCTTAATTTACCTACCTGAGCGCGGTTTTGGATTTAGGAAAGGATTTATTAGTTTTCGCCTGTTTGGAATAGAATATGATTTTAACCATAAAGAACTAGCTGACTTGTTAGGATTCCCTCGTGGACCATTTGCTTTTACTACCACACAGGTAGAATTGATGGATATTGAGCTAGATTTCTTTTGGGGAACTTTAACCGGAAACTACCACCCTGAACCAAATGGCATGAATAATGATGAGATCCATAATCCTGCTCTCCGTTACTTCCATAAATTCCTTGCCCACACATTATTTGGAAAAGAAGAAAACATTACCGGAGTTTCTAAAGATGAAATATTTATTATGTCATGTTTCACTCTTGGACAGCCTGTTAATGGTGTACCTTTCATGATGCAAACCTTCACCCGTATCCAAGAAGAACCTGAATTACCTATCTTAGTAGGAGGTCTTGTAACCATGATTGCTGATGCTTTAGGACTTAGGTACCAATTGCACAGGTGCAACCGTTTAGGTAACATACGTCCTATGGATCTTAACTTCTGCTTTAATAGACATATCATAAGGAATTTAGGACATCCACCTTTTGAGTACCTAATCCGGAACGAGGTAGTAACCCTGTTCACATTGCCTAACCATGCTAAAGTAAGTGTTCACAATAAGGATAACTGGCTTTATGAGTTAAACCCACCTGATTATCCACCCACTCCTGAAACACCTCAGTCTTACAAGATAAAAGATGATACAATGACCGATGTCGAAACTGACCCTGAGACGCCTCCTGGTTACCATGACATTGGCCACACTGAAGAAGTTTATGAAACCCCTGAAGTGAATCAAGGAGATTATGCTAACAACTTGCAAAACATCATGAACACTCTCAATGCTTACCAAACTGACATTAACCTATTTAAAGAAGACATTAAGAGCATGCGATTGGATATTATAGGATTGACTGACATAACATGCGAACAGTTCTATCACTTGAATTCCGCCATCGAAGACTTGAAGAAACGCTTTTGATAATGTTATAAGTGATTTAGTTTATTTTTTTCATTGTTTTCGTTTCTAGTTAGATTTAATTTTCGCACCAATTTCTTACCGCAAATTTCCGTTTATGTAACTTCATTTTCAATTACATTATGCAATGCATCTTTAATTCCAAAAATTCTCCATTTTTAGCAATTTATGTACTTTTAATTTTATGTCCTGTTATGCTTGCATTTATTCATTATATATACAAATCTCTCATGCCTTGCAAGCTATTGAAGTACTGTGTTGAAACTATATACTATATGGTGTTTATAATTTATTATGAGTGTTAGTGAAGAAAATGCATTAATATAGAATATGTGAAATAAGAGAGAAAGTGTTTTTCTGGAAATTATTTAACGTAGCAAGCCTCACGGTCGTCACTGCCCCATAACGATCGTGACGCGCTCTTTTTGAGTCTCACGATCGTCGTACCCCTGTCACGACCGTGACGACCCTTATACCAGAAATCGTGAGAAACAGAACTGTTTCTCTTCGTGCCTCTTCTTCTTCTTCTCCATAACTTCCTAAAAAACTACCCATCTTCTCCATAACCTCCGTAACACCCCATTTACCATCTTTAATCTCATTAACCACCCATTATCACAACCTACTACATTCTCACTCTCCATTATTTATCCCGAATCAATATTTCTCCCATTTTACCATTTTTTCACAAAAACTTCAAAATTCTTCATTCCTCACTCTAAGCTCTTGCATGCAATGGATACTATCACTTTTAGAGAAGGTGATGCTGGAGGAACTCAGAGAGAACGATTTCTCCGATTCCAAAACCGCGGTGTGCAACCTACGCGTTACATCGACACTGTGTGTTTGAGGGAACTCGGAATGCTGGCCAGTGTTACGAACCTGCTTCGCAAAGTCGGGCTCTGGGACCTTTGCAGTCAACCTCAGCCAACCTTTGAACTTCTGACACTGGAGTTCTTAAGTTCATTCAGTTACATCACCGGCACCGGTTCTCTGAGTCAGCTCACTGGTTTCGCAAAATTCAGATTGCATGGCCAAGAGTTCAACCTTTCGCAAGACAGGATCGCCGAGTTATTAGGCTTCGATCACGGAACTGAGGCTCACCGTCGCGTGCCCGATAATTTTAGTGAACAAGCTTTCACTCTATGGCACGACTTAACAAACACCCGTGCATCCGCCTTCCAAAGCCTCAACGCCACGCACATTCACAATCCAGCCATCCGCTACTTCCACCGAGTCATTTGCAACACCATCTTCGCTCGAGAAAGCAACCATAAGCTCAACTCTAAGGAGCTTCTATTCTTGCATTGTGCTCTTAATGACGAGCCGATCAATGCTGCCCCTTTCATGCTTTACCACATCCAGGCTATTGCGCACAGAGGATCCACTATGTTCTTCATTGGCGGCATTGTCACCACCCTGGCCATTCAGTTGGGGCTTGGTGACTTGGTCGCAGATCAGCCTCATCTAGCCGCCGAATACCTCACCAAGAGTTATTGCAGGTCCGCTCACCTGATTGCACAGCGAGAGGATGGCAGGTACAGCCCTGTTGTCCATGGCACCGTATTTCATCATATCATTCTGCTGTCCCGCGACCGCATCGACCCATCCAGCCGAGCCAACTGGCTCTTTGTTCTACCTGATGCTGCTGACCACGCTCCTATCCATGATCAGGCAGACCTCCCTGCGGATGAGATGCAGGACGCTATGGATGCAGGTGAGCCTGTCCAGGATATACCAGAGTCATCTACCCGACAGCCTACTGCACCAGATTTCACTCTTGAGGATGTCCTCCGTGCGATTCATCGGCAGAACCAGATGAATGCCGCACTGGAGCGCAGGCAGAAGGAACAGTACGACGCTCTACTCGACACGATTGCAGCTAACCAGGCAGCTACTAATGAGAGGTTTAACGAGATTTTCAGCGAGTTAGACGCCTTGTGTATCGACATCACTGGGACCACCAGCACCGGTTCTGATCCTGAAGCGACTCCTTCCAGACGCCGCTCCCGCACCAGAAGCCGACCCCGCGGTCCTCAGCAGCCATAGTTTTTGCTTTTCTTCTGTTTGTTTTTCGTTTTTGTCGTTTGTACTGTACTTTAACCGCATTTATATCACAACATTGGGGACAATGTCTGATATAGTGTGGGAGAGGTACCTTTCATTTCCGTATTTTTCCCTTTTCGCATTTTTCCATTTCGTTGTATTTTCAATTCCATTGTATTTCCCTTTAGCAAGTTAATGAAGCGTGCAAAATCTTTATGATATTTTCTTTAGTTTCGAATTTTCCCGCTTACTTAGCCATAACCGAAAAATTTTTAATTATTCGCATTACCCGACTTACCTACGAAATCGTAAATAGGAAGCTGAGAACGATTAAACAAGACCAATACAATCTTGACACCTTTGACTTCCTACTTAAGCGATTCTATCCCGATTACCATTACGAGTACACTTTTAGTTTCAGTTCAAAAGTAACCCCGAGTAGTTTATACTAGCAGTCAGCACCGTCTGAACACAAACCACGTGGGGAGCCGATTAATATAAGTGTTTGATGCCTAATCAATAATGATCCTTCATATCTCGACGCAAAATGAAAAGAAATTGCACCAAAGTACACGGTCGCATACAAGAAACGAGAAATATGAGAAGGAGTCCATTGCGGGTTGGTTCAGAGGTACTGGTTCTGAACTCGGTAGGGCGTGCTACGGCTCGATCCCCCACAACCTCCAAATCGGATACAAAATGTAGGGTTACCACACTCGTGTACCAGACCCCGTGCTTAAAAAAAGGATCAAAGTCGCTAACCGGCTACTCCACTACGTGCGTGCTAAGGCAAAGGGCTTAATGTGATTGCGCTAGAATGAAACCGGGCGAAATAAGATCGAAAAACTTTAGGTGAAATCGTAAAGTAATTGCCGATTGGCTCATTTAACGGGAAGTCGACGACATAGCTTGTTGCTTGCGTCATTAGTGTATCGGTAGTGTTCTATCAAAGTATCGGATTATCCGACAAAACGATCCCTCGTTTGATTTGTTATGAGTATATGTGAATAACATCTTGTCCGCCGATTTTCAACCGACTATTTGCTTGAGGACAAGCAAAGGTTTAAGTTTGGGGAAGTTTGATAACGAGAAAACGTATCGATTATATTGCTAGGTTTCATTAACGTTTTATCGAATAATCGTCGTTTTAACACTCGATTTCTCGAGTTTTTCTTACCATTTTGCAGGTACACCATTATGTGGAGCTAAATCATGAACTAAGACAAAAAGGAACAAAATCGATCATAAAAAGAGGAAGAAATGAAGCTTCCTGCAAAACTGCATATTTTGCAGCAATCACGACCGTCACAAGGGTGTCACGACCGTGACACCCCAAAATGAAGCATCACGACCGTGAGATATGTGTCACGACCGTGACACTTAAAAGTCACAAGTCACGAGCGTAAAAGCATTGTCACGACCGTGACAAAGGATATTCTAGGTTTTTGACCAAGACGTCGTCAAAGAATTACGTGAAGGCCATTTCCACCTATTTTGTTGCCACTACCTACATTTTCTCCACAAATTCAGCAAGGCCCATACCAACTAAAGTCCAAAAATCCAGCCCATTTGGAGTTCTATAAATAGCACCAGTTTTATGAAGAATACACAGAGCATTTTTCTATTCAATTTCCTGCGGAAGCTCTGCCGAACTGATTTACGACCCGTTTTTATTTTCTGCATTATTTTCTTTTTCGCTTTATTGTATCCAAACCCGCCATATAACAATTTCCAATATCAGGAAATTGTTATACGTTTATTATTTTTTCTAAGCCTTCATCATTCGTTTATTTTTGATTTCGCCAACTCCGAGCTTTCCGGTTTGTGGAAGAAGGAGTCTCTCTGATATTGTTAACCAGGTTTTTATTTATATTGCAATTTAATTAATTATAATGTTTGTTTATTTTTCTGCCATGAGTAATTTGTTATTTAATTTTCTGTCTCTGTCTGGTTCAACATCGATGAGTAACTAAACACCTTAGGGCGGTATGTAGTTAGAACAAACTTAACCGGTAAAATATAACCATAGGCTAAAAATAATTAATCACTTAACATTTCTGGCTGAGACTTTTTAATTAAATAGACCTTTTTGTTACGAGAGTAAGAAAAGAGTATTAGGTTAGGTCAAGACCACGAGAGTGTGAGATTTTAACCAGATAGCTAAAGTTAGGCATTTAAATTAAACACAGCGAGAGCGCTTTAAGATAAATTAGAATTACTTAGTTTCCAAAAATTACCTCTAAACACTTATGGGCTAGCGAGAGCAGGCATAGGGCTTTAGGGATAAGATCTGATATAAGACCACGAGAGTGTGAGTTGAGGGTATTTAAACTGGTAATCCCTACCGAATAGATTAAGTGAACATCTTAAATAAGCCTAGGTTAGATTGACCCACCTAAGTTAATATAATTACATACCGACCGTCTTAAAACTACTTAATTAAAGTTTAAATTTAATTCCGCCTTTAATATTCTAAAATCAACAAAAATCGTGACAACCATTCGCCTTAGCTAAACTAGAAGTTCATCTAGCACTAGGTAACCATAGAATCCCTGTGGATCGATAATCTTAAATATTACTTCGATAGGCTGTGCACTTGCAGTAAGATACCGCTAGACGCATAAGTAGACACGTCTTTAGCCCATCAGGTACCTGCAACTCCGACGCTCAAGTCAAAATGGGATCAACTAAAGTTTAAGTGAAAAGGTAGAAAAAAGTGAATACTCGTCTCTCCATGGAGGGAGAGTTTTATAGGGGCATATGTTCGCGCGTTATGAGTGCGTGTCGTTGACTGAGTATAACTGCCTCAACGATTTTGTTGGGCAGTTGGCCGCGTAAATTTATTTAGGCGCGTGAGAGAGAAGTCCCCAACGGCTATAAGCTAATGACTCTATTTTGCAACGGTCATATCCTCGTGGATCTTGTAATGGGCTTGTCCGCAGCTAATCGATGGGCTGGGCCTCAATTTGAAACTGGGCACATGTTAGGCCATTCCAGAACAATATATATATCTATATATATATATATATATATATATATATATATATATATATATATATATATATATATATATATATTTTTTATTTTATTTTATTTTTTTTTTTTTTTTGATGTTGCATGTAGATTTCCCAAAATTTTATGATGTTGTTAAAGTTGCATGTATGTTGTTTGTTGTTGTAGATCATCATCAGAGTATGATGAAGGTGCAAAAAGGATCCAGCGTAAACTTGATTCAATC
Organism: Lathyrus aphaca; assembly: GCA_963966055.1. Classification (NCBI taxonomy): domain Eukaryota; kingdom Viridiplantae; phylum Streptophyta; class Magnoliopsida; order Fabales; family Fabaceae; genus Lathyrus; species Lathyrus aphaca. The sequence continues at coordinate 297,089,371 of OZ014524.1, forward strand.
TATATCGAAGCTTAGAATATTGAGGAAGAATATCGTCAATTGGAGCGAGAAACCGAAAAATATAATGATGAAGAAATACCACCTGCTGAAGGTGTAGAACATTATGAAGATGAAGCATGACATGCTAAGGATAACATATCAATCATTGAAGATGACACACCACTAGTCGAGAATGAAGGACCACTCCATGAAGTTGAAGCACCCTCAATGAAGATGTAGAACCAATCATTGAAGAAGATAAGGTTGATTTGTTGTAAAGCCTCAACTTCATAACACAAAGTCATTTGGAAAAAGTTATAGTTTTTATGAGGTTGTATTTATTTTAGTAACAGAGAAAGATGCTGACATACATGCAAGTATTTCGGGAAGCAGATTTTAACTGTGCAGGTAACAAGAGTCTGAGTCCGGGTGACTTCAATGTAAATTTCTTGAAGAAATATTAGGGTGTTATCGTACATATTTCATTCGGTGTATCCAAGAATTTCATAAAACAACAAGACTTCTTAAGGCTATGTCTTCCTCCTTCCTTGCTTTGATCCCCAAATGTGATAATCCTCATTCTTTACAAGAGCATAGACCTATTTTATTAATAGGGTTTATTTATAAAGTCTTATCAAGAATTCTTGCTTCGAGATTACAGGTTTTCATGGGCAAATTGATATCAAGTTCAATATCGACGTTCATATCGGGAAGAAAATTACTATATAGGGTCTCATTCTAAACGAAATACTCGATTTTGCTAAAAGGAAGAATAAAAATTGTGTGATGTTCAAGGTGAATTTCTTAAGAGTGTATGATTGTGTCGATTAGTCATTTTTGAGACAAATGATGCGTTCAATGGGATTTGGTTCAACTTTGATGAATTGGATGTATGAGGGTGTGTTTACAAGTTACATGTCGGTTCTTGTTAACAAAAGTTCCACGGAAGATTTTAGAGTACATCGTGGATTGCGTCAAGGAGATCCTTTATCTCCTTTTCTTTTTGCTATTGTTGTAGAGGGCTTTGCATTACTGGTAAAAAGGGCAAGTGAGGTTGGAATGTTAAAAGGTTTCCAAGTGGATAATTTTGTTCAACATTTCCTTATTCAATATGTGGATGAAATGATTTTAATTAGTAAAGGAGATTGGATTAATCTTTGGGCTTTTAACTCAATTTTGAAGGCGTTTGAATTAGTATTTGGGTTGAAAGTTAATATGGCAAAAAATTTTCTATTTGGAATAGGAGTTGGAGATTATTTTATGAACGCGACGGAACAATTCTTAGCATGTAGAATTGGTAGGGTTCCGTTCAATTTTCTTGGATTAAGAGTCAGAGACAACCATAGAAGGATTGCATTTTGTTGACCAGTTATCGACTGTTTTAAAATGAGGTTGGCACCGTGAAAAGGGAGATTTTTGTCCATAAGAGGGCGAGTTACATTGATAAATTCGGTCTTGATAATTTACCGATACATCATATGTCATTTTTTAAGGCTCCAAGGAAAATGTTAAATGATTTGACTGCGATTCAAATGAGCTTTTTATGGAATGGCTTGGACGAAAGTAAAGGGGTAGCATGGGTAAGTTGGGACATTATGTGTAAAAGTAAGAACGAGGGAGGGCTTGGGTTGAAAGATCTTAGATTATTCAATACAACGTTGTTGGGTAAGTGGTTATGGCGGTTTCTTACGGAACATGAGGCTTTTTGGCATGGTATCCTATGTGCCAAATATGGTGATATTTTGAGAAAATTTTTGTCTAGAAAGATTAACTTGAAGTTTCTCTGTGTGTCTTTATGGTGGAAAGACATTTTTAGAATCAATATGGAAAAACATGGTGCACATTTTGGTGATCTCGTTACACTTCAATGGGAAGATGGTGCAAAAATTCCATTTTGGCATGCAAATCAGTTTGGAAATATTGTTTTAAGAGATTTTTCCCTACACTTTTTTTCTATTACAACAGATCAAGACTTAACAGTAGGTGAGATGGGGTCTTGGAATAATGAAACTTGGTATTGGCAGATTCATTTTCTTCACCAGGATCTTTTTCTAGTATGTATGTCTGAAGCTGCAGAGCTCAACTTGTTCTTACAGGATATAAGGCCAACCAAAAATAGTGAGGATGTTATAATGTGGCTGTTGGGACAACAGATAATATTTCTGGTTTCCTCATTCTATGATGCCTTGTTGAAAGCAGCAGGTGGAAGCATTTTGGAGAATTCAACAAAGGCGGGTTTGGCTCTTATTTGGAGGTCAGATATTCCATCCAAGGAAAGAGTATTAGGATGTAGATTACTTTTGGATATGCTACCTACGAGAAGTAATCTATTTCGACGGAAATTGTTTCTAACCCTCATGAGTTACCTTGCATTTTATGTAATGGACCACTTGAACAGATTAGTCATGTTTTTCTAACTTGTGCTAAGAGTGAGTTTGTTTGGTCAAAAAAATTTGAATGGTTGGAGATTGGGAGGAGCCATAAATCATCCATTTCTCTTCATCTTTTGGCAGGGATTGAAAGCTTAAGAGGTAAATATTCTAATAGAATGGCTTGTAGCATTTTTGTGGTGGTTTGTTGGTGCATTTGGTCAACGAGAAATCAAGTCATATTTAACAATGACATTTGTGATCCGGAGACGATTGTCTTGATCATTTCATATTGTTCTTGGTGGTGGATATCGATTTTTTCCAAGGATAATTTTAATTGTAATTTATATGATTGGTTCGAGCATCCTCTACATATTTCATGTAACTGTTGATGCTATTTTTGTAGTTTGAACCTTGTATTCATGGGTTTGGGTATCCCTAGTACTTGGTTTTTGTGAATATACGTTGGCTTTTTAAAAAAAACATGCAAGTATTAATAGTGTTATTTGTTGGCTTTTTAAAAAAAACATGCAAGTATTAATAGTGTTATTTGTGATATATCATGTATGCAGTTGGTCCGAAGAGAGTTCAGAATATGAGTCAAGTGAATGACCTATATTTTTGGAAAAAGAAGAATTCATTTGGGAGAAGAAAATCAAATCAGCTAGGAAAGCGAGGAGAAATGTCCTTGTAAGTAAATATTATAGAGTTATTAATATGTTGCATTGATTTTAATATGTGTCATATAATAATGAATTGATAATATGTACAACATTTTCCAAGGGAAGTCTTAAGATACCGTTTGTTTATTGATTAGATTTGGATTGAGCTTATAGATTCAAATACGAAAGATATCTATCAGTGTGAAATCCATAATGCGGAAAGGAACTAATTGGAGGAAAGTTGATGTTGAGGTGATATAGATATGCTTAATAATTTTTCACCATAAAATGGACAGAACTTCTCAGTTTTGAAAAGGTTTAAACCACAAGAAACAATTGTACTATATCTGTTAAGACGACCTATCATCGAGTTTATGCATGTCCGACAAATAAATGTAACATATATATATTAGAATATATTTCTTTAATAGTAACTGAAAATAAGAATGTCGTATAGAATTTTTGGAATGGTTTCAGATGGTTGGGATTTTCACATAAATGAAGTAATTGAACAAGACATATGATTGCAGTATTTTATGCATCTTTCTGCCAGGAAGGAATAGAAATAACTTCAGAGGTTTCAAGTAGAAGAAACTATGATATAGTTTAGAGATATAGACACATAACAAAAATTGAACAAAATACAAAGGCCTTGTTAAAAGGTATGAAATGTGAAATAGGCATGTGGGTTTGTATCCAACAATATACATAGACAAAATAGATGGTTGCATATATTGAAAATAAGACTCCAGGAGCAGATTTTAAGGGGTTCTATCCATCAATATAGATAGGGAAAAAAAGATGATATAATAGATATTGGTGAGAGGTATGTTGCAGGTTGGAAAAGTAAGTATTTAGTAGTAGGCTTCAATATGTAGGACATATTTGTAGAAATATATCGGTATCAGTTCAAACATTATCAAAACTTGCAATTCAAGAAGATTAAATATGAACTTAAGGGACATATTAAATTTCACCATAACATAACAGTATAGGTCAGATTAGAGGACATGGTTATGTTGGAACAAGATTGTTCATATTCCCTGAGTTTTGATGATAACAAAGTATTTAGATAAAAAATAGGTATACCAATATATATTCAAGTGCGCATGATCACAAACTAAGAATTTACTATGAATTAATCTTGTTGAAAGCATAAGTGGATAAACAATGTTACTCAAATTTTGGATGATTAGAATCTGGTGACTCTGAATGTGTTCATCAACATCTGAAGGTTCGGACTCTGGTATATTATTTTAGCCTCAGATGATAGCTCAGACTCTGAAAGCAAAATGATCCTTTAATCCGTACCCTGAGTCAAAACAGACTAGTCTTGTCAAACGCCATATTTTTTGGAAGAGTTAACCAGGATTTCGTTTTTGTAACGCTTAAGAAATGGTGATATGATCTCTTCAGGGTGTTCTACCATTTGGTAGATACCGAGTACTTTGAAAGATGTGAACAATGTCATTATTCAGTTGACAATACTTCTAACCATATACATTCTCCGATGTCTCTTTTAGTATATTTCTTCACTAAATTTGATGTTATGTTCAAACTATCCAATAACACTTTCTCTACCTCTATAAAAGAAAGTTGGAGATTTAAAGAAAGGTAACACCACATTAATATTTAACGTCGTCTAGTATTAAATGGAGTAAAGAAGTTTTCAATATAAAAATTATTTTAAAATCATTTGACCAATAAATAATACTCTCTCTCTCATAAAAATGTCTCATTTGCACTTTTTTCATGTCTCAAAATAAATGTTACTTTAAAATATCAATACAACATTTTATTTTTCATTAGCATACCCTTATTCATTAACCTTTAAGTTTTTCAACTACTCCACTAACTATAATAAATTATGACATTTTAGTAAAAGATACTCCCTTGATCTCATAATAAGTGTCTTATTTGAGCTATGCGCGGTTCTTAAAAAAAATAATTAAATGTATTGATTTTGATGATAAAATTAACATCTTTTACTAAAATACTCTTATTTATTATAGTTAGTGGAGGGGTTGAAAAGCATGAAAGTTACAACATTCGTCTTATAAAAAGTGTTTCATTTGCATTTTTTTCTGTCTTAAAATAAATGTCTCCTTAGAATCCCAACACAACATTTATTTTTTCTCACTATTATATCCCTATTTATTAACTTTGACGTTTTTCAACTATTTTATTACTTACTTTTAATAGGGGCATTCTAGTAAATGATATTAGAGTTTTTCACTTAAATCAATATATCCAATCATTTTCTTAAGAACTGCGCATTACTTAAAGATGACACTTTTTATGAGAAGGAGGAAGTAATAAATAAGGGTATAATAGTGAAAAAATAATAATAAATATTATATTGAAATTATTAAGATATTTATTTTAAAACATAAATAAATATAAATAAGATATTTTTTATGAGACAAGAAGAATAGCAATTTTATCACTAAAATCTACACATTTAATATTTTTTTAAGAATCACACATAACTCAAATAAGATATTTATTACTAGAAAGAAAAATAAATATGAGAATCCTTCTAGAATTAGCAACATGGTAAAACCAATTTTCTACGTGCAGGGCACTCACTGGTTACATTAAAATGAGGTTGTGTGAATCTATTGTGGGCCCATGTTTGTAAGACTCGCAAGTCTCAACAATCCGTGTCCCTCTCTCTTTCACAACTCACATGACAAATACTATCGACATTATCATTATTCATTATCTTAACTAGACTACAACAAACGTAACGACAAAAGCTTCTAGAAAGAAAACCTCCATCCACTCTAGCATGCACTAGTTTCTGTGGAATCTTATCGTAGATTATAATTCATGCATTTTATTATTAAAATAAATCATTCTATATAAAGCTAAGATATTTTCGCTAATATTAAAAAAATATCTATATTGCTGTCGCTTGTTTTGCTCGATACACTATAGAGGATTAAAAAAGAAAACATAAAATAAAGTTGTTGATTATTTGAAATTCCACGTATACAATGCTGGTTAATCGGTGCAACATTTTTAACTAAACTTTTTTTTTCTTTCTTAACTTAGATCAACTGATCACCATAATTTAAATAGTGAAATAATTTTTTTAGTTCTAAAATTTTACAATTATAATAAATTTGAAAAGATTCACTTCTAATGATTAACGATTGAATTGATGGTGTATACTAATAAATATTGTGCTATGGCAGATATTTATTACAAATATTAGTATTGTGTTAAATATTAACAAAATATATAATTAATAAAATATTTTATTCATTAGAAAATATAGCATTGAGTTTTGTTATTACTGTTGATTGATAAATTCATTTAAACAAATTGGCAGCTTTAAAAGGTTTACTAAAGGGGTGGAATATCAATGTGTTTGGTTGGTTGGATTTAAATATTGATAATCATGCTGAGAATCTCAACCAGTTCGATGATCTAGTTAAAGGTAGACTTTTCGGTTTATCAGAAGATGAGCTTGTTCTTAAAGGCAAGGAACAAGAGCTTTTTTAGAGTAATTTGTGGACCAAAGAAAGAATGCTTCATCAAAAATCTCGTGCTAATTGGTTGAAGGAAGGGGATGTTAACAATAGGTTTTTCCACCAGCCTCTCAAAGCTCGGAACAGATCAAACTTCATCTCGAAGATCTGTTTCGAAGGTGATTTGCTTGAAGATTCTAACAGGGTGAAGGAAGCTGCCTTGTGCTTTTTCAAGAACAAATTCCTCAAATTCGATAGATGCAAGCCTATGTTAAATCTTGACGATTGCCACAAGCTGAGTTTGGAAGATAGTCTTAGTTTGGATGCTCCTTTCTCACCTCTTGAAATCAGAATTGCTGTGTTTGATTGCGATGGTAATAAAGCTCCTGGCCGGACAACTTTTCTTTCAAATTCATTAAGGTTTGTTGGGATTTTGTTGGCACAAATTTTATCAGTTGCGTTTTACACTTTGCTAACACTGGTAATTTGCCGAAGATTTTTTCATCTTCTTTCCTGGTTCTGATTCCCAAGAAGGATAGCCCACAACAATTTTGTGACTTCTGTCATATCTCTTTGGTTAGCTGCATTCATCTCAAAAATCATGCCGGCGAGATTAGCTAATGTTATCCATAACTTAGTCTCTCCTATGCAAACTGCTTTTATTTATGGGCGGAATCTTTTGGATGGAGTTTTGTTGGCTAGTGAAATTCTTGACTCGGCGAAACGTGAAAAGAGGAATTGTCTTTTGTTTAAAATGGACTTTGAGCAAGCCTACGATTACGTAGATTGGGAATTCTTGATTTATGTCCTTAGAGCAATGAACTTCGGTTCTAATTGGATAAAATGGATCGAAGGCAATGTTTGTACCAGTTCTGTTTATGTTCTTGTCAATGGTTCTCCTTCTGCTGACTTCAAAGCTACGCGAGGCCTTAAACAAGGGGATCCCCTTGCCCTGTTGTTATTCACACTAGTGGCTGAGATGCTTGCTTTATTGGTAAAAAAGGCTTCAATTATCAACATGTTCTCTGGTTTTAGCTTTGATGGCAACCATCATATCGACCTTCTCCAGTTCGCCAACGATACGCTGTTTTTTTGTGAGGGTGGATATCAGAATTTGTGGGCTTTAAAATCTATTTTAAGAGGGTTCGAACTGATTTTTGGGCTCAAAATCAATTTCTCGAAATGCTGTCTGTATGGAATTGGTTTAGACAACGATTATATGTGAGCTGCTGAATTTTTCTCGGTTGAAAATCAGGTTCCTTACCTTTCAAATTTCTGGGAGTTTCTATAGGTGGAAATCATAGGAGAATTTCTCATTGGCATCCTATTTTGGCTTGTTTGAAAGTGAGATTGAATTCGTGGATTGGTAGAAACATGTCCATGGGAGGAAGAGTTTCCTTAATCAATTCTGTTCTTGCGAATTTGCCCATTCACTATCTTGCTTTTTTTAAAGCACCTTCTAAAGTTATTAAACAAATCATAGAAATTCAACTTTGTTTCTTATGGTCGGGTTCGGCGGACAAAAGAACAGTATCTTGGGTCAAATGGAACTTCTTGTGCAAATCCAAATAACAGGGCGGACTTGGTATTAAACATATCGGAATTTTCAACAACTCCCTTTTATCAAAGTGGCTTTGGAAGTTCTTATCGGGAGTCGATGAAATCTGGAGAAATTTTCGGACATACAGATATGGTAGCCTTGCTTTTTGGGTTATAGAAACGGATTTGATTCTCCAGCCCAAGAATGCTTCTCTTTGGATGCGGGACCTGCTCAATGTTAAATTCCGAGATGGCGTTTCTTCTTTTCCTTCTCTAGTTCTCCCTATTGTCGGATGCGACACAAAAATCCCTTTCTGGAAATCTATTTGGTGCAGCGAATCCCAGCTGGAGTTTGCTTTCCCGAATCTCTATGCAGCCTCGTTGAAAAAAAGACCTTCTTGTAACTGATTGTATTTTTTGGTCTGGTAATAATTGGTTTTGGTTGTTTGATCATATTTGGAGACCAGGAGTTACTATTCCTCAAAGCGATCTTGCTGGAATGCTGGATATGGTTAATGGTGTGTAGATTTCGCGGATCGACCAAGATAGGTGGGTGTGGAGATTGGACGATACTAATGGTTTTTCGGTTAAAACCTTGCACAACCATTATATGCGTGATGTCCCCGGATTTATTTTCCAAGAAGCTGAAAAATTGTTTTTGAAGATGGTTTGGAAAACTAAAGTCCCCCTTAAGTTGAAGATTTTTTCATGGAGATTATTATGCGATAGATTGTCGACGCGTTCGAATCTCGAAGCTAGAGGTATTCTTTCTTCCCTCTTTGATAAGGTATGTGCGGTTTGTTTTCAAGAAGAAGAGGATGTTGTCCATTTATTTCATTCTTGTTCCAAGGTTAAAATGTTGTGGATTAAATTACTCGATTGTTGTTGCCAACAATTTTTGTAATCATGCATTGTTGTGGTTTCTAGCTTCCTACTCCAAGGTTAAAGAAGACATGTGTGGTTATATTTGGATCATAGCATCTTGGAGCATTTGGAAGTGTCGTAATAACATTTTGTTCAAAGGTTTATTTTGGGATATTGATGCGATTTTCAATCTTATTGTTTCAATTTCTTGGAGATGGTTAGGTCTTGGTCGTAGGAATTGTAACTTTTATGATTAGGTGCACCATCCTTTAGATTTTTTGTGTTAGGCTATCAGATGGTTTTTTCTTTTGTCTTTTGATTCGCTTTTTGTAAGGGTTAGAGAATCCCTTTTTCTCCCTTCAATACATATAGCTTATAAAAAAAAGTAATATGTTCTAACTTTATGCATGAAATTTTATCTCGTGTTGTTTACTTAACGTGAGTTTTTTAATTGATTAAATTTTATTCCAACAAAATTTGTTTTTTTTATTTAATTGGAGATTTGGTTTATAACAAGTTTCTTTTTGAAAAAAAAATAATTTTGATTTTTTTCTTGAAAATATTGGAATTCTTATTTCTGTCAAATTAAGATTTATTTTCAATTCAACTTAGATTTGATTCCTAAATATTCCTTGATAATTTTATGAGAGAATTTTACACATCAACCTCTCACATACATCTTCCTAAAGTCTTTGATTCCTCTATAAAATTACCACTTAGTTGCTTTGCTTGTAGACCATGAAAATAGGTGAAACTTCCTACAAAACACAACTCAACTTTAGATAGATGTTGTTGAACATAATGTTCCACCATCTTGACAATATCACATATGTCATAGTTTTCTTTAATAAAATTGATTTAAGTGCATCTAAAAAAATCATCCATACACAAAAAGACATATCTCTTCCCATCCAAGCTTTCTATTTGCATAGACCCCATCAGATCCATATGAATTAACTCTTGAATTTTTAAGGTGGAAAAATGCTAAAGCTTCTTGTAGGACATATTGATATACTTGTTTATTTGGTAGTTTCTACATATTTTTCCTTCTTCAACCTTGTGCTTTGGCAATCCCTTGATAGCATCTTCATATAGGATATTTTTATGCTCTTGAGGTTGAGATGACCAAGTGTTTTGTGCCATATCTTGGTCTTATCTACCTTGGATATCAAATATGTTAAGAGATGATTTTTGTTTTGAGATACCCACAAATAAAAATTGTCTTTGGATCTTGAAACTTTCATTAACACTTCTTGATATCTACTAGAAATAATGCATTCTGATTTGTTGAAGCTCACATTCAGACCTTGATCACATATTTAACTCATACTGATCAAGTTTGTAGTCATCCTTCTACGAATAACACATCATTAACACTAGGGAGACATGGATAGACCAAATTGTCTATGCTTTTGATTTTTCATCTTGCTCCATCACCAAAGGTAACATAACTATTGGAGTAATGTTTCAACTCTTCAAGACAGTTCTTTTCTTCAGTCATGTTCCAGGAACATCCATTATCAAATCACCAATCCTCTCTTGAGAAAACTCTAAGATATGTGTGAGCTACGAGACTTGTGACAATTTCTTTAGGCTTACATATTTTCATGACTTGAATGTTCTTGCCTCCTTTTCTGTTGAACCTTGGTTGATTATAAGACTGAGGGTATTTGTATAGCTTATAACAATATGGCCTTACATGAACATATCTTCCACATTGATGACATCTCCATGATGATTTCTTATTTCTTCCGTATTGAGGGTACATATGTTGAACATGATTCAGGGATGTATGGTCCATCATCAGAACCTCAATTTTCTTCTCCAGGGGACAAACTTCTTACTGAGAACTTTTGCTTCTTTGCTCATGGAGTTGTAGTCAAATCTCATTCCCTTCACATCATTAGCCATCTTTCCAACTTCCAAGATTTCATCAAGAGCTTTAGAACCATAATTCAACATACGTGCATAATTTTTCATATTATCAACCTTGGATTTTAACAAGGTAACTTCCTCTTCCAAACCTGCAATGGTAGAGCAAAATTTCTCTTTTACCATAAGTAAATCACTTATATTTTTCTTTTATTTCTCTACTACAATGCAAGTTTCCTTCCACTTACTATACAAAAGTTTGTAAGTTTCAACTAACTCTTCATGAGTGATTTCTCCATCATTATACTCACTACCAAAATCATATTTTCTAGTGAAATACATCACCTTGTTAGCTATTTCTTCTTCATACTCATCGTCATTATCAGACCAACTGATTACCATCCCCTTTTTATGTTTCTTTAAGAGTGTGGGACATTCAACTTTCGTGTGACCAAAACCTTCATATTCAAAACATTGAACTCTTTTGCCTTTGATATATTTGTCTTCATATTTGCTTTTGTATTAGGGACCAATTTTATTAAAGTTGTTTGATACTTTGTCTGAAATATTTGTCCTCCACTTTCTATTCAGTCTCTTCAAAGCTTTGTTAAATTTTCTACCAACAATAGCTATATAATATGATATACTTTCTTCAGTATCAAATTCATATTCATAATCTTAGGTGTTGGATACAAAGGTGATACTCTTAGTTTTATTTTCAGTTCTATCATTTATTTCCATATCAAAGGTTTACAAAGATCTAATGAGTTCGTCCACTTTTATGGTGTTAATGTATTGGGCTTCTTCAATAGTTGTGACCTTCATATTAAATCTTTTAGGTATGGATTTTAATATCTTTTTGGAAAGTTTCTCTTAAGATATCTTCTCTCCTGAAGAAAAATAAGTGTTGGCAATGTCACACAACTTAATGTTGAAGTATGAGATGAATTCATCTTCCTTCACTATCAAATTTTCAAACTTTGTTGTACGGAGCCGCAACCTTGACATAAGTACTTTGGATGTGCCCTCATTTGCAATTTTGAGAATCTCACATGCCTTTTTTACTTCATTACACGTGTTGATCAATCTAAACATGTTCTTGTTCACACCATTCAAAATAACATTCAAGGCCTTGGAATTTCTAAGAGCTTATTCATCTTCAGCATTAGTTAATTTAGCTTCTGGATTTAGGATAGATGTTCCATATTAAAAAAAATAGTCATAGGGTGTTTCCAACCTTGGATTATAGCCTTCCATGTTTTGTTGTCCACAGACTTAAGAAAAACATTCATCTTAATTTTCCAATAATCATAGTTGGTACCATTCAAGACAAGTGGTATATTGACCGAGTCTCCTTCCTTAGTATTGTCCATTTGAACATAAAATACTTTACCTGGAGGTCACCCAAATAGAACATGATGCTTGCTCTGATGCCAATTGAAATTATGTTCTTAAGGGACAAATATTGGACATCATGTATAGGGCAACGTGTACACCAGTTTAAAACATATTGATAGTTACTAAGGAATTAAATGTGGAAAGAAATAAATAACATAAGAGAATTGATAACTCAGTTCAGCGCAACAATACTTACATTTGGGGGGCTTCCAACCTAAGAATGTAAATCTACTCTCAATAGTGTTAATACAATTAGTCTTAGATGAAAAACCCTTGTTTAACGCCTACTTCTGAATACTACATGTATCTTTCTATTTAGAACTCCCCATAATTATGAGAAGCCTTATCACTTTCTCTTAATCACAACCCCGGTGATCAATGCTTTCAAAAGATTAATATTGTTGAATTACAATTCAATTAAACAATCCATTATTATGCCTTGAATATTCAGTTTAGGCTTCTTTAGAGGTTTACAACAAACAACAATATAAAGACTCAAAGAACAAAAACCTAGAACATTAGATCTTAAATGTTTGCTTCCTTATGTGCCTTCAAAGGTAAGAATGAGTCTCTTTAAATAGCAATTCATCTTTGGGCTTTTCTCTAATGGGCATTAGATTTGATAACAACCAAATTTGATTTGCTTGAAAAACATCCACAAAAAGATATATTTTAATTTGATCTTCATTCAATTTATATCTTCATTTAATTAGCTTTTATCTTATTACGTCTTTTACAAAATCTTACTGAATAACATATTACTAAAAGATATAAATTATTAGCACCATATCTTCCAGGAATCAAATAAATATTTTGCTAAGAAGATCACAAAAAACCTGACCTGCAAACTGAGGCCAGATGTTGCACACATGTTAGAGTGTCTTGTCCCACATGTTGCATCTTCACCAAAAATACATCTTGTATCACTCAATGTTGTTTTTTTACCTATTTCAGTTAATCAAAAGAAACAACAATACCATCTAATATTAGCTAAGATCTTATACAAAACCTTATACATACATCCACTTAAGAAATTAGTCAAAAATTCAGATAACTTTTGAGGGTATGAACTTTAGGAATCAAATTGATAAAGATACAATTCAATCCTCTCACCACCTTGCCATTTGTAAAATCTTTGACACAAATAGTATGAAATCCAATTTAAGATTCTTCCAAATATCATTAATAAAATCAAATTTAACCACATTTGAGCGTGAACTTTTGAAGCTAGCAATCCCCAAACAACATTTTTCAGCCCAACCTATAAAAATATACAAACTAGCTAAGATGTATCATTGCTTTTGCAAGTCTTGAATGGAAAATTATTTACCTCAAATCCAATGGCAAATTCAGACATTATATATTGGTGTGATTAAACATGAAAGAAACTATGAACTAAATTATATTAAAAATAATAAATTATATTGTTTAATGTAATACATATACAATGAAAATCGTTCATCATACATTTCTTGAAAATAAGCTAAAATAATATCATTGTTAAATTTGTTTCCAAGATCATCTTTTTCTATAAAAGTTACAAAATGAACATTTAACCACTAATAACTCAATTTGTTACATAGCTGACTCCTCACAAACTTCATAGCTGAAAAAACACATTACACACTTGTTGTTGTTACCAACAAGAATAAAGCAAAGCTTAGAAGCTTATAATCATACCAAATGTGTTGCACTTATTTGTTTCCACAAGTTTTGCACACAGATATGAAAGTCCTTTTAACTTTTCAAATTTTCGGTCACATCGAACATATCTAACACAATTATGAGGTTGATGTCGTACCACCACTTCAGTCACATCTATAAAATCATTTGGATAAATTTCAACCATCCTTAGTAATTTTTTCACATCAAAAGTTGCAAATAACAATGATGGACTCAAACATGAAACACATTGTAAATGTTCAATATTCTCTTCATCAAACCTAGCATCGAGCTCATATAATTATAAATCTAAAACACTAAACAAATAAACATGCTTATAATGATGCAAATCAGAAATCCTAAAAGTTGTAGCATGTCGTTTAGGTTTTTTCTCTTGCACATACGGTGCATCCATATGAGGCACATCGATATTATGCTTATTGCAAATTTTCATAACATTGAGTATAAGTTCTTCCCATCCATCATTCTTCATTTCTAGTAATTCTTAATTAGTGGAATTGAAAAGCGAAAAAGCATTCAAAAGTTCTTGATCACAATTTTGTATCTCTACACTCAAATCATTTGTAAATCCTAAAATCCCAATCATCATATATAACATGAAGATAAAATCAAAGAATTGACACACATATAACAAAAGCATAGTTTCACCAATTTGTTTAAATCATGTATCCTTCCCACATACGACGTCAATGTTCTGTTACGAAATTAGAAATGGTTAGAGATTCGTTGGTTGTGATGGACAACATTGGACCTGAGCTTCTAATGCAGTGGAGAAAATGATTGACATACAAAGTTAACACTTTAATGCCCAAGTTAGTATAGGAAGGAGAAGAGTGGAAAAAAATTTGAATTTGAAATTATATAACTGAAATTGATACGTGTTCTATTTATATAATGAAGTAGTTATAACAACTTGATATTTGCTAGACAAGTAATGCAGTGAACAATTATATATATATCTTGAATTTGGATCACATGTATTTTCCGTAGAATAATTCTCATGTGCAGTGAATACTATAAACTAATTGAAATAAAATGAAATATTTATTAGATGGAATAAAAAAAAATGAAGTTGGTTAAAATATTTATATAAAAGAGTCAGTTAAATAAAACCATGCTATATTTTTCGTTGAGTAATAAATAATAATCCTATAGTAATAAGTAGTAGTCCTTATGTCGACGTATTGTTGTCCTTGCCTTCTAGAAGCCCTTTCAAAACGCACTGCAGCATTTGTTCCACTTTCTTTTTCTTTCATAGACCCCACACAGTTAAACACCCATCCCTCGTGGCAAACCAAATTACCTTTTATACCCTTAAATCTATATTCGTTCTCTCTCTTCATTGACATCTATATAAACCAACTCATCACATAATCTCTAATCGTACAACAAAATAGCTTCCAACATTTCCCATTCTCATTCCCATTTTGCCCCTCTAACACGTCTTAATTCTCCGATGGCGGCAACGCTTGGTTTCGCCGCTCTCTCCACCGTTCGTCCTCTTCGATTCACCGACGAATGTTCCACCTCCCCCATGTCTTTCCAGAAACCGATTTCAAATTTCTCAAATCACCGCAGGGTTTCAATCCGAGCCGTAGCGACAGTAGTCGAGTCACGGCGGCCGGCGAAGAGTCTGTACGAAATTCTCCGGCTGAATCCAGGAGCATCACCTACGGACATCAAGTCGGCTTACCGAAGTCTAGCGAAGGTTTACCATCCCGACACGGCGGCGCAACGGTTGCCGGAGTGTGACGATGGAGACTTCATGGAGATCCGTAACGCCTACGAGACGCTTTATGATCCGTCGACAAGAGCGATTTACGATATGTCGCTGATGGCAGTGCACGGCAGAAGGAGCCGGCAGTTTTCGGCTCCGGTGACACAGAAACGGTATTCTGGATATCATATGAAGAGAAGATGGGAAACAGACCAATGCTGGTAGAAAGCGTGTAACTTGTTGCGTAATAGTATTAACAAAGAACTTCACAAAAAAAAAAGGAAAGAGAGAGTGATGAGATTTGAAATTATTAATTTTTTTTCCTTTCTCAATGAAAATTACTAATTTTAGCTAGAGTAGAATGAAAAACAAAAAT
Source organism: Lathyrus aphaca (assembly GCA_963966055.1). Lineage (NCBI taxonomy): Eukaryota > Viridiplantae > Streptophyta > Magnoliopsida > Fabales > Fabaceae > Lathyrus > Lathyrus aphaca. The sequence continues at coordinate 297,105,306 of OZ014524.1, forward strand.
AATGTAGATTCTTTGTTTTTTTTTTGTGAGAATGTGTAAATTTTTCTTTCTCAAATTTTCTCTAGAATATTTATTTTCCTGCAATTTTAGAAATAGAAGAGTAAAGCACGTGCCCTTGGAGGATAGTTGGACTTAATAATATTCTCAAATGATCGAAATAATATTTTTAATCACTTTGTATCTATTTGGTTCTCCGTGTTTAGGGATGGTATTGTTTATAATATACTCCATTTCAAAAGAAAAATTGAATTGAATTTAATTAGAGTAAAAGATTATTTTGACTTTTGACTCAGTGTTTAGGGATAGTATTGTTTATAATATAGTTCAACAGAAAAAATGAATTGAATTGAATTATAGTAAAAGATTATTTGACTATTGTTAGTATGTGTTTTTCAACTCAGTAAGTACATTAATTCTAGTTTAATAGAATTTTAAAAACGAATTTATAAGATTTTGATTATATTCTCTCCAAAATATATTTAGAATTTCAAAAAGAATTGTAATGATTTGACAAGAGTGGAGGAATGAGATAAATAGGTAGGTTAAAACACAAATAGTTCAATCATGTTTTGAGATTAAAATCACAAGTAGAATTGAAAGGAAATAAATTGATTATCGACAGGGGCATTTGTCGACATTGCTAGCAGTTTACAGTCGTTCAACAATTGAAGGTACGTGGAAGCAAAGCAATGGTCTGAACACCAGTGAGTACTCGACTCCCCCGAGTACCAAGTATAAGTCTGTAGACAGAAATTTTCGACGCCATGAAATTAGAATCCAAAACAGCCGATCAGGGAATAAAATGTTTTCAGGGGTTAATTTCGACTGAAGAAATGTGAAGAACATTTTCGACGTCTTCTACAAAGATAGGAAATGCCCATAGGAACGCCTCCTCCTATAGGGAGTGTTCATTGGCCCTTTGTGACAAACTTTTCAATGCCCCTGTTTGACAGGGAACAACCTTATGGTATGCCTACTACGACGATGACAAGTTTGCAAAATGCATCGTCACTGCATTCTGACGCCTTGGTAAATAGGTCTTCACCATTATAAGGATCAGAATCTGGTGGAAACATGGGCAGGATAAATCAACCCCCACCAGGATTTCAAAATTATACGCCAGCAATTACTATTAATTCGACATAAGTAATTAGGCAACAAATGGACGAAAGTAATCATGAGATGGTCCACATGTTGACACAACAAATGGGACAAGTGTTTAACCCTTTATAAAAAACACAACCCAAAGCAACCAATTATTGGCAGAACAAATGACCCGTATTGCTAATTTTTTCGGCATACTCCAAACTCAACCTAGAGAACAAATAGTTCAAGGCCCTAGGACGCATGTCGAAGAAGAACCTACAATAAATCAGAGGCCATTAGAAATTCTCCAAGTAAATATGAGAAACCAAGAGGAAATAGTCGAACAACCTCGTGTAGAAATTCCTGCCCAACAAGAGCCTAGGACGATACTAGTCTAAAGGGGTCAAGACGTTGATTACATAGTGCAGCAGATGCGCTATAATAATATGTCTGCCGAAAACAACTTAGCGGCCATGGTCGAAAGGATAATGGCACAAAATGGGGTAAATGTAGGAGCACAAATGCCCAATTACATCTCCCCATTATATGAGTATATTTTGCAACAAGAACTACCCCCAAGGTGGAAAGTGCCTAAGTTCACCAAATTCTCAGGGGATACTAGCGAATCGACCATAGAACACGTAACACGCTATTTAATCGAAGCAGGAGAAATAACAAACAATGAAAATTTAAGGACAAAATATTTTCCATGTTCCTTAACAAAAAATGTTTTTACTTGGTTTACGTCCCTACCTGTAAATTCTATTTATACGTGGACCCAATTAGAAAGACTATTCCATGAACAATTCTACATGGGGCAAACCAAAATAAGCTTGAAAGAATTGGCTAGTGTAAAAAGGAAACTTTTTGAACCAATAGATGACTACTTGAATAGGTTTAGATTACTGAAGGCCAGATGTTTCACCTAAGTACCTGAACGTGAATTGGTCGAAATGGCCGCAGGGGATTTAGATTATTCTATAAGAAAGAAACTAGACACCCAATATCTGAGAGACATGTCACAGTTAGCAGATAGGGTGAGACAGGTTGAAAGACTGAAAGCTGATAAATTCAGGGCAAATAGAAATAAGAGAGAAATGGTGGCTTATGTAGGAATATGCTAGGAGGACGAAAACAATATAGAAAACATAGACGAATCAACTAGTTTCGACAATGTAACACGGTGGGAGAACTGACTTTTAGTCATGTTGCGGATAGCAAGAGTTGCCACCGACTTTTATTTTATACATAAGGAAGGGACATAAAAGAACAAGAAAGACCGTTTTGAAAAGACTTGGGTTTAGGGGGTAGGTTATATAAAGGGAAGGTGTTAGCACCCTTTATATCCATGGTTATCCATGGGCTCTTAATTACTTAGCTCACTTAAATGTTTTTAAAAAGTGTAGTGTGTGATTAAAAATTTTCTAAGTACTTTGTAATGATCCTCGTATGGATGTATACAAAGCATTGTTTGAAAATGTTTGAAAGTAGTGAGGTGTGAAAAGTATTTTTTAAAGGTGTGAGCAAGTAACTATGAGGTACCTACCCTAGACTAAGTCATTCATGTTCTTATATGTCCTTTCAAGGGTAAAACTATCCCTATTATTAAGGAATAGGTAGTCATTACCTTTGATTTATTAAGGGACGAGCGTAGGGTCATCGTATGGTCAATGAAGGAAACATATAGGGGTGTCTTTAGTAATTCGTAGGGACTATCATCATTTATTCGAAGGGACAAGGTCATTATATCGTAGGCAACCTTGTAGGGACTTGACCTTTTAAACTGGAAGGGACTTGATGATTTTTCTTTTTAAGGGACATTGCTTTTTAGATACCCCTACTTTCTATGGGACTTGACCATTAAAATAAGGCAACCAAGAGGAATACCCTAGGAAGTGCAGACGGCGATCTTAGATCGACTTACGTGTGTGAGTGTTTATTTTCAAATACTTATTCTTTTTAGTTTTACTAAGTCCATATTAATCAAATATTTATTTTTCACTCCCTAGGTTTACTAACCACACAATTAAATACTTGCAGAAATTAAAAGCATAATTTAAATATCCTACGCTATTACATGACCTCGGGGAAGATACAAAATAATCGAGCGAAAAAAATAAATTACAACATACATAATCCTATACATTTTTTTTATAATATTTTATCAAAGCAAAGCATAATAATTAAATAAATTAACTAAAAGAAAAATAAAAAAAATAAAAAAATTAGTGTTAACATTAAACTTTAATTAAGAGACTTAGGGTTGATTTTAAAAAAAAGGGTTAGAAATAAATATTAGGGTTTTCAAATGAAATTTAAATTTTATAAGAAAATAAGGCTTAATTACTAATTAATGTTAATTTACAAATTAAATAAAAAATATTTTATATTAAAGGAAAATAAAACTATTCTTATTTTTGAGAAATATTCACAAGAATTTCAATTATTGGTTTAATTTACAAAAAAGAAAGAAAAGTAAAGGCTAATAATATACAAATTTTTTAAAAGATTAATTAAAAGAATTATTAAGAAAACTATAAATTGGATAATTAAATAAAATAAAAATTTATTTATTTATAAAATTACTGTTTTTTCTTAAAATTAAAATTGTTATTGGTTAATTAATTTTTAAGAAAACAAAATAGAGAAATCAATAATATAATAAAAAACAAACAAAAAACAAAAGCATAAAAAAGGAATGAGGGAGGCTTGGATTTGAACCCGGGACCTCCCCATTATCAGGGACGTATATGGCCAATTGTGTTGCGCGCTCTAGCTGAAGATCCAATGGCCAAAATGCGTAATATATAAAACCTGCGAAATACAATGAAATTTAAAAAAAATACAAAACCTGGGAATCGAACTCAGGTTTATTAGTTCCCATACGCGCCTACTTCAAAAACTGAGCCACTGCATCTTTTGTGAATTATAACATAAATAATATATAATAAAATAAAACCAAAATTTGAAATTATATTTCGCGTGCAGGGCCTTCTTCTTCGCTGGACCGTCTAGTTAGGTTATAGTGACAGTCGTTCGTCACTATAACTTGTAGTGACGATTCTTTTGCGTCGCTATAGGTCCTGAAACTCACAAAACATCATACATTCAATATACATTATTTTTAACCATGCCAATCAACTAAACAATGTCCTAGGAGTCTTATTATGCCATAAATTGGTCCTGAAATTACGTCTAACGAAAGTTCTCAATTCGAGGTTCATAAACCCTAAAGATGGCAAATCATGATACCTACATAGAAAACGTGATTAAACTGCCCAGAAACAATCCAAACATCACTCTAAATCATATTGTATAATCAAATTGAATTAAAAACAACCATATAATTGAAATCGACACTAAAAAAACAAGAACAAAACACAATTGGTTAGAGCGATTTATGGCATTATGGATGCAAATGATGATTGCTACACGATCAGTGAAGCTCAATGAAGCGATTGCAAATTATAGGATGCTTTGAGGAGGCCTGAAATTGTGAAACCGAAAATTGATTTTTGATGAAATTTTTTGAATGTTAAAAGTGTTCTTTTGTCTCTGAATCCCTCTCCTTCGTGCCTTGGTCTTGCTATGCTTTTGTATTAGAGTGATTAGGTCAAATAAAGTTGGGCTTTTGGATGTGTTTTGATGTTACTTGAGTGTGAAGAAATCCATCTCATAATTTTGTCCAAAAATCAAATGATACCCTTCCTAATTGGTGTTGCACGAAATTGGATGAGATCAAATCAACTTGAATGTCATTTAAGAGCTTCTAGAAGAAGGATCAAATCAAATATTTGTATTTTCATATTTTATTTTGATTTAAAATGAATTTTAATGAATAAAATCCAAATAAATAATAAATAAATTATAAAAATCAGAAAATATTTGAATTGGGTCGTGCTTGATGTTATCATGAAGATTGGGTTGCAAAATGATAGGCCAATTTGGAAAAAAAATTAGATTTAAGCCCTTGTTTTCTTCATACACCCCTTGAAACTCTTCCAACTTTGACAAGGCATAAATCCCTCAATTTTAAGGCTATGAAGGTGTTCTTGGATATTTTGGAAAGCTTAAAGAGTCCTATAACAAACCTCTTTGGTATCATGTCGATATCTTTTATCATTTTCAAATTATGCTCTTTGGAAAAAGTTGACTTTTGAAATGACCTGTAATGTTTTAGCTCATACCTTCCAAATGAAACATTTTTAGGATTGGCTTGTGAGACAAAAAGTTGTAGAGAATTCAATTTCCTTCAAAATGAGCTTTGGATGGGAAATTTTTGATGAAGCATGTAAAAGTTATGGCTGGTCAAAGTTCAGTTGACTTTCCTTAAGAAAACCCTAATTTAGAAACTCCTGATTCTTGATGATCTAAAACTTCCTTGATGAATCATGATAAACCATTGATCAAATGATGAATTTTACTTCATAAATTTGATGTTGGCAAAAAATCTTGAAGTTTGACTTTAATTTGACCATAGTTGACTTCAGTTTGACTTTTTAACTACTTTGACTGAATTTTGCATATCTGATCATTTGACTGGTCAAACTTATTGGGAAAGCCTTGAAACTTGAAATGGGGATTATTGAAGTCATATGGGATGTCATGAAGCTCACTTGAAGCCTTGAAAGTCATTTTAACCTGAGGAAACTCAAAACCCTAGTTTTGGACACTTTGCTTAGGAGAAGGCATTGTCTGGGGAAAATTCCACACTTCTTGATCAATTGGGAGTCTTGAGAACCTTATGATCATTTAGAAGTCTTGAGAGATATTTTCTTGATTGTGGGAGAGCCAATTTTGGGGTGCAACAACTGCCCCTGTTCAATTTTCTGAAATCTAAGGAGTTAGATTGGCATGTACGCCATTCGTGACTGGAAGGTTGAAGGGGATTGAACACAAAAGCCCAAAAACTTGCACTCGCCGGTGCACAGAATGATATTGTTGGTTGGTTGTATTGCTTGAATGGGCTTAAAGATGTCATTCGGAGAAAAAATATTCAGATATATTTCTTTGAGAGGAAAACAATCCCCAATATTAAAATCTAGCTTTTGGGTGGATAAACAACAACCTAAGGTAATGATATGGCTTTTGAGAAGAATAAACAACGTCTCAAAATAGCCTTCGGAAAGAATAAATGACGTCCCAAGATAACCTTCGGGAAGAATAAACGACATCCCAAAATAATGAGATAACCTTCGGGAAGAATAAACGACGGCCCAAGGTAACAAAATGGCTTTTGAGAAGAATAAACGACGTCTCAAAATAGCCTTTGGGAAGAATAAACGACGTCCCAAAATAATGAGATAACCTTCGGGAAGAATAAATGACGGCCCGAGGTAACAAAATGGATTTTGAGAAGAATAAACGACGTCTCAAAATATGCTTTGAGAAGAATAAACGACGTCCCAAAATAATGAGATAACCTTCGGGAAGAATAAACGACGGCCCAAGGTAACAAAATGGCTTTTGAGAAGAATAAACGACGTCTCAAAATAGCCTTTGGGAAGAATAAACGACGTCCCAAAATAATGAGATAACCTTCGGGAAGAATAAACGACGGCCCGAGGTAACAAAATGGCTTTTGAGAAGAATAAACGACGTCTCAAAATAGCCTTTGGGAAGAATAAATGACGTCCCAAAATAATGAGATAACCTTCGGGAAGAATAAACGACGGCCCAAGGTAAACAAATGGATTTTGAGAAGAATAAACGACGTCTCAAAATAGACTTTGGGAAGAATAAACGACGTCCCAAAATAATGAGATAACCTTCAGGAAGAATAAACGACGACCCAAGGTAACAAAACGACTTTTGAGAAGATTAAACGACGTCTCAAAATAGCCTTTGGGAAGAATAAACGACGTCCCAAAATAATGAGATAACCTTCGGGAAGAATAAACGACAGCCTAAGGTAACAAAATGGCTTTTGAGAAGAATAAACGACGTCTCAAAATAACCTTTGGGAAGAATAAACAGCGTCCCAAAATGAGATAACCTTCGGGAAGAATAAACGACGGCCCAAGGTAACAAAATGGCTTTTGAGAAGATAAACGATGTCTCAAAATAGCCTTTGGGAAGAATAAACGACGTCCCAAAATAATGAGATAACCTTCGGGAAGAATAAACGATGGCCCAAGGTACCAAAATGGCTTTTGAGAAGAATAATCGACGTCTCAAAATAGCCTTTAGGAAGAATAATCGACGTCCCAAAATAACAATATGGATTTTGAGAAGAATAAACGACGTCTCAAAATAGCCTTTGGGAAGAATAATCGACGTCCCAAAATAACAAGATAACCTCCGGGAAGAATAAACGACGACCCAAGGTATCGAGTTATTGATGAAGTTTGTTTGCTGGAGAATTAAACTGAAAAACAAGATTAGTTTGATGCAAATATCATGATATATATAGCATCCTGCAAGATAATATTTTATGAGAATGCGTATGATATGATATGATATGAATTATGATATGAATTATGTAACTGAAGCGTATAAGTAGCTTTGTAGAACAACTGCTGACTAGGGAAAATAAATCTCGATTCGTTGCTGAGGAGTATGAAGACTTCGTTACCGTCTTGTCTTGGAATATCGTACTTTGAACTTTCTCATTTTCGTTCGTCGTACCTATTTTGAAGGATTAAGCTCCTGAATATCCTGACTGAGGATAAAAGAGATGGACATAGATCTGGGAGACTTATCCGATCAAATATCAATTCTTCGGAGGATATGAAACTGTTTGGAGACTTCGTAGAGTTGGAAGTATAAGATATTACTTGAAGTATTCCGTAAGAATATCCGTAAAGATTACTCTGTGGGGATGAACCGACGAAGATTCGTTGAATTCCTACCTCCGTCCGTTCTTAGTAAATGCTATTATTGTATTTTATGCATTTCTGGTAAACATCAATCATATTCAAAGGCATATATATATATATATATATATATATATATATATATATATATATATATATATATATAACCAACAGACGTTTCTCGCTTTAGTAAAAGGGGAAAAGTAAACCTGAATAAAGAGGGAAAAGTAAAGCTGAACTCGAAAACAAAATCGTTTCAACTTTGAGAATGTATAACCAATTGGGTTTAGAGCTTCTGAGGTTCTTGACTTCCCTGAGTAATTTCCTCATGATTGGATCCGAAGACATGATACTGACACCATATGATACTACTGGTGTAAACTGTTAATTTCCATAATGGCTTCTGCTGAGAATCTAATATCATGGTAATACAATGAGATGGACCACATACACTCTGGATATTAGATTTGGAAAGAGAGAGTTGCCCCTTGGTTGAGGATGAATTGTCCCATAATGGAAGTATCTGAATGGAGTTACCTCAAGAGAAATAAGCAGAATGCCCTATAATAATATGCCCCTGGCATCATGAACTCTGTAATGTTACCTTCTGTAATTCAGATAGATGAGGAGACCTGCTCCTGGCTACTTAAGCATAGTTGAATCTTGACCTGATTGCCCCAAATGAGTTAGGCAGTATCATGGCATGCCCCCTTGATTGGGAGATAATGACTATGCCCCTTTGTATACATGGGCTTTGATCTAGGAAGCAACTTTGTTTATCGGAAATACCTTGGTTTATTGAACATTCATCATGTAAGTTTCTCTGTTTGTCAAACACTCAGTTATATGCAAACAATGATATTCAAAAATGTAATGCTTATGTCTGTCTTGAAGTTTTGAAAAAGAGTTATTTTAGTAAAACAATGTTTGTAAAAACTGTGATATTAACTCGAGATTTATAATAAGCCCTAAAGGAGTCAGGATACCTTTTTGTAGCAGTATGCTTTCGAACTAACCATACTTCAGTTAGGACTTTTAAAGAGTCATAACGTGGCCTGGTTCACGGTTTAAGAAACAAAGGATAAATGCTCAAATTTTATTTGTACCCAACCCAATCTCCATGATGTTCTTCAGTCCTATGTTCGGTTAACTTATGCATTGAAGCTTCGAAGGAATTTAGAATTGTAACATTGTCATTTGTGATGGTTCAAAAACCAAAAATTTATTTGAACATTCAGTCATCTTTCTTTGTTGAGGATTCATAGTGACCTCTTTTTATTTTTTTCTTTTGACTTTATTATCCCTTCTTTTTGCATGAACTAATTATTTCAAGGTTACAGTCAGCGGGATGTCTTAATTTTTACTAAGTCTCCTTCATAGGTTTTGACTTAGTGGGTTTTTCTTTTGCTAGATATTGACTTGCAGGTTTAATGATTACAGGGAACCATCATTAGTTGTGTACAAAAGGACAACTGACATAATTGAGTTAACCGAGGAACTACCCTGCCCCATGTTATGATTAAGGGTTTTAACTTGAGTGAGAAGGAAAACTCCTACTTCATAGGCTCAAAATGGTTGACTAGGGATTAACTTCCTTATATCTCCATTGTTTAGGAATTGAAACAATGCCTGTACATCGTTAGCATAGTCTATTCAAAAGCATATTGCGTAGGATTATGGTAGTGTTTTCGTCATCCTCCCTCTATAGGCTTATAGCTTTATCAGGAGTTAAATATCACAAATAGCGAAGTAAAAACATAGTTTTAGGTATAGTGAAACGAATGGATTAATTCAAGACAAACATATGCAATGCATTAATGAAAACAAAATTTTAACATAATAGTAAATGCTTAAACAAATAAAAGAAATTACAAATGAAAATTCAAATGTTGTCCCATCCAGTTGGCTGAATATCTTAGATTGCAATCTGTGAACTTTTAGGAGCAGTATATTTCACCATGAAATCAAATTTGCCACTTGGATGTCCCAAGGTGCCCCATATCTCAACAGGAATAGGTAGGCTTTCTTTCTTGCTACCTTGGGAAATTTGTCTTACAGCTTCGATGTTTGATGGACGATAATAGAATTCAATTTGGCCTTCTGGCATAACCTCGAGGATTCCTTCGTCAATCAGGTTTTGAATATTTTTCTTCAATGCCCAACAACTATTAGTATCATGTCCGAGACAGTTGGAGTGATACCCACACCTTGCCTTGGGATTATAGCGAGGAGAGGAAATATTAGGATTTTGAGGAGGATTTTCCAAGGGAATTAGCTTCATCTCCAACAAGCATTGCAAAACTTGCGACATTGGCATGCTGAATCGAGTGAACTGTCTTCTACATTCCTTGTGTTGAGGTGGATTAACCTTACCAGGTCTTTTTTCTTCAACTGAAGAACAATCAGTGGTAACCTGTCTCTTACCTTCTTTTACCCTAGGAAGTGCAAACGGCGATCTTAGATCGACTTACGTGTGTGAGTGTTTATTTTCAAATATTTATTCTTTTTAGTTTTACTAAGTCCATATTAATCAAATATTTATTTTTCACTCCCTAGGTTTACTAACCACACAATTAAATACTTGCAGAAATTAAAAGCATAATTTAAATATCCTACGCTATTACATGACCTCGGGGAAGATACAAAATAATCGAGCGAAAAAAATAAATTACAACATACATAATCCTATACATTTTTTTAATAATATTTTATCAAAGCAAAGCATAATAATTAAATAAATTAACTAAAAGAAAAATAAAAAAAATAAAAAAATTAGTGTTAACATTAAACTTTAATTAAGAGACTTAGGGTTGATTTTAAAAAAAAGGGTTAGAAATAAATATTAGGGTTTTCAAATGAAATTTAAATTTTATAAGAAAATAAGGCTTAATTACTAATTAATGTTAATTTACAAATTAAATAAAAAATATTTTATATTAAAGGAAAATAAAACTATTCTTATTTTTGAGAAATATTCACAAGAATTTCAATTATTGGTTTAATTTACAAAAAAAGAAAGAAAAGTAAAGGCTAATAATATACAAATTTTTTAAAAGATTAATTAAAAGAATTATTAAGAAAACTATAAATTGGATAATTAAATAAAATAAAAATTTATTTATTTATAAAATTACTGTTTTTTCTTAAAATTAAAATTGTTATTGGTTAATTAATTTTTAAGAAAACAAAATAGAGAAATCAATAATATAATAAAAAACAAACAAAAAACAAAAGCATAAAAAATGAATGGGGGAGGCTTGGATTTGAACCCGGGACCTCCCCATTACCAGGGACGTATATGGCCAATGGTGCTGCGCGCTCTAGCTGAAGATCCCATGGCCAAAATGCGTAATATATAAAACCTGCGAAATACAATGAAATTTTAAAAAAATACAAAACCTGGGAATCGAACCCAGGTTTATTATTTCCCATACGCGCCTACCTCACCAGCTGAGCCACTGCATCTTTTGTGAATTATAACATAAATAATATATAATAAAATAAAACCAAAATTTGAAATTATATTTCGCGCGCAGGGCCTTCTTCTTCGCTGGACCGTCTAGTTAGGTTATAGTGACAGTCGTTCGTCACTATAACTTGTAGTGACGATTCTTTTGCGTCGCTATAGGTCCTGAAACTCACAAAACATCATACGTTCAATATAAATTATTGTTAACCATGCCAATCAACTAAACAATGTCCTAGGAGTCTTATTATGCCATCAATTGGTCCTGAAATTACGTCTAACGAAAGTTCCCAATTCGAGGTTCATAAACCCTAAAGATGGCAAATCATGATACCTGCATAGAAAACGTGATTAAACTGCCCAGAAACAATCCAAACATCACTCTAAATCATATTGTATAATCAAATTGAATTAAAAACAACCATATAATTGAAATCGACACTAAAAAACAAGAACAAAACACAATCGGTTAGAGCGATTTATTGCATTATGGATGTAGATGATGATTGCTACATGATCAGTAAAGCTCAATGAAGCGATTGCAACTTATAGGATGCTTTGAGGAGACCTGAAATTATGAAACCGAAAATTGATTTTTTAATGAAATTTTTTGAATGTTAAAAATGTTCTTTTGTCTTTGAATCCCTCTCCTTCGTGCCTTGGTCTTGTTATGCTTTTGTATTAGAGTGATTAGGTCAAATAAAGTTGGGCTTTTGGATGTGTTTTGATGTTACTTGAGTGTGAAGAAATCCATCTCATAATTTTGTCCAAAAATCAAATGATACCCTTACTAATTGGTGGTTCACGAAATTGGATGAGATCAAATCAACTTGAATGTCATTTAAGAGCTTCTAGAAGAAGGATCAAATCAAATATTTGTATTTTCATATTTTATTTTGATTTAAAATGAATTTTAATGAATAAAATACAAATAAATAATAAATAAATTATAAAAATCAGAAAATATTTGAATTGGCTCGTGCTTGATGTTATCATGAAGATTGGGTTGCAAAATGATAGGCCCATTTGGAAAAAAAATAGATTTAAGCCCTTGTTTTCTTCATACACCCCTTGAAAATCTCCCAACTTTGACAAGGCATAAATCCCTCAATTTTAAGGCTATGAAGGTTTTCTTGGACATTTTGGAAAGCTTAAAGAGTCCTCTAACAAACCTCTTTGGTATCATGTCCATATCTTTTATCATTTTCAAATTATGCTCTTTGGAAAAAGTTGACTTTTGAAATGACCTGTAATGTTTTAGCTCATACCTTCCAAATAAAACATTTTTAGGCTTGGCTTGTGAGATACAAAGTTGTAGAGAATTCAATTTACTTCAAAATGAGCTTTGGATGGGAAATTTTTGATGAAGCATGTAAAAGTTATGGCTGGTCAAAGTTCAGTTGACTTTCCTTAAGAAAACCCTAATTTAGAAACTCCTGATTCTTGATGATCTGAAACTTCCTTGATGAATCATGATTAACCCTTGATCAAATGATGAATTTTACTTCATAAATTTGATGTTGGCAAAAAATATTGAAGTTTGACTTTAATTTGACCATAGTTTACTTCAGTTTGACTTTTTAACTACTTTGATTGATATTTGCATATCTGATCATTTGACTGGTCAAACTTATTGGGAAAGCCTTGAAACTTGACATGGGGATTATTGAAGTCATATGGGATGCCACGAAGCTCACTTGAATCCTTGAAAGTCATTTTAATCTAAGGATACTCAAAACCCTAGTTTTGGACACTTTGCTTAGGAGGAGGCATTGTCTGGGGAAAATTCCACACTTCTTTATCAATTGGGAGTCTTGAGAATCTTATGATCATTTAGAAGTCTTGAGAGATATTTTCTTGATTTTGGGAGGGAAAATTTTGGGGTGCAATAGATGAACAGGTGATTGACCTAGCAGAACTAAAACAAGGACCAACATATTCTTGTAAAGTGCTAGTTCCGTCGAACGGAAAGAATTCAGTCGAATCATAAAAGAACGATAAATTCCCCAAAAGAACTTATACATTTGACGTCACTAAGTGTGACAAAATATTTGAATAATTAGTCGAATATGGTGAGATGATAGTTCCCCCAGGAACTAAAGTGCCTCCCAAGGAACAACAGAAAAGAGAGGTTTTTGTAAGTACCATGGTTTTCTGGGTCATAAAACGTCTCATTGTTTCCTTTTCAAGGATCTTGTGCAGAATGCTATCCGTGATGGAAGGCTGAAGTTCAGTGACAAGCAGAAACAACAAATGAAAATTGACTCAAATCCCATGCAGACTGTTGAAGTCCACTATGCCGAGCCATCAATCATTAACATGGTGGAAGTAGGAAAGGGTTCTGAATACAGTTTCGAAATGGTGGAAGCTGCTGAAGGTTTTGACACCAACGTCAACATGGTAGAGATTACTGAGGATCTTGTGAACCTGGACGAACTCTTTTAATTGCAGGATGTTGAGCACAAATCTGAAGGTGAATCAAGTGACTACAGCGAGAAGGCCACTGAGGGCCTCAACAATGGAACCAAGATTGAAATCACAAATGATCTTGGAAAAACAGAAGTTAACGAAATCACTGAGGATTTCGTCCCAGCAGACCTGAAGGCCACTGAGGGCCTCATCAACATGACCAGAGTTGAAGCCACTGAATGCCACAACGAAACAAGCATCGCCGAAGCCATTGAGGACTCCGTCGAAAAATAATGGGAAGCTAATGAAAGCCCCGATATAACAAAGGACCATAGAATTACTGGTGATCTGGGTGACAGTGAAAATAAGGCTGCTGAAGGCCTTACTATCATTACTGAAGTTTGTGAAAGTGCTACCATGCTGAAAGCGAAGATTGGCGAAATGTCTGAAGAGCCAATCACCTATGGAATCCTGCGAAGAATAATGGAGGATCCCAGGGAAACGCCAGTCGAGAATTGCTGCCAGAAAGCCTATGGAAACTCATTTCCAAATGAAGAGGATAACTCAACAAAGGAGATAGGCGAGGTTGATAGAAAAAATGGGCAGGTTAAAGATTAGTGGTGGAAAACCAGCTAGTATCAACATGGTCGAAACATCCCAAAATAACCCAATGCAGACTCCTGATGAATGTCGTCGAGCAGAGTATCAAAGGTTGACATACTGTTCGTTGTGATATTGGACGAACAACCTCTGGTTAACCAATCTTTTACAGGACTGGGTTACTTGCAGGACCAACCAAACAAGTCCTAGGACACATGTGCAATTTTGTTATCAAATTACTCTTAGTGTTTGATAATTGTTTGTGGTTTGTTTTGTCAATGATATTAAAATCTTGGATGTTTAAATGTAAAAGTAAAGTAAACTAAAAGTTGAACAAAAGTAAAGAAAAATGGCAAAAAGATCATAAATTTTGTAGAAGAGTAAAGAAAACTGGAAGTAAAAGAATTGAACGAAAAAGACTTGTAATTTAAATAACTTGAATAAAATTGGTGTTCAACACGTACATTTCTCCAAATATCAAACTCATTTCTCTCACACTGGGTACTTAGAGTATTTTTTACAGGATTATTGTACAAGTTTTTTCACACCCATGATTCTACAACAACTACCCTATTTATATACAAATAAAATAACTGCCTACAACGGAAAAATCCTAACTATTTGACACTTGTCAATCTACATGTATTCTTCTTTTCCTGAAGCTTCCACGCGTCCCACTGCCAAATGTTGTCACTTTTGAATTTGAATTCTTCCTCTTTGTGACGAAACGCTGCGTCTCTTCATTTTGTCGAATTGTCGAAGAGAAAATCTCTTCAATCTTTCTAGGATAATGCCTTTGTCGAAATCTCGTCCAACCTATCTTCTGTCGAAATGTCTAAAAGTACACCAATTCTTCAAATTCTGTCAAATGCTGAACTGTAATGAAAGTTCTTCAAACTTTGTTTGCTGAAACATTCCTCATATTCTTGTCGAAGTATTTGAACATCTGGTCTTGTTGAAAATATCAAAACTTCTTCTGAATATCTTTATTTTCTTTCTCCTTTATCTGGTGACCATTTCCTTAGTAAAAACATGATTTTGCATATTAACTTATGGTGTCGAAATTATGTGCCTACAAATTGCCCCCTAGCAAAGATGTTTCGACTAACTCTGGAGAAATCATCCTTTGCTGTCAAAATTATTCTGACACCATGTCAGCTTCATTAATTGTGACGTGACTTTGTTAAGTCCCAAGAAAATCCATGATTACACTTTTCTGAAAACGCCTCACCTATCCCACGTTTTGGACACGATCTTCCATAACCCTAAAAACTAGCTAATCATGGGTTTTCTCCAACTACCAACTTTTGATCATCACCGTTGATTAACATGACACGTACCCCATGATCACCACAAAATTGAAACGTTTTTTTCTTCTTTTTACTTATCACTTTTCTTCCTATAAATACTTCTTTTTACCAATCTTCCCACTTTTTACGCTCTTGAACTTGCTCTTCTTTATCAAACCAATATTTCAGTTCCATTACTTCCTCTGCAACTCTTGCTCAAACTTCTCTCAACAATGGCTCCTCCTAAGAACACTGCTAACCAAGGTGATGAGAAAGCAAAAAGAACAACTGCTCTTCCTCCTGCTCACACGCTACCTGGGCCAGTGCAGGTAAACCAACAATAATATATTCCAGAGCCTCCTAATGAGAGAGAAAAGGCTAGCATCTATCGATCTCAGGTACTCATCCCTGTTTTAATCTCTGGAGTTTGCCAAGCACTGTTAGGCCCACTCTCTGGTCCTCATGCTGATCAGGATCGTTTAAAATATTTTTACCCTTCTTATTCTGCTTCAAAACCCATAGGTGCAGGTAGAAAACCTCAACCTACAGAAGCAACCTCCAAAAATCCTGAAAGCCCTCTAGCTTCGACAGACCTAGACTTATCATATCTAAATCAAAATAGGATTTTTAGGAGCCCTCCATTGACAAAAGACCTCAAGGATTACTTAGCTTGGTTAAATAGAGTCGAAGGGGCTAAGGGAAAGTTTTGGAAGAAAATAGGCATTTATGACCTAATCCAATTGTCGAGAGAAGGACCACGTTATTGCCAAAACATGTTGTTGGCTTCCCTATATTTTTGGGACATTACTTACAACAATTTTCACCTCCCTTGTGGGATGGTTACCCCAACCCTTTTTGATCTAGAAGCCATCACAGGTCTTAGTCCTATAGGTGAAATTTTCAACCCTGAACATTTAAATAAAGATCCTATAGGCTTCGACACCAAACATGCTGGTTACTCCCTGTTCATTGCGCACCACCATGGTGAAGACACTGAAGAGGTTTCTGATAAGGAACATGTGGCTTTCCTAACTTTGTGGCTAGAAAAATTCGTCTTCTGCACTAGATCTCTTCAAGTTGCCAAGAGTTACATCACCATTGCTAACCAACTTCATGCCGGAGTTACTCTTTGTCTAAGTGAAATGCTTCTGGCGAATCTTTATGAATCCCTTAGTGAAAGTGTAAACACCCTGAAGACTAGCAAAGAAAAAGGAAACATCAGTCTGACAGGTCCTTTTTGGCTTCTACAATTGTGGCTGAATGCTACTTTTGAAACCTGCATTCCCATCAAGAACCAAATAGACGAAGAAGAGGTAAAGGACAGGCGTGTCGAATGGCCTAGGCTGGTCAAACTGACTCCAACTGATGAAGGGATAAGCCTCCGACAAGCCTTTACCAGCTACGTGATGATGTTTGCCAAACGCTACAAATTCACACCATCCATGGCACCTTTCGCCAACAGGACTGTAGGTCCTAAATGGTTCATCAGACAACTTCCTTTAGAACATCAGAAAGAAGAGGATTCATACATATCTATCTGGGCATCATTCCTCACACCAAGGCATCTCTTTTCTCACCATAGCCTGAATAACACAAAGATTTCTCTCATTGTCTATCAGCCTAATCTGGTGGCTAGACAATTTGGGTTAATCCAAACAAAAACCAAACCTATCTATCCCAAGAAAGGTTCCATTTTGTTTTACAATTCTTTTCACAACTTAGAAAAAAGTTTAGAACTGTATCATAAGTTTTTTGACGCAACCTTGGAAGTCCAACCTGTAATTTTTCGACCAACCTATTTGTGCACTGAGGACTTCGACGTCTAGTGGAAAGAATACTATCTTACCAAATTCTTCGACGTAGAAGCTTTTACAACACACCTGACGAACGCTTTTGCTTTTGTGCAGGACAAAAAGAAGAAAGGTACTGACAAACACATCAAATAGATTCAAAATTTTCAAAAATATTTTGAAACCATTTACAGGCCAAATGATCTTCGTCGAACCATAGGCGAAGCAGCAGTGACCCTAAAACAGAAGTTTTCAGAAAAAAAGAATAAGCTGGAGTTGCCTCCATATATTCCACCACATGCACGCTATAACTTTGCGTTTACCACGTATCCTCCAAAGTTTCCCCCACTTCCTTCTGCAAAATTTGGTGTGGCTTTGCGCCCTCCATTTCCAGATTGGTTTGTGTGTGGGTCTGACTTAAAGCTGCTTCGTGAGTCTAGCAAAAAACCTGCTGATCGTGTGGTTCCGACGAAGTATCATTTGGACAACTTCCCAGGGCACCTTCATATTGGAATAAAACAAGTTCGCGTGGAATCTCCTATTCTTGAAGGTGTCGAAGAAATACAACTTCTCTTCTTATTCCTAACTTTCTTATACGTTTTATATCCATGTTTATTTATTTTCCTTCCTTTTAGCTGTTAAGATTGCTAGCAAGAAAACCCCCGGCGAAGGGACTTCCACCAAACAGGTCGAAAAATCACCTGTTGCTACAAAGAAGGTTTCGACACGCAAAAACATTCAACCTTTCTTATATACACTTTATTATTCTTAAGCTGAACAAATTTCCTTTCTGTATGCCTCAGATAACTCGCACACCAACAACCAAGAGGAAACAAGAAGAGAAAAAGGTGGGTGTCGAAGAGTCCGAAGACGAATCCCCTGAGCCACAGCCTCTCAAAAGACAAAAGGGTGTAAAAATAAAAACGGTAGCATCTCAGAGATCTATCGTCAAACCTAGAAAAACTCCCCCTACCAGTCCAATCACCAAAACTCACTCAAAAAGTGAGAAGAGTGGGAATTCAAGTACCCATACTGAGATTCCTCAGGTATTTTTTTTTCCGACTGACAGTATTCAAATTTTTACTTGCATTGTTTCTTCTTTTAATTTCCTTTTGCTGTTGACTTCAGGTTGATGTTGATGTCGAAGGGACTTCCAAAGTCCAAGAAATACTTATGCCTTCTGATTCTGAAAAAACTTTGGCTGAGCGACTTCTGGAAGAGACCACTCTAGGCACTGGTATTTATGAACCTCAGACCAACAGTGACTTCGACATCAGTGAACAAGAATCTTCTGACAATGATTCCCCTGTTCGCCCAGGATTTACCGCGGAAGAAAAAACTGACAAGGGCCAAGACGAACAAATACAAGGGCCAATTGATATAGCCGAAGCTGACAAGAAGATTGTCGAAGAGCAAGAAAATATGTCGAAACAATCAGATATTAGCTTGAATCCTGGAGGAAGTGCCCAACCTATTCCCATTCAAACAAAACCTCCTCCAACAACGTGTTCGACAAGTTTATCTCATGAAGAGATTGAGAGTCTGAAAGTGAAAAAACCTCTAGAATATCTGAAGGCTTTTCTCAGTTCTCGACATAACTTTCAAGATTCCTCCTACAGCAGTTCGACAACTTCTGGAGCTACCTCTGAAGTTCAATCCATTAATGTTGTCATGGCTGAGTTTAAATCTCTAAAGTCAATGCATACCCTAAGCTTGCCATTTTTCTTAATCACAGGAACAATATTAGCAATCCATTCGACATACCTCGTTGTACGGATGAATTTGCATTTTAGAAGTCTTTCGACTTCTTCTTTTATTTTCGACAAGATCTCTTGTGCGAAGCGTCTGGGAATTTTCTTTATTGGCTTTTTTCCCTCCATTATTGGCAACTTCAATTCGACCAAGTTCCTGTCTAAACCAGGCATTTCGTCATAATCCCATGCGAAGCAGTCTTTAAACTCATTCAGCAATCGAATTACTTCGACTCTGAACTGAGGATCCATCTTGGAACTGATGTAAGTTGGCCTTTTTTCTGCCCCCATTCCTAAATTAATTTCTTCTAAGGGATCCTATGCCACCATCTTCATATTTGTTGGTGCTGGATCTTTTTTAAACCCCAGGGGTTCGTCATCTTAAATGGCGTCAAGCCTTTGATTTTGCCATTCACTATTTTGGTTGTCATTAAAGCTTCCTTCAATACTTTGTTTTGGACATTGCTCCTCTTGAAGATGTTGTTCTTTGACAGTTTGTTGAGGATGTTGTCCTTCGACAGTTTGCGCGTTGGCTTCGATAGCCATATATTTTACTTCGGCCTCAAGGGCCGCTTTGAGTTTGTTTTTGGCTATATAAGCCGTAATCCTTTTCATTGTCGATGCTTCAGTCATATTCACTAAATTCACTTCCCCACCCAGTTGGATCTACGTGAGTGGTTCCCCAAGCATAGTTCGTCTCTCCAATTATCTCTTTGTCCCATTGGAATCCATGCGTAGGGTGGAGATACATGGAACAATATGCATTGTTGGAGGCTATCAAGTCGAACCTGACAGGGTTGCAAGGTGCTATGTGAGCCAAGTTTTTGTCGAAATTACGACTATTAACGTTGTTCACATCAGCCATGAAGTAACTTTGGTCTGCCTCTATGTTCTCGACGATCCCGTCTGGCCTCCAAATTGCTATCCTCTGATGCATGGACGAAGGTACAACCCCAATCCCATGGATCCACTCTCTTCCTAGCAACAAATTGTAGTTTGCTTTTGATGCTATAACCATAAACATTGTAGGTCTGGTAATGGTTCCTACAGTTAGGTTCAACTGTATCACCCCCATTGTCGTTCCTACCTTACCCTCATAGTTAGATAACACCATGTTATGAGGTTTGGTGTCTGAGTCATCTTTTCCAATCTTCTTTATCATATAATGAGGGATTAGATTGACAGCCGCTCCTCCGTCTACCAAGATCTTGTTTACACCCACATTCTCTACTTTCCCTTTTATAAACAAGGGTTTCAAATGGGCCTTCATTGCATCATCTGGCTTTTCAAAAAACGCATTTTGCTATTCGACACATCCATTATTCATTACATAGTAACACACAGGCTTAAGCCCTATGCTGTCATCTGCCATATCATCCTCTTCGTCCTCCACTTCCATTGTTCTGTCATAATCTTTAGGCAATACTGAAACCACATTGCATGTTTCGTCGAAGGATGCTTCAGAATCTGACTTGAAGTCATCAGTCACTTCTTCGTCTTCTGGCATTTTGTTGTTAGTCTTTGACATTTCTGTTATGTTGCTTGATTTGTTTTTCTGAGAAGGTTCTTCCTTTGGCACAGACTCTCCTTTGCTTATTGCCTGAATAAACTTACTTGATTCAGCTTTATTTTTGCCATCCATGTTCTGTTCTGCAGTTTCTTTTTCGGCTCTCTTTTGCCTTTGAAACCTCGACATGGGGTTCTTGCCTTTGTAATTTTCAGAGATGTATTTTGGTTTTGGTTTTTCTACTTCCTTGTTTGCTTCTATCGATGCACCCCTATTTACTTCAAAATATTTCCACCTTTTTTGACCTTGGGCATCCCTTATAGGCTGAACCCACTTGTCCTCATTTGCCTTGTTGGATGGCTTATAGGTATTGTAATGCCTTTCTCCCATTCTTTGGTTATGATGTTCCCTTTTTTTTGGATCAAAACTCTCATTTCTGACTGGTGGGACTGCTCCCCAGTTTCCTCTCTTTTTGGCCTTCTCTACTGCTTCCAGGTTGTTGGTTGCTTTTCTGTCGAATACAGCACTACACCTTGGACAAAGCATGACCTCTGCATTCTTTTTCTGGCATCTTTGGATGAATTCCACCAGACTTTCGTCTTCTTTTGGATAAACAACCTTCTGATGTTCTTCTTGATGATTCTTTTTATTGGTATCTGCTTGTGTTTTCTGAGTGACCTCCACCATATGAACGTCTGCATTCTGATCACTTGTAATCTTTAGTTTGTTCATTTTTTCAATTAGCATCATCTCCTCAGAGATATTTCCTTTTAACTGATCCAAACTGCTTTTTGGGCGTGAGCCTTTGTGGATGTACTTACAACATTGCGTAACTGACTTTTCTTTTGGATCTTCCATTATTCTGCGCAGAATTCCATGAGGGGTGGGCTGCACGAAACTTTTAGCAGCATCTTCTTCAATTCTGGTAATGCTTTTATTCACTGATTCGATAGTGTTGATATTGTCAGCAATTTCTATTTCCTCAATTTTGTCATGACTAAGGCCTTCAGTGGCCTCTTTTTTGGTAATGAGGACCTCGTTATCTGTTTCTTCGTCAATATCTCTGAAGAAATCTCCCCATCCTGGGGGTTTGATTTCATTGATGTCAGTTTTAGAGCTTGGTGGTGCAGAATACTTCACCATGAAGTCAAACTTTCCACTGGGCTCTCCTAGAGTGTCCCAGACCACTCCATGCTCAGTACCTTTGTTGTTATCCTTCTTATCGAAGCTTTCACTAGCTTTGACTGTGTTCCCTCCGTCGAAGCCTTCAGTAGCTTTGAATTCTTCCTGGCTGTCGAAACTATCAGTAGTTTCTTCTATGTTGGTGTAATCATTTGTTTCTTTAGTGTCAAGATCCTCAACAACCTTGATTATGACTGGTTTTGCCACAGAGTCTTCAGATATTACCTCCTCAGCTTGATCAGTGGGATCATCAGCACCCTCCACCATGTTTACATGGGTGTCGAAGCCTTCAGCAGCTTCCATCATGTTTATATTGGTGTCGAAACCTTCAGCAGCTTCTATCATGGTGAAGTTGGTGTCGAAGCCCTCAGTAGCTTCTACCATTTCAAAACTTCCTTCAGCCATCACTGCCATTTCGACCATGTTCACCATCTCCGGTTCAACATAGTTGGCTTCCACAACTTGCATGGGATTAGAGTCGATCCTCATCTGTTGCTTAGCTTTGTCTCCAAATTTCAGCCTTCCGTTCTGAATTGAATTCTGAACAAGATCCCTGAAAAGGTAACATTGAGAAGTTTTATGACCCAAAAAATTATGGTATTTGCAAAAACCTCTCTTTTTCTGTTGGTCTACAGGAGGCTCTTTAGTGCCTGCTGGTTTTATCAATTGACCATCTTTAACTAATAAATCGAAAATTTCATCACACTTGGTGACGTCGAATGTGTAAGTTCTTTTTGGGAACCTATCATTCCTTTCAATTTCGACTGGATTTTTTCCATTCGACGGAGCTAAAACTTTACAAGAATACGGTGGGCCTTGTTTTAATTCTGCAAGATCAATTTCTTGTTCGTTGAAAATAACGGATTCGTTTTCGTCATAATCTTCGTCTTGACACATCCCTACATAGGCCACTCTTTCCTTTTTATTTTTATTTGATCTAAATTTCTCAGTTTTTAGCCTTTCTATTTGTCTTACTCTATCTGCTAGTTGTGCCATGTCTCTTAAATACTGGGTGTCTAATTTTTTCCTTATGGAATAATCTAGACCCCCTGCAGCCATTTCGACTAATTCTTGTTCTGGCACTTGTGTAAAACACCTAGCCTTCAATAATCTATACCTATTTAGATAGTCATTTATAGGTTCAGAGAATTTTCTTTTGACACTTGCTAATTCTTTCAAACTTATCTTAGTTTTCCCCATATATAATTGTTCATGGAACAATCTTTCTAATTGGGTCCACGTAAATAGTGAATTCGCAGGCAAGGAAGTAAACCAAGTAAAAGCATTTTTTGTCAAAGAACTTGGAAAATATTTCATTCTTAGGTTCTCATTATTGGCTATTTCCCCTGCTTCGATCAAATAACGTGCTATGTGCTCTATGGTGGATTCACTAGTATCCCCTGAAAATTTGGTGAACTTGGGGACTTTCCACCTTGGTGGTAACTCTTGTTGCAAAACGTATTCAGATAAAGGGGAAGTATAACTAGGCCTTTGTAATCCTATGTTTACCCCATTTTGCGCCATTATTCTTTCGACCATGGCTGCAATGTTATTTTCGACCGGCAAGTTGTTACAACGCATTCTTTGCTGCAATATTTCATCAGCGTTCTGGTTTCTCTGAACTATTATTCTCCTAGGTTCCTGTCGAACATGATTTTCTACACGAGGTTGTTCGACTACTACCTCTTGGTCTCTAGGATTTTCCTGAAGATTTCCTAATAGCCTTTGGTTTATGGCAGGTTCTTCTTCGACATGCCTATTAACAAGATTTTGATTTATTTGTATTCTTTGTTGTGTTTGAGGAACTCCAAAGAAACTAGCAATATGTGCCATTTGTTCTGCCAATATCTGGTTTGTTTGGTTAGTGTTTTGTATTAAAGGGTTGAACACTTCTCCCATTTGTTGTGTCAATGCCTGCACCATACCATGGTTACTTTCATCCATCTGTTGACGAATTACTTGCGCAGAATGGTTCGTAATAGTTGGCATTTGGAATCCTGATGGAATCTGATTTAATCTACTCCCATTTCCACCATATCCTGACCCTTGTAATGGTGAGGACATTTGAACCATAGCATCAGAAACCAATGGTGATGAATTATGTAAATTTGCCATCATTGAAGTTGGCATTCCATATGGTTGTTCTCTAACAAACATGGGCATGGAATAATTAAAGAATGGCCTAAAGTTACTTCCTCTAGGAGGAGGCGTTCCCGTGGGCATTGAGTGCCCCATTGTGGAAGAACCAGGCACATTTTGAGATCCTGAAACTGCTGGTATCGAATCCGCTGATGAAGGCACAATCTGTTCTAAAACAGGGCCAGAACCTGCACCTCCATCTGACGAAGGGATAGGATTAGATATGGGAATGCTTTCATTAGGATTGTTTGAAGTATTTGGCGGATTAGCCATCCTTCTTCCTCTTGTTCTTTTTGGTCTTTCTACGTCGGTTACAACTAATTTACCGCTTCTAAGAACCATACAACGCAGTAAGTAACTTTCTAACTAAGAGGATTTGTATTAATTTTTACAATTGCACTGGTCCCACCAAGTGTGCCAATTTGTTCGCTGTGATTTCTGACGAACAACCTCTGGTTAACCAATCTTTTACAGGACTGGGTTACTTGCAGGACCAACCAAACAAGTCCTAGGACACATGTGCAATTTTGTTATCAAATTACTCTTAGTGTTTGATAATTGTTTGTGGTTTGTTTTGTCAATGATATTAAAATCTTGGATGTTTAAATGTAAAAGTAAAGTAAACTAAAAGTTGAACAAAAGTAAAGAAAAATGGCAAAAAGATCATAAATTTTGCAGAAGAGTAAAGAAAACTGGAAGTAAAAGAATTGAACGAAAAAGACTTGTAATTTAAATAACTTGAATAAAATTGGTGTTCAACACGTACATTTCTCCAAATATCAAACTCATTTCTCTCACACTGGGTACTTAGAGTATTTTTTACAGGATTATTATACATGTTTTTTCACACCCATGATTCTACAACAACTACCCTATTTATATACAAATAAAATAACTGCCTACAACGGAAAAATCCTAACTATTTGACACTTGTCAATCTACATGTATTCTTCTTTTCCTGAAGCTTCCACGTGTCCCACTACCAAATGTTGTCACTTTTGAATTTGAATTCTTCCTCTTTGTGACGAAACGCTGCGTCTCTTCGTTTTGTCGAATTGTCGAAGAGAAAATCTCTTCAATCTTTCTAGGATAATGCCTTTGTCGAAATCTCGTCCAACCTATCTTCTGTCGAAATGTCTAAAAGCACACCAATTCTTCAAATTCTGTCAAATGCTGAACTGTAATGAAAGTTCTTCAAACTTTGTTTGCTGAAACATTCCTCATATTCCTGTCGAAGTATTTGAACATCTGGTCTTGTCGAAAATATCAAAACTTCTTATGAATATCTTTATTTTCTTTCTCCTTTATCTGGTGACCATTTCCTTAGTAAAAACATGATTTTGCATCTTAACTTATGGTGTCGAAATTATGTGCCTACACATACCCAAAAGACGACGAGAATTTGATTGATTTTATGAAAAGGTGTCAACAAAGGAAAGCTGAAGTGATGTTATGCCCATGTTGCAGTGTCATTTTCGACAAAAAGGCAACAAACAATCGGGAAGTGATAGAAAATTCCAAGAGGAAAGGAAATTGGGGGGCAATACCAACCCCAAAAGTAGAAAGATATGACCCAAGAAGAAGTGAGCACCACCATCAAAGGATTGGAGGTCGAAGCTACCACTCATTCAAACCAAGAAACAAAGGCGTCGACGACAGATGGGTACAACCCATCAGGGACGCTCAAGGGTCGAACAAATAAAGCCTAAAGCTCAAGATGACGAAGAAATGACTGATGATTTCAAATCCGATTCTGAAGCCTCTAATGTGCGATCGACCTAACGTCTAACGGTATCTTAACTGCAAGTGCACAACCTATCGCGTAGTAATAAAAAGATGTTGAACCCACAAGGATTAAGTTATCACTCTAGTGTTATAAATGTTGCTATGTTAGCTAAGGTGAAGATTGTCACGAATTTGATTTCTAAAGGTAAACTAAAGGGGAAAATTACTTAAATTAAGATTATATGAATAAGGCGGTCGGTATGTAACTTAGTAGATCTATGCGGATTAAACCAAGACTAAGCGTAGAGAAATACTTCACTTTATTGCTTCCGTAGAAATTATCAGTTTAAAAACCCTCAACTCACACTCTCGTGGTCTTATATTAGATTATATTCCTAAATCCCTATGCCTGCTCTCGCTATCCCATAAGTGTTTAGAAAATACTCTTCGAAAACTTAATAAAATCTAATTCAGTTTAAAGCACTCTCGCTGTATTTAAATGAAATTCCTAACTTTAGCAATCTGGTTAAAACCTCACACTCTCGTGATCTCGATCCTAACATTTTCTACTCTTTTTACTCTCGTAACAAAAAACTTGATTTTAATAATAAAAAGTCTCAGCCATAAATTAAGTTAATTAGAACTTTTAGCTTAACATTAATTTAATCCGTTCGGTTACCATTATTACATACCGACACTACTAGATTAGCTAGACATATTAATTAAAACGGAAAAGCACTAATAATTAATTAAATAGAGAGCAAACATAATGAATAAATAATAATTAAACAATAAAAATTATAATGCAATATCTTAAAACCTGATACAAAGAAATTTTCCTCGTAGATCCCCCTTCCACAAATGGCGGCAAGATTGGAACTTCTCGGAAATTGAATACGAGTTCTGAGGCTAGAAAATAATAAACCTAATCTAATGTAATAGCTTCCTAATGTTGGAAACTATTACTTACATGTAGTTGAATTGACAAGAAATTAAAGCAATCAAAATAAAAGAATTGAAATAACGAAAAGCAAGAATAAATTTGGCAGAGCTTTGGTAAGGATTGGTGCAGCAAAGCTCTCCCCCTTTTCCTTCCGTTGGAGTTCCTATTTATAGAGTAGGAAGGTTATGGAAGTTGGAGAAATAATAGGTCCTATTTCAACCCACTCCTTGAGAAATTATAGGAAGGCTTGGTGACTTCGTGTGATAAGTGCTGATAAAATCCAGGAACGTGGACGAGGGAGTCTTCTTTCTGTTTTAAAACACTTCTGGGTTTACAGTTTATAAGTAACAAAAGTGTAACTCCCATGACGAGCGACTTAGATGGATTCTGGGCGTGTGACGATCTTAAGGGTTGTGTGACGGTCGTCACACGCTGAAAGGTGCATGACGATCATAAGAGCTATGTGACGACCGTCACTGCAACAAAATATGCAGAATTCTGTTTTATGCTTTTCTTTGATTTGTCTCATGTCCACTTGCTTCATATCTTCACTTTGCACATATTTGACTTGACAAACATTATACCTGTAACAAATGCAAAAACTCGGGAAAGGTCGGGAGTTAATTATATCAAAATGCCTTGAAAACGGACTAGAAATGTGCTAAATTATTGATACGATTTCTTGTTATCAAACTCCCCATACTTAAACCTTTGTTTGTCCTCAAGCAAAAATTCAGTAAGTGAATCGAACAAGTTATATCAGACGCATGTGCACAACATATCTTTGAAACAATTGCGGGAAATCATTAGTTAATTCGACCGACACTAAAATGAAACACTAACGATACATTAATGTCACAAGCAACAAGCTATGTCGTGAACTTCCTATTTTAAACAAGCTATCCAATACTTCCGTTATAACATTTCCTAAAGTCTTTGCACCCATTTCTCCCGGTTTCATTCTAATACAATCACATTAAGCCCTTTGCCTTTTCACGCACATGGTGGAGTAGCCAGTTAGTGACTTTGATCCTTTTTCGCACGGGGTCTGGTACACGAATGTGGAAACTCTCTATATCTAATCTAATTTGGAGGTTGTGGGGGATCGAGCAACAACACGCCCTACCGAGTTCAGAACCAGATACCTCTGAACCAGCCAAAAATGGATTCCTTCATTATTCGTTTATCTCTTATATGCGACCGTATAATTTGGTGCAAAATTTTTATATCTTTTCTTTTTGGCATTGAGATAAGAAGGATATTATGATAAGGCATCAAACACTTATATTCATCGGCTCCCCACTTGGTTTGTGTCAAGACGGTGCTGACTGCTAGTATAAACTACTGGGGGTTACTCTAGAACTAAAACTTAAGATAAAGGTATAACAGTAAGTGCAAAGGATTTCGCTTAAGTTAGGAAGTCCAAAGTGTCAGAACTGTATCGATCTTGTTAAATTTGCGCAGCATCCTAACTAAGATTTCATTAAGGTAGATATGTTCGGCTATGCGTAGATATAAATTTTTTGGTATGGCTAAATAAACGAGGGAGATTGAAATCGAAACAAATCATATATAATATTTGTTTTAATGAAACAATGCGGAAGGGAAAATAAAGGAAGTACAAGAAACAAAAACAATATCTCTCCCATATTATATCAGACATTGTCCTCAATTTTGTGATATATAAGCATGGAAAAACATAACAACGATGCGGGAAAGGGAAATGAAAAATAAGAAGTGCAAGAACAAAAACTACTGGGGATCACGTCTTCTACTTCTGATGCGTGCTCTTTTGGCTGGCGTTGCTTTTTATCCGTGTCATGAGGGTACAAGTTATTGACATCCATTCTCAGTGTGCCCATCTCAGTCAAAACTTCCTTGAGCTTATCATCCATTGTCTATTGATTGTTGATGATTTGAGCGTTCTGTACATACAAGCTATCATACTGCTCTTTTTGTTTCCTTTCAAGTGCGGCAACCATTTGATTTTGATGGTGAATGGCTCGACAAAGGATTTCTTCAAGGGTGATGTCGCTCTAATGTTGATGTCTTGATGAAGGTTCGGGAATGTCATGAGTAGGGGAAGTTGTGTCCATTTCTTCTTTAATTTCATCAACAGGAGCATTCGGGACTTCTTCATGAATAGGAATTCGGCCCTCAGGAGCTTTAGGATCGAAAATCCAGTTAGCACGGTTGTCGGGATCAATGCGGTCCCTGCAAGGCAAGAAAATGTTATGGAAAACAACATTACGAATAACCGGGTTGAATTTTCCATCTTCTTTCTCAAAGATAAGGTGTGCGGCCTTGCAGTGGTCCAAAGTGAGGTAAGTCAGTGCCATAGAAGGTATGTTAGCAAGATTGGGACCTAAGTTCAAGCCCAGAGAAATAGAGGTGACAATGCCTCCGAAATAGAAAGGTTTACCGCCTCTCGCGCAAATGGATTGAATGTGGTACAATAGAAAAGGAACGACATTAATCTTCTCGTCTTCTAATGCGGAATGAATAAAGAATAGCTCTTTGGAATTAAGCTTGTGGTTGCTATCTCGAGAGAAAATTGTGTTGCCGAGAATGCGGTGGAAGTAGCGGATGGCAGGGTTGTGGATAAGAGTAACATTGAGGTGGTCAAATGCTACGACTTGTGCATTTGTCAGCTTCTGCCAAAAGTTGAAAGCCTCTTCAGTGAAGTTGTTGGGTACTCAACGATGGACACCTTCACCGAAGTTAAATCCAAGCAACTGTGCAATCTCAGTTTGAGTGAAACTGAACTCAACACCAAACATGCGGAATGAGGTCACGCCAGTAAGTTTGCCAGTAGCACCTGCCAGAGTCATGTAGGAAAAAGAACTCAGAAACTCAAGAGTGAGAGTTTCGTAGATTGGTTGTGGTTGACTGAAAAGTTTCCATAAACCCACATTTTGCAATAATTTCCGGACGCTGTGAAACAATCCCAAGGTTCTCAAGCATTCAGAGTCGATATACTGAGTCGGTTGAAGACCACGGCGTTGGAACTTTTGGAATTTTGAATTTTGAATTTTGAGCTTCGCCTTGCTCAGCATCTCGGAAGACGATGTTTGGGTTTTGCATTTGATTGTTCGCCATAACATGCAAAAGGTTTGGAGTGTTAGAATATGAGGTTGAAGGAATGTGAGAGATTGTGAGGAGTGTTCGGTGAAATAGTGAGAATGGGTATGTGGAAAGGTTGAATTTATGAGAGAAATAATGAGAATTTAGTGGAGGTGATGGTTGGTTACATAATTGAATTTGGGAGGTAATGGAAGGTCGTGGGAGAAGAAGAGATAAGTTAGAGTGGGATGAAATGCTTCTGCGGTTACAGAGAACGTGTTCTCTGGAGTGGTGACGATCGTCACAAGAGTGTTACGATCGTAACGCGGGCAAGAGCGCATGACGCTCGTCAGCATGCCCTTAAGATCTTCATTGTTACAAAAACCTGGGATACTTAGCAGAGTTCCAGAATTAGCTGTCTAATTAAGTAATATGAAACATGATTAATATAAATCGTATAGTAACAGTTATGATAATGCATATAAGGCACATATTAGCTACTAACTATATTTGCAATATCCAAGCGGCATTATTAGTAATTATTATCATTAGCTACCAGAAAGTAAATGTAACATGAAGTAACTTGTTTGCAAAATGAAACTGATAAAAATTTCATTGAATTGAAGATTTTGTTCTTGAATCATAAAGTAAAAGCTGCATAAAAGGAAATCTTGCAGAAATAAATAAACTGATAAAAGTAAAATGAAACTTCAAAACAAAAGGAAACTGAAATGGTCCTAGAAACAGAAAGTAAATAATTTTTTTGCTGAATGCTATTTCATCATGGTAGTCTTTTCTTTAAGTCTTCTAAAACTGAATTTATGTGGTAAAATTGATCCACTGTTGTCGCTCCCGGGATTTTCATCCTAGTACAAACGCGAAAGTGGCGCGAAAAAGGTAGAGTCGCCAGCCAGGCTTTTTTATCCCGAAGGAACGGGAAAGGTAATGCTGCACAAACCTGAGGAAGAAGGAAAGGACGAGGTCCTGCGAACCAAATATCTGGGTTTGGGAGTCGGTTACGACCCAGGAAGGTATTAGCACCCCAGACCGTCCTCCGTACCTGACGGGATCCACGTTTGTTTGTCTGTTTCAAAGGGTAAAAGAATGTAACCGCTGCTGAACAAATGAACTGTAACTGGAATGGGAATGGAAATGAGAAAGGGAACTAGAAAAGATAATGGAAAGAAAGGGGGAAATGTAGGGAAAATAAAAAATGTGCTCGATCGGGCCCTACCCTGCTGCCTATGTAACTCATCGGGAAAATGAAGATCAGAGTCGACGTAGTTCCTCTAACCAGGAGAAAACTATTTGTTTGTGTTTTTTAGGCTAGAACTGCGTATGTCTATGCCCAGGTGTTGCAAGCTCGTCTAGAACGAGTGCGTTTACCGTCTTGCATGCGAGACAAGTTGTCGCAAGTTCGCGTTGTGAATTAATGAGGTGAGAAAAGAAGTTCCCGCAGGAAAGTCGCTTATTGTTTGTTGTTTGCTTTTTAAGCGTTTTTGCATGAATTTGGCACAAGGAAGTGAATTCAAACTCTTTTCCATGGAATGTGTACTTGCTACTACATTCCAAGATGGAATAATAGAAAAAGCACACCAAGCAAGGAGAATTTATCCGAGACTTATTTCCTAGGATTAGGGTCTAAGTTCACTAGCTTGTTGAACTTTATTACATGTTTTTGTAGCTTGTGAAGAAGTATCTTTTAGATTTTTCTTTGTGAGTACAACCTCTTGATAAGACTTTTACATCATGATAGACAAGCCTACACTATTCCAAGATGGAATGAATGTAAGTGCTCTATGGAATACGGCTATACACAAGAGATTCCTTCATATCTTTTATTAAGTCTTTTTTGGATTTGTTTGAAGATGAGAAGAGAAAGACTCAAAAGGGAAAGGTCAAAGATAATGGGGGACTAAGACACAATCCTAAGTTATCTTATTATGTAGCAAAGGTGATCCTATGGTTGGTGAGGTATTCTAACCTAAGGAGAAGAAAGCAAGTTAGAATTCAACTTACTTCCTAAGGAAGTTAAGCTGAATCTAAGGAACAAAAGGGAAACCTGTGAACAAAGCAAAAAGGTGCTAAAAAAAAGCAATTAAATGCATAAAAGTAAAGGAATGAAGTGATTACCTCATCTTCCCCTCCTACAAAACAAACATTAGCATGATGTAGAAATATGAACAATTATGACATGGCATACCTCACAAACAACTTATATTAGCTAAGGAAGGCTGTTAGTGAACTCCTAAGGCTAAGACCTAAGCTTAAGGAACCTTATAAGATAACAAACTTAAAAAGTCAGTAGCTAAATCAATTCAAAAGAAACTAAAGGGATTAATTGAATTAATGTTAAACTATGCCCTAAAGTGTGGTTGAACCCTAATGGAACCTAAGGAAAAGTCAAAAGGGAAACCTAAGTGTATTATCATGTTAGAACCTCCTAAAGTCAAAGGTGAGTGAAAAGTCCAGAACTTAATACCTTATAAAAGTGTATGATCCAGTTAACTCACATGAAAAGAAAGAGATTCAAGTTAAGGATATTAAAGCATGTGGATGAAATAAAGAAGAATGAATATGTGCACATGGTTTAGAAGTGAAACAAATGCCTTAAGATGAAAAATCAAAAGGGACCAAAGAGGCTTGAACTCCCCATACAAAAACCATAGGCTTGATGGAAAGTTAAAATGAAAATTAGATTTACAAAATATGTACCAAAGAAGTGATAAGAATTGCCTTAAAGCTAAGTGTCACAAACTAGGGTTTTTGGACCTTTAGGTAACAAATGAGACTCAAAGAGGCACAAAACCTAAAAACTTTAAGTAAACACAAGGGCATGGTCAAAGTACATTTAAGAGACACAAAACAATGTTTGAACCAAGTTATCTTATGCACAAATGAAAATTTGAGTAGTTGAAATGAAAAATGAGATGAAATTAGGTAAAAAATGGGACAAGGATGACTTATGACTCAAGAAACCCTAAAATAAAAAGGAAAGGACCTCATTAGTGTACTCAACATTTAAGGACCTCTAATATGACCTAAGAGACTCACAATCACGACTTTAGAGCAATGGCATAAATTCCTTATTCAATTGGATCAAAAGGAAGCAAAAGAAAGGACCAAAATATGACTTAGGGCCTAAGCAACTTGACAAAAATATCTACTAACTTGACAAAATTATGAAAATTAACATTGAGGATCACAATCTAGAGAATGACTTATGTACAAAAAATTTCACAAAAATTCCTATTTTTGGATGGTCAAATGAAGTGTGGAATGCAATTAGGGTTTATATGGATACTTGTAAAATAAGGGACTCAAAAGAGACCTAAACATGACCTAAAAATCCAAAGAAAAATATTTTGAAGAAGTATGATGAGTTATTAAGAGAATTCAAAAAGAATGAGACATTTATCATTTATGGTTTAGGAGCACAAAAATTGACAAACTAAATGGTCTAAAATGGGGAAATTATGAAACAGTTAAATGGAAAATTAATTCTGGCTTCAAAAATGAATTAAAATAAAATCTAAAAATATATAAAATTATAGAAAAATAAGTGGAATGCATATGAATTTAATTGGAATTTTTGAATGCATTTTGTTATTTTTAATAAAAGGAAACGAAATTGGAATAAAATGGAAAAAGAAAATAAAAGAAAATAAATGCATTGGGCCTGGGGGGTTCAGAAAGCAACAAATTCAACACGAATGGGCTGAGACATTTGCGCATGGGGGTGTGGATAGTGAGGTCAAAGTCAACTAGGCTGAGAGAGAGAGAGAGATTCACATGCCTGGGAGGTAGTTCATTAATACGTTGGCACAATGTGGGACGCTAGATTGAAAGGATCCAATGGTCATGACTTAATCTGAGATTAATCCTAGGGTTCCTGTTCAGGTGGTCGGAGCTAGTCTCCGGTCATCTTCTCCGGCCATCTCCAGTTAGGGAAAAATAAAAACGCCATGGACATGAAAATAAAAACCATCAAAGTGCTCGCCTCACTGAGTAGGTTCATAATCTATCCTTAGAATTCATTTAGGGTTATGAAATTGGGCAAATCGAAGACATGAACATTAACCTGGAAATTGAATCTAAGCATCTACAATTACTTTCAACTAGTCAGATCAACCAATGCTTCTAATAAGCTTCAAATGACATAAATCAAGCTAAATGGCAATGAAACCACACAATTAAAAGCAGAGATGGAACCTGTTTGCAGAGGAGTCAACAGTTGAAGAAAACCAGAGAACTTGATTCCAATGTGCTTGCCTATTGCTCTTGATGCTTGATTGAGTGAAATAAAAACTCAGATGGAGGCAAAAATTGTTGTAGCTTGGAAAATACAGAAGTGATGCAGAGATCGTATCTTGATATCCTCAAGCTCTTTGATCCATGGAAATGATGCAGATCAACACGCTGATGAGGAATTGGCAAGGATAATGAAACTGTAGATGAAAATCAGTGATATTCTAGCAAAATTACAGAGATCAGGATTGGTGCAACTTGATAGCTTCACTTAGATTCATCCATGGATCTTATGCACAAGGTGATGATGATGATGAATGGAGAGAGATTGAACAAAGATCAGTTATGATAATGCTAGCTCAAGCCAAGTTGCAGTGTGATTCTTTTGAAATTTCAGGGAGAAAATGCTTGAGAATTTTGGTGATTTGTGATGAAATGATGCTGAACCTGCAAAATGCAGTGGTGACCTCACTTTATAGCCTCTCTAAACCATGGTTAAAGGGCCTTGAGTTAACTGAGTGAGAAGAGTTAACTGAGTGAGGTTGTTATGGCAGTTATGCCAGCTGGATCTTCCAGAAACTTCCACATTCGAGCTGGATCCTCTATGATGACTTTCATGGCAATTATGGTGCACTTGAGGCAAGGGCTTGTGTATTAAGTCAATGCAGCCTTGAGGTATAATCTTGTGCAGTGATGATCATGTTAATTAAGGTATGCCTGAAATGAGGAATTGCATGATGCTTGCTTGCCTCAAGCTGGATTAGATGTGGAGTAGAACATGGCAATTAGAGTGAGGGTGAGGTGATGAAGTAAGGCTGACTTGATCCAATGCAGCATCTTGAAACATCTTGTCATGTAATTCTAACTTGGCTTGAAAATCCATGAGGTGCATTGTGATTATCATGCATAGACATGTACAAAATCCCTTAAACACACTTGAATGTATTGCAATGTGATACCAACATGTTAGCTAGTGTAGACAAGTGACTGAATTTGAAAACAATGTTACAATGCACTGACTTATGCCACAAGAAAACAGGTTTGACATAACGATCTTCCATTGATTGTTTCTTCATGAGCAAGGCATCAAATGGTGTGATTCTTGTGATCAATTCTTATGTCCACTGGCCTATGTGTGACCAGTTGCAACCCCCTACTTTGCTCCTCCATAACTTCCAATACTTTGATCAAATGGAAAAACTTTGAACATCAACATTATAGGAATCATATACAGGAACAACTTTGTAGTCCACAAAAAATTCATTTGAAGCCTTTTAGATGGAGAAAAATGGCTTGAGATCTTGAATCCCACCTGTTTGATGAATTTCCAGGCAGGGCGCACACGCTGGCCTGCAAGTTGCCTCGCCCATGACTTGTATTTTGCCCTACTTTGCTCAAACTTTGCAAGATCATATCTCTCTCAATTTTAATGTTATGAATGATTTCCACCCATGGATTTGTAGCTCAAGATGCCATCTTTAATTGGATCAAGGTAGAATTTTAATAGCCCTCATATTTTGGGAGAAGGCCTCTCTTGAAGATGTTGCAAAAATGGCCAAAACTTGCCATTTTTGGAAACCCTAATTTTCCAAAAATGGTAAGTTTTGGTTTTCTTGATTTCCTTTGATTCCTCCATCATTTATTGATAAAATTTGAACTAAGGATCCTTGTAACCCTAATTTCATGATTTTGATCTCAAAAAGTCAGGAGTTGACTTTTTCTTCAGCATAGTTGACTTTTCCCCAAATCCCTAATTTTCAGTCATCTGGTCAATTGAATCTCTTCCAAAATGTTCATATGGATGAAATTTGAACCCTAGGCACTTGACATCATATTTAAGACAATGAAATGCACTTTGAATCAAAATTTCATTGAGAAGCTCAGTAGAAGTGAAACCCTAATTTGGCCCCTTTCATCAGGAGATGTTGCATTGTTTGCCTCCTCTGACCAATTCAAAACTTTCCATGGCTTGTGGCTTCAAGTGAGGACTTGTGGGATAATATGAACCCTCTGCACAAGGTTGAGAAGCTTTGTGGCCCTTTGGTTGCCTTTGTATAGCC
This sequence comes from Lathyrus aphaca, assembly GCA_963966055.1. Taxonomy (NCBI): domain Eukaryota; kingdom Viridiplantae; phylum Streptophyta; class Magnoliopsida; order Fabales; family Fabaceae; genus Lathyrus; species Lathyrus aphaca. The sequence continues at coordinate 297,141,379 of OZ014524.1, forward strand.
TTCAATTTCTCCAGTCAAAGATCACATGCCTAAGCCTTAGCTATGCTACACATGATGCAATGTTGTTGGTTATTTTTATGAATTTATGTATGCTAAATGCTATGCAAAATGTTGAGGGAATGAGAGGGCAAATTTTGAGGTATTACAGCTGCCCCTATTAAATCATCTGCAAGCCTGAACGGATAATTGCAACATCTTTTAGACGTTCAAGGTATGAAGTGATTGAATACTCAAATAAAACCTGGAAATTTGAACTCTGTGGATGAGGGGAGTGTCATCTGCTTTTTATTATTATTATCTTTGTTTTAACCTCTGAATAGGTAACGAGAATAGAACCGGGTGGAATAGGATCGTTGTTCACAATGATAACCTGCGATGTGACTGCTGAGCAAATCAAGACACAGAAAGGGAGCCTGTTGGCGAAACAGGGCTTAAAAACGAGACCATTGTACAAAACGGAACTCGACGATGTGACTGCTGAGCGAATATAGCCACAGAAAGGGAGCCTGTTGGCGAAACAGGGCTTAACAACGTGACTGCTGAGCGAATCAAGCCACAGAAAGGGTGCCTGTTGGCGAAACAGGGCTTAAAAACGAGACCATTGTACAAAATGGAACTCGACGATGTTACTGCAGAGCGAATCAAACCACAGAAAGGGAGCCTGTTGGCGAAACAGGGCTTAACAACGCGACTGCTGAGCGAATCAAGCCACGGAAAGGGTGCTTATTGGTGAAACAGGGCTTAAAAACGAGACCATTGTACAAAATGGAACTCGACGATGTGAATGGAGCAAATCAAGCCACATAAAGGGAGCCTGTTGGTGAAACAGGGCTTAAGAACGCGACTGCTGAGCGAATCAAGCCACAGAAAGGGTGCATGTTGGCGAAACAGGGCTTAAAAATGTGACTGCTGAGCGAATCAAGCCACGGAAAAGATGACAAACATTGACTTGGAAAGACAATAGTGCCTGTAAAATGGTATAAGTATCTTCTGTGGGGAGTATTTTAGTTTGAGAAGATGTTATAGGTTGTATGTAATATACCTCAAAACTGGCCCATGCTGGCATGCATATGTTTGAATTTATGGCGTAATGCTCCATGATGATGGAAATGCTACGCTTTGGAGGATGTAAATGAAATGATGATTATGCATATGCGAATACAAAGATATCTCCAAACAAGGAGACTGCAAGCATCCCAGAAGGCTTGACTGGGGAGAAATGATGATCACTGCATTGATCTGGTTAATCTCCATGAAGAGAAAACAACTCTGCAGGGAACGTTGTTAATGATACGCTGGCTCTGAATTGCCACCATTGCCAAAAATAAATTGGACTTTGAGATTAGAGAGCCAAGACCCTTCTGCAGATGAACTCTTCTTGCACTCTGACGGGGAAGTGAAAACCTCCTGACTTGGCTGGGAACCAACTGTATGGCACTGCTGAGGAAGCAACCTGCTGGGGAGGAAAGACACTCCTTGTACTGCTTGGGATTGCCCTTGTATTAAAAGGAAACTTCTTCTTGGGGAGCACAACAATCTTTTTGTCATTACTATTGGGGAATAAGTTTCCACTTCACCTCTACTGGGTATAACAGGAGACACTCGGGAATACATATGTTCTTGTTTAAGAACATTGTGGAAATATTCCTCCTGGAATTCTGCTTTAGCTCTACTAACAACGCTTGTACATGCACCTGCATAAACACAACTGATAGAGTCTGCAACATGGAGAGTTAGTTTTGGACCTGTATGCCCCAGGCTCAAGGTATGAATCATCATCCTGGCCACTTAACACCCTTTTTAGAGTTGTATTAAATGTTTATGTCCTCCTGCATGAGCCAGAAAGCATTCGGATGTTCGCAACACAATATAAATCACAATTTGTTGGACGTTTTTGCAATCAAACAATGTTAGATGAAAAACAAAAACAAAAGCAACTAGTCACAAGTTGAATGAAATTGAATTTTATTTATTTGGAACATGGCCATGAATAGGCATTACATCAGGAAGAAATTCCATGGAAAGAGGAAATAGCCAAAAAGGAAAACAGACTATCCTATTGGCAATGTGAAAAATGGATCTCATCATGTTTTGACCCGGCTATGACTCGTATATCTTCCAGACTGTCCGTTTGCTCTGCCCCTTGAGAAAGGTGATTGGACTGGTCTTCAACCCTTAGAGTAACCTTAGTTGCAGATGGATTACAAATTTCGCAGATCACAGTCGTTCATGTTAGTCTCTCTTTTGCATGGATCGCCCTTTCAGGTTTTCAGTCCACCAGTATACCCTTTTTTTCCTGAGTTGTCTGATGTGGCTTTTCAACTCAGCGGGTGTACATTTTTCAATATTTCCCTAATTTTTGCCCGAGCCTTTTATTCCGTTTTTGGCTCGCCGGGATGCCCATTTTTGCTTGGATCTTTATTCTGTTTTTATCCAGCGGGTCTTTTTACGCGAAGTATTTTCTTACTACGTCTGCGTTGACAGGGGAATGGAAATCTTCTCCATCCATGTTTGTTAGTATCAAGGCTCCTCCTGAGAAAACCTTTTTAACCATGAATGGTCCTTCATAATCGGGTGTCCATTTTCCCCTGTGATTGTTGAGAGGAGGAATAATCCTTTTCAGCACCAGGTCCCTTGGTATGTACCTTTGAGGTTGTACCTTCTTGTCGAAGGCCTGCTTCATTCGCCGTTGATACAACTGTCCATGGCATAGAGCTGTTAGGCGTTTCTCTTCAATGAGGCTCAGTTTATTGTACCTTTACCAGAGCCACTCAGCTTCATCTAGCTTAATGTCCATCATCAACCTCAACGAGGGGATCTCCACTTCAATTGGTAGGACTGCCTCCATACCATATACCAGTGAGAATGGGGTTGCCCCTGTTAAGGTATGTAATGACGTTCGGTACCCATGTAGCGCAAATGGTAGCATCTCGTGCCAGTCTTTGTATGTCACAACCATCTTCTGGACGATCTTCTTAATGTTCTTGTTGGCCGCCTCGACGACGCCATTCATCTTCGAGCGATACGACAAAGAGTTGTGATGCTCTATTTTGCAATCCCGACACAAGTCAACCATCATCTTGTTGTTGAGATTAGAACCATTATCAGTAATGATTCTTTCGAGAATTCCATACCAGAAAATGATGTCCTTCTTGATAAACCGGGCTACCACTTGTTTAGTAACATTGGCGTAAGACGCCGCTTCGACCCACTTCGTGAAATAGTCTATAGCAACTAGGATGACGCGGTGACCGTTGGAAGCTGTTGGCTCCATCTTGCCAATCATATCAATGCCCCACATGGAAAACGACCAAGGTGAAGACATGACACTCAATGGATTCGGAGGTACGTGGACCTTATCATCATAAATCTTGCATTTGTGGCATTTGCGGGAGTATTTACAGCAATCGGATTCCATGGTGATCCAATATTACCCCGATCTCAACAGTTTCTTTGCCATATCATGTCTTTCAGCATGGGTACCGAAGGAGCCTTTATGAACCTCTTGCATCAACAGGTCTTCTTCGTGTCTATCCACGCATCTGAGCAGAACCATGTCGAAGTTTCACTTGTATAGTACACCATCTTGATTCAAGAAGAAACCACCTGCTAGTCTTCTAAGGGTCTTCTTGTCTTTACCGGATGCCCCAGTCGGGTACTCTTGAGTCTTCAAGAATTTCTTGATATCATGATACCAAGGTTTATTATCTTCACCACTGTCAACTGCAAAAACATAGGCAGGTCTTTCGAGACGAGAGACCATGATTCGAGGCACGAAATTATCTTGACAAACTTTAACCATAGATGACAAAGTTGCTAGAGCATCAGCGAGTTGGTTTTCATCTCGAGGAATATAAATCAACTTGACCTTTGTGAAGAAAGTTAGCAGCCTCCTGGTATAATCCCTATAAGGAACCAAGTGAGGTTGATGAACTAACCATTTGCCATTGACTTGGTTCACCACTAGAGCAGAATCTCCGAAGATCTCGAGGTTCTTGACTCACTAGTTGATTTCCTCTTCAACCCCCATGATGCAAGCTTCATACTCTGCTCATTTTTAGTGCATTTGAAAGTCAATCGAGCAGCTAAAGGTGTATGGACCCCTTCTGGTGAGATGATAACAACACCTACTCCGCTTCCGTTCATGTTCACAGCTCCGTTAAACATCAACTTCCATTTGGATTCAGGGTCTGACCCCTCCTTCGGAAGTGGTTCTTCACAGTCTTTCAACTTGAGGAACATGATGTAATCATCCAAAAACTCGAATTGCATGGGTTAATAATCGTCAATTGGCTGCTGAGCCAGGTATTCTGACAATACACTCCCTTTGATTACTTTTTGTGAAGTGTAATGGATATCATACTCCGTTAGAATCATCTGCCATCAGGCTACCCTTCCTGTTAGAGTTGGCTTCTCGAAGATGTATTTCACAGGATCCATCTTGGAAATCAGGAAAGTGGTGGTGAGTCAACATGTACTGTCTTAGCCGGCGAGCAGCCTATGCCAAAGCGCAACAAGTTTTCTCGGGTAGTGAGTAGCGTGTCTCACAATCGGTAAACTTTTGGCTAAGGTAATAAATGGCATGCTCTTTTCGACCAGAATCGTCTTGCTGACCCAATACACATCCCATTGATCCTTCAAGCATAATAAGATACATGATCAAGGGTCTCACTGGCACTGGAGGCATGAGAATTGGAGGTTCTAACAAATACTCCTTGATTCGGTCAAAGGTTTGCTAACACATACTTGTTTTTCAGTCTTTGGTTCAGGCATCTCCTGGATGGCTTTTACTTTGGCCGGGTCAACCTCAATTCCCCAGTCACTAACAATGAAACCCAGTAACTTTCCGAAACGTACTCCAAAAGTGCATTTGTTCGGATTCAACCTCAATCTGAACTTCCGGAGTCTATCAAACAACTTTACTAGATTGACCAAGTGCTCTTCTTCTGTTTGGTATTTTTCTATCATATCATCAACATAAACCTCAATCTCATGATGAATCATCTTATGAAATAACGTCACCATTGCCCGTTGGTAAGTGGCTCCAACATTCTTAAGACTGAACGGCATGACCTTATAACAGAAGGTGCCCCAAGGCGTGATGAAGGTAGTCTTTTCCATATCATCGGGATACATCTTAATCTGGTTATAACCTGAAAACCCGTCCATGAAAGAGAACACAGAAAACTGAGCAATGTTATCAACAAGCACATCTATATGAGGCAGAGGGAAGTCATCTATAGGGATGGCCCTGTTCAAATCCTTGTAATCTACATACATCCTGACTTTACCGTCTTTCTTAGGGACCGGTACAATATTGGCAACCCACGGAGGGTAACTAGTCACAACCAAGAAACCAACATCAAATTTCTTTTATACTTCCTCTTTGATTTTGATTGCTATATCAGGGCATGTGCGCCTCAACTTTTGCTTCACTGGAGGGCAGTCTTCTCTCAAAGGTAGCTTGTGTACCACAATGTTAGTGTCTAAACCCGACATGTCTTGGTAAGACTAGGCGAACACATCAAAATATTCTCGAAGCATGGCAATTAGACGAGTCTTAATAGATTCTTCTAACGCAGCCCCGATCTTAACTTCTTTCTTGTCCTCTTCGGTACCCAGGTTTATCACTTCAATGGCCTCTTCATACGGCGGAATCATATTTTCCTCCTGTTTAAGTAGTCTGGCTAACTCTTTAGGTAGTTCGCAATTTTCTTCACCTTCCTCATCGGCTTGGTAAATCAAATTATCAAAGTCATACTTAGCCATAGCAGGGTCGTCGTTGATAAGGTCCGGTGAAGAGCACCTGCATGAATGATGATTCATGCAAGGCTTTAGAAGGAGTTTGAAAAATGAAAACATTTCCATCTTTTAAAACTTTTTTTTTTGAAAACAAAAGCAAAAAATGAAAGACAAGGAACAACATGGATGAATGCAAAATGTCAGCTTTATTAATGATTATGTATTATGTTAGGAACAAAAGAACCCTTACAATAAACTACTATGCCTCGGGCAAGACATAGTGCTTGAGTAGAGGAAGGACAAAAGCAAAAATCATTACTCTTCAAAGGAGGCGACTGAGATGAGCCCTTCAGATGACCAATTGATGAGTCGAGTATCTGGAGCACAAGGTTTGATCCACTCGTCCAAGTCACAGTCACTATCACCTGTGTCGTCTTGCACTGCACTGATACTCCCATAATCAACCATTCCTGCACTTGTGAAGGTAATCGGGCCTTGACGACCTTTGGCGCTTTGTTCAGTTGATGACTGCCCAGGATGGTAGCCAACACCAAACATATCCTTCTTTTCTGATACTTCCACTGGACTGCCCCAACCTTCTTGTATTCCTGATTCCACTACCTTTAGATATTTTTTATAAGAGGTTATGGAAACCCCTTTCTTTGATTCTTCAGAAGAAGCTGCTGATGAAGATGCCAATTCAGTCTTCAGGGGCTCGAAATCCCGACACGGAGTCTCAACTATCTCACCGTCCATCTCTACATATTTAAATGATGCCAAATGACTGTTGAAGATATCCCCCTCTCCACAGACCGTTACGATTTGCCCATCCCAGACGAATTTCAGTTTCTGATGAAGCGTGGATGATACTGCCCCTGCCGAATGTATCCAGGGCCTCCCTAGTAAACAATTATATGCAGGCTGTATGTCCATTACATAGAATGTGGCATTGAAGATTTGTGGACCTACTTTGATTGGTAAGTCCACTTCCCCAAACACTGATCTTCTCGATCCATCAAACTCTCGAACCACCAGGTCACTGGGCTTCAGAATAACTCTGTCATAATCCAACTTCATTAATTCCTTCTTGGGAAGAATATTCAGTGATGATCCGATATCCACCAATACATGAGATGACATTGCACCTTACACTCCAAAGAAATATGCAGTGCCCGATTGTGAGCACGACCCTCAGATGTTATATCCATGTCAGTAAAACCCAATCCATGACTAGCATTGACACTAGATACCACAATTTCTAATTAGTTCACTGAGATATCCTGAGGTACATAGGCTTTGTTCAGGATGTTCAAGAGAGATTTTTTGTGAGAGTCAGAACACATTAACAGAGACAAGATGGAAATATTTGATGGAGTGTTTTGCAAATGGTCCACGATTTTATAATCGCTCTTCTTGATGATTCTTAAAAACTCTTCAGCTTCTTTGTCAAATGTAATGTCAGGGTCAACCACAGGTGTGAGCTCATTAACAGTTACTGGTTGCTTCCCTCTGGCCTTAGCCTGGGCTTCTGCAGTGTCTTTGGGTGGTACAACACTATTTCTCCGTGTCTCCAGTGCGAACAACATTCCACTCCTAGTAAAACCTCCTACTCCAACATTCTCTACTTGAGCTGGAGATATACTAGGTGTGGCCAAATCTTGCTTATGGCCGTTATAATATACTTCACCTCCATAATGCCAAGGGATGGCCTTATCACCTTGGTACATCACTGGCCCTGCAGTAGTGATAGTTATTGGTGCCACTCTGGCTTGAGTAGGAACTTGGGATGGATCATAGAAAATATTTACTGTAGAAACTTCTTTTTCTCTTACAATTTTGTCAAACCGTAGGACCCCTTCATCAATCATGCTCTATATCCCCTTTTTCAATTGTTCACAACTATTAGGAGCTTTAGCACACTCTGGACAATCATGCTTACAACCTGGAAAGATACCCTTCTGTTCCAAGCAAGCTTTGACAATACTAAACGGAGTTTGCAGGTCACTAACATCACACACCAAATTCAGATTCTCTCCGTCATCAATTGCCCCAACTGTACTTCCATGAGGAGGCATGTGGTTTTGTATCACATTCGGAGTGGGATCGAAGTTAATCAATTTGGAATCTAACAGGCCTTGGACTACATACTTCAGGGCTTTGCAGTTTTCTGTGGTATGTTCGGGGGCTTCGGAATGGAATTCGCACCGAGCGTTTGTATCATAACCTTTGGGGAGTTGCCCCGGCTTCGGAGGTTGTAAAGTTATAAGCTGAACCATTTGGAGCTGGAGAAGATTCTTCAAAAGTTATGAGTAAGACATAGGTGGAGTTTCAAAATGCCTTTCTCTGGTCTTCTGAGAATAATAGGGACGGGGAGCCCTTTGTTGCTGATAACCCTGTTGGCGTTGCTGTTGCGGTTGTTGGACTTGCTGTTGATTAGGCTGAGCTGAGATAGTTACAGGGGCCACTTGCTGATAAACACCTCTGTTACCTCCGCCTCTCTGTGCATACATTGCCCCAGTCTCTCCTTCCCTCTTCTTCAAGAAAGGTTTCTTGATACCGGAAGTTGAAGCGCCGCCATTCTGGATCTTTCCCTGTTTAATCCAGCTCTCTATCCTCTCGCCAGTCAAGATAATATCTGAAAAACCGCTTGAAGAACACCCGACCAACCTTTCCATGAAATGCCCGGGAAGGGTATCCATGAAAAGGTCTACCATTTCTCTTTCTAGCAATGGTGGTTGCACCCTGGCGGCCACTTCACGCTATCTCTGTGCGTAATCTTTGAAGCTCTCTGAATGTTTCTGTGTCAAACTTTGGAGTTGAGTGCGACTAGGCGCCATGTCAATATTATACTGATATTGTTTAATAAAAGCTTCTCCCAACTCTTTCCAGCTTCTTACTGAGCTTCTTTCCAACTTCATATACAATTCATAGGATCCTCCGGAGAGACTATCCTGAAAATAGTACATCCAGAGTGTCTCGTCCCTAGTATGGGCAGTAATATTTTGGTAGAATGCTTGCAGGTGAGTTTTAGGACAGGAACTACCATTGTACTTATCAAAAGTAGGTGGCCTAAACTTGTGAGGAATGACCACCCCAGGGGCTAGGCCCATGTCTGATACATTTATCCCAAGAGTGTCTTTACACTCAAGGGCTTTGACCTTTTCAGCTAGCAGCAAAAAGTCTTGAAAACTTCCTTCCACTCCAAATCCCATATCATTGTTAAAGGAAGGAAAATTACCCTCTGGTTGGTCTTGCACATGGATGAAGGTTGTTGTGCCAGGCTCTGGAACTGGAGGTCCACCTGTTCCATTGTTGGTGTTGGGAGGATTCACTTGAACTTCTGGAGTGACTATAGGAGGATCAGTCTGAGGAGGGTTGAGTCCCTGAATAGAATTCCTCAGATCTTGTTGTCCTTGGGCCATCCCTTGCATCATAACCATAAATTTCCCCATCCTGGTGCGGAGTTCATTAAGCTCAGTTTGCATAGCGTCCATGACGTTCCTCTGGTTGTTGTGTGTTGCGTAACGATGAGGAATATTTTGTTTGAAGTTCCGGGTCTTGGCAGCTCGCACAATCTTTTCCTATAATGCAGATAAGTTAAGTAACCAGGAGAAACCTGCAAAAACAAAGAAAAATGTAAATGATATGTATGTAATGCAATGTGTTCCTTTTATCCCCAAGGTTTTGCTTACTTTCCCATTCCGGTGTTGTGAAAAGAAGACCTTGTGTGACATTCAGATGTGAAGTGGCAGTATTCAATATCTCGTGTCCGTGCAACAGATAATCAACCTGAGACTTCAGGTGAATCAAAAGAAAACTGGAATAGCAAAAACCCTCATGGGGTACAAGTTCATACATCAGGGAGAAAAAATACATTAAGAGAGAGGATTCCCACAACAAGCCTGTGGGTAATCCAAATAATATGAATACAAGACTATAGCCTAGGAAGATCTACATCCTGCAACCTCCAACTAAGGCGCTTGACATCTTGAAGAAACTGGGCTATATCTGGATGTGTAGGTTCATGTATGAGCTTTTGAATAAGGATATCCCTAAGGTCAAAGGAGGCATGCAATTCCTCAATTTCTTGTAGGAACACCTTTTCACTGTCCTGCCTTGTGATAGAATCAGTCTTGGTCCTCTTGACATCAGCTCTCAGCTTCAACTCTTTTATCTCTTTCTCAGCTTCCTTCACTGCTTGGTGACTCTTTGCTATATCTTGGAGGTGGCTTTCCTCCTGGTGATAGGCCTTTTGAAGGAGCTTTCCTTGCTCAGCTAAAGAGTCTTGAATGCCTTTGATTTCTAACTTGTACTTGACTTCCAGCTCTTTCTGCCTCTTCAAGTTGCCTTCCCATTTCTCTTGCTATAAGGTGATAGCTTAATTAACTTCATTCAACTCTTTCTTATCTTTCCGGCGCTGGACCTCCTTGTGAGTTTCAGCTAATCCCCTTTTCTTGAAATAGAGTTCCCTCTCCTGAAAGTCTTGCTGCTTAAGCCTGACCATTTCTTCAGCTTTGTGAGCCATTTCTTCCAATTTCTGGTTTTGCATTTTCAACTTCTGGCATGAATTGTTGGCTTCCTAATTCTCCAACCTGAGTTTCTTAACTAAGGCGTCCAATTTTTGATACTCCTGAAGAGGAACTAAAGTTGTGGGTGCTACCTCCTTAGGGTAGAGAGGTGATTCCTTAGAGAATGGGAGCAATACAGTCTCTACACGATCTTCCAACCAGGTGGCAAAAGGATCATAAGTCTTGGGATCCACTATCCCAAAGTCTTTCTTCCCCTTCATCACTCTAACCTCCCAAGCTTGGGATTCTAGAAAGCTCATCTTTAGGTTACCTTCTGCTGGAAAGTATAGTGACTCATTCATCTCCTCAATCAAAGGTACAACTCTTAGAGGATAGCCAAACTATTTCCTGGATAAAATAGGATTGTAGCTGATTCCACCTTTTCTTCCTATCAAGGGCACATTTGGAAACTCCCACAACTGACCAGGATCTCTTTGCCTACAATATCCCTATTGCATCCCCAAGAAATGTCAACTGAGGTTAAGCCCATAAATCTTTTGGACCACTTCCAAGATTGTTTCAAATCCTGGAAAGGCCCTGATTTAGGGTGTTGCCTTACAAACCAGTCAGCAAACAAGGGAGCGCAACAATTCATATGCCCCTTCCTCTTTTCATTCCTATGGTGAACCCCATAGTATAAGTCACCCAGTAATGTATGCACAGGGTTTCCTTTGACAAATATGGTGATAGCCTCCATGCTGATTAATCTTTTCTCTCCTGGAAATAAACTGATCCTATACATTATCATGGCTAATAATGCTTTGAAATCTGCCCATTTTTTCCCAATGCCATAACATGAGGCTCTGTGATAAGAAAATCCAAAGAGATCCCCTTACCCTGGCTGGCTTCTAACCCTATCTTGAATCTGAGCATACTCAAATGACAGGCAGTAGTAATGTCTTCATTAGGAGGGGTCCTCTCTGAAGCATAGTAAGGCATACCTTCTCTAATATGAATATTTAGGATACTAGAGATCTCTTCCAATGTAGGTGCCAAGATTTAATCTGGGAAAACAAAGACCCTCAGCTGTGGATCTTAGAACTGCAACAGAGAATGCAAGATATCCCTCTGCTCAACTGTTGGCTTGCTCACATAATCCAGGATCTTTCCAAACTCCTTTCTGAAATCATCAAGAACTTTGTCACCCATCAAGCTAATCAACTTCTGAATACCCTCTGTCTCTGGTTGTGGGAAAGTATAGTGGACATTCTTGTTCCTGGGAGTCTCCATCTTGAAGCAGCAATATGACCGGGAATAGGAAGTAATATGAACCCTGAGAATAAAAAGAACACAAATGATTAATGATGTTATGATGCTTATTCAAGGAAAGGCATATGATCAGTGATATGTCTGTGTAGTAAATCAGGTAATCAAGTGCATGTGCAAGGTCACAACATCATCACAAGTATCTCTCTAATCAGAGGTTCAGATCTCAGAATCCATGTGTAACAGAACAAGATCACAATACTGAAGCATGCTAGTACAATGGGTATGCTGAAGGTTAAGGCTCCTGCAATCTTGTAAACCCCTCCCAATCTCACGGGTTTGCTACTCGGGTCAACATCACAGACTCTCAAAGCCGAATAGAAATAATACGTTCACCATCTCCGAGAAATGGCTCATGACCAAATCAGGGAATCGGTTTGGCATTATGTACTACTCTGGGAGGTCTCAGATGAGTCCAAGGAAACAAGCATCCCTCATAAGTCCCCAGCTTCAAGCACTGAATCGAGAAACAATAGTACATTCATCCCGAAGGGTACAATACCATCGTCATACGAACAGTTTGCCTTAACTGGATTCCTATGAGAAAACCAGGCCATCCTATGCAAGTTCCCGAAGGGCCCTCGGATGCGAGTGGGTTTTCCAACAAATGTGGTATGCCACTGTCATCACTGGAGAGGGATGTTTCCACAAAGATTCTCAATGATCGATCCCCTGACTACACATAACTATCATGGTTGTGTATTGCCCCAGAAAGATTCCGGTATCAATACATTTTCGAGAAGGTCGCAAGTCAAGGTGTGGAACTCACTACTACCAACATAGCAAAATGCCATAAAGCCAAAGTGGAACAACTCTAAGTCCCAAGGTGCACTCGAGCCCCGGTTACAAGCTCATCTCACAGTAACAAAGCCCATCCCACAGAAAAAATGAAACCAGCACAATCCAGTATATGATGCATATGAAAATAAATACTAAAAGCAGTAAATAAATGTTGTAAACTAAACTGTAAACGAAAACAGTAAATAAACACACAACAACACACATGTATAAACACCCAAAGAGACAAAAAACAAACAGGCGCTAGGATTAACTCTACAAGGGAAACCGGAGATTCTGGGTTCGATCCCCAGCAGAGTCGCCAGCTGTCGCTCCCAGGATTTTCATCCTAGTACAAACGCGAAAGTGGCGCGGAAAAGGTAGAGTCGTCAGTCAGACATTTTTATCCCGAAGGAACGGGAAAGGTAATGCTGCACAAACCTAAGGAAGAAGGAAAGGACGAGGTCCTGCGAACCAAAGATATGGGTTTGGGAGTCAGTTACGACCTGGGAAGGTATTAGCACCCCATACCGTCCGCCGTACCTGACGGGATCCACACTTGTTTTTCTTTTTCAAAGGGTAAAAGAATGTAACGGCTGCTGAACAAATGAACTGCTAACAGGAATGAGAATGGAAATGAGAAAGGGAATTGGAAAAGAGAATGGAAAGAAATGTGGAAATTTAGGGAAAATAAAGAATGTGCTCGAACGGGCCCTACCCCGCTGCCTACGTACCTCATCGGGAAAATGAGGATCAGAGTCGACGTAGTTCGCCTAACCAGGTGGGAACTATTTGTTTGTGTTTTTAGGCTGGAACTGCGTATGTCTATGCTCAGGTGTTGCAGGCTCGTCTGGAACGAGTGCGTTTACCGTCTTGCATGTGAGACAAGTTGTCGCAAGTTCGCGTTGTGAATGAATGAGGTGAGAAAAGAAGTTCCCGCAAGAAAGTCGCTTATTGTTTGTTGTTTGATTTTTAAGAGTTTTTGCATGAATTTGGCACAAGGAAGTTAATTCAAACTCTTTTCCATGGAATGCGTACTTGCTACTATATTCTAAGATGGAATAATAGAATAAGCACACCAAGCAAGGAGAATTTATCCGAGACTTGTTTCCTAGGATTAGGGTCTAAGTTCACTAGCTTGTTGAACTTTATTACATGTTTTTGTAGCTTGTGAAGAAGTATCTTTTAGATTTTTCTTTGTGAGTACAACCTATTGATAAGACTTGTACATCAGGCTAGACAAGCCTACACTATTCCAAGATGGAATGAAGGTAAGTTCCCCATGGAATAAGGCTATACACAAGAGATTCTTTCATATCTTTTATTAAGTCTTTTTTGGATTTGTTTGAAGATGAGAAGAGAAAGACTCAAAAGGGAAAGGTCAAAGATAATGGGGGACTAAGACACAACCCAAAGTTATCTTATTATGTACCAAATGTGATCCTATGGTTGGTGAGGTATTCTAACCTAAGGAGAAGAAAGCAAGTTAGAATTCAACTTACTTCCTAAGGAAGTTAAGCTGAATCTAAGGAACAAAAGGGAAACCTATGAACAAAGCACCAAGGTGCTAAAACAAAAGCAATTAAATGCATAAAAGTAAAGGAATGAAGTTATTGCCTCATCTTCCCCTCCTACAAAACAAACATTAGCATGATGAAGAAATATGAACAATTATGACATGGCAAACCTCACAAACAACTTACATTAGCTAAGGAAGGATGTTAGTGAACTCCTAAGGCTAAGACCTAAGCTTAAGGCACCTTATAAGATAACAAACTTAAAAAGTCAGTAGCTAAGTCAATTCAAAAGAAACTAAAGGGATTAATTAAATTAATGTTAAACTATGCCCTAAAGTGTGGTTGAACCCTAATGGAACCTAAGGAAAAGTCAAAAGGGAAACCTAAGTGTATTATCATGTTAGAACCTCCTAAAGTCAAAGGTGAGTGCAAAGTCCAGAACTTAATACCTAATAAAAGTGTATGATCCACTTAAATCACATGAAAAGAAAGAGATTCAAGTTAAGGAGATTAAAGCATGTGGATGAAATAAAAAAGAATGAATATGTGCACATGGTTTAGAAGTGGAACAAGTGTCTTAAGATGAAAAATCAAAAGGGACCAAAGAGGCTTGAACTCCCCATACAAAAAACAGAGACTTGATAGAAAGTTAAAATTAAAATTATATTTACAAAATATGTACCAAAGAATTGATAAGAATTGCCTTAAAGCTAAGTGTCACAAATTAGGGTTTTTGGACCTTTAGGTAACAAATGAGACTCAAAGAGGCACAAAACCTAAACACTTAAAGTAAACACAAGGGCATGGTCAAATTACATTTAAGATACACAAAACAATTATTGAACCAAGTTATCTTATGCACAAATGGAAATTTGAGTAGTTGAGATGAAAGATGAGATGAAATTAGGTCAAAAATGGGATAAGGATGTCTTATGACTCAAGAAACCCTAAAATCAAAAGACAAGGACCTCATGAGTGTACTCAACATTTAAGGACCTCTAATATGACCTAAGAGACTCACAATCAAGACTTTAGAGCAATGGCATAAATGCCTTATTCAACTGGATCAAAAGGAAGCAAAAGAAAGGACCAAAAAATGACTTAGGGCCTAAGCAAATTGAAAAAAATATCAACTGACTTGACAAAATTATGAAAATTAACATTGAGGATGACAATCCAGATAATGAATTATGTACAAAAAATCTCACAAAAATTCCTATTTTTGGATGGTCAAATGAAGTGTGGAATGTAATTAGGGTTTATATGGATACTTGTGAAATAAGGGACTCAAAAGAGACCTAAACATGATCTAAAAATCCAGAGAAAAATATTTTGTAGAAGTATAATAAGTTATTAAGAGAATGCAAAAAGAATGAGACATTTATCATTTATGGTTTAGGAGCACAAAATTGGACAAACTGATTGGTCTAAAATGGGGAAATTATGAAACAATTAAATGGAAAATTAATTATGGCTTTAACAATGAATAAAAAAAATCTAAAAAGAGGGAAAATTAGAGAAAAATAAGTGGATTGTATATGAATTTAATTGGAATTTTTGAATGCATTTTGGTATTTTTAATAAAAGGAAACGAAATTGGAATAAAATGGAAAAAGGAAATAAAAGAAAACAAATGCATTGGGCCTGGGGGGTTCAGAAAGCAACAAATTCAACATGAATGGGTTGAGACATTTGTGCATGGGGGTGTGGATAGTGAGGTCAAAGTCAACTAGGCTGAGAGAGAGAGTCACGTGCTTGGGAGGCAGTTCATTAATACGCTAGCACAATGTGGGACGCTAGATTGAAAGGATCCAATGGTCATGACTTAATCTGAGATTAATCCTAGGGTTCCTGTCCAGGTGGCCGGAGCTAGTCTCCGGTCATCTTCTCTGGCCAGCTCCAGTTAGGGCAACATAAAAACTCCATAGACATGAAAACTAAAACCATCAATGTGCTCGCCTCACTGAGTAGGTTCATAATCTATCCTTATAATTCATTTAGGGTTCTGAAATTGGGCAAATCGAAGACATGAACATTAACCTAGAAAATTTAATCTAAGCATCTACAATTCCTATCTGTCGCTCCCAAAGATTTTCATCCCGGTACAAGCGCGAACGGTCGGCGAAAGGAGGAATGAGAACACACAGAAGTGAACTCAGAAAGAAAAGAGTCGCCAGCTAGGCATTTTTATCCCGGAGGAAAGGCAATGCTGCATAGACCTAGAAAGATACGGATAAGACGGTTGCGAACCAGAGAGACTGAGAAAGGGGGTTGGTTACAACCTGGGAAGGTATTAGCACCCAGATTGTCCGCCGTACTCGACGGGATCCACGCTTAAGAGATTTGTGTTTTATAGGGGTAGTGTCAGTGCAATCTGTGTATAAAAGAGCTGGAAAAGGATGTACAGGTGTCAGTGTAAGAGAAGTGAAGTGTATAAGTGAAGTGTCAGTGTAAGAACAAGGATGAGATGCTCAAGATCATGAGGCTTAAAGAATTAAGCTTAAAGAGGGGGAATATACAGAGACTTTTGTTCGATAACCGTTAAGTTATGCCTACGTATCCTCTCTTACAATGAGGAAGTCAGAACACCGTAGTTCGACCTAAAGAGACTGAAAGATGAATTGACTTGATGAACTGCTTACTTGCCTATGCTCAAGTGTATGACCTGTCTGGCTCAGGTGCTAACTGTCTTGCATTAGACAGAAGAAGCGAGTTCTCGTTTGTGAGTGAATGAGATGAGAAAAGAATCCCGAAGGAGACGATTATTGCTTGTTTTTGTGTTTTCAATCTTTTATTTGTTTTTGAAAGTTTGTCATAAGTTAACGAGCTTAAGCCTAAACCAAGGGGTTAGTAAACTCATCACATCTTCCCTCTGATTAGGGGTAATGAGAATACCTTAAGTGTGAAGTCAGCATCTCACACTTAATCACCATGATGTAGGATTAAGATCATTAACCTACTTGTGATTATTTAGATGTTTTTGTTGTTTTTGTTTAGTGTTAATCAGTGAGATTAAGCCATAATCAGGGATTAAACAGACTCATTACACCATCCTAATAGAAGGATAATAGATGAGAATGTTTAAGCTGAGGAAGACTCCTCAACTTAATCCATGACTAGGGATTAACCTCATGACAAAACAAAGCCTTTATTAGCTGGATTTTAGTTAATGATAAGATGAAGAAGTGAGTTTTATGGTTTGTAAGACAGCTTGAGGGGGACTTGTCCATTAACACTAGGGTTAGTCCTTCTTAACCAATTAAGGAAGAATTAGAACCCTAATGCAAGGCCCAAGTTACAAGCTTGATGTCTTGATGATTATTAAGTGAATCTATTAAAGGATTTAAACACATTAAGGGTTTAACACTTAGGATTAAAGTTATACACTCCATCCTAATAGAAGGATGCAGGCATAAGCTTAATCACAAAGCCTTAAAGCCTTTAGGGTTTAGTCCCTGATTGTGAGATAAGAAGAAAAGACTCAAAGAGACACAAAGGTAAAAGCTAATTGGGGGACTAATCAAACCCTAATTATTGTCATGCTTGGTTGTTCCTATGGTTTATGAGGTTTGCAAGAAAGATCTTCAGATAAACCACCAGGAAGGAAGCAGATGAAAGGAGCAAAGAGAAGCAAAACAACTTGATTCACTTAAGAAGTCAAGTTGCTTGAAGAAAGAAAGTAAGATGAACAAGAATGATCAAGCTCAATCCAAAGCACAAGATAAAATGCAGCAATGATGCATAAGAGAGATGAAAAGAGATTGTGAGAAGTGAAGGCAAATTCACTTCTCAATACAACTTACCACCTGAAAAGTTAGCAAAAGAAATGAAATGCAATGCAAAAATGAGATGAAATGTGATGATGCAAACCAAAACCAGAAGCATGAGTCTGATGCTAATGATGCTAAGAGATGATGCAAACATGAGGCAAGGCATGAGAATGATCATACAAACATATGGATACAAGAGAAGCATGTTTAGAACCATGAATGTTCATGAAAAGTTATGGAATGCAAATGACATACAACATGGAAAATGAAAGATGCAATGATCAAACATGATTCTAATATGTCCTAAGATGTGTTATGACTCAAATGGATGCACAAAATGTCATGGCAAGTCATGGTATGCAAGCAAATGGGAGATGGATGCAAAGGAAGGCATGAATTAGGGTTTATGATCAAAACTCAAAGCAAAATTCAAAATCAGAAGCATAAGACATGACAAAAATTTGAAAATGCAATTAAAGATACCCTAGACCTATACAAACTCACTGTCCAAAGGAGGGGTTCTAACTCTTAACCTAATGAGGGTTATGAATTTTCTAAGATTGCTAGGGTTTTAAGGTACCTTGTCAAGAAAAATGCCAAACAAATAGGAAATGCAAGATCAATTCATGCCAATTTAATCCTATAAACTACATGTTATGCAAGATGCAATGCAAAAAGAATCATTGTCCAACTCTCAATGGTTAGGCAGAAATGAATTTTTGAAGTTTGAAGCAAAATAATGCCTTGAAATGGAATTAAATCCAAAGAAAATAATCAAAAGGCATCAAGAACAAAAAATAAATTTGGTTTGAGAGTTGGACAATGTTTCTAAATGTTTTTAAATTCTATGTGAATTTTTTTGTGATTTTTAAATACCTAAAAATATTTTTAATTAATTAATTTACATTAACTAATTAAAAATAAACTTTTAAATGATTTAAAAATAATTTTTAATGCAAAAAATAAAAATAAAAATATTTTTGGGTTCTGAAAATTAATAAAGGTTTGATAAAAATTTTCAGAATTTTTTGATGTTTTTTACTATTTTAAATTAAATATGCAAATAAATGGTAAAAAATGAATTAAAAATGAATAAAAACAGAAGTATGCGCATCCAAGGGACAAGATTGATTCTGGGGATTTTTTGTTTGACTACGCGCGCAATCTGATGGCCACAATTCAAACTTAACTAATCTCAATTAATTAATTAATTAATCCAGATTTTAAATTAATGATCTAATCCTGGGCGTCCATCTCACGCGGGAACTAAGGATCCAAAGGCTCCTATTTAAACCTAGCCCTAACCCTAATTAGCATATTAATGACTCTCAGACGGCCGGAACAGTGTTCCGGTCGTCTTCTCCGACGAGTCCAAAACCTTAACTCTCTCTCCAAGCAACGAAAATGAAATCTCTCTGCCCAGAATCAAACCCCACTCATCACTGAATCAAAACCCCTAATCAAAAATCATTTCTTATTCACCAACAATGCAAATCGAAGCAAAGTAATTTTAGGTCAAGAACTTTCAGACAACTCATACATACTCAATACTCCACCATTTTGAAAAGTAAACACATCATAATCATCAGCACATCATAAGGATTCGATTTAGAACTTAAAAACAAGGTTCTGAGAAAAAGGTTCTTGAGCTATACATGAGATGGAGAACTTCAAAAATGAGCTTTCTGAGCCTTTCCTTTGTGCAAACCTCCTCCAATGATCCCCCTTGTGCTAATGGCAAGCTTGAATGGAGTTTAAATTGGCTATTTTGAGAGGTTCAGTTCTGGTGTATCAGAAAATGAGGTTCTTGTGTGGGCTGTTTCAGATCATTGTGAGGGGTGGGATTTGTTCTATGGATGATTTCTGGTTGATTGGTGAAGGAATTGTTGAAGTTTGATGGCTGTGGAAGGAGATTCGAAGAGAGGAAAGTTTTGGCAGTTTTTGGAGTGTGCTGCAATGTGTGTGTTCCAGGCTTGTGTGAGTCTTGTTTTATGATCCATATACAAGTCTTAAACTATTGGAATGAGTCAGAAGACTTGACATGTACTGTGGGAATGATATTGAGCAATTAGCCAAAACGTCAATAGTTGGTGTACTTCAAGCATGGGCTGTGGCAGAGGTGATCTAGAGGCTTGTCCTGCCTCAGCTTGAGTCAAGGATGGCCCTTGGATGGTTCATGAGAGGCTGCTGCATTTGGATCATGAGCTAGAAGAGTTTTTGCAACTTGACAACTTGTGACATTTCATGACTTTTGGCTATGTGAATGTGAGAAACCTTGCTGAATTTCCGATGTGGGATGCCTCATTAGGTCATGACAATGTATTAACACCAGCTAGAGATCATACAATTCCTTTGAGAATGATTTTGCCAAAAATCCCTCTTTGCACTTTCATGAAAAATGACTTATGGCTATGTGAAAATCAAGGCATAGAAATGGAAAATTCTTTGGGCCAAACTGATTTTTAGACATTGGTTCATGTTTGTATGAAGATTAGAAGTCCATTTGATAGCACAATTTGCCTTGGCAAGTGGTTTTGCAACTTTGCCTCTTTGGTAGAAAACTTGAAATTATGTGATTTTTCCCAACTTTGACAAGTCATAACTTTTGATCCAAAATGAATTAGAATGAGTTCTTGTACTTTTTGAAAAGGGAATGATCCATTCTACAACTTTCATGACCAAAGTTTTCTCATTTGAAGCATTTTTGAATCAAAAAGCAAGGGTTGAAAAAGTTTCCCAAAATGGCAAGTTTCCATTACAAGTCATTTTCCCAAAAAGTCAACTTTGCAAATGGCTTGGAATTCTTCAATTTTGTGAACTTCTAACATCTTCTATGATCAAATAAAGATCATACATAATAAAAATGATGAAGAACACCCTTTGGTTGGGTCATTGAGGGCCTTAGATGCCCTGATTTTGCACTGACTTGCTCAAAAAGTCAACCCTTGATCAGATGACTTCCCCATTGAATTTCTTCATGAAAATTGATATGCATGATCCCTATACCATATAGAGACCAATAGAAACAAGAATGACCAAAAAATTTGGAGTTATGGCCTTTGAAACCAAAACCCTAATTCTAGGTCATCTGTGTAGTCAAACCTGGCTCTGCTTCCATGCCATTCTCAGTTCTTGTGATTTTTGATATTCTTGACTTTGAGAGGATATAATATGATGTTTGAACATACATAGACCTCTTTGAAGTGATTGATGACCTTTGGAGTGGCTCAAGAAGCTCTTGGATTGCTCAGATCACAAACCCTAGATGCAGATGACTTAGAAGCAATGCAGTGAATAAAAAATGCAATATGGGATGCTATGATTGAAATTATGCATATGAGAAGATCACAAGCCATGGTGTGAATTGGTGAGGGCAAATTTGGGGTGTTTACAGCTGCCCCTATTCAAGCATGAGTTAGCTGAGTAGAATGTAAGCAACGGCTTAGCAGGCAAACAAGATAACTTGTGGTTGAATACCAAAGACAGTCCAAAATTTGCACTCACAGAATGAAGAAGAAAAGGGATATAGATTGTAAAAGAAAATAAAGTATATTTTAAAGTGCGGGCGACAGAGGACGACCGTCGAGCAAAGGACGACTGCTGGGGAAAGAGCAATGACGGGGACGACCGACACGCTGGGGAAGATGCGGGAAATAAAGCAATGGCGGGGACGGCCGACAAGCTGTGAATATAAGAGATTATGATGGGGACGTCCATCAAGTAAAACTATAAGATTCTATGGGGATTATAGGTAAAAATAAATGATGAGGTACGGTCATCAGGTTCATAAAGTAATGTAAACAACGATGGGGACGACCATCGGGCTAAACTGATGAAGGACGATCATCAGGAAAATGAAAAGGGACCACGATGGGGACGGCCATCGGGTTAAAGAATAAATGAAATAATGATGAGGGACGGTCATTAAAGGTGAAGGACGATCACCAGGAAAAGGAAAAGGGACCACGACGGGGACGGCCATCGGGTTAAAGAATAAATGAAATAATGATGAGGGACGGTCATCAAAGGTGAAGGACGATCACCTAGCAGGGGACGGCTGCTCTGTTGGGGATAAGATGAGGGACGGTCATCTAAGGTGAAGGACGATCACCTGGCAGGGTATGGCTGCCGAAAGTATCACGACATAGGACGAATGCCGGATAAAAGGTCGACGATGGGGACGGCCATCGGATGAGCATGATGAAAGACAATCATCAAGAGGTGAAGGACAATCACCTAGCAGGGGACGGCTGCTCTCAAGGTTTATCATGACATAGGAAGAATGTCAGATAACAAGATCAACGATGGGGACGGCCATCGGATGAGCATGATGAAGGACGATCATCAAGAGGTGAAGGACGATCACCTAGCAGGGGACGACTGCTCTCAAGGTTTATCATGACATAGGACGAATGTCAGATAACAAGATCAACGATGGGGACGGCCATCGGATAAAATGATGAAGGACGATCATCAAAAGGTGAAGGACGATCACCTAGCAGGGGACGGCTGCTAAATATCACGACATAGGATGAATGCCGGATAGAAAAGGGGTTCTAATGAATAGAGACTCCGCTGGGGAAAGGATGAGGGATGGTCATCCAAAGGTGAAGGACGATCACCTGGAAGGGTACGACTGCCGAAAGGTATCACGACATAGGACGAATGTCGGATAGAAAAAAGGTTGCTTTGCTGGCGACCTACTGGGGAATAGTAAACACGGACGAGTGTTTACATCCAAGAAATAAAATGTATAAGTGTTTTGACGTTGTGTATAGATTAAAGATGCATACGAGCATCCCTAAGACCATGATACGGACGGGTATCAGTAGAAACAAACGCTGACGCATGTTCAGAGATGATGATATAGACGAGTACCAACTAGTTAACAAAGAACACGGACGAGTGTCGAATCTGAGGGGACTCTTCTGGGGAATAGTAGACACAGACGAGTGTCTAAATTCAAGAATACATGAGTGTTTAGCACGTGTATGGATTAAAGATGCGGACGAGCATCTTTAAGACTTATGATACGGACGAGTATCAGGTAGAAACAAACGCTTGACGCATGTTCTGAGATGATGATACGGACGAGTATCAACTGGTTAACAAAGAACACGGACGAGGGTCGAATCTGAGGGGATGTAAGTGGTATATACAAGATACGGACGAGTATCTGTATGAGTAAAATAAGTATGGGTGAAATACCGACAAGTGTCTGACTTGCTGGGGGGTGATACAGACGGGTGTCGAAAAGTATATAACAAACAAGTATATGCTTTACAAAGTGTTCAGGTATCTATGCTGGGGAAGGTGACACGGACGGGTGTCAGGGGATCTGTATGTATCTGTGAGTGAAAAGGGGGCGCTTTGGCTTTTTGCTGGGGATATGACACGGACGGGTTCCAAGAAGTGTATATAAGTGTCTGCTTGTAAAGAAGGCCCGGGCGACTCTACTGGGGAATGATGACACGGACGGGTGCCAAAAAGAGTGTGTATCTGGTATTTGTGAGTGTAAGGCCAGTGCTTTGGCTCTCTGGTGGGGAATTTGGAGAGTTTTTCTGTATATCTTTGATGAATTGTCGAAATTTACAAGTGTTTGGTTCAGACCATGGCTTATGATCATGCAATATGTTTGATTTTTGCCGTAATGCTCCGTATTAGACGGAATGCTACGCTCTGTAGGGAGAATATGATGCTAATGCTATGATTATGCAAAGATACCGATCCGGGATTTGGATCCCGCTGCTGAGGAGATCTCTAACTGATCTGCTTGGAGTGAACATCCCAGCTGGGGATGAGATCATTGGTAGATCTGACATATGGGACTCTGCTTGGGGATATAGGTCACAGATAGACCTATTTTTGGTAATGAGGGACCCAGCTGGGGTTTGTAGAAGCTTTCTTTACTCTGTTGTGAATTCTTCGGGCATTGCTCTTCTGGATGGAGGCCGAAGCTCTGTGGGGAGATGGTTCCCTTCCTGTCACTTGGCTGAGAAGGAATGATGACTGACAACTCGGCTGGGGAAGGAGAAAGACCATGGGGAGGTCTTCCTGGAGATTTCTGTAGGGGTCCTACTGAGGATGATACTGGACAACTCCGTTGGGGAGAAACCATCTCCGGTGCTAATTGGGAGATAGACTGAGTAGATAATGATTTGCCAGCTTGCTGGGGTGAAGCTTTCATGCCCCATGTTGTGCTTTGAACACCTGAAAAGATAGAGAAACGCACAAGTAATCCCGAGGTATCCCTTACCGGATTCCGTCATAGGAGTTCAGACACTCCCGGGAGTAAGTATATTTCCTGCACGCACGTATTTTTAGAAGAAAAGCATTTGTATTTATGCGATCAGTATTTTAAAGACATCGGACATTCTTGCAAATGAAAATAACATGTACGAGACGAAACATGACTGAAAAATCCAATTTTATTAATTCATGTGCCCTGAATTGGCAAATACAGTCAAAGAAACAAATCCCCTAGAATGAAGAGATTGTTACAAATTGAGAAATAAAAGATGTTGGCAATGTTGATGACGTTTCGAGGAGCTTCCCTCTGACTATGACTCGTATGACTTTTGACATTCTTCTCGTCTTGCTTTCTGAAGAAGGCTGATTCTGAAAGAAGCTTGATCTTTTCGAAGCTTACCAAGTTGTAAGTGATACAGATGAATTCAGAGTACAGTTGTTCGCTTATTCCCTTATTTTGCATGGATCGCCCTTTCGGGTTTTCAATCCACCGGGATACCCATTTTTGCCTGAGTTGTCCGATGCGGCTTTTCAACTCAGCGGGTGTACATCTTTTTATTTATTTTCCCTTATTTTTGCCCGAGTCTTTTATTCTGTTTTTGACTCGCCGGGATGCCCTATTTTTGCCTGGACTTACATTCTGTTTTTATGTCCAGCGGGTCATTTTCATGCGAAGTATTTTTTTACTGCATCTGAATTCACAGGGGGGGGAAGTCTTCACCATCCATAGTACTGAGCATGAGTGCTCCACCGGAGAAAACTTTCCTTACTACGAATGGCCCTTCATAATTCGGAGTCCACTTGCCCCTGTGGTCTGTATGAGGAGGGAGTAGTCTTTTCAGCACAAGATCTCTTGCTTGGTATTCTCGGAGCCTGACTTTCTGATCGAAGGCTTTCTTCATTCTTTTCTGATACAGCTGCCCATGACAGATTGCAGCCAATCTCTTCTCTTCAATCAGAATCAGTTGTTCATATCGGGATCGGACCCACTCTGCTTCATTCAGTTTAACATCCATTAGTACCCGTAGGGAGGGTAACTCAACTTCAACAGGTAGGACTGCTTCCATACCATACACAAGTTGATACGGTGTTGCCCCAGTGGATGTTCTGATTGATGTACGGTACCCATGCAAGGCAAACGGTAACATTTCATGCCAGTCTCTGTAGGTAACTACCATCTTCTGCACAATCTTCTTGATATTCTTATTTGCTGCCTCAACAACGCCATTCATCTTTGGCCTGTAAGGAGAAGAATTGTGGTGTTGGATTTTGAAGCTCCGGCACAGTTCTGCCATCATTTTGTTATTCAAGTTGGAACCATTATCAGTAATGATTCGCTCGGGAACTCCGTATCGACAGATGATATCTCTCTTCAGAAATCGGGCTACTACTTGCCTTGTAACATTTGCATATGAGGCTGCTTCAACCCACTTGGTAAAATAGTCAATGGCTACCAGGATGAATCTGTGGCCATTTGAAGTAGTCGGTTCAATCTTGCCAATCATATCAATGCCCCACATGGCAAAGGGCCAGGGGGAAGACATCACATTCAGAGGATTTTGAGGCACATGCCCTTTATCCGCATAAATCTGGCATTTATGGCACTTCCTGGCATAGGCACAACAGTCTGTATCCATTGTGATCCAGTAGTAGCCTGATCTTAGCAACTTTTTGGCCATTGCATGCCCTCCTGCATGGGTACCAAAGGATACTTCATGCACCTCGTGCATTAACAAGTCTGCTTCTGTTCTATCAACGCATCTGAGCAGTACCATATCAAAGTTTCTCTTGTACAGGGAACCATCAGTATTCAGAAAGAAACTGCCAACAAGCCTTCTCAATGTCTTCTTATCATTGGAAGATGCCCCAGGTGGGTATGTCTGATCCTCCAAGAAGCACTTAATGTCATGGAACCAAGGCTTATCATCTTTAGCAACGTCTGCCGAGAATACATATGCTGGTCGGTCAAGTCTGGACACTGAAATCCGAGGCACAAAGTTGGCAGCTTGAACTTTGATCATGGATGAGATGGTGGCAAGAGCATCTGCAAATTGATTCTCGTCTCGAGGGATATACTCAAGCTTGACCGTTGTAAATAAAGTCAATAACCTCCTTGTATAGTCCCTGTAAGGTATCAGATGATCCTGGTGCGTGTACCATTTGCCATTGGTTTGATTGATTACCAGAGCTGAATCTCCGAACATAGTCAAAGTTTTGATCCTGAGGTCAATGGCTTCCTCAAGACCCATAATACAAGCTTCGTATTCAGCTTCGTTGTTAGTGCAGTTAAAGGTGAGTTTTGCCGAGAAAGGCATGTGAACTCTTTTAGGTGTAATGAGTACTGCACCAACACCACGGCCATTCATGTTAACAGCCCTGTCGAACATCATAGTCCACTCTTCTTCCGGGTCAGGCCCTTCAGTGTGAACAAGCTCTTCATGATCTTTTGCTTTTATGAACATGATGTCTTCATCAGGGAAGTCAAACCTCATAGGCTGGTAATCATCAATAGGTTGCTCAGCAAGATAATCAGACAATACACTGCCCTTGATGGCTTTCTGAGACAATACACTGCCCTTGGGGTTCAGCTTCAGTTGGTACTTCCTCAGACGCTTGAATAACTTCAACAGATTCACCAGGTGGTCTTCTACTGTGAGGGACTTGGCAATCATGTCATCCACATAACATTCAATTTCTTTATGGATCATGTCGTGGAATAATGTTACCATAGCCCGTTGATACGTCGCACCAGCATTCTTCAGTCCGAATGGCATCACCTTGTAACAGAACGTGCCCCAGGGTGTGATGAAAGTTGTCTTCTCCATGTCTTCAGGTGACATCTTGATCTGATTGTATCCTGAAAATCCGTCCATGAAGGAGAACAACGAGAACTGAGCCGTATTATCAACCAATACATCAATGTGAGGTAAAGGGAAATCATCTTTCGGGCTGGCTCTGTTCAGATCCCGGTAGTCCATACACATTCTCACTTTGCCGTCTTTCTTAGGCACAGGTACAATATTAGCAACCCACGGTGGATAGCTAGTCACAGCAAGGAACCCGGCGTCCCACTGCTTTTGTACCTCTTCTTTGATTTTCATTGCCATATCTGGGCGAGTACGGCGCAGTTTCTGTTTAACCGGTGGGCAATCTTCTCTTAAAGGCAGCTTGTGCATGACAATGTCGGTGTCCAACCCTGGCATATCCTGATAAGACCAAGCGAAAACATCCACATACTCTCGAAGCATCTCAATCAGTTGCTCTTTCACCGAATCTTGTAGGCAGGCCCCGATCTTAACCTCTTTCACATCTTCATCCATACCAAGATTAATCGTTTCGACCTCCTCCTGATGAGGAGTGATAACCTTCTCCTCTTGCCTTAACAACCTGGCTAGCTCTTCAGGAAGCTCATAATCTTCTTCAACCCCTTCATCATCTTGATTGATTGGATTGTCAAAGTCATACGAAGCCATAGCTGTGCTGTTGTCGGTGCAGTCTGAAAGGCACTCTCTGCAAGGATTTAGATTGTTTATTTTAGTGATCGATTTTAATCTTGTTTAGAAAAAAGTGAAGTAAAGTTATCATTTTGAAAACATTGCCATTTTATTTTTGTACAAAAAGAAAAATGAAAAAAACAGTGAGCAGAAAAGAAAAAGACTCATTTGCAAAAGATGTCCGATATTCATTGATTGATCTGTTTGCACAAAACTAACAAGATGGCCCGATTACAAAATGAGTCTTGACATCTTGGGCAAGATGCAAGACTTGATGCATGCTTAAAATATACAGGAAATAATAATTACTCTGCAGGAGTAACCCTTATAATTTCCTGGGAAGACCAGTTTGAGATATGGCTCCCCGGGATCCTTGGACGTATCCAGCTCTCCAGGTTGCGCTCATCTTCCGACTCATCTTCCAAGTTGTTCACTGCATCCGGGGTGAACATTCCCCCGCTGACAAAGTTGGGCTTCTTGGCAGCCTCCGATTGATCTTGTTGAGTTGGTTTGTAACCCAACCCAAATCTGTCCTCCTTCTTCTCCACAGGCAATAGCTTGCCCCAGCCTTGGGCAGTCCCCTCTTCAACAACCTTCCTGGCTTGCTGATAAGATGTCATGGAGGTTCCCAGTACAGCAGATGCTTCATTTATGTTCAGGGCCTCAAACCCCTGGCTCATGGTTTCATGGATCTCTCCATCCATCTCAATATACTTGTACGTAGCCAGATGGCTAACAAAGATATCTTCTTCGCCACAGATGGTGATGATCTGGCCTTCCCACTCGAATTTCAGCTTCTGGTGAAGGGTAGACGTAACAGCGCCAGCGGCATGGATCCAAGGTCTACCCAACAAACAGCTATAGGCCGGCTGAATGTCCATCACATAGAAGGTAATTTTGAAGGTCTGCGGGCCAATCATCACAGGCAGATCAATCTCCCCCAGCACTGATCTCTTGGAGCCATCAAAAGCTCTCACCACCAAATTACTTGGACGTAATGCCAAGCCATCATACTCCAGCTTCACTAAGGCTTTCTTTGGTAGAACATTGAGTGAAGACCCAGTGTCCACCAGTACATGGGATAGAACATCACCCTTGCATTCCAGAGTGATGTGTAAAGCCTTGTTGTGGTTACGCCCCTCAGTTGTTAAGTCAGCGTTGGTAAAACCCAGTCCATGACTGGTGTTGACATTTGCCACCACAGTTTCTAGCTGATTAACAGTGATCTCTTCCGGCACGTATGCTGCGTGCAAGACTTTCAGTAATGCATTCCTGTGGGCTTCAAAACACATCAGCAGGGATAATATGGAGATCTTTGAGGGAGTTTGGTGAAGCTGATCCACCACCTTGTAATCACTTCTCTTTATAATCCTCATAAACTCATCTACATCTTGCTCAAAAGATGTCTTCTGAGTTTCTTTGACAGTTGGCTCTTCAAATACCACACTCTTCCCATTTGCTTTGGCAGCAGCTTCTGCTTCGGCATTAGGTCTTTGCAATTGTGAGGCAAAAAGGCGTCCTCTTCTGGTGAAGCCTCCGCCTCCCCCAACATTATCAATTTGTGGAGAAGAGGTTGAAGAATCCAAAGTGATTTTCTCCCCGCTGCAGTAGAGGTCAGAGCCATAATGCCAAGGGACGGCATTACTGCTTTCATATGGAACTGGTCCAGGTACCGTGATGGTAACTAGACTGACTGCTGCAGAGGAGGGTACTGAAATGGTGTGCGGATCGTAGTAAATGGTGACTGGTGACCTGGCAGGAGGTGCCACTGTTTGTTGTTGAAAATTGTTGTTTGGAGGAACATATGATGGATCGTAGTAAATGGTGACTGCTGAAATATCTGTTGGCGTTGTAGAAGATTCTGCTGAATAAAGGGGCGCTGATGTTGTAGAAGGAATAGTTGATGACATCTGATTTGTTGAAGTGATGGACGGAGCCATTGTTGATGATATTGATGAATTGGTTGGAATGATTGTTGTTGCAGTTGTAGAAGAGTCAGGAATTGTTGTCAAAGGGATTGCTGGATTTGTAGGCGCTGATGTTGTGATCTGAAGTATACCACTTTTGATAAGATCATCTATGTCGCTTCTCAAATTATCACACCCGTTGACCGAAATGTTGCAATAGCCACAACCGAGTTCACACCCGGGGAACATCTGGCATTCCAGAAGCTGAGCTTTAATTTCGACCAGAGGTGTCCGAATCCGTCCAACACTGGTGATTAAGAAAGATGGCTTGTCTTCCTCAATGGCATTAACTCTTGGTCCTCCATGATTGGGCATGGGATTCTTGTTGACATTCGGCGGGGGTGCAAAGTTGAGGGCTTTAGAATCTACCAGATCTTGCATTTTCATTTGTAAAGCCCTGCATTTCTCTGTACTGTGGCCAGGTGCATTGGAGTGAAAAGCACATCTGGCGTTGACGTCATAATTTCTTGGAAGACTTGAGGGATCCGGTGGTGCCAATGTCCTTAGCTCAACCAGGTTGAGTTTTAGGAGTTGTGGCAATAAAGCGGCATAAGGCATAGGGATAGGGTCAATCACCCTATTTGCCTATGATGGTCTTTGTTGGAAGGGTCTCTGTTGCTGATTGCTGTTGTTGTTGTTGTAGTTTCTCTGTGGCGGATACTGAACTTGCTGTTGATAGTGTGGTTGTTGTTGTGGTTGATATGCTGGTTGCTGAGGAATCGGAGCTGGAATAGTGACAGCTGCCACTGACCTATGAACATACTGAGGTCTGCCCCTGCTGGCATGAATAGCATTTGCCTCACTGGTTCTTCTAGGTCCCACAAAAGGCTTCCTGGAGTTACTCGACGAACTTGCACCATTATCAGTAATTTTTCCCATCTTCAGAAGGCTCTCAATTCTTTCTCCAGCTATAACTACGTCAGCGAAGCTGGTGGAAGAAAAGGCAGCTAGCCTGTCAATATATGTTCCTTGTAGGGTATTCATAAACATGTCGGCCATTTCTCTTTCCGACATGGGTGGCTGGACAGCAGCAGCAAGCTGTCTCCACCTCTGGGCATATTCCCTGAAGCTTTCTCTGGAGGATTGAGACATTGCCATCAGAAGGGTTCTGTTAGGCGCCATGTCTAGATTGTATTGGTACTGTCTGATGAAAGCTTCAGCTAGATCCTTCCAGCACCTGATAGTTGCTCTGGTCAAGTGAGAGTACCACTCCCTTGAAGCCCCGGTCAAACTGTCTTCAAAGTAAAACATCCACAGTTTTTCATCCATGGTGTATGCCTTAAGTCTCCCCAGAAAAGACTGCAAGTGAGTTCGTGGACAGGAAGTTCCGTTGTACTTCTCGAAGCACGGGGGTTTAAACTTGTGGGGAATTCTTACCCCATCCACTAACCCCATATCCATGACATCAAAAATCAAGGAGTTTTGAGACTCCAGAGATCTCAATTTCTCAGCAATTTCATCAAGCCTCCTATCATAGGCTTCATCCCCAGCTCCCATCACAGTGAACTGCTCTTCTTGGGGGTCTTCTTGTAAGACTCTTCCTCCAGTAGTATTTCCTTTCACAATACCCGGGATGTTGACTTCCGGATGCAGATGAGGCCCATATACTGGTGGGTTAACATGAGGCTGACCCCTCTCATTGTTACTTGTTCCTCCAGTTCCCAGAGGAGGTTCCTCCGGGGTCTGTCTTTCCACCAATGCCCTCAATCTCTCTTGGCTTTGAGCCAAGCCATTCATTACTTCCATGAACTGGGTCATTTGGTTCCTCATCTCCAGCCTTTTGTTAACCATCTGGGTCCTGACCTCTGTCAGCTCTTGCTGTACTTGATCCATCTGGATACCAGGAAGGTTGTTGCGAGTAGGATATCTGTGTGGACGGTTGAGAGGGAACACTCGACGGCGAGCAATAATTCCTGAACCACAACAGAGTTAGTAACAATCAAAACAAAACCTACAAAACAAAACAAAGGTTAGCATGCAATGCAGTATGCTTATTTGTTTCCAAGGTATCCAGCTTGGCACTTGGTTTTGACCTTTCCAGACCCTGAGGAAGATGCTTTGATGCTGCTTGAGAGAAAGAAAACTCAATGAAACAAACTTACAAATACATTACACATGGTGGATAATACATAGCTTGTTTTTACAACATATGCCCCTGAAGGGTCAAAATACAACATAAAAAGAAAAAGTACATCAAATGGAAATAACAACAAGCAAAGGAATCAAACATCTAGGCCAAACTCATCTTCCTTAACCTCCTTCAGAAGTGCTTCAGTTACAGGACCAGCCGGATGCTCTGTAATGTTTCTGATAAGAAGGTTTCTGGTGGTAATAGCAGTGGTCAGCTTCTTGTTCCTGTCTTGGTCCTTTGACCTCTTCACACCAGCCCTAAGCTTCAATTCTGAAATTTCCTTTTGGGCTGCTAGCAGAGCCTCCTGTTGTTTCTTCTCAATGGCCTCTGATTGCTCAATCCTGGCCTGAGTTTTCTTATCCTCTTGAGTGCGAGCTTCGGTAATCCTGACCCACCTAGCTTGACTCTATTTTAGATAGAGATCAGTCCTAGCCTTCTGAAACTGGGCCTCTTTACATGCATTCTTCAAAATTTGCTCTCCAGCTCTTGATTTCTTGATGTAGTCTTCTGCTTTCTCAATTCTGGCTAGATGCTCCACTTTTAGCTTCTCTAACCTCTCAATGTCTAGACGACCATCACTCCTCTCCCAGAGGGTCTTCTTCAGAGCTTGAGACAAATTCTCATTCCTCTCCTTCAGTTTCTCAAATTCTTCCAGGCTAACAGTGGCTGGAGGTGGTATTGTGGATGGTCCAAGTGCATCCTCAATTGTGAAAGGCATCCCAGAAACCTGAGCCCTAGCATGAGACCATTCATAATACTGAGCTGAAGCCACATTGTTGCATCTTCCAAGAATGGCCATCCCTTTGGTCTGGATGTTGTCCCAAGCCCAGGATGCTTGTCTGACAACAGCTAGATTAGGCTTTATCTCACAATACAGGGTTTCAGCCAAGTCTTGCACTCTAGGAGGGTGAACCAAAGCATAGCCCAATTGTCTCTTAAACAGCAAAGGATTGTAGTTGATGCAACCCTTCACTCCTATCAGAGGTACATTGGGAAACTGCCCACAGCTAGTAATTATGTCCCTTCCTTTGGTGCTCTGGGTACACCACCTGATGTCATCTGAGGTCAAAGCAGTAAGCCTTCTGGCCCAATTCTTTTGCTGGTGAGGGTTCAAGAAAGCATCAGTCTTGGGTAGGTGTTTGAGCAACCAGGTATGAAATAGAGGAGTATAGCACCTTACCAACCTCCCTCTCTGCTTCTCATTCCTTTGGTGAACAGAATAATAGAAATCTCCCAGCAAGGTGGGTACTGGGTTCCTCAAAAGGAAGAGATGAATAGCATTCTTGCTGATAAACTTGGGCTCATCTGCAAAAAGTATAACCCCATATATACTGAGGGCTAACAATGCACAAACTGCCTTCCATTCTCCCAAGGAGGCCTTCAGGATGGCTTGAGAAGTTAGAAAGTCCAAGTGCAAACCAGGGATTCCTGCTTTTGTGGTCATGTTCTGCTCAATCACAATAGGTTCCAAATACAGTGCCTTTGCCACTTCTTCATTGCTGGGAGAAGCCATCTCTGGGTTGAAGGGGATACCACCCCTGACAGGTACTCCAATCAATGATGAAAACTCCTCCAACAGAGGTCCCAACTGAAAATTCTGGAATGTGAAGCATCTCAAAGGAGGATCATAGAACTGTAGGCAAGTGTGAATCAAACTCCTCTGAGAAGGGTCCAAGTCAATAACCATATCAAGGATGCCTCCATAATGTTCTCTGAATAATGGGATATGGTCTGGAGTGATAAGTGTCTGGACCTGTCTGATGCCAGTCAGCACAGGCTCAAAGAAATGGTATGAAATGTTGCTCTTCTTGGGTGCCATGACTGCAGATGAAGAGCTGAAAACAAATGCTGATGAGGAAGACTGATACTGAAGATGAGCCACTGATAGGCTAAGGATGATGATGGAGGTAGCTGAAGCAGGCAACTGATGAAGAAAGCTGAAGCAGACAACTGGTGAACAGGGGTCTATGCAGATGAAGGGGTCAAAACCAAGCCAAATGGAATATGGATACCCTGAAAAACAAATAAACAAATGTTAAATGATGCAATGATGATGTATGCAAATGATATGCAAGGGTTTGTGATCAAGATGGATTTGATTAATGCCTTGATATAAGTCCATGTATGTCTAAGAAGTCCAGATGGAGGTTCAAAAGTCCAGTAGCCAAGGTGGGGGACTCAAATAAAGAGTCACATGTCCAGGGTTAAATTACAAGAACTGTCCAAAGTGAAGCACTCTAAAAAAACAAGTACCAAGGTATGATGTGGCCAAGGGTTCCTGCAAACCTGTAAACAGCCCAACCCCCCTCACAGGTGGTGTTCTAAAACAAGGATCCTCAAACTTGGATCAGTTATGAGAAGTGTAAACACTTCCAACCCGGAGGTACAGTGTTTACAATAACCATAAAAGATCCTCCTCTAATTCACCTCAGTTTCTGAAGGTCAAAGTAAAGGTCATCCAGACTTAGCAGGCTTCCCAGATAGCCCTAGCACTACAGGAGATCTGTAGCACAGAGTTCTCAAGAAGAAACCCATATCTGAACCGTGTTTCACATTCCCGCACCAGACCGAAATGGAATGGGAAAGAACATGAACCACTCTAGCCTAGGTGTCACTCAGGTCCCAGGTATAGGACCTTAAACTCTCAATAGAACCCCACCCACCAAAGCAAAAACCAGATCCAGCCAGATGACAATATGACAGTATGATATATAAAGCTGTAAAGAAAGCAATGAATAACTGTACATAAAGCAGTAAATAAAGCAACTATATAAACACAATTAGCACATAACACCCCAGTAAACACAAATCAATCAAGCGCTAGGAGGAACCCACAAAAAGAACCAGAAGCCCTAGTTACAGTATAAGGGTCCCCAACAGAGTCGCCAAGCTGTCGCTCCCAAAGATTTGCATCCCGGTACAAGTGCGAACGGTCGGCGAAAGGAGGAATCAGAACACACAGAAGTGAACTCAGAAAGAAAAGAGTCGCCAGCTAGGCATTTTTATCCCGGAGGAAAGGCAATGCTGCATAGACCTAGAAAGATACGGATAAGACGGTTGCAAACCAGAGAGACTGAGAAAGGGGGTTGGTTACAACCTGGGAAGGTATTAGCACCAAGATTGTCCGCCGTACTCGACGGGATCCACGCTTAAGAGATTTGTGTTTTATAGGGGTAGTGTCAGTGCAATCTGTGTATAAAAGAGCTGGAAAAGGATGTACAGGTGTCAATGTAAGAGAAGTGAAGTGTATAAGTGAAGTGTCAGTGTAAGAACAAGGATGAGATGCTCAAGATCATGAGGCTTAAAGAATAAAGCTGAAAGAGGGGGAATATACAAAGAATTTTGTTCGATAATCGTTAAGTTATGCCTACGTATCCTCTCGTGCAATGAGGAAGTCAGAACACCGTAGTTCGACCCAAAGAGACTGAAAGATGAATTGACTTGATGAACTGCTTACTTGCCTATGCTTAAGTGTATGACCTGTCTGGCTCAGGTGCTAACTGTCTTGCATTAGACGGAAGAAGCGAGTTCTCGTTTGTGAGTGAATGAGATGAGAAAAGAATCCCGAAGGAGACGATTATTGCTTGTTTTTGTGTTTTCAATCTTTTATTTGTTTTTGAAAGTTTGTCATAAGTTAATGAGCTTAAGCCTAAACCAAGGGGTTAGTAAACTCATCACATCTTCCCTCTGATTAGGGGTAATGAGAATACCTTAAGTGTGAAGTCAGCATCTCACACTTAATCACCATGATGTAGGATTAAGATCATTAACCTACTTGTGATTATTTAGATGTTTTTGTTGTTTTTGTTTAGTTTTAAGCAGTGAGATTAAGCCATAATCAGGGATTAAATAGACTCATTACACCATCCTAATAGAAGGATAATAGATGAGAATGTTTAAGCTGAGGAAGACTCCTCAACTTAATCCATGATTAGGGATTAACCTCATGACAAAACAAAGCCTTTATTAGCTGGATTTTAGTTAATGATAAGATGAAGAAGTGAGTTTTATGGTTTGTAAGACAGCTTGAGGGGGACTTGTCCATTAACACTAGGGTTAGTCCTTCTTAACCAATTAAGGAAGAATTAGAACCCTAATGCAAGGCCCAAGTTACAAGCTTGATGTCTTGATGATTATTAAGTGAATTTATTAAAGGATTTAAACACATTAAGGGTTTAACACTTAGGATTAAAGTTATACACTCCATCCTAATAGAAGGATGCAGGCATAAGCTTAATCACAAAGCCTTAAAGCCTTTAGGGTTTAGTCCCTGATTGTGAGATAAGAAGAAAAGACTCAAAGAGACACAAAGGTAAAAGCTAAGTGGGGGACTAATCAAACCCTAATTATTGTCATGCTTGGTTGTTCCTATGGTTTATGAGGTTTGCAAGAAAGATCTTCAGATAAACCACCAGGAAGGAAGCAGATGAAAGGAGCAAAGAGAAGCAAAACAACTTGCTTCACTTAAGAAGTCAAGTTGCTTGAAGAAAGAAAGTAAGATGAACAAGAATGAGCAAGCTCAATCCAAAGCACAAGATAAAATTCAGCAATGATGCATAAGAGAGATGAAAAAAGATTGTGAGAAGTGAAGGCAAATTCACTTCTCAATACAACTTACCACCTGAAAAGTTAGCAAAAGAAATGAAATGCAATGCAAAAATGAGATGAAATGTGATGATGCAAACCAAAACCAGAAGCATGAGTCTGATGCTAATGATTCTAAGAGATGATGCAAACATGAGGCAAGGCATGAGAATGATCATACAAACATATGGATACAAGAGAAGCATGTTTAGAACCATGAATGTTCATGAAAAGTTATGGAATGCAAATGACATACAACATGGCAAATGAAAGATGCAATGATCAAACATGATTCTAATATGTCCTAAGATGTGTTATGACTCAAATGGATGCACAAAATGTCATGGCAAGTCATGGTATGCAAGCAAATGGGAGATGGATGCAAAGGAAGACATGAATTAGGGTTTATGATCAAAACTCAAAGCAAAATTCAAAATCAGAAGCATAAGACATGACAAAAATTTGAAAATGCAATTAAAGATACCCTAGACCTATACAAACTCACTGTCCAAAGGAGGGGTTCTAACTCTTAACCTAATGAGGGTTATGAATTTTCTATGATTGCTAGGGTTTTAAGGTACCTTGTCAAGAAAAATGCCAAACAAATAGGAAATGCAAGATCAATTCATGCCAATTTAATCCTATAAACTACATGTTATGCAAGATGCAATGCAAAAAGAATCATTGTCCAACTCTCAATGGTTAGGCAGAAATGAATTTTTGAAGTTTGAAGCAAAATAATGCCTTGAAATGGAATTAAATCCAAAGAAAACAATCAAAAGGCATCAAGAACAAAAAATAAATTTGGTTTGAGAGTTGGACAATGTTTCTAAATGTTTTTAAATGCTATGTGAATTTTTTTGTGATTTTTAAATACCTAAAAGTATTTTTAATTAATTAATTTTCATTAACTAATTAAAAATAAACTTTTAAATGATTTAAAAATAATTTTTAATGCAAAAAATAAAAATAAAAATATTTTTGGGTTCTGAAAATTAATAAAGGTTTGATAAAAATTTTCAGAATTTTTTGATGTTTTTTACTATTTTAAATTAAATATGCAAAACAAATGGTAAAAAATGAATTAAAAATGAATAAAAACAGAAGTATGCGCATCCAAGGGACATGATTGATTCTGGGGATTTTTTGTTTGACTACGCGCGCAATCTGATGGCCACAATTCAAACTTAACTAATCTCAATTAATTAATTAATTAATCCAGATTTTAAATTAATGATCTAATCCTGGGCGTCCATCTCACGCGGGAACTAAGGATCCAAAGGCTCCTATTTAAACCTAGCCCTAACCCTAATTAGCATATTAATGACTCTCAGACGGCCGGAACAGTGTTCCGGTTGTCTTCTCCGACAAGTCCAAAACCTTAACTCTCTCTCCAAGCAACGAAAATGAAATCTCTCTGCCCAGAATCAAACCCCACTCATCACTGAATCAAAACCCCTAATCAAAAATCATTTCTTATTCACCAACAATGCAAATCGAAGCAAAGTAATTTTAGGTCAGGAACTTTCAGACAACTCATACATACTCAATACTCCACCATTTTGAAAAGTAAACACATCATAATCATCAGCACATCATAAGGATTCGATTTAGAACTTAAAAACAAGGTTTTGAGAAAAAGGTTCTTGAGCTATACCTGAGATGGAGACCTTCAAAAATGAGTTTTCTGAGCCTTTCCTTTGTGCAAACCTCCCCCAGTGACCCCCCTTGTGCTAATGGCAAGCTTGAATGGAGTTTAAATTAGCTATTTTGAGAGGTTCAGTTCTGGTGTATCAGAAAATGAGGTTCTTGTGTGGGCTGTTTCAGATCATTGTGATGGGTGGGATTTGTTCTATGGATGATTTCTGGTTGATTGGTGAAGGAATTGTTGAAGTTTGATGGCTGTGGAAGGAGATTCGAAGAGAGGAAAGTTTTGACAGTTTTTGGAGTGTGCTGCAATGTGTGTGTTCCAGGCTTGTGTGAGGCTTGTTTTATGATCCATATACAAGTCCTAAACTATTGGAATGAGTCAGAAGACTTGACATGTACTGTGGGAATGGTATGGAGCAATTGGCCAAAAAGTCAGTATTTGGTGTACTTCAAGCATGGGCTGTGGCAGAGGTGATCTAGAGGCTTGTCCTGCCTCAGATTGAGTCAAGGATGGCCCTTGGATGGTTCATGAGAGGCTGCTGCATTTGGATCATGAGCTAGAAGAGTTTTTGCAACTTGACAACTTGTGACATTTCATGACTTTTGGCTATGTGAATGTGAGAAACCTTGCTGAATTTCCGATGTGGGATGCCTCATTAGGTCATGACAATGTATTAACACCAGCTAGAGATCATACAATTCCTTTGAGAATGATTTTGCCAAAAATCCCTCTTTGCACTTTCATGAAAAATGACTTATGGCTATGTGAAAATCAAGGCATAGAAATGGAAAATTCTTTGGGCCAAACTGATTTTTAGACATTGGTTCATGTTTGTATGACGATTAGAAGTCCATTTGATAGCACAATTTGCCTTGTCAAGTGGTTTTGCAACTTTGCCTCTTTGGTAGAAAACTTGAAATTATGTGATTTTTCCCAACTTTGACAAGCCATAACTTTTGATCCAAAATGAATTAGAATGAGTTCTTGTACTTTTTGAAAAGGGAATGATCCATTCTACAACTTTCATGACCAAAGTTTTCTCATTTGAAGCATTTTTGAATCAAAAAGCAAGGGTTGAAAAAGTTTCCCAAAATGGCAAGTTTCCATTACAAGTCATTTTCCCAAAAAGTCAACTTTGCAAATGGCTTGGAATTATTCAATTTTGTGAACTTATAACATCTTCTATGATCAAATAAAGATCATAAATAATCAAAATGATGAAGAACACCCTTTGGTTGGGTCATTGAGGGCCTCAGATGCCCTGATTTTGCACTGACTTGCTCAAAAAGTCAACCCTTGATCAGATGACTTCCCCATTGAATTTCTTCATGAAAATTGATA
This sequence comes from Lathyrus aphaca, assembly GCA_963966055.1. Taxonomy (NCBI): domain Eukaryota; kingdom Viridiplantae; phylum Streptophyta; class Magnoliopsida; order Fabales; family Fabaceae; genus Lathyrus; species Lathyrus aphaca. The sequence continues at coordinate 297,180,436 of OZ014524.1, forward strand.
TGCATGATCCCTATACCATATAGAGACCAATAGAAACAAGAATGACCAAAAAATTTGGAGTTATGGCCTTTGAAACCAAAACCCTAATTCTAGGTCATCTGTGCAGTCAAACCTGGCTCTGCTTCCATGCCATTCTCAGTTCTTGTGATTTTTGATATTCTTGACTTTGAGAGGATATAATATGATGTTTGAACATACATAGACCTCTTTGAAGTGATTGATGACCTTTGGAGTGGCTCAAGAAGCTCTTGGATTACTCAGATCACAAACCCTAGATGCAGATGACTTAGAAGCAATGTAGTGAATCAAAAATGCAATATGGGATGCTATGATTGAAATTATGCATATGAGAAGATCACAAGCCATGGTGTGAATTGGTGAGGGAAAATTTGGGGTGTTTACACTATCAACTAGTCAGATCAACCAATACTTCTAATAAGCTTCAAATGACATACATCAAGCTAAATGTCAATGAAATCACACAATTAAAAGCATAGATGGAACCTATTTGCAGTGGAGTCAACAGTTGAAGAAAACCAGAGAACTTGATTCCAATGTGCTTGCCTATTGCTCTTGATGCTTGATTGAGTGAAATAAACACTCAGATGGAGGCAAAAATTGTTGTAGCTTGGGAAATATAGAATTGATCCAGAGATCGTATCTTGATATCCTCAAGCTCCTTGATCCATGGAAATGATGCAGATCAACATGCTGATGAGGAATTGGCAAGGATAATGAAACTGTAGATGAAGATCAGTGATATTATAGCTAAAGTGTAGAGATCAGGATTGGTACAACTTGATAGATTCACTCAGATTCATCCTTGGATCTTATGCACAAGGTGATGATGATGATGAATGGAGAGAGATTGAAGCAAGATCAGTGATGATAAAGCTAGCTTGAGCCAAATTGCAGTGTGATTCTTTTGAAATTCATGGAGAAAATGCTTGAGAATTTTGGTGATTTGTGATGAAATGATGCTGAACCTGTAAAATGCAGTGCTGGTCTCACTTTATAGCTTCTCTAAACCATGGTTAAAGGGCCTTGAGTTAACTGAGTGAGGAGAGTTAACTGAGTGAGGTTGTTATGGCAGTTATGCCAGCTGGATCTTCCAGAAACTTCCACTTTTGAGCTGGATCCTCTATGATGACTTTCATGGCAATTATGGTGATCTTGAGGCAAGGGCTTGTGTATTAAGTCAATGCAGCCTTGAGGTATGATCTTGTGGAGTGATGATCATGGTAATTGAGGTATGCCTGAAATGAGGAATTGCATGATGCTTGCTTGCCTCAAGCTGGATCAGATGTGGAGTAGAATATGGCAATTAGAGTGAGGGTGAGGTGATGAAGTAAGGCTGACTTGATCCAACGCAGCATCTTGAAACATCTTGTCATGTAATTCTCATTTGGCTTGAAAACCTATGAGGTGCATTGTGATTATCATGCATAGACATGTACAAAATCCCTTAAACACACTTGAATGCATTGCAATGTGATACCAATTTGTTAGCTAGTGTAGACAAGTGACTGAATTTGAAAACAATGTTACAATGCACTGACTTATGCCACAAGAAAACAGGTTTGACATAATGATCTTCCATTGATTTTTTCTTCATGAGCAAGGCATCAAATGGTGTGATTCTTGTGATCATTTTGAAGAGGATGATGCATAAAACATGTTTGGTGTTTGGTTCATGATAGGATATGGCCTCTAAGTTCCTCAAATATTCCTTTGAAAACAAGGCAAAGTGACTGCAAAAATGCCTGGCACGATTTTGGCTTTCCTTGTGTCCATTGGCCTATGTGTGACCAGTTGCAACCTCCTTACTTTGCTCCTCCATAACTTCCAATCCTTTGATCAAATGGAAAAAGTTTGAACATCAACATTATAGGAATCATATGAAGGAACAACTTTGTAGTCCACTAAAAATTCATTTGAAGCCTTTTAGATGGATAAAAATGGCTTAAGATCTTGAACCCCACCTGTTTGATGAATTGCCAGGCAGGGCGCGCGCTGGGCTGCAAGTTGCCTCATCCATGACTTGCATTTTGCCCTACTTTGCTCAAACTTTGCAAGATCATATCTCTCTCAATTTTAATTCTATGAGTGATTTCCACCCATATATTTGAAGCTCAAGATGCCCTATTTAACTGGCTCAAGGTAGAATTTTGATAGCCCTCATATTTTGGGAGAAGGCCTCTATTGAAGATGCTGCAAAAATGGTCAAAACTTGCCATTTTTGGAAACCCTAATTTTCCAAAAATGGTAAGTTTTTGTTTTTCTTGATTTCTCTTGATTCCTCCATCATTTCTTGATAAAATTTTAACTATAGGATCCTTGTAACCCTAATTTCATGATTTTGATCTCAAAAAGTCAGGAGCTGACTTTTTCTTCAGCATAGTTGACTTTTCCCCAAATCCCTGATTTTCAGTCATCTGGCCAATTGAACCTCTTCCAAAATGTTCCTATGGATGAAATTTGAACCTTAGGAACTTGACATCATATATAAGACAATGGAATCCACTTTGAATCAAAATTTCATTGAGAATCCCAGTAGAAGTGAAACCCTAATTTGGCCCCTTTCATTAGGAGATGTTGCACTGCTTGCCTCCTCTGATCAATTCAAAACTTTCCATGGCTTGTGGCTTCAAGTGAGGACTTGTGGGATGCTATGAACCCTATGCACAAGGTTGAGAAGCTTTGTGGACCTTTGGTTGCCTTTGTATAGCCTTCAATTTCTCCAGTCAAAGATCACATGCCTAAGCCTTAACTATGTTACACATGATGCAATGTTGTTGGTTATTTTTATGAATTTATGTATGCTAAATGCTATGCAAAATGTTGAAGGAATGAGAGGGAAAATTTTGAGGTATTACAACTGTTATATCCGTTAAGCCTATGATATCTTGTCACATGCTTGTCAGTTCATCTTTAATTCCATTGATCTCAACTTGGTAAACATCCAAAGTGTTAAGGATATTTATCAAATTTTCAATGTACACTCCTTCATCCATTTTAGGGACATCAGTATCCTCATCAATGTGGTTTGGTTCATAATAATTAGGAGGGGTCTTAGGATCAAACTCATAATTGGACATATTTTCATCAAGAACTTGAGAAGCTAGTGGTGTGTCAGGTGATGATGGTGGATTTGGTGGGTTTAGTTTATAAAGTCAGTTGTCACGATTCTGGACACTTACTTTTGCATGGTTCGGAAGGGTAAATATGGTGACGACTTCATTCCTAATAAAATAGTCGTAAGGTGCATTTCCTAAGTTTCCTATGATACGTCTGTCAAAGCAAAAATCCAAATTCATAGGGCGAATGGTACCAAATGGTATGCACCTATTGAGTTGGTATCTAAGTCCAAGAGCTTCAGAAATCATAGTTACTAGGCTGCCTACGATGATTGGGGCATCAGGGTCCTGAATAATGCGGTTAAAGGTTTTCATCATGAAGGGTACGACATTAATAGGGTGTCCTTGGGTCATACAATAAAGCAGAAATATATCATCCTTAGATACTAAGGTTCAATTTTATTCCTTTGTGAATAGTGTATAGGCTAGGATCTTATGGAAATAGCAGATATCAGGGTTATGTATTTCATTGTTGTCCATGGTATCCGGCTCAGGGTGGTAATTTTCGGTTAAAGTACCTGATCAGTGATATTTAGTGGTAATATTCAAGCCGGTTTTCAGCGTCTTTTGAGTCTAGTTTTATTTTGTTTGTAGTGTCTCGTTCATATTTTGTTTTAGTTTTCTCATTATTGCGTGCAAGTCGGTGTTTATCGTTTTTACTTTGTTTTTATCAGTGGAATGGGTTATGTGGTTGTTTCTTTGTGGTGTTTCAGGTAAATATGTAATCGGTCGTTCGAGGTGTCCGAAAGATGGTCCAAGCTTTTAAAAACTGATGGGAAATGAGAGTTCAGAGACACAACACGGGTGCCAGTGTTGCAAAACACGGCCCGTGTTGTAGAGACCAGAAGAAACACAAATTCAGTTCAGAAAATAAGAAGTCAGGGGTGTGACACGGGCACCCGTGTTGCACAACACGGCCCGTGTCATGGCAGCTGGGAAAGTATGTTTTGGTAGTGATCCAGAGTCACAACACGGCCACCCGTGTTGCACAACACGGCCCGTGTTGTGAAGACCAGAGACAATTTTGTGTTTTGCTGCTTCGAGGGTATTCCGGACATTTCGCGGTGCTGTTTGAAGACTGATTTATATTTGCCCATGATGACTGTGAGGAGACACTTTTTGAATTGGGGCTTTTTGGAGAGAACAAAGACGGGAGAAGAAAGATTGATCAAGAGCGGAAGCAATTGACGATCCGACTAATCCAACGTTAATTGTAATGTCTAAATTTGCTTACTCTGTTTTTATTTCCAGTTTGAACATGAGTGGCTAAACCCCCCAATGCCAGGGGGGTGTCCCTGATTTGCATTTTGTAATGACTTGTTGAATTCTTCAATTTGGTATTATGTTTTAGTTTCGTTTCTTTATTTTATCGCAACGTCCTTAATGCTTTATCGGTATTGGAAAATAAGATAATTGATCGTGGTTAGGATTTGGTCTGACCAACCATTCTAACCTTGTTGCATAATTTTATCGTAAAAAATATTACTGAGGAATTGGGATATTTTTATATGAACCTTTTTATGTCAGAATTATTGCTTGATATTCTTCTATGACCTTTGAGGAATCATGGTCTATGAAGAATACCAAAGGTTTTTCTTTAAAGGAATTTTGGAGAAACATTGTAGGCTTAGGAAAGACGCGTTCTAAAGCACATCTCTAAAATTAAGGAACCTATGAGTCATTGCATTGCGAATCATACACCCTACCTGGCATTACTTTTATATAAGTGAAATTATTTGTTTTTACGTTTTATTCTGTTCAATTTATTTAATTTAATCTTAAACCTTGAGTTTTGTCTAATTGAAATTAATCACGAAGAACTTATTTTTAATACGCAGTCCTTGTGATCGATATTTTGGGTTAATCCTTTCTATTACTACATCGGTAAAAATAGTACACTTGCTATTTTCCGGTCAAGTTTTTGGCGCCGTTGCCGGGGACTGCCAAAGAATAAGTTGTTTGTGTTATATCAATTGGAATTTTGTTGCTCTGCGACTAAAATTTTACTTTACTCTGTATATCATTTTACTGTTATTGAAATTTTGTTTTCTAACTCGTGTCTAACTGTTTATGCGAGGTCAGGCCTCAGCTAAATTTTCTTTTGACACAGAACCAGAAAGAGCCTTGCACGAGAGACGCCGCAAGGCAAGAATTGATAGTCTGGCTAAGACTTGTTCAAGTGTCCCGTATCAGGAAACTGAGGACTATATTTCAGTTCACTCGGAGCACAGTGACTCTGATTCAAACAGAGAAACTGACCCTGAATTCAACGACATGGCAGGAAATCAACCTGCTCCAGAGAGGCTCTTAGGTGATTACGGAGGGGCAAATGCTCAACCTAACAGGATGACGATTGTTAATCAACCGGTGAATGTAGCACACTTCCAGTTACATCCATCTACTATCCGCCAGTTAGAGAGCAAGCCTTTCTCCGGGAGAATTAATGAGGATGCAAATAAGCATCTTCAGAGATTTCTTACTACTACCACTTCTTTGAAGATCGAAGGTCATTCAGAGGAGGCAAAACGACTGGTGATGTTTCCATTCACTCTTACTGACGATACTGAAGAGTGGTTCTATTCTCTTCCCGCAGCTAGTATCACAACATGGCAAGAGATGGAAACAGCCTTCCTTAACGAATACTTTCCTGCTTCAGTGTTCATCCGGAAAAGATATGATATAGTCAATTTTAAACAAAAAGAGGGTGAATCACTCGGAGATGCTTATAAAAGATTCAAAAGGTGTTTGACTTCGTGTCCTACCCATAACATGGACGCAACAGAGCAAATGCAAAACTTTGTGAATGGGTTGAGACTCAAGACAAAGCAACTGATTGATACTGCTGCAGGTGGCTCAACAAACTTCTCAACAGCCACAGGTATTAAAAGAATCATAGAAGCTATTGCTGCCAATGAACACCTTGAGTTATATGATCGCACCGTGAGTCAACCAGACGGGAAAATCGATCTTAAGCTAACAGAACAGGTTGTAAAAATGGAAGATCAAATTGCCGCAGAAGTTGAAAGAAGGTTAAAGAAGATGAATCTGGGAACTCACACAGTTGCTCAGGTTGAACCCGTTCAAGCGGTGATTTGCGAGATATGTTGTGGTCCACACTTTGCCATGCACTGTTTGGCAACTCAAGAGCAGGTTGAACAGATTAATATGTTGAGGCAAAACAATCCTTATGCCAACACATATAATCCGGGGTGGAAAAATCACCCAAATTTCTCTTGGAAAGATCATCAAGGGAACATCCAGAAACCGGTTCAAGGCCAACAATAGTACCAGCCCCAACAACAACCTTATCAGCCTCCTGTGTCAAGAAAAGCTGATTGGGAGATTGCCATTGAAAAGATGGCAGCTCACAACTGTCAATTTCAAGAAGAAACCAGAAGTAATTTCAAGAACACTGGAGCATCTATAAAGAATCTTGAGGTGCAAATGAGCCAAATTGCTCAACACCTTGCTATCCCTAACGCTCCTGGGACTCTTCCTAGTGCTACGGTAACAAATCCTAGAGATAATCATAAAGTAAATGCAGTCACAACGCGAAGAGGTAAAGTTAGTGAAGAGGTTCAAGAAAATTCTGAAGTTGAAAATCAATTGATTGAGGTTGAGCTTGAAATCAAAGACAATGAAGAGGTTGACAACGAAAAAGAAGTTACCCAAACACCGGTCATCAAAGAAAAAGCGGTTGAACCTAAACCGCTGGTCAAACTTCCGTATCCTACAAGAAACAAGAAGAAAGGGCAGCAAGAGAAGAATTTTGAAAAATTTCTTGACTTGTTCAAAAAGCTGGAATTGAATATCCCATTGCTTGAAGCTCTTGAACAAATGCCCACGTATGCCAAGTTCATGAAAGATATAATTGCTAAAAAGAGGACTATGGGAGCTGAACCTATTATTCTAACCGAAACTTGTAGTGCTATTTTGCAGGGATTGAAGATTCCGGTGAAGAGAAAAGATAGAGGAGCTGTTACCATTCCATGCACTATTGGTGACCGATCGTTTAAGAGAGCTCTCATCGACTTGGGAGCGAGCATCAGTTTAATGCCTTTATCTATCTACAAAAAGTTAGGTATTGGTGCTGTGCAAGACACTAGGATGACTCTCCAATTCGCGGACCATTCTGTGAAGCGACCTTATGGAGTTGTCCATGATGTATTGGTTAGGGTGGACAAATTTGTGTTCCCGGTTGACTTTGTGATCCTTGAAATGCCGGAAGATGAAGAAATTCCCTTGATTTTGGGAAGACCTTTTCTAGAAACCGGGAGAGTAATGATAGACATGGAAGGTGGAACACTAACGATGAAGGTGTATGATGAAGAGTTAAAAATTGATGTTAGGAACACTTTAAAGTACAAAGATGATGTGGGCACTAGTAGCAACATACAAGTGTTAGACCAAATGGAAGCTAGTGAGCATTTAGAAAGTGTGTCCAAGTTACCTCTAGAGAAGGTGTTGAGTATGTCCATTTTTGAAGGTGATAAGGAAGTTGGAGATAAGGATATGGAAGTGGTTGCGATGCTTGAAAATCAACCTATCTTTAAAAGAATTAGAATGCACCGGTGGGAAGAGTTGAGACAGCCTACAACAGTTGATGAAGGCAAAGACAAACCAAAAACAGCCGAATTGAAGCAACTTCCCGAGAATCTCAAATATGTCTTTCTTGACACGGAAGAAAAATGTCCCGCTATTATTAGCGCTAATTTAAAAGACATGCAAGAAGGCAAGTTAATTGAAGTTCTTAAAAAATTCAAGGGAGCTATTGGGTGGAAGATTGAAGACCTAAAGGGTATAAGTCCCACAGTGTGTATGCATAAAATACTAATGGAAGAAGATCACAAACCGGTTGTACAACCTCAAAGGAGATTGAATCCGGTGATGAAGGAAGTAGTGCGAAAAGAAGTTGTTAAGTTATTGGATGCGGGATTGATTTATCCCATATCCGATAGTGCTTGGGTGAGTCCGGTGCATGTGGTGCCCAAAAAGGGGGGAACAACTGTTATAACAAATGAAAAAAATGAGTTGATTCCTACAAGAACCGTTACTGGGTGGAGAGTGTGCATCGATTATAGAAGATTGAATTTGGCTACGAGAAAGGACCATTTTCCGTTGCCATTCATTGACCAAATGCTGGAAAGACTAGCGGGACATAAGTACTATTGTTTTCTTGATGGCTACTCCGGGTACAATCAAATCGCTGTTGCACCGGAAGACCAAGAGAAAACGGCGTTTACATGCCCCTATGGCATTTTTGCTTATAGAAGGATGCCATTTGGGCTATGTAATGCCCCCGCTACATTCCAAAGATGCATGACTTCCATTTTTGCGGATATGCTGGAAAAACACATGGAGGTGTTCATGGACGATTTTTCCGTGTTCGGATCCTCATTTGATCATTGTTTATCTAACCTTTCACTTGTTTTGCAGCGATGTCAAGAAAGCAACTTAATATTGAACTGGGAAAAATGCCATTTCATGGTGAAAGAAGGCATTGTTCTTGGTCACAAGATCTCACAAAAAGGGATCGAAGTGGATCAAGCTAAAGTGGAAGTGATCTCTAAGTTACCTCCGCCAATCAACGAAAAGGGCATAAGAAGCTTCTTGGGACATGCGGGATTTTACCGCAGGTTCATAAGAGATTTCTCAAAGATAGCCAAACCTTTAACTACTCTGTTGGTTAAAGACAAGGCTTTCGTTTTCAATAAGGAATGCAGCGACGCTTTTGAAACACTAAAAAAAGAATTAGTATCTGCTCCTATTGTTATTGCCCCAGATTGGTCCCTACCCTTTGAGATTATGTGCGATGCTAGTGACATTGCAGTGGGGGCTGTTCTTGGACAGCGGAGAGGAAAATTGCTTCATGTGATTTACTATGCTAGTCATGTTCTGAACCCTGCACAGATAAACTATGCAACTACCGAGAAGGAGTTGTTAGCAGTTGTGTATGCCTTCGATAAATTCAGGCAATATCTGTTGGGTTCAAAAGTGATTGTTTATACTGACCATGCTGCTTTGAAATATCTTTTTGCTAAGCAGGATTCCAAGCCCAGGTTGTTGAGGTGGATTTTACTCCTACAGGAATTTGATGTGGAGATCCGTGACAAGAAAGGGTGTGAAAACACTGTTGCAGATCATCTGTCTCGAATATCACCAATTGAGGAGACGGAAGAGCAACACCCTATAAAGGATGAGTTCACTGACGAACACATCCTAGCTGTTATAGGGGTGCCTTGGTTTGCAGATTATGCAAACTATCTCGTTGGCGGTATTATACCCGACGATTTTGACTCTAACAAGAAAAAAAAGTTTGTTCATGATTGCAGGTTTTATTTATGGGATGATCCGTTTCTCTACAAAAGAGGGGTGGACGGCCTAGTGAGAAGATGTGTACCTGAAGAAGAACAAAAAGATGTGCTGAAAGCATGTCACGACTCTGAGTATGGGGGACATTTCAGTGGTGATCGAACAGCTGCTAAAGTCCTACAATCAGGACTTTATTGGCCATCTTTATTTAAGGATGCGCAAGAGGTAGTGAAAGAGTGTGACAGATGTCAGAGGACTGGGAATATATCAAAAAGAAATCAGATGCCGCAAAATTCTATGCTCGAGGTTGAGTTATTTGATGTATGGGGGATAGACTTCATGGGGCCATTTCCACCATCATTCGGAAAAAACTATATTTTGGTGGCTGTGGATTATGTGTCCAAATGGGTAGAAGCTGTGGCATTACCCACCAATGATGCTAAGGTAGTGGTTAGATTCCTAAAAGAAAACATCTTCGCAAGGTTCGGTGTCCCGAGGGCGTTGATAAGCGACGAAGGGACACATTTCTTGAATCACCTTATGGAGAAGTTGCTGCAAAAGTACAATGTGAAACACCGGATAGCCACTCCTTACCACCCCCAAACGAGCGGTCAAGTGGAGGTATCCAATAGACAATTGAAACAAATCTTGGAAAAGACAGTGAATTCATCCAGGAAGGATTGGTCTCTTAAGCTAGATGACGCTTTATGGGCATACCGGACGGCTTTCAAAACGCCTATCGGTATGTCACCATATCAACTGGTTTACGGAAAGGCATGTCACTTACCTTTGGAACTTGAGCATAAAGCCTTTTGGGCATCTAAGTATCTTAATATGGATTTGTCAAAAGCTGGAAGTTCGAGGATTCTTCAACTTCATGAGTTAGAAGAATTCAGGAATCGGGCGTATGAGAATGCCAAGGTATACAAAGAGCAAACGAAAAAATGGCATGATAAAAGGATTCAAAGAAAAGAGTTTTGGGAAGGACAACTGGTCCTTCTGTACAATTCAAGGCTGAAGCTATTCCCAGGCAAATTAAGGTCAAAATGGTCGGGACCTTTTGTTGTTCACAAGGTATTTCCTCACGGAGCTGTTGAGATTCAAAATCAGATCAACGGAGATATTTTCAAAGTGAACGGGCAGAGATTAAAGCATTATTTCAAAGGCCAGCCCACTGGTGATGTGCATGTCACTCGTCTTACCCAGTAGTACGACGGACCGTCGAGCCATGCGACGTTAAACGCAGCGCTTCGTGGGAGGCAACCCACGAGTTTTTCAGTCTGACTTTTGTGTGTTTCTGTTTTGTAGGTTTTGTTTATCACTAATTTTAAGAAGGAATGAATGAGGTTTGAAGTCATAATAGGAAGATCAATAAAGCCAGAAAACGGAAAATCAGAGGTGCAACACGGGTGCCCGTGTTGGGCAACACGGCCCGTGTTGCATGATGCAGACAGATGGTTGTTTTTGGGAAGTTCTGATGGATTCCAGGGATGCAACACGGCCACCCGTGTTGTGCAACACGGCCCGTGTTGCAATGTCTGGAGATTGTTTGATTTCAGCCATTTTGAGAAGAGATACCAGGGGTGCAACACGGGTGCCCGTGTTGTGCAACACGGCCCGTGTTGCAAGTGCTGTTTGACATGAATTTTTGAGCCAGAGAAATTGAAGCATCCAGGGAGGCAACACGGGTGCCCGTGTTGTGCAACACGGCCCGTGTTGCTCATGCGGGAATCCTAAAATTCAAATTTTTTAAATTTTCCCAATTTTGTCCTGTGGGCCCCACGTGTTTAATTCCATAATTTTTAATTAAAGGCTCATTAACCTACCATTTATCACTTTTCTTTCATCTTCTCCAACCCTTTTCTCTCTAAAAACCCTAACACCATTGTTATTCCTCTCAAAACCTCCATTTTCGCAAGCACCCACTCACCGAAACCTACTTCTCCATTCACGAAATTTGTTCCCCATCACTTGCTTGTCACTTCTACGGTGATCGTTTCCTCTAATCTTTAAAAAAATTTTGTGTGCTTCATTTGTGCAGGCCTGAAAAATGCCTCCTAGAAGGGATACCGGTAAAAATGTTGCTGAATCTTCTCGTCCTCGCAAGAGAGCACACCGGATGCCGAATGCTCATGGCATCTTATTCGAGGACCCGGAGCATCAAGCTAAGTATGCAAAGTTGGTAAGACGTAAGTTGATACCGGCCCGGTACATGTGCAACGAAACTCTTGAAAATCTAGGGCTCAAATTTGAAGTCCATAGAATGTTTCACAGTATCGGGATGTTAAATTTCATGCAGTATGAAGCGCCAACTTTTGAGCGCATAACCTTGGAATTTTTGAGTTCTTTACAGTTTCAGCTCAAGCATACCTGGACCGGATCCGACACTGAGTATTTCGGTACTCTGAAGTTCCGCCTTTATGACAATGATCATGTGATGTCGGTGGCTGATCTGGGGAAGATTTTAGATCTCCCAGTCTATGGGCCTGGTGCACCGCCAAGTACATTCGATGCAGGATCATTCTGGAAGGATATCACCGGCAACACCGAGTATGCCGCATCTGCTGCAAAGGCCTCATGCATTCATAACCCGTCATTCCGGTACGCTCAAAAAGGGTTAGCTTATACCCTTTTCTGCCGAGGCGACAGTACAGGAGTCGCAACTCTGCGGGAGTTATACTTCCTATATGGAATGGCAAACAATGAGCTGATTAATGTTGCGGCCTTCGCAGCAGACCACCTGAAGCGGGTAGCCAATGCTGCCTCGGGTGAGATTTCCGTTGGAGGGATGATTACACAGATTGCTCAGTATCTGGGGTATAACGAGAGGTTGCTTGAAGTGCCTGCAGTGGCAGGTAAGACAAAAATTGACCTTGAAACATTGGTCAACCAAGGTATGATTAAAACTGCTCATAATTATTATGTTGTGATGTCTCGTAACAAGCATTTGATTTCGTTGCCTGCACCTAACATGATTACCATAGATAATAGAGCTAACTGGCTGTATGAGGACCCCATGCTGGGTGGTTCCGATCAGTTTGATGAGTATTTTTCAGATGAGGAGGATGCAGGGAACCAACCTGAAGAGGTCCCGGTGCAAACTGCTGGTGGTTCTTCTAACCAAGCAACTGGTCAGTGGAATGTTTCCAAGGACCAGTGGGATGAAATGATTAGAGAGCAGACCCGGCAAGGGGACTTAATCGATGAGCTGCATGCATGGATGCAGCAGATGAAGCTTCATGGATTTCCTCCCGAACAGTGATAATTGTGAGTCCCCTCCGACATTGGTTCTTAAACAGTGAGGACACTGTTGAGTTCAAGTGTGGGGGGGTTTAGTTTTTATGTTTTCGTTTATTTTATGTTAATCTTTGTTTATTTTAATAGTATCATAGTGTCGGCTTGAAGATTATAGCTTTATGTTATCTGTAAAAACACCCCTAAGTTAACCTGCTGTGTGTTACATGTGAATTATGAGAAAGTATATAGGATGCGAGTGAAAAAGAATCCCGATGAGAAAATATGGAAAATTTTGATGTATAGGTACTGCATAAGCACACTGAGTTTTCGGAATTAGGAACGAGTTCGACATGTAGATTCGTGCCATGGTGCTTTGATTTGAGAAGTAAACCCGAAGTAGTTTATATTGATATATCTGGCTTTATCTATAATAATTATGTGTGCAAAGATGATCCAAAAGAAAAAAAAGCTTCAAGGCACCGAAAAAAAAAATGAATAAAAACATTAGAACGATCGATCCTTCTAAGTTGGGTAACTCTCACAAGGTTATTCAACCTAACGGCGGTTGAACATGAATGTTTCCCGAAGGGACAGAAAAATCGGTGCCAACGATAAAAAGAGGAATCAATCTTGCACACATAGTGAAAATCATTAAAAGCCTTAAAAGTGATTGTCCGAATGAAAAGGGTTGAAAATCGAAAAAAATAAGACCTAAGCACGAAGCATAGTCGGAGAGGTTACCGAAAAGGGAGATTCGGATCCGTGGTTTTCCACGGTGCAGTGTTTGTGTGATACCTATACTGAGAGAAAAGTACAAAAAGAACTCATTGGGTGAATTGGAATGAAGGATCCACGTATGAGTATCATAATTCATATTGCTAGTTTTGAAGATGTGAATGCAGGATTTTTGCTTGAGGGCAAGCAAGAATTCAAGTTTGGGGGAGTTTGATCAGTGATATTTAGTGGTAATATTCAAGCCGGTTTTCAGCGTCTTTTGAGTCTAGTTTTATTTTGTTTGTAGTGTCTCGTTCATATTTTGTTTTAGTTTTCTCATTATTGCATGCAAGTCGGTGTTTATCGTTTTTACTTTGTTTTTATCAGTGGAATGGGTTATGTGGTTGTTTCTTTGTGGTGTTTCAGGTAAATATGTAATCGGTCGTTCGAGGTGTCCGAAAGATGGTCCAAGCTTTTAAAAACTGAAGGGAAATGAGAGTTCAGAGACACAACACGGGTGCCAGTGTTGCACAACACGGCCCGTGTTGTAGAGACCAGAAGAAACACAAATTCAGTTCAGAAAATAAGAAGTCAGGGGTGTGACACGGGCACCCGTGTTGCACAACACGGCCCGTGTCATGGCAGCTGGGAAAGTATGTTTTGGTAGTGATCCAGAGTCACAACACGGCCACCCGTGTTGCACAACACGGCCCGTGTTGTGAAGACCAGAGACAATTTTGTGTTTTGCTGCTTCGAGGGTATTCCGGACATTTCGCGGTGCTGTTTGAAGACTGATTTATATTTGCCCATGATGACTGTGAGGAGACACTTTTTGAATTGGGGCTTTTTGGAGAGAACAAAGACGGGAGAAGAAAGATTGATCAAGAGCGGAAGCAATTGACGATCCGACTAATCCAACGTTAATTGTAATGTCTAAATTTGCTTACTCTGTTTTTATTTCCAGTTTGAACATGAGTGGCTAAACCCCCCAATGCCAGGGGGGTGTCCCTGATTTGCATTTTGTAATGACTTGTTGAATTCTTCAATTTGGTATTATGTTTTAGTTTCGTTTCTTTATTTTATCGCAACGTCCTTAATGCTTTATCGGTATTGGAAAATAAGATAATTGATCGTGGTTAGGATTTGGTCTGACCAACCATTCTAACCTTGTTGCATAATTTTATCGTAAAAAATATTACTGAGGAATTGGGATATTTTTATATGAACCTTTTTATGTCAGAATTATTGCTTGATATTCTTCTATGACCTTTGAGGAATCATGGTCTATGAAGAATACCAAAGGTTTTTCTTTAAAGGAATTTTGGAGAAACATTGTAGGCTTAGGAAAGACGCGTTCTAAAGCACATCTCTAAAATTAAGGAACCTATGAGTCATTGCATTGCGAATCATACACCCTACCTTGCATTACTTTTATATAAGTGAAATTATTTGTTTTTACGTTTTATTCTGTTCAATTTATTTAATTTAATCTTAAACCTTGAGTTTTGTCTAATTGAAATTAATCACGAAGAACTTATTTTTAATACGCAGTCCTTGTGATCGATATTTTGGGTTAATCCTTTCTATTACTACATCGGTAAAAATAGTACACTTGCTATTTTCCGGTCAGTACCCCAGAAGTAGTCTAGCTCAAAATACATTAGTTCCATTTGGGTGGTGGTGAATGCAAAAGATCCACTAGGGAATCCTAATAAGTCATCTAGTTCCTTATGGTTATAAGAGAACTCAATACCAAAAAGTCTGAAACTGATATATCCTTTTCTAGCTCCAAATTCGCGATCAGGTATATGAACTAAAGAGCTTAAAAACTCAAAGGTAAGCTCGTGGTAGGTGAAAAATCTAGACTTAATGTGGGATCTTTCCCATCCCAGCTGGTTAAATAGATATAAGACACTATCTAACATACCTAGGGTGTCCAAGGTTGCCTCATCATAATAAAGGGTCATAGCAATGTTTCTCTGTGACAACTCCTCAAATTTCCTCCTCTTGTTTCTTCCTCTAAAAGTAGTTTACATTAAATTTTGTGGTTGTGGTTCCATAGTAAATATTAAAGTAGGTGAAACAAATCAGAGGGAAGGAAGGTAAGGTAGAAAAGACTTTTAGAAATCTTATATCTAGTAAAGTTGTTTTTAATTCAGCACAACAGTTTTATAAAGATTTTAGAAAATGAAATAATGAAAATACAGAAAATCAATAGAAACAAAAGGAAATAAATAAAAGAAATATTAAAGTAAAATACTCAAAAAGCAATATGGTGGGTTGCCTTCCACTAAGCGTTGTTTTTAACATCATAAGCCTGACATAGTGCTTAGTAGATGATTAATCAGGGGAATTAGTGGGCAGTTCTAATAGTTTTAGACTATTCACATAGTCTCTATTTTCAATATGATGTTATCCATTTACTTTTAAACAAAAAAAACTGCGTCAACCTCCCATCAACGGACGTCCCTTCTTCTAAACAAAACAAACCGCGTCAACCTATCATCATCAACGTCTCACCATCAAACAATCATCCTCCTCTTTCAATCGCGGTTCTCCCTCTAGCTACGTGGAGAACGTCTCCCTCTCAGCAAGCTTGGGTATCGGTCTCTGTTCACTTTAGGTTCAGATTGGTGGATTTGTGTGAGATTTCGCAACGGGTCGGAGTTTCACGGTTTGTTCTTATTCTTCTCTCGGATTCGTGTCAAGTCTTTGCCTCGTCTTCTCGTTTCATCATCTTCTTCTTATTCTTCTCTGTGTTTTTTTTGTATGGGGTTGCCGTTGGTGATTTGTAGATCTGAGGCGAGGAGGTTGACGAAGGTTACGGCTATGGGTGTTGAAGAGAGATTGAGAATGTTGTGTTAAAGGTGAGATGGTTGATGAAGGAAGCATGAGTTGAGTTCTGTGAAAGGTTGTATGAAGAGAAGTGTTGAAGGTGGATTCAGGTGTTTTTGATTGTGTTGTGTGGTGTAGTTTTTTTTGTTGTTTTTGATTGTGAGAGGTTGGAACGTGAAGAGTGATGAAATGAGAGTCAAAACATGAGCCCGTTCTGCGTGTGCCCATATGCAGACCAAAAAATGGTGAGCTGCGTGAATTGTATTTTTGTGCGTTGGTTGTGAATGAGCATCTTTTACCGGTTGTACGAAATCAGTGTGAATGGTCTTGTTCTTGTTGTACATTATGTGTGTATATGGCTGAAACTTTTTTCGTTGTGACTTGGTGTAGTGGCCCCTTGCGGAATAGTGAAAATTACCGTATGTGGAAAATAATGTGTATTGGAGCGTGTGCATCAGAAGAATTGCGTGAGTGTGGGGTCACGGTGTGGAACGGAATAATCCTCAGCTGATTTTCTTTGGTTTTCTATTTTTGCTCTAAAACAAAACATACTACACCTCTCTTGTACAATTGGTTTTAAGACTTTGAAGGATGACATATAAAAAATGGATGGTGGTTCTAAAAACTAATTAATGAAATTAAGAAAAAAATTTAATGTTTTTTTTGAACAAAAGACAATGGAATTGAAAAAAAAGAACATGGCTTGGTTTTAGAGATGAATTAAGGAAAAATAATTAATGAATAAAATTTGTAATTGGTGAAATTTGGATAAAAGTAAATGGACAAAATTGGACAAAATATGGAATATGAATTTGAATGAATAACGAGTGGATATCAAAATCGAATAATGGACAGGAAATTGGCTTGAAGTATGGACAATGAATAAAACTCGAAATGAACTTGAATAAAACCCCGCCAATATTTTCCACTGATTGATTTTAGTCCAACAACCCCACTAGATCTTCTGTCAACATCCTCTGATAAGAATGAAACTCCCGAGTCACTGAATAACTTGCAATCAAAGCAACAATTTTCTGAATTAATTTGAAACCTTGTCTTGATTAATGAACTCGCACCAAGAAAAATAAATCCGCAACTGAACCATTAATGAACTGATGAACATAATTTCCTAAACCAAACCCTGCACGAGCCATTGTTTGATAATTAGGTGAAATCCATAACTCTTCATTGGATACATACACACTGTCTGAGAAATCAGCCACTGAAAAATATGACTTGCAATCGAAGCAAACTCCTGATAGTTTGACCAAGATTAGGTAAAACATCCATCTGAATTGGATTATAACCGAACAAAGACGCTTGAATCGAAAATAAAGATTTTGAGGTGTTGAGAAAGGAGAATAGCCTGAGACTTAATGAAGAAGAAAACTATAATTTGCATTTTATTGATGATGGACCAGATGACTCAGTGAACAGTTCTTGCAGACGTGAAATTCCTGAAGATCACTAATTCAGGGAAATAAACTATAATCAGTGAGAAAAGCAATGAGAGGATGATGTCGTTGATGGGTGCATAACGAAAGCCTTGAATTCCATGCTAATCCACAAATAAATGACGTGAAACCCCATGTCTTATGCACATGATATGAATTCTAAATATTAATGATCTAACGAAAATGCAAATGAGATGCAAATGAAAAATAGACAAAGATAGAAAACCAGAGGGAAAATTTAGGGTGTTACAGCTGCCCCTATTCAATCAACTGTTAATCTGAAAAGGATGAGAGCAACGACTATTAGATGTTCGAGATAAACTGTGATTGAATACCATAAAGACCCTGAAAAATTGCACTCTGCTAGAGAATGCAAGAACTGGGAAATAAACCCAACCAAATGACGCTTTGGTGACTGAAGTGGAAAGAAAGCAGACAAGCTCCTTCCAAGTGAATTGTTACGCCAGATAAGAAAATCTTAGACATACAAGTCTTCTTCAAGCAAACCTGTTACGCTAGGAACTGGACAGACGAGCCCTCTTCATGCAGACCTGTTACGCCAGGAACAGACAAACGAGCCCTCTTCACAAATTTTGCGTAGATACGTGATGATTGAGACAGACGAGTCTCCTTCAAATAAACCTGTTACGCCAGGAACGGTAAACATTTTGGCGTTTAATTTCACGGTCAGGACTTCAAACCTCTTCAACACGACCGAGTGTTGGATAAGATCAAGCGAGCACAAACAAGTTCCATAAGTCAATGATACAAACGAATATCAGACGATGATCTAAGAAACACAGACGATCGCTTCAGGCAATGATACAGACGAATATCAGCCACTGGTACAGACGAATACCAGAAACCCAACACAGATGCGCATTTGGAGTAGCAATACAGACGAGTACCTGAAATCCAACACAGACGAGCAACTGAAGTGATTATCAAATCAACACTTATGGAAATAAACCAACACCGACGAGTGTGAAGGATGATACACACGAGTATCCGAACAATGCAGACGAGCTTCAAACAGATAACAAACACAGACAAGTGATGGGGAATGCAGACGAGCAACAAGCCAATATCAAACACAGTCCGACATTGAGGAATGCAGACAAGCAAAACAACCACCAAACACGGACGAGTGTCGGGGAATGCATATGAGCAACAACAAAGTGCCCGGATTGGCAGCAAGAATGTCAATTCTGTAGGGGATAACAAGGTCAAGATGCTTTGACACTTAACGCTGGCTAGGGGGATGAATAAATGTTCGTATCATCACATTGGCCAAAAATAAATCGGCGACTTCTCTGGGGAATATTTCAATGATGGCCAAATTCCAAACATGCAACTCTGTGGGGAAATGACAATCTTCAGACTCGGCTGGTGAAGATGCTTTGTCAAATAACCCTTACTGGGAAACGAATTCTGCCAATTCTAACTCTGCGGGGAAGCAAGACTTTCAGCTGCCTGCTGGGAAAACTTCATTGTGGAAAGATAAATCCGCTTGGGGATGAGAATAATTCAGTTAGCTTTGAAGTTCTGCTGGGGATACCACCTGCTCTAACTCAGCTGGGGATGTCAACCTTCTGGCATGGTTGAGAAAAAGATTTGGCAATACTCTGCTGAGGAGAGACTTTGCTGGAGAATTAGAACAAAATAAACATAATTGTGCCCCGGGTATAGTATGACGATCGTGTTGGGAAGATATGCCAATGAAAATTGGACTTTGACTGAATGAGAATAACCAACTCCTCAGGAGGAAATCTTGTCGGCTGAAAGAAGATCCTATATGCTCGGGAAAGAAATAAACTTCCGATGCCCTGCTGGGAAAATAAATACCAGACATTCCCTGAGAATTAACACAGTGCTTCAAGCTTCTGAGTTCAACAGTTTCATATTGATTATCAAGAGTGCACAAGCATCCCTTTACTCTTCAAATTTCCTCAGACTGCATCGTCTATGAAAAAGATTGTCTTCAGAGGATTTTACAGAAGACTTGGCATCCAGGATTGCCCCAGTGTCTTCAAACTCTCGCAGAAATTTAACAGATCTTGAGATAACTGCCCCAGGTTACGTCTTGTGACGGCTCTTGCTCCACATCAGAGATAAAACAGAAACCATGCAGTATGAATATGCAATGCAAATGATGCAAGATGTAGACGTATGTTCACGATGTTGAGGATATGAAGATGCAAGCTACGGGAGCTGAAACAAGGATGGTTGGGCGCTAGGGCCAGGTTGATAGAGATTTTTGATTTTTTCTGTTTGCCAAGCAATTGGACTTTGAAGTTGAGATACCAGACGAGAACCGGTTTATTGAAAGTAGGCCAACAGACGAGAACTGATGAGCAAAGAATAAGTCGTTAGACGAGAACTGACTCCTTAGGTTCATTGTCAAACGAGAATTGACTCTGAAAACGAGCGACCACCAGACGAGAACTGGCGTTCAACAGGTTAAGTGAAAAGGTGACCAGACAAGAACTGGTTAAAAGATTCGCCTACCAGACGAGAACTGGTATTTGAAGTTGGTTTGCCAGATGAGAACTGGACTTCGAATTGGTTTGCCAGACGAGAACTGGACTTTGAAGTGTTGATAAGTTGGGGTTACGAGGCCCTAAGTGTGATACTGAAGATTGTGGGGGGAGGATGCCCGATGCCTTTATGATGCGTATGCTATATGCTCTAGCGAAGAGACATGAATATCGTATGCAAATGATTTATGCAATGCTTATGGCAAGCTAGAAAAACTCCCGAGGATGGGAAAAAAGGTCTTATGCGGAAAGGCTTTTGTGTTGAGAAGGGCGACAATGGAGAAGGTGGGTAACACGATTTCCCGACACTCATCTTGAACTCGGAGATTGCTGATATAACCTGCTCTGTGTTTCTAAAGTTGCCCCTGTCTGTTACGTCTTTGAACAGACTGCCTCTGATTATCCAATTCCTGGCATGACGGACTTTGATGTCTGAGCAGAATTGCACCTAGTGAAATCTGGAAATGTCTTGACCCGGTATGAGCGTGGAAGCGACTTGACTCATTCTGACTGAGCATTGGAAGAATTCATCCTTGGTCAACAGAAAAACCGGGTGGCCTGTGTAAACACCCAAAATTTTCCCTCACTCATTTCACCATGGCTTGTGATTCTTTTCATTTGCATAGTTCAATCATAGCATCTCATAATACATTTTTGCTTCACTGTATTGGTTCAAAGTCATATGCATCTAGGGTTTGTGATCTGAGCAATCCCTGAGCCATCTGAGCCACTCCAAAGGCCTTCAATATTCTCAAGAGGGTCCATGTATGTCAAGCATCATATTATATCCTCCCAAGTTATTGCAACCTGAGAACCCTTGTTCAAGTTATTGAGAAAAGAACAAACGGTCAGGTGGAACGAAGATTGTCAGAGGGCTTTTGACAAAATCAAGGAATACTTACAGGAGCCTCCAATCCTTATGCCTCCAGTTGAAGGAAGACCTCTAATCATGTACTTGACAGTATTAGAAGAGTCAATGGGGTGTGTGTTGGGCCAACATGACGAGTCTGGTCGAAAAGAGTATGCAATTTACTACCTAAGCAATAATTTTACCGACTGTGAACAACGTTATTCACTACTCGAGAAAACTTGCTGTGCTTTAGCGTGGGCTGCTCGCCGACTAAGGCATTATATGTTGACCCACACTACCTTATTGATCTCAAAGATGGATCCAGTCAAGTACATATTCGAGAAGCCAACACTTACCGGACGGGTTGCAAGATGGCAAATGATCCTCACGGAATATGACATTCAATACACATCTCAGAAGGCCATCAAAGGCAGTGTATTGTCTGATTATCTCGCTGAGCAACCCATTATTGATTACCATCCTATGAGATTTGACTTCCCTGATGAAGACATATTGTTCATAAAAGCAAAAGATCATGAAGAGCCTGTTCACACTGAAGGGCCTGACCCAGAAGAAGAGTGGACTATGATGTTTGACGGGGCTGTTAATATGAATGGTCGTGGTGTTGGTGCAGTACTCATTACACCTAAAGGAGTTCACATGCCTTTCTCTGCAAAACTCACCTTTAACTGCACTAACAACGAGGCTGAATACGAAGCTTGTATCATGGGTCTTGAGGAAGCCATTGACCTCAGGATCAAGACACTGACTGTATTCAGAGATTCAGCTCTGGTAATTAATCAAACCAACGACAAATGGTACACCCACCAAGATCATTTGATACCTTACCGGGATTATACAAGGAGGTTATTGACTTTCTTCACAACAGTCAAGCTTGAGTATATCCCTCGAGATGAAAATCAGTTTGCAGATGCTTTGGCTACCATTTCATCAATGATCAAAGTTCAAGCTGCCAACTTTGTGCCTCGGATTTCAGTGTCCAGACTTGACAGACCAGCATACGTGTTCTCAGCAGATATTGTTAAAGATGATAAGCCTTGGTTCCATGACATTAAGTGCTTCTTTGAGGATCAAACATACCCACCTGGGGCGTCTTCCAATGATAAGAAGACATTAAGAAGACTAGCTGGTAGTTTCTTCCTGAATACTGATGGTTCCCTGTATAAGAGAAACTTTGATATGGTACTCCTCAGGTGTGTTGATAGGGCAGAAACAGATTTGTTGATGCACGAGGTGCACGAAGAATCATTTGGTACCCATGCAGGAGGGCATGCAATGGCTAAAAAGTTGTTGAGATCAGGCTATTACTGGATCACGATGGATGCAGACTGTTGTGCCTATGCCAGAAAATGCCATAAATGCCAGATCTATGCAGATAAAGTGCATGTACCTCCCAATCCTTTGAATGTGATGTCTTCACCCTGGCCCTTTGCCATGTCGGGCATTGACATGATTGGCAATATTGAACTGAATGCTCCAAATGGCCATAGATTCATCTTGGTAGCCATTGACTATTTTACCAAGTGGGTCGAAGCAGCTTCATATGCAAATGTTACAAGGCAAGTGGTAGCCCGATTTCTGAAGAGAGATATCATCTGCCGATATAAAGTGCCCGAGCGAATCATTACTGATAATGGTTCCAACTTGAACAACAAAATGATGGCAGAACTATGCCGGGACTTCAAGATCCAACACCACAATTCTTCTCCTTACAGGCCAAAGATGAATGGCGTTGTTGATACAACTAATAAGAATATCAAGAAGATTGTGCAGAAGATGGTAGTTACCTATAAAGACTGGCATGAAATGCTACCATTTGCCTTGCATGGGTACCGTACGTCAATCAGAACATCCACTAGGGCAATACCGTATCAGCTTGTGTATGGTATGGAGGCAGTCCTACCTATTGAAGTTGAATTACCCTCTTTACGGGTACTGATGGATGTTAAATTGAACGAAGCAGAATGGGTCCGATCCCGATACGAACACCTGAATCTGATTGAAGAAAAGAGATTAGCTGCAATCTATCATGGGCAATTATATCAGAAGATAATGAAGAAAGCCTTCGATCAGAAAGTCAGGCTTCGAGAATACTAAGTGGGAGATCTTGTGCTGAAAAGACTCCTTCCTCCTCATACAGACCACAGGGGCAAGTGGACTCCGAATTATGATGGTCCGTTCATAGTAAAGAAAGTTTTCTCTGGTGGAGCACTGATGCTCAATACTATGGATGGTGAAGACTTCATGTCCCCTGTGAATTCAGATGAAGTTAAAAAATACTTCGCATAAAATGACCCGCTGGACATAAAAACAGAATGTAAGTCCAGGCAAAAATAGGGCATCCCGGCAAGTCAAAAACAGAATAAAAGACTTGGGCAAAAATAAGGGAAAATAAATAAAAAATGTACACCCGCTGAGTTGAAAAGCCGCATTGGACAACTCAGGCCAAAGTGGGTATCCCAGTGGATTGAAAACCCGAAAAGGCGATTCACGCAAAATAAGGGAATGGGCGAACAACTGCATTCCGAATTCGTCTGTATTGCTTACAACATGGCGAGCTTCAAAAGGTTCGAGCATCGGTCAGAATCAGCCTTCTTTAGAAAGAAAGATGAAAAGAACGTCAATGTCATACAATTCATAGCAAAAAGGAAGCTCCTTGAAGCGTCATCAACATTGCCAGCATCTTTTTGTTTCTCAATTTGTAACAATCTCCTCATTTCAGGGGATTTGTTTCTTTGACTGTATTTGCCCATTCAGGGGCGCATAAATTAATAAAATCAGATTTCCCGTCACACTTTGTCGCGTACATTTTATTTTCGTTTGCAAAAATGTCCGATGTCCTCATAATATGGATTGCATAAGTACAGATGCACCTTTTCTAAATCACATGCTTACAGGAAATATATTACTCACGGGAGTGTCTAAATTCCTATGAGGGAATCCAGTAGGGGATACCTCGGAGTACTTGTACATTTTCTTTGTCTTTACATGATTGCAGGTGCTCAAAGCGCAACATGGGGCATGAAAGCTTCTCCCCAGCAAGCTGCCAAATCATTACTTACTCGGCACGTCTTCCAAATAGCACCAGAGATGCTTTATCCCCAGCTGAGTTGCCAGTCGTCATTCCTCCTCAACCAAGTGCTAGACAGGGAACCATCTCCCCGCAGAGCCCTAACCTCTATCCAGAAGAGCAATGCCTGAGGATTTCACAACAGAGTGACGAAAGCTTCTATGGATCCCAGCTGGGTACCCCATCACCAAGAATAGGTCTATCAGTGACCTATTTCCCCAAGCAGAGTCATATATATCAGATCTACCAATGATCTCATCCCCAGCTGGGATATCCACTTCAGACAGATCAGTCGGAGATCTCCACAGCAACGGGATCCGAATCCCGGATCGGTACTTTTGCATAATCATAGCATTCACATCATATTTTCCCCAGAGTGTAGCATTCCGTCTAATACGGGGCATTGCGGAGAAAGTCAAACATATTGCATAATCATAAGCCGTGTTCTGAATCAAACAGCTGTGTATACCAACACTCCATTTTCAAATATACAAAATGTCTCTCAAATTCCTCGGCAGAAAGCCGAAGCATCCTCTTTGCACTCATAAATACAGATACATACTCTTTGGCACTCGTCCGTGTCATCATTCCCCAGTAAGGTCGCCTGAACGTCCTCTACGGACAGATACATATGTATACACTTCCCTGACACCCATCCGTGTCACCTTCCCCAGCATAGTTGTCTAAATACTTGTTTACAATACACTTCTTCCGACACCCGTCCGTGTCGTGCTCTCCCCAGCAAGTTGAACACTCGTATGTGTCTCACCCATGTTTACTTATTTCGAATACTCGTCTGTATCTCGTATATACCACTTAAATCCCCTCAGAGTCGACACTCGTCCATGATCTTTGTTAACTAGTTGATACTCGTCCGTATCATCATCTCTGAACATGCGTCAAGCGTTTGTTTCTACCGATACTCGTCCGTATCATAGTCTTAAGGATGCTCGTCCGCATCTTTAATCTATACACCGTGTCAGACACTTATGTCTTTGCCTCCTTGAAATTAGACACTCGTCTGTGTCTACCATTCTCCAGAAGAATTCCTGGCAAGTCTTGATAAACTATTTCCTTTCTATCTGACATTCGTCCTATGTCATGATATTTCCGGCAGCCGTACCCTGCCAGGTGATCGTCCTTCACCTTTTTGATGATCGTCCTTCATCATCCCTAGCGGAGTCTCTATTCATTATAACCCCTTCCTATCCGACATTCGTCCTATGTCGTGATATTTTTAGCAGCCGTCCCCTACTAGGTGATCGTCCTTCACCTCTTGATGATCGTCCTTCATCATTTTATCCGATGGCCGTCCCCATCGTTGATTCTGTTATCTGACATTCGTCCTATGTCATGATAAACCCCGAGAGCAGCCGTCCCCTGCTAGGTGATCGTCCTTCACCTCTTGATGATCGTCCTTCATCATTTTATCCGATGGCCATCCCCATCGTTGATTCTGTTATCTGACATTCGTCCTATGTCATGATAAACCCCGAGAGTAGCCGTACCCTGCTAGGTGATCGTCCTTCACCTCTTGATGATCGTCCTTCATCATTTTATCCGATGGCCATCCCCATCGTCGACCTTTTCATCCGACATTCGTCCTATGTCGTGATACTTTCGGCAATCGTACCTTGCCAGGTGATCGTCCTTCACCTTAGATGACCGTCCCTCATCTTACCCCCAACAGAACAGCCGTACCCTGCCAGGTGATCGTCCTTCACCTTTGATGACCGTTCCTCAGCATTTATTTCATTAACCCGATGGTCGTCCCCATCATTTACCTTTAATCCCCAGAGAGTCTTATAAATTTATTGATGGTCGTCCCCACCATAATCTCTTTGTTTCCCCAGCATGTCGGCCGTCACCGTCATTGCTTTATCCCCAGCAGTCGTCCTCTGCTCGACGGTCGTCCTTCGTCACCCGCACTTTATAATCATACTTTAATCCCTTTTTACAATCTATATTCCTTTTCTTCTTCATTCAGTGAGTGCAAATTTTGGACTGTCTTTGGTATTTAACCACAAGTTATCTTGTTTGTCTGTTAAGCCGTCGCTTACATCCTATGCAGTTAACTTATGTTTGAATAGAGGCACCTGTAAACACCCCAAATTTGCCCTCACTCATTTCACCATGGCTTGTGATTCTTTTCATTTGCATAGTTCAATCATAGCATCTCATATTTCATTTTTGCTTCACTGCATTGGTTCAAAGTCATCTGCATCTAGGGTTTGTGATCTGAGCAATCCCTGAGCCATCTGAGCCACTCCAAAGGCCTTCAATCATCTCAAGAGGGTCCATGTATGTCAAGCATCATATTATATCCTCCCAAGATCAAGGAAGCCGGAAAATCACAAGAACTGAGAAAGGCATGGAAGCAGAGCCAGGTTTAACTGCACAGATGACCTAAAATTAGGGTTTTGGTTTCAGAGGCCATAACTCCAAATTTATTGGTCATTCTTGTTTCTATTGGTCTCTATATGATATGAGGATCATGCATACCAATTTTCATGGAGAAATTCAATGGGGAAGGCATCTGATCAAAAGATGACTTCTTGAGCAAGTCAGTGCAAAATCAGGGCATCTGAGGCCCCCAATCATCCAACCAAAGGGTATTCTCCATCATTTTGGATATGTATGATCTTTATTTGATCTTAGAAGATTTTAGAAGTTCACAAAATTGAAGGATTTCAAGCCATTTGCAAAGTTGCCATTTTGGGAAAGTGACTTGTAATGTAAACTTGCCATTTTGGGAAAGTTTTTCAACCTCCTCTTTTTGATCCAAAAATGCTCCAAATGAAAAATCTTTGGTCATGAAAGTTGTAGATTGGATCCTCCCATTTTCAAAAAGTACAAGAACTCATTCTAATTCATTTTAGAACAAAAGTTATGGCCTTGCAAAGTTGGGAAAAATCATGAAATTTTACTTATGCACCAAAAAGGGAAACTTGCAAAAACCCTTGCCAAACCAATTTGTAACTTCAAAGTGACTTCTAAGTATTACATAAACATAAAACATGACCTAAAACTCATAATGGCCCAAAGAATCACTCATTTTCATGCCTTGGTCTTTAAGAAATTCAAAAGGGGCCAAAACTCCATGAATTTGCAAAATGATCCAAAGCTTCTCATCCACTTGCCACAGCTCACAAAATCTGATTTCATGACACTCCTTGATCCTTGCTGTGCAGGACACCCCATTGTCCTAGGCCTGCCATGACCCATACCTCAAGTACACCAACTTTTGACATTTTGGCAACTTGCCCATACCAATCAACATAGGCCAACACCCACTCTCTGACCTATCACACTTCTTTATGTGGATCAAAACCAAACAAAAGCACAACACAACACAGCCTGAAACTTCAAGAACTCAGCACACTCCAAAATCCCCAAATTTGCAAAAGCCTTCGAATCTCTTGATTCAACCATCAAACCTTCAAGTTTCTTTCACCATTCAACTCACCATGATCCACTAATCATTTCCCACCTTTCATTTGGCCCTAAAACCTTCACAATCAGAAATACGATTTTCACATTTCACAAACTGAACTTCTGCCATTTTCATTTTGAGGCCATATAAACTCCAACTAAGCATCACAAACACTTGGGGAGGATCATTGGAGCTTGTTTGAATCAAAGAACTGGCCAGAAAGCACCATTTTCGAAAGCTTCAGTTCAGGTATCATCAAGAACAATTTTTCCATAAACGTGTTTTTAAGTTGCTAATTGGTTCTCCATGATTCACTGATGATTCTGATATGTTTAGTTTTGAAAATGGTCAAGTATTAAGCATGTATTGTATCTCTGAAACTTTCTGCGTTTTTTCCCGTTTGGCTTTGATTCTTGATCTTGAGTGAAAATAAATGAGTTTTAGGGCTGGATTCATGTTTAGGGTTGCAAGATGTTTGATTCTGGAGAGTTAGAGAGCTTAGGGTTGCGTATTGAGTGAGATTGAAGAAATGGATGGCCGGAGAAGATGACCGGAACACTGTTCCGGTCACCTGAAAGTGATTAGGGCATCAGATTAGGGTCTAATCATAATTAGCATAGTTTGAATTCTGGCCATTGGATAGCGCGCGAAGTCAATTCCCTCCCTTTTAAGTTTGAACCTGGGCCCTTGGATCAGCTGACTTTCTCATTTATTCATTTAATTCATTTTTATTTCATTTGTTTTGTATTTAATTTCTACGAATTTTTAAAAATAGTAACATACATCAAAAAATTCTGAAAATTTTTATCAAATATTTTATTAATTTTCAGAACCCAAAAATATTTTTATTTTTATTTTTTGCATGAAAAATTATTTTTAAATCATTTAAATGTTTATTTTTAATTAGTTAATGGAAATTAATTAATTAAAAATGCATTTAGGTATTTAAAAATCACAAAAAAATTCACATTGCATTTTAATACATTTAGAAACATTATCAAACTCTTCAAACAAAATTCTTTTTGGTTCTTGACCTATTTTGACATTTTTCTTTGGAATTAAAGTTCTTAAAAGGCAATATTTTTGTTCTAACTTAGAAAAATTCATTCTGCCTAACCATGAAGAGTTTGATGCTGGTTCTTTTTGCATTGCATTCTTCATAGCAAGTAGTTTCTAGGATAAAATTGTTTTGAATTTATCTTCCATTTTCAATTTGATGTGCATTTTTCCTTTTGAGGTGCCTTAAAACCCTAGCAAGCTTGAGAAAATCATAACTTCCATTAGGTTAAGATTTGGGTCTCCTCCTTTGGACAGTGAACTTGTGTAGGGTTAGGGTTCCTTTGATCCCATTTTCAATTTTTTTTATCATGTCATTTGCTTCTGGTTTTGATTTTTGTATTGCATGTTATGTATAAACCCTAATTTTTGCTTTCATTTGCATTCATCTCTCATTTGCTTGCATACATGAACTTGCCATGAGATTTTGTGCATCCACATGACATATGAGACATCTTAGGACATATTAGAATCATGTTTGATCATTGCATCATTCATTTTCCATGTTATGCATTCATTCCATTTCATAAACTTTCATGAACTTTTATGGTTCAAAGCATGTTTCATTTGCATCCTCATCCTTGTATGATCATCCACAATCCTTGACATGTGTTTGCATCATCTCTTAGCATCATTAACATCATGTTTATGCTTCTGACTTTGGTTTCCATCATTGCATCTCATCTCATTTTCATGTCATCTCATTTTCTTGTTGCTAACTTTTCAGGTGGTAAGTGTCTGAGAAGTGAATTTGCCTTCACTTCTCACAATCTCTTCTCATCTCTCTTATGCATTCATTGCTGCATTTTACTTTTGTATTAGAGTGAGCTTGCTCATTCATGCTCCTTCCCCTCTTTCTTTCTTCAAGCAGCTTATCTTCTTAAGTGAAGTAAGTTGTCTTGCTTCTTCTGCCTCTTCCTCCTTTCATCTGTTTCTTCCTTGGTGGCTTTCCCTTGAAGATCTTTTGCAAGCCTCATAAACCCTAGGAATACCCAAGCATGATAACAATTAGGGTTTGATTAGTCCCCCTTTAGTTTTACCTTTGTGTCATCTTTGAGTCTTCTCTTCTCATCTCATAATCAAGGACTAAACCTTAAAGGTTTTAAGGCTTTGTGATTAAGCTTATGCCTGCATCCTTCTATTAGGATGGAGTGTCTAACTTTAATCCTAAGTGTTAAACCCTTAATGTGTTTAAATCCTTTAATCAATCCATCTAATAATCATTAAGACATCAAGCTTGTAACTTGGGCCTTGCATTAGGGTTCTAATTCTTCCTTAATTGGTTAAGAAGGACTAACCCTAGTGTTAATGGACAAGTCCCCCTCAAGTTGTCTTACAAACCATAAAATTCACTTCTTAATCTTACCATTAACTAAAACCCACTTTAATAAAGGCTTTGTTATGTCATGAGGTTAATCCCTAATCATGGATTAAGTTAAGGAGCCTTCCTCAGCTTAAATGTTCTCATCTATTATCCTTCTATTAGGATGGTGTAATGGGTCCATTAAATCTTTGATTATGGCTTAAACTCATTACTTAACACTAAACAAAAACATATAAACAATTACAAGTAGGTTAATGATCTTAATCCTACATCATGGTGATTAAGTGAGAGATGTTTACTTCACACTTAAGGTATTCTCATTACCCCTAATCAGAGGGAAGATGTGATGAGTTTACTAACCCCTTGGTTTAGGCTTAAGCTCATTAACTTATGACAAACACCAAAAACAATAAAAGACTGAAAACACAAAAAAATAAACAATAATCGTCTCCTCTGGGATTCTTTTCTCATCTAATTCACTCACAAGCAAGAACTTGCTTCTTCCGTCTAATGCAAGATAGTTTGCACCTGAGCCAGACAGGTCATACACTTGAGCATAGACAAGTAAGCAGTTCATAAGTCAATTTATCTTTCAGTCTCTTTGAGTCGAACTACGGTGTTCTGACTTCCTCATTGCACGAGAGGATACGTAGGCATAACTTAACAAGTTATCGAACAAAAGTCTCTGTATATTCACCCTCCTTCCATCATTATTCTTTGAGCCTCTTTATCTTGAGCATTTCACTCTTGTTCTTACACTGACACTTCCCTTATACACTTCACATTTCCTTTATACTGACACTTGCATTCTTTCCAGCTTTGATACACAGATTGCACTGACACTACCCCTTTGAAACACAAATCTTTCAAGCGTGGATCCCGTCGAGTACGGCAGACAATCTGGGTGCTAATACCTTACCAGGTTGTAACCAACCCCCTTTCTCAGTTTCTCTGGTTCGCGACCGTCTTATCCATCTTTTCTTAGGTTTATGCAGCATTACCTTTCCTTCGGGATAAAAATGCCTAGCTGGCGACTCTATTCATTTCCTTCTCCTTTCGCCGACTGTTCGCGTCTGTACCCCTCTTGACCTGGGTGTCATTTGGTGGGAGCGACAGCCTGCCCCTGTTTGGTAGATTCAACTCTGATTAACTGACTTCGAATGATGTTCCTCAATCCACTGATGCTTGGGAACCGCTTTTACCCTGAAAAACTCCTTGGTCGACAAAACCACTGGATAACTTGCCCCTGATCCATAGGCCTACACGATGCTCTTGATTCTAGTCATCATTGTTGAATAATCAAATTCTCTCATGATTGCTCTTTGTAGGAATTCCCCTGATGTCACAGACTAACTTGCAATTAAAACTGTTCATTTACAAATGCTAATTTCAATGTGATGTTCATGCAAGTTTTGAAAATTTCTTTATTTGGATGTTGTGACAGTGTGTGACAGATGGATGATTAATCCAAACGTAATGATGAGTTAGCAAATGTATCTGTTTCAATTAGGACTTTCAAGGGTTATGACGTGGTCTTGTTCACGGTTTTAGAAAGAAGTTTTAAGGCTCAAAATGTATCTGTTCCCACCCATTCTCCTTGATGTTCTCCAGTCCTATATTTAGCTAATTCGGACTAAGCGCTCGCCTCTCGAAAGGGTTTTGTAATGGTTGAGGAACCAATGACGTTGACGGTTTACGCACCAATGAGGTTTCTTGGAGTAACAGTCACCCCTTCTGACTTTGTATCTGTAGTCACACGACTTTGTTCTCATGGAATTTTTTTTTCTTTTTGATATTTTTTTACTCCCTAATTTTTTCCTGGACTGAATATATATATTTTTTTTTTCAATTTTTCCGATTTTGAAGTCCAGCGGGATGCCCTAACTTTTGCCAAAGTCATTTGTTTTCACTTTTTTTTTGACTTAGCGGGCTTTTATTTCTCTCTCTCTTTTTTTGCTTTGATTTTTGTTTGAACAAATCGTGTGACACTGGTTTGTCTGTCTTGCCTAAAATGGTTGTGACTGTCTCATTTCTTTGTTGGTGAGGGGAAACCATTGTGGTTTCACGTCCCTTGACCTCTTGAGGTGTGATGAATAAAAGGTAATGGATCCTCGGATGCACACTCCTTTGGAAATTTGAACGCTCGGTCAAACTAACTGATAACTACCCTGCACCGGGTTTAATGTGAGGGTTTTTTCGTTCAGAAAAGAAACTCCTACTTCAAGGCTCAAAGGGGTTTACGAGGGTCTATCTCCCTTATATCTCCGGTGTTTGGGAATTAAAGCAATGCCTGTACATCGTCAACAGGTTCTACTCTGAAAGCATACCTTCAACAATTATGGGTATTCAGTTGTCATCATCCTCCCTCAAACCTGCTAAACAACAGTGAAATAAATGGGAAGTAAGTGGATGCAAAAAAAAATTTTTTTTTCAATGCAAGTAAAGAAAAATGAGCGAATGCGAAATCAATGAATCAAAAAGTGCAAGATCGCTACATTAACATTACTATTCAAAAAGACAATGCTTAAAAGACAAGTAGCTACTAACAGGAAAGAAACTACAATGCAAATGATAAAAAGGATATAATGATCTCCAATTCTAATGACATCTTCTTGTCCCTTCCATTGAAAACAATAGACGCTCCTTTGAAGTCTTCGGACTCAATCAGGTGAGAGGTTGATGTGCACAACCAAGCTTCCTTCT
This sequence comes from Lathyrus aphaca, assembly GCA_963966055.1. NCBI lineage: Eukaryota > Viridiplantae > Streptophyta > Magnoliopsida > Fabales > Fabaceae > Lathyrus > Lathyrus aphaca. The sequence goes on from OZ014524.1 coordinate 297,213,119, forward strand.
GGAAAGGATATGTAGCCCTTGTCGATCAACTGTTGTACTTTGGCTTGAAAAGCTTTGCAATCTTCAGTTGAATGCCTCATTGATCCACCATGATACCCACATTTCTCATGAGGATTGTACTCTGGAGGGTACGACTCTGGAAACGGCTTGAGAGGCTTGGGAACCACCAAAGAGCTCTGAATTAAATGTGGCAAAAGTTCACTATACGCAATGGGAACTGGATGAAGAGGAGCATTCCTTCTTTCCAGATTGTTGCGAGGCCTAGGTTGGCTCTGAAGTTGATTCTGAGGTCTTCGACCATGAGCTTGCAGATTTGGACGAGGAGGAGTCCAGGGTTTTTGATATGGTGCTCTGAGCATCGCTTGTTGTCCATAAGAGTAACCAGACCTAGGAAAAGATGATCGCTGAGAAGATGTTGGTCCAGAATGTTCAATATTTGCCATGATTGCACTGACGTTATACCCTTCTTCCCCTTGGAGGCTAACAAAAGATTCATCTTCACTAGCTGGGATGTTCAAAGAGTACTGGATCTTTCCACTTTTGAGCAGACTCTCGATGCGTACTCCAACTATCATCAAATCAGTGAAGCTTAACATCCCAATGCTACTCATTCTATCCAAATACGGACCTTGCAACGTGCCCACGAACAGGTCAACTAATTCTCTGTCTGAAAGTGGTGGTTGCACTTGTACCTTCATCTATGCACCAAAGGATTTCTATTTGGAAAGTAGATGCATAGTGGAAAATATAGAGGCGGACCAAATTTATTTCATGACTAACGAAAACCATGTCGACCGCCTCAGTTTCGACAAAAACTTGCCTCATATACCCCCATGTAGCCCAACCAACTTCGACCTCAGAAAAACTGACAACGCTTACTACTCCATGTACTGTCACCCTATGTATGGTTTCCAGTGGGACAAGGAAGTTGTTGATGAATCAAACTATATATGGGGAACTGCCCATATAGAACCAACTGGGTGCGGAAGTGAATTTGAATACTATGACTGAAGCATTCGCGTTAGAAATAATTATGGCTTACATAGCCGAAAACATACTGAAAGCAGCACTTGAAGCCAGAGTAAAATTCATGGTCGTCGAAGCCAATCAGAGCAAATCCAACCAACAATGTCTAAAAGAAGACGTTGAGAAAAATAGTGAAAACATTCAAATAGGCGAATGGCAAGACCAAAAGCTTGACGCCATTTATGATGATGAGCCTTTGGGGTTCGAACAAGATCCAATGATGACCAACATGAAGATGGTGGCACAAGACCCATTGGAAGAAATAGACTTGGGACAGGGGGCAGAAAAAAGGCCAACTTACATAAGTGCCAAGATGGACCCTCAGTTCAAGGTCGAAATAGTCCAGTTGTTGCGTGAATACAAAGATTTCTTTGCATGGGACTATGATGAAATGCTTGGTTTAGACAGAAGCGTGGTCAAATTGAAGCTGCCAATACTGGAGGGAAAGAAGCCAATGAAGCAAGCCCCAAGATGTTTCGCACCAGAAGTTCTATCAAAAATAAAAGAAGAGGTCGAAAGACTTCTGAAATGCAAATTCATCCGCACGGCCAGGTATGTCGATTGGATTGCAAACATAGTTCATGTAATAAAGAAAAATGGCAAAATTAGGGTATATATTGATTTTCAAGACTTAAATTCAGCCACCCCAAAAGATGAATACCCCATGCCAGTTGCAGAAATGCTTGTAGATTTGGCAGCATGCCATGAGTACTTAAGTATGTTAGACGGATACTCTGGTTATAATCAAATCTTTATTACCAAAGAAGATGTTCCTAAGACAGCTTTCCGTTGTTTTGGGGCAATAGGAACTTATGAATGGATAATGATGTCTTTCGGCTTAAAAAATGCTTGAGCAACTTATCAACGTGCTATGAATTCAATTTTTCACGATTATATTGAAACTTTCATGCAGATTTACATTGATGATATTATGATTAAGTCTGTTTCAGGAAAAAGTCATATAGACCATCTTTGACAGTCTTTTGAGAGAATGAGGAAGTTTGGTTTAAAGATGAATCCTTTAAAATGTATTTTGGGTGTGCAAGCGGGTGACTTTTTAGGCTTTGTGGTTCACAAAAAAGGGATCGAAATCCATGAAAACAAAGCCAAGGCCATAATGGAAGCGAAAGCGCCATTAACAAAGAAGTAATTGCAGTCTCTGCTAGGGAAAATTAACTTTCTCTGAAGGTTCATCTCTAACCTTAGTGGAAAATGCAGGCCTTCTCACCTCTGCTTCGACTGAAGAAGGAAGATTTCGCCTGGGGGCAAGAGCAGCAAGCTGCTTTCGATCTGATTAAAGGATACATCTTCAGCCCTCCAATCTTGATACCTCCTTGTAGAAAAAGAAGCATGAGATTATAAATTTCGGCATCAGATAAAACACTAGGAAGCATGTTGTGTCAAGAAGACGAAAATGGCGTCGAAAGGGCCATTTACTACCTCAGCAGGGTCCTGAATGATGCCGAAACTAGATATAGTGTTATAGAAAAAGTTATGTTTATGTGTATACTTTTCCTGTATGAAGTTGAAACACTATATAAAATTTGTTGATGTATATGTATCTTCTCATTTTGACATAATAAAGTATATGTTATCTAAATCTATTTTACATAGTAGAATAGGGAAGTAGGCTTTAGCATTAATAGAATATTCCCTAAAATATTTGCCTTTAAAGGCTGTTAAGGGACAAGTGGTCGTTGACTTCATAACAGACCATGCCATAAATGAAAATGGGATAGAGTATGTCAAAATGGAACCTTGGAAATTATATTTTGATGGATCCAGTCACAAGAATGGAACTGGCATTGGAATACTGATTATTTCTCCTAAAAAAATTCCAACAAAATTCAAGTACATAGTTGAAGGCTTGTGTTCAAATAATGAAGCAGAATACGAAGCTTTAATTGCTGGACTTGAAAATCGTGTTGGAATTGGGGGCAACAAGAGTCGAAATAATGGGTGACTCTGAATTAGTAGTAAAACAGTTGACTAAAGAATATAAATGTGTAAAAGAGAATTTGATTATGTACTTCGTCATAGCCAACAAACTTCTTAAAAAATTCGATAATGTGGAAATCAAACATATACCCAGGATGGAGAATCAAGAGGTGAATGACCTTGCCCAAATAGCATCTAGTTATAAGGTGTCGAAAGAAAACCTAGAGAAGGCTATTGAAGTTAGAGGAAGAGTTGTGTCCACCTAGTTGTCTCCATCAGATTTGGAAACAATAAAGTTAGGGTATGGTGACAAAGAAAACTTTGAAATTTTCAACATAGATGACTCAAGAGTTGGAGATTGGAGAAAGCCCGTCAAGGAGTATCTACGAGACCCAAATATGAGGGACGAAAGGAAAGTTAAGTACAAAGCTTTAAGCAATGTAATTTTTGGAAATGAGCTTTTCAAGAAAACCTCAGAAGGGGTTTTGTTAAAATGCTTAGACGAAGAAAAGGCTTATGTGGCTTTGTCAAACTACATAGTGGAATCTGTGGTGCACATCAAGTAGGACATAAAATGAAATGGTTGTTGTTTCGACAGGGAATGTACTGGCCAACAATGCTGAAATACTGTATTGATTTCTCCAAAGGATGTCAAGAATGCCAATTGCATGCAGGCATACCACACGTTTCTGCAAGTGAATTTCATTCGATTGTGAAGCCTTGTCTAGTCATGGGTTGGGCTTTAGACCTAATTGGTGAAATTCGACCAGCTTCTTCAAAGGGACTAAAATACATTCTTGTTGGAATAGATTATTTTACTAAATGGATTGAAGTTATACCTTTGGTAAATGTAGACCAATAAACAGTCATCTAATTTATTCAACGACATATAATTTATAGGTTTAGAATTCCAGAAGCAATAACCACAGATCAAGGATCAGTGTTTACTGGAAAGAACATGCAAGCATTTGCAAAAGAAGTAGGATTCAAACTCCCTACTTCGACACCTTACTACGCTCAGGCGAATGGACAAGTTGAAGTAGCTAATAAAGTGGTAATCAACTTGATTAAAAAGCATGTGCGTAAAAAACCTAAGAATTGGCATAAGACTTTAGATCAAGCTTTATGGGCTTGTCGAACGTCTCCCAAAGAGGCTACGAACTTAACCCCATTTAGGCTGACTTATGGTCATGATGCAGTCTTGCTAGTCGAAATTTATTTACAGTCGATTCAAATCTAGAGGCATCATGAAATTCCATTAGATGTATATTGGAATATGATGATGGACGAATTGGTTGATTTAGATGAAGAAAGATTGCATGCACTGGATTTGTTAAAAAGGCAAAAAGAAAGACTTGAAAAGTTTTATAATAAAAAAAGAAAGCATAAAATTATTTTTATTAGTGATCTGGTTTGGAAGGTAATTCTTCCTATGGATCGAAAAGATATAGCATTGGGAAAGTGGTCCCCTAAATGGGAAGGACCTTTCCAAGTTTTGAAATGTTTTTCGAACGGCGCATATGAAATCGGAGAAATATGGAAAGACGAAAGAATATTCAAAATAAATGGAAAGTACTTAAAAAGGTACAAACCAATATTGCAAGAAGTAAAAATAGCCAAATAGTAAAATATGCAACTGTTGTGACAACAACTCTGAGCATAACATATGTACACACTCTTTCTCCCCCTTTTAAGCCAAACCTTGGCAAACACAACCCTCACAGCACCATACCCATGAATGATTCATCCAAACACAAAAGAACCCCATTAGAAGGAAAGATGAAAGGATGAAAAACAATTAAAACTCACATGCTGGAGGAGGAGGAAATACGCTTCTATAAATAGGGAGCCAAGGCATAGATAGTAATGACCTATCCTTGAAAAAGAAACATTATTGGTCCAAGATCTTTATGATAGGAGCAAAAAGTTCTACACCATTCAATGTGGAGAAAAAACTGATCTTGACCAGTTGACTAGTTCTCCCAAAACAAACGGCCCAATAATAAACATGCATGAAATCCCGGTGTTTCACATTTTTCTGCTAGCACCGTCCATAAACACTCCCAAAAAGAGAACAAAACACACATGTTATGAAACATGTTCTGACATGCAACCATATACTGTCTGCTAGCAGTGCAACAGTGTGGTTCATAACCCTTGAAGAATCCAACATAAACTGCAGATAGCAGCTTTAGTCCATAAGTCTATTGGATACTCAGGACACTCCTCATTTGGATCATAAGGACATGCACACCACAACCACTAAGTAATAAAAATTAATCAGGAAAACATACTTAGTAGCACATGTCACAACATGATGTGTAACATCATAAAACCCGGTTAAGGTATTACTCCCCCTTAACTCCACAAAATCAGCTGCACAGAATTATAACATACTCCCCCTATCAAGGATACTCCATGCTTCTTTGTACTATGATGAAAGGAAAACATAATACCCATCTTCATGTCTTCAAGAGCTCACCCTCTGTTAAATTCCCAATGAACATATTCACTTCTTGTACCAAAGCATACTTGATCCCTTCTAAGTTTATTGTTACCACAAACTACATAAGTTGAACATCTTCTGCACACAAGTTCTTGAAACTGGCCCAACATAATATCTTTACATTCCTTTAGCCATACAATCCAAACAAACCACATTCAAACTAATTCTGAAATTATAAAGAATGTCCATAAACAGACTTCCAAGTAATCAATACCTGATCTACTTCAGTCTCTTCTACATGTTTCTTCCAATACAGATCATCTACTTCATCATTCTCCCTTATGATTAGGTAGGCTAAGAATAGAAACCATGTAGTCAAATACCAAAGGTAATGTACTAACACTTATTTAGAACATTTTCCACACACCAAGACCTTATCACCATGATCCTATATGTGCTCCACCAACTGGACTTATTATAGCATAGTATTCCAAGAGCTGAAAATCTTCGACGGCACTGTGCCACCAGCTAGAATCAGAAATCCAGAAAGAGAGATAAAATGTCACCCACCTTCAAGAATAACAAATCTCCTTAAGTCTTCAACTCATCACTTTTCTGACCAAGAGCAATTTGTTCCAAGACAATCCTTAAGAACAACTAACTGCCACACACTGATTATCTTGATTATTCGAATTCACTATAGAGATCAACCAATTGCCACAGTTTGATCACCTCCTTTATGAATCCTCATATGAAAAATCCAATTGCCACACTTGTCTTCTTCACGTTTATCAGAAATCTTCCAAAGATATCCTGATCAATGAAGTTAATCTTCACCAAGCTGTCAAGATAACAGGCCTTATGAAGCATCCAATCCTTGTAGATCATTCTATCTTAAATTGATGTGTCACTCCACCAATTAGATTCTGATGTTGAACTAGATGTTTGAACATTGTTAGTCCACATCTAGCTGTTAAATTCAGCTCCTTCTTCTGCCACTTGAAAGAACCTCCTTCCTTTATAGAACAAGAGTTCCATGCTCTCATAGACTTGATTTATCCACCAAGTTTGAGTAAACAACCTCCATTTTGTTGGTTTTGCAGAAAATCCTACCAATATCACATATTGATGAGAAACTTCCATTGTTTTTCTACAAAGTCTTCAAACTTGCCACTGTCTGAATCTTCAGAAGGGATAGTTCAGAACTACACCTTGCATTAATACCAAAGATGACATTTTTTCCTAAGTAAAGCAATCTTCACAAAGTCCTAATGATTTATCAATAATAACTTCATGATTATAAACACCTTCCTTGTCAAGGGAAGAACAAAATTCCAGCTGCATCCACCAAAACCAGTCTGCACTCATGCACCAAAACACCACAGATAGCGCTACTTAACTCCCCCTTACATGAACAACTAGAGCTCCTTTTTTATGATGAGCATTAATTACTCAGTACACTTTCTGAATCGTGAGATTCAGACTGCAGATATGCATACTTCACAAATAAATACTAAGTCTCGCGTCTAAGTATCCACCTTTATGCATCATAACAACAATAGACAAATACCAAGTCTCCCGTCAAGGTATTTACTAATGGTCAGACAAGATCACCTTCTCTCACAAGGTTGAACATGTAATCTGAGTTCTTCTTCTTCTGTAGAAATCTGACACTTTCTAAGATGATGTTCTAACATCCGTTCATACATCAATATCGTTCACATAAGTCTCCACACAAATCATAAGCATGGAAACACAGGGGGAATCAACCATCAACAATTGATCAAGCTACCAAAACACAGACATAAGCAGCATCTGGGACACTTCCAAAGACTTCTTCTTCAGACCCAGTATTCTGATTGTCTGATTTGAGATGTCTTCACATACAATATAGCTATTGATTAGCTATATCCACATTAGTCAAATCCACCAATTGATACAGCTTGACCTTCATGTACAAGGAGTCTCTCTGAAGTAATCCTCCTTGAAGCTCAGGTACTTCACTCATGCAGCAAGGACCGGAAATAAAGTGTCCTCAGGAGAAAACACGTGTTGATCACTCCTTGATCAACACCCATAGCTAAGAAAAGTTACAGGGCCAGAACCTCCTTAGACACACCATACAGATGCCTCCTCTTCCAGATCAGGAGTAGGTTCTAAACACTTGTGAAATAAACACAATAGTTTAGCACCCAAGCATCTATATAGCCATTCCTTGGACAACAAAATCATGCCTAATTCTGACGTGATGTTCTATCATGGGATAAAACATCATTCCAAAAATCACAAAGATATCTACAAACAGAAGATAGGTCTGTTAATAATAGTCTTCAGATCTCCAAACAACCACTTCTCTTCACAGTGCCTTAAGTGGACTTGAAAAAAGAGTCTACAAGTATCATTAGCACAGTTGACAGAAGCAGATAGACATTTATCCCCAACACCATAGGATATATTGATAACGAGAAATCGTATCACATTATTACTATATTTTTAGTCTGTTTTATCGTACATTGATCCTTTTAACTCCCGATTGTTTGAGTTTTTTATGTCACATTGCAGGTATAACATGTCTAAAGCCAAATTATGAGAAAAATATCAAATGAACCAAATCTAGCATGAAAAGAAGATCAAGAGATCAATTCTGCTAAAGTCTGCATTTTTTGTTGCTCTCACGGTCGTCACAACTTCCTCACGACCGTGACGCGCCAATTAGAGGTCTCACGGCCGTTACTCCAATGTCACGACCGTGACGCGCTTAATTGAAGAAATCTGACCATTACACCATGTCACGAACATGACAAGAAAAAGTTATTAAATTTGTTTGAATTTAATTGAGAACGTGCAACGAGTCTTCAGAGACTCCTACTTTCCCTCAACTGCAGCAACACCCAGTACACCACTTCTCCTGGATTCTCTCAAAACAGAACGAAGCCCACGCTACTACTCATTCAACTGCTAAAATCCTCTTCTATAAATACCTAAGGATCAAATGAAAAAGTACAGAGTTGATTATTAAATTTTTACGCGGAAGCTCTGCCGTTTTTTCTTTGAACCCATTTATTTTCCAGCTTTTGTTCTTGCTGTGTTTTCCTTTAATTTCCAACATTAGGAAATTGTTATTTTAATTAGATTTTCTTTTTAGCCTCAGAACTTGTTATTTTATTTTATTCCGATTCCGACACTCCGAGCTTGCCAATTTGTGGAAGAATGAGCCTAAGAATTAAATTGTTCAGGTTTTTATTTTACAATTTATATTAAGTTTATTTATTTATTTATGTTAAGTTTCTATTATTATTATATAATGCATGCTTTAATATTTATTTATTTCATTTTGTATCTGTCTGTTGATTTAATAAAAATGAGTAGCTAAATTAATCGAGTCGGTATGTAATAAACCAAACCAAAACGGATAAATCGAATCTATGCTAAAAATAATTAAGAACTTATATTCTGGCTGTGGCTTTTTATAATTAAAATCAAGCTTTTTGTTACGAGAGTAAGAAAAGTGAAATAGGTTAGGTCGATACCACGAGAGTGTGAGATTTTAACCGGATAGCTAAAGTTAGGCATTTGATTTAAATACAGCGAGAGCGCTTTAAAACAAATTAGACTTATTAAGTTTTCAAAAATTATTTTCTAAACACTTATGGGCTAGCGAGAGCAGGCATAGGGCTTTAGGAGTAAGATCTGAGATAAGACCACGAGAGTGTGAGTCGAGGGTTTTTAAACTGGTAATCTCTACAGAATCATTTAAGTTAACCATCTTTATAAGCTTAGACTAGATTGACCCGCATAGGTTAATATAATTACATACCGACCGCCTTCTCATTATTTCCTTAACTAAGTTTAATTCCCGTTTTTAATCCTTAAAACCATAATTGTGACAAATTTCCGCCTTAGCTAAACTAGCAGACCTTCTAGCACTAGAGTGATTACAAAGTCCCTGTGGGTTCGACATCTTTTTATTACTACTGCGATAGGTTGTGCGCTTGCAGTTCAGATACCGCTAGACACATCACGTCAGCAACCTTCTCACACAAAGGAGTATCAGATAGATAAGCAGCGGAAAACAAACTCCTTAGAAGCTTCAAGTGTCACAAATTAGCCCTTGCAATTATCTCCATGTGACACCAGCATCCATAGGTTTGAAAATAAATCAAATTTATCACAGTAGCAGCACGAACCATATGCTACAACAACAAATCAATCCATCATCCACTTCTAGGGACCATTCACACATCAAAACAACTTTTTCAATATAAACCTTCTACCTTGACCATGAACCAGAAAGTATCCCCCTTGGATCTCATCCAGAAACAAACTAGGATGCCTACTCTGATACCAATTGAAATTCTGGTATGACAGACTCGGATGTCGAATATGATGTTGAGACAACCTATTTGTTACTTATAAACATGGTAAGGCATACACAACAATACTTAAAAATTCTTCAAACATGCTTCAGGATGTTTTGACATCTGATAGGAAATTGAGCTCAGGTACTGCATAAAACATAAAACAAAAAACATAAAATATGTAAAGTACACAACAGAATTGTTAACTTAGTTCGATCAAACTCATCTACTCTGGAGGCTGCCAAGCTAGGAAGGAAATCCACTATGTAGTATCAATTCAAAGACTTCTTAGCAAACACCTACTGTTTACGATTTTCTCACTTAATCACTACTTGTGCAACTTCTACTTATGAACTCCTAAATATGAGAAAATCATCCTCATTTCCAATCACCTTAGTGATGTCTCATAGTCCTCAATAGTCATTTGTTGATATTGATGGCTTCATACATATACAACAATCCAAAACATAAGCTACACTTCCATTACAAACAAATTAACCTTTCTTAGTAGCTTCACTTAAGTACATCACTTCTCTTGCTTACAAGCTTCAAGAATCACAAGTACACAGCCACAACAGGGTTCCTTGTTGCATACGGCTACACAAAAACACAACCCTAATGATGTTTACATTTTGATCGATTGGTTGGTTGGTTCTAAACTAGGTTACAAGGTTTCTTTTATAACCTATTCCCAAATAGATTTGGGCCTAAACAATCACAGCAATAGCTGCTACAAAAATGCAGAAAAAATCTACTTACAAATATACAAAAAGATCTTCAAATCTAAAAACTCCTAAAATATCTCTAAATATAGAAACTCTATATTTTTCAATATTTTTCTTCAATTTAAATTTGAGTCTTCAAGATCTTTTACATAAACTCCATTGGATTGATTTAAATCTTCAATAATATTATGTTTTTGTTGCAACCAAAACAGAAACTTCAATCCATCTTCAACAGTTCGTGATGTAGAATGAACTGTCTTGACATCTTCTTCGACATGTTGTTCCAGATCCTATTGGTTTATGGTAAGTTTTCCTCACATTTGCAAAGATCATGTACATACACACTACTGCTTATTTGTTTTACAAAATTAATGTACATACAAAATTAATATATTCTTCATTTGCAAAGATCCTGTACATACACACTGCTGCTTATTTGTTTTAGAAAATTAATATCAATCCTAAAAATATAGAACTTACACGGAGAACTCAGTATAATAAATCACAAACTAAGAAAACATACTTAGACATCAATTAAACAAACAATACCTGTCAGACCCTAATTTTTGACCCTAAGATTTTTCGCATCTCATCTGCATTTGCATACAAACAAGATCACGCACTGGTTCGTTTATCCTTTTCAGGTGCAGGTCTATGCCTTGCAGAGGATCACCTTGTTTAATTTCTCTTATCTGTTCATATTTTAATGACTTCTAACCCAAATACAAAAAAGTATGTTGCAGTTGCTTCTTCTTCTTCTGTGTTGCAGGATTTCAGAGACAGGGCAGTGATTTTCAAGTCAAATGCGTTTGTTCAGTCACAATTCGATTCAGATGGACGTTTGACCTAATCTTGGTCAAACTCTCAGAATATTGTTCAACTGCAAGTTAATTGTGCCAGTGGTTCATTTCTCAGTCAATGCGAAAGTTCAAGTTGTGTTGCGTGCTAAGATCATCAGTTATCAGACAGGGTTTTATGCGAAATTTGGTTCGAATATTCAATGATCATCAGTTCATCAGTGATTCGTTTGTGGATTTATTTTCCACAACATGGTTTCAAATAATCGAGGCAAATTTCAGGCAATGGTTGTGGCTTAGGTGGCAAAGTTGCGATTCATTCAGTGGTTCAGAAGTGTTTGTGATCATTTTATCAGTGGCTTGTGAAGGAAAATCAGGATTTGTTGTGGGCTTAAAAATCAATTTCATATCTCTCATCCATTTTTTGATTAAACATTTCTTTTATTTTTAATTTTTCTTTCTAGTGTTCATTTCTACCCATTTTCTAATTCATATCGATTATTCGTTTTTATTTCACAAAAATACCAAATTTCATCCATTTATCCATTTTGGATTAATCCACTTTTTATTATTTCCAATTTTTTTTTTATCATATACCTTCATTACCATTTTTTTTATACCTTATTTCATTTTTATTCTCCAAACAAAATAAAAAAATCCCATTATTTTTCTTTTAGTCCATTTATTCCCTTTTATTAAAGATCAAGAAAAAAATAATATACATAGAAATCAATTGTTCATTTTTAATTATTAGTTCATGTTATGAAAAAAGCCTCCAAGTCCAATTTTCCAAGCCAAACATCACAATCAAGCCACTCTTTTCCACTTGCAGCCTTATGCACATACTTTAACTTTCATCAGCTTCCTAGCCTTTCACACCAGCCGTCCCGTACGAAAACCCACCCAAGCTCCAACTTTCCCAGCCAAACATCAAACCCACGTGACAAGCCTAAACCGTACAATTATCACACATGCCGTATACACTCCTAAGCTAACACTCGTTTCATTCAAAGCCATTACAAATTACATAGCATGCTTCAGCCAACCCAACAACTTCACGCCGTATCCAATTTCAACAAGCCTCAGCTACAGCTTCATCAGCTGTACCGCACCCCTTCAAAACTAACAGCCAACCGCACAAATTCTTGCCCACGCATCCATCATGCAAACACAACAGCCACTTCGTGCCTTCTGTCTCAGCCAAAAGCTACAAGCCGCAAACACAAGCTGTATCCGCAAATCAATTTCAGCCTCAGCCTTGCACCTCACCAAAATGTTACTAGCCCATATTTCAGTTGTCACATGCGGACAACAACAACACCCCACGCGCACAAGCAGCTCGCATCATCCCGCAAGCCCAACACCCAAATACCGCAGGCCCACCAGCTACAGTCTTCACACGCCCAGCTCAACAAGCTTCAAGCATCACGTATTCCCCACGCGTTATGCACGAAATTAACACCTAAAGAAAGCAAATGAAATGCAAAACTCAAATCAAAACAAAACGCAGCAAAGATGTAAATGAAACGCAAAACTTAGAAGCAAAACGGATCAGCAATTCAATTCAGCCTTTTCTTCTATAAATTAAGAACACCCTTCCTTCTCCAATCTTAAGCTTAAAAAGCCTCCATATACCCTGCACAAAAATCCATCAAAGCTTCAAATCCAATTCAACTTTTCATCATCTCAATCTTAAAACAATCTCACAATCTGCAGAAATTAGATCCAAACCTCAATTTGTGCGTCAAAATTGAGATGATGAAGGTGATGCCGATTCGCAATTAGAGCGGAAATTGATGAGACCGAGAGAGAAACACAAAAACTTCCATCAATTATTTGACGGAGAGATCCGCGGAGGTAGATGGATGCAAAGTTGGATTGAAGAATTCATTACTGTCATTTTTTTGAGGTGAGAGTGTGAGGGTTGTAGCGCCGTGTATCCCCTTGTTTCGCGTTCTGTTTCCGCGAAGAAGAAGAAGACCAAAGTGCTTTTGTTTCTTTCATTTTTTTAAATATATTTTTGTTTTAAAAAGAAAACTAATATTGCTTGGGCCTATGGCCAATTGGATTTGGTACTATCCACAACCTACCCGCTGTTTACCTTCCCTTGCCATTTCTTTTTTTTTTCCTTCTTTAATTTTCTTTACATATTTTTAAATGTTATTGTTTATATTCTTTTTTTGATAAATATTTTAGAATATGTTTTAGAAAATAGATTTTAGAAAAGATTTAGAAATTGTTTTAGAAACAAATTTAGAAAAGAATTTTTTAGAAAATGATTTAAAAATATTTTAATTCTTTTTATGGATCTACTTTTAGATCCATTTTTCTTCATCTTTTTCTTTTTGGTCGATGACAATCCCCGATTCGTAGATTGTTGATTTCCGATCGGTTTAATCTTCATTATTTCAAATCTATGGATGAATGATCATTTGGATCATTCTCCATACTTTGAGATCATGATAGGTTGCTTTTCGATAAATTCAACGAAAATCTCGATTAAGATTAGACCGTTCCTTTTCTTTTAGTGTGGCATGTTTTCGGAGAACGATCCATAATATCGTTTCTCTAACATGTATTAGCACGCATATTTTCCACTTTAATTAGTGGTGGCCGGCCTCATTTGTAAGGTAATTACTTCGTAAATTACTCGGCGATTGCTTAACATAGACTTAAAGTTGTCCCGATTCGGAATGAGATCCACTTGGATCCGTTTGCCTCGATTTTGTTATTTTTGTTTCGTGGTTGTGCTTGATTAAGTTCATCATACCACTTATATTGTAAATATTATAATAATGTGAATATAATAATCCGTTTAAATTTAATCTCTCGCACCTTATCCTTTTATTTCAATTTCTCGTTCCTTATCTCTCTTATTATGCTTATTATACTATGCCATTCATCATATTGCTTATTGTTTATATTATTATACGTGTGATTTTTCCTTTGTCCATTTGGACATAAAAACACTAATAACGGATTAAACATCTTAAAATTGGTGACTTTAATTTCGGACTATGGTTACTATCCTTAGCATTGGAGTTTCGGACTTAGATTCTAGGATCATCCCTTTGCTCAAGTTGTTATGGATTGAAGACTTTGGATCCGATTAAGTTCATTTGTTTATGAAGATGGAAATACGATTGTTTCAAAGAATGCTTTCCATATGGTTTGATCTTTCTTCCTTTAGCTTTTATTTTCAAGTCTTAGGATAGTCCCTTCATCTCTTCCCATCTTCTTCAATTTTTCAAATCTTCTTCCTATTTCAAAATCTTCTTTGTTTTCGAACTTCAAACATTTTTGCAATCAAACCTTGACTTCGGTCATGTGCTTTTACCTTTTCACTTCATTTTCTTAATAAATACTAAACCACATAAGCATATCGAAACTTTTCTTCTCAAAAACTTTAAAACCTTCAAAACTCATTCAATTGTTTTTGTGCCCTCGTGCACGTTTTCTTTTAACCTTTTTATGTTTAGATATGATTCATTCTTTCTAGCGGAATTATTCGCTAAAGAATGATGACTTATCTTTACATTTTAAAATCAATTCAACTCATTGTTTCTTTTCAAATTTTGTACCACGAACTACGGGGTTTTGATCTCGCATTGCACTTTGTGGGTACGTAGGCATGAGACGTTCGTCTCTTCAAACACCAAAATCTTAAAAAACATTCTTCTTCTCATCTCTCCAATCTTTTTTCAAGCAAACCCTTTCAAACCAAAAAATGCAGTAAATATTTCAAAGGGTTCCCGTGGAGTACCACGGACAAGTCGGATGCGTAAAACCTTCCCGATTTGTAACCAATCCCCGTACCCATTCTCTGTTTGTTTCTTTTAGCTTTTGCTTTTAGATTCATTAGGCTTTCTTCGTTCTTTTTGCCTTTTTCCTTTTGGAAATAAATAAAAGCGCGGTGGCGACTCTGTGTATATTGAGTTAAGTTAATTGATAGCTTACACTCATGATTTTACCGCTACAGAAAAGTGGCGACTCTGCTGGGGATTCAATCTCTAAGTGGATTCGGCCTACTTTGATTTGTTTACTGCTTTAGTTCGATTTGTTTGTTACTTGGTTGTTCTGTTTCGGTTTTGGTGATTCTCTGTGAGATAGATTCTAACCCGGATCTGAGTGGAACTTATGATAGGACGGCGATATTCGAAGCGATATGCGATGGAGTAGTCCAAAGCAATATCAATTTGATAATCTCCACTCGGTTAGGCTCTCTTGGACTATCAATGTCGTGGCGAGTAATCGTATGTGGCATTATTTTCCGACCTTGAGTTGATCATACTGAGGACCGTAGAACCCTTAACCAATCTAAGCCAATTTAGGAACGTAGTGCGGAAACTATCTGAGTGTAAACATAAGGTGGTTGTCACGCGATACTACACTCGGACGAGGTCTATTTTAAGAATGTTATCGGTTGGGGAGTAATCCAACGTACCGATGATATTCTAAAGATGGTTGTTAACTCCGGGAACCTCTGTTAGCACCCTTCTGGTTTTTTGCAGGTACAATGAAGACAAACCTTAGTACTTACCTGTGTGGGTTGGTGTTCTGTTACCATGACTCCATGCTCGTGATTCGAACCTTTGAACCTGTGTGCTTTGCGTGATCTTGTTTGTGGTTGTTGCATCCACATATTCATCATGATCATCTTCACAACCATTTTTCAAGGAAGACAATTCCGATTATTTCAAGTATTGGAAAGAATAAATATTCCTTTTTGTCAAGATTTTTCATGACGGTATTCTCGAGGTTGACCACGTTTGCAATAATCAAGTTGTTTTTCTGAAAATGGAAGTGAACATTGCATATCATTGCATCTTCGCATATTCTTGCGTTCATCCGAGTTGTGTGGGAACTCATCCCGGTTGTTTCTTTCCTCAGTTGTCTGTTGATCCGTCAAGCTGACTCCTCACCACAGATACGGTACTAGAGCTGCTAACAGACGTAGAGCTATCAGATTGAGAATGGAGCACCAAGAACAGCATAACATGGAAGTTTGAATGGAGATTGATGAGTTGAAGGCCGGTATGACCAAGCTCACTGAAATGATGCAAGTTCTGATTGCTCGAGGTGAACCACCTCAAAGGACTGTTATATCTGAAGTTTTTACTGCTGTTGTTGATCCTCCTGTTGTTCAACAACCGGTTTCTTCTTGGCCAGAATATGGGTTACCTCTGGATTATGTGCCAGTTTCTGCTACTGCTCAAGTGGGTGGTCCATCTGTTGTGCCAGTCTTTTCAGCTCCGACTTTTGTCGAACCTCAACCTGTTGTGCACACTACTGCTTAGACTACTTACCAGAATTCTCCTTTCTTGTAACAAGCTGCTGGCCAACAAGCTGAAAGTCAGGGTGAACCTGGATATATGGATGAAGTTAGAGAGCAATGTTTGACTCTTGAGAAGAGGGTAAGAGATCTTGAAGTAAAAGATATCTTTGGTTCTGCTGCAATAGACATGTGTTTGGTTTCCGACTTGGTTCTTCCTGATAAATTCAAGGTTCATGTATTTGAGAAGTACAATGGTCATACTTGTCCAAAGATTCATCTGCTGATGTATTGTCGCAAAATGGTTGCGCATGCTAAGGATGACAAATTGCTTATTCACTGTTTTCAAGATAGTCTGAGTGGTACTTCTATGAAGTGGTATGTTGGACTTGAGAAGAGTCACATTCGAAGCTGGAAAGATTTATCTGATGCTTTTGTAAGGTAGTATAAATACAATGTAAACATGGCGCCTGACCGTCGTCAACTTCAAAACATGTCACAGAAAGATAAAGAATCGTTCAAAGAGTATGCTCAGCGTTGGAGAGAGCTAGCTGCTCAAGTGGAACCGCCTTTGCCCGAAAAGGAATTAACTGGTTTGTTCATGGACACTCTTCAACCGTTCTTTTGGGAGAAAATGGTAGGAAATGTTTCATCTGGTTTTTCTGATCTAGTCACTATTGGAGAAAGACTAGAGGAAGGTATCAAGAAAGGTAAGATTACCAATTCTGAAGCTCCCAATGCTGCAAGAAAGTCTTTTGGGAATCCTCATAAGAGAAGAGATGGTGATGCTTATGCTGTTTCAACTGAGAGGAGGCCTTATCGCCCGCAACAACGATATGTTCAACCATATGTAGCTGCAGTTGCTCCTGTTGTTAAAACTCAACCTGCTCAAACTCAAGCTCAAGGTCAAGCTCGACCAGCTCAAGCTCAAATTCAGATTCGAGCTCAAGCTCAGGTTCCTCCTCCTGCTGCTGGACAAAATCAGTATCGCAATAGGCCAAACTTTGATCCTATTCCGATGTCTTACACTGAATTGTTTCCTTCCTTGATTGAGAAAGGTTTAATTACTACTAGGCCTCCGCCTCCTGTTCCAAATCCTCTTCCAATTGGTTATAGATCGGATCTCCGCTGTGAGTTTCATCAAGTTGGAACTGGTCATGACTTAGAGCATTGCTTTGCACTGAAGGCTAAAGTGCAAGACTTATCAGGAACAACATCCTTTACTTTAATGACCTTAATCCCAATGTTATCAACAATCCCTTGCCGAAACTTGGGAAGTGAATCTTCTAGAGGACTTCAACTGTTAATTTTCTTCAAGGCCAGAATATCAGCCGGGACAACTCATCCTTGTTTTTGATTGATCACTAGGCCATTGTTTCTTTATGTTTGCAATTTTCTTCAATCATTTTAAGTTGTTTGCTTTTAAGCTTTGTTTGTACTTTCATGTTGATTTTAATGAAATGAGCATTGCTTTGTTTTAATTCAATTTCATTTGCTATTTGCATCTTTATGCTTTACATTTCAAGTTCATTTATCTTTTCTCAAAGTTTTTACAATGATTGGAGGGAGGATGATGAAAACGAGATACCCATAACTGTTGTTGGTATGCTGTCAGTTGAGACTTGGTTGATGATATACAGGCATTGTTTCAAATCCTAAACACTGGAGAAATACGGAAGTTAATCCCTTGTCAACCCCTTTGAGCCTTGAAGTTGGAGTTTCTTTCTATTCGGAAAAAAACCTCAATTTTAGGCCGGGGATGGGTAGTTCTCAATTAATTCGAATGTGCATTCAAGTACAAGAGAATCATTCAAGACACCTTTCAATACAGGTTGCAATCTCAAGCTTTCCTTCACACACATCAAGAAGTGTTGAAGATGTTTCTCAATTCAAAAGCCAATGATGGTTCATCATAATCATTAAGCCATGCAGTCATTATCTTTCAAAAACAAAAAAACAAAAAAATGATATTGAAAAAAATTTATTGAAAAAAATTAAAGCCCGCTAAGTCAAAACCTATGAAGGAGACTTAGGCAAAAACTGGGGCATCCCGCTGACTGTAAGATCAAATGACACAGTTCAGGCAAAATTTAGGGATAATAAAAAGAACGATTTGTCAAGAGGTCATCAAAATCCTCAGCAAAAATAAGTTGAGTTGACCAAAGTCCTCCCTGGAAATAATTAAAAGGAAGATGTGACTGCTATCTCAAAAACCTTTGGCTTACGATCCATCTTCATCTGTGCAATCCTAAATTTCTGGGAACTTGAATGCATAGGCTGAATTAATTGAATGTAGGACTGGAGTTCATTACGAAGTTGGGTTGGGTACAAATAAACTTTGAGCCTATATCCTTTGTTTCATAAACCGTGAACCAGACCACGTTACAACCTTCAAAAGTTCTAATTGAATCCAAGTTTCTTTTGAAAAGCATACTACAACGAGGTTGCGTAAACTGACTCCTAAGTTCTTTACCAATCATTTGTTTTCTTACCTTTGCTTTATCTTTCATGTTGTCTCAACCGCCGTGTTGTGACAAGTTTTCATTTACTTTATATCAATAAATTTCATTAAAAAAATGATTCTTGATTTCAAACTTTGCATTGAATTTTGCATTAAAATTACCAGGTTTGTACAAACATTTTTATTTGCAAATAAACTTTCCTCATCAAGGAATTTTCAAACAATTGAGAAACTTGGTCGGTGATCTCATCAGGGGCAAGTTCTTCCCAAGTCATGTGGTTCAAATGTTGTTGCTCAACACAAGTTATTCTCAGATTTGGTTAGTCAGAAGATTCTCTGCAAGTTACATGTTGGGTTATTTTCTCAAGGGCTGAAGCCATGATCGGGTTATTTTCTCAGCATTCATTTCAAGAACTAAAGCCATGATCAGTTTATTCTCTCAACATTTATTTCAATAACTGAAGCCATGATCAGTTTATTCTTCTCAACAGTCATTTCAAGATGTGATTATTTTCTCCAGCAGTAGTCAAGAACTGAATCCATTATCAGTTTATCTTCATCAGTCATTGAACTTGGGGCAAATTTCTCTTCAAAGAATCCCCAAGTAGCTCTGTATGACTTCTCTCAAAAGATTTTCAAATTGATACAGTTTACTGGTGTGACAGAGATTTTTTCAGTAGAAGCATCTCTAATATTCGAGCAGAATGGCAGTGATTTCTGTGTTGAGGAATCAGTCTTTCATCTTTTCACTCCTCTAAGAGTCTATACTGGTTGTCAGCATTTTCTCTCGTATTATGTCCTTGGGTGTGTTATTCCCCATTTTCGAAAAGTTTGCATATTTGAGTGTTTTAGTCCTCATTATGCGTTTTCTTGGGTGTGTTATTCCCCAGTTTTGTTTACCTTTGCATATTTGAGTGTTTTAGTCCTCATTATGCATGTGCTTGGGTGGTTTAGTCCCCATTTTCGTGAATGACTGCATACTGAGTGTTTTAGTCCTCATATGCATTTTTCAAAGTCTTGTTGTTTTCAACTTCTTACTTTTTTGGTCAAAGTCCAACTTACTTGGCATTTGTCTGTCTCTCCAAAGCTTTTTCTTCACCTACTTGTTGTGTCTCCTCAAATATTACACCCTTTTATCCGATTGCCATTCTCGGATGTCCATAGGGAAGTCATCATTGATTTGATGCACTATCCTAAACCTTTTTCCCATTTCATTCAGTTCTGTTCCTGAATGTTGTGTTTCGCATTTCATCTGATTGCTATTCTTGGATGTTGTGATCATTTCCCTTCCGATTGCCATTCTCGGATGTCCATAGTGAAGTCATCACTAATTTGATGTGTTGTCCTGAACTATTTCCCATTTCATTTAGTTCTGTTCCTGAATGTTGTGTTTCGCATTTCATCTGATTGCCATTCTCAGATGTTGTGATCACTTGCCTTCTGATTGCTATTCTTGGATTTCCATGTTGGAGTCATCATTAAGTTGATGTGCTTTCCCGAATTTTCCCATTTCATTCAGTTCTGTTCCTGAATGTTGTGATTCACATTTTATCTGATTTCCATTCTCAGATATTGAAATTCACTTTTTATCTGATTGCTATTCTCAGATGTTGTGATTATTTCTTTTCCGACTACCATTCTCGGATATCCCTAATATAGTCAGTAATGTCATCCTTAGATACTTCTGATGTACCCCTTTTTCGGGACTTTTCTCACTTCATTCAGTGCCATTCCTAGATGTTGTGATCCTTTCTGTCCAATTGCCATTCTTGGACATTTTCACCTCAGTTGAGACATGTGTTGGCCTCCAGCATGTTGTTTTTCCAGTAGGAGTCTTATGCTCCTTATCCTCAGCGTTTATTCTATGTGTCGTCTTATCCCTCACGGATTTCTTCGCATTTCATATACATTTCATATCATCTCATAAATTTCCTCATAATATTTCATATGCTGTCACATATTTTCTCTGCATTCCATAAGTTTTCTCATAACATCTCATATGCTTTCATATATTTTCATATGCTTTCATAAACAGTTTCATATGCTTCATATCATTTCTATGTCATCTTCATATCATTTCATATAGTTTCATATCATTCCAGTTTTTGGCATCTTAGGATCAAAAATTGGGTTTTTTGATATTTAAGTATCTTCCATCTTGTCGAAACGAAGATTTCAATCTTCATTATCTCTGGATTGAAGAAACTTAAATAGGGTCATCTGTCAGACCCTAATTTTTGACCCTAAGATTTTTCGCATCTCATCTGCATTTGCATACAAACAAGATCACGCACTGGTTCGTTTATCCTTTTCAGGTGCAGGTCTATGCCTTGCAGAGGATCACCTTGTTTAATTTCTGTTATTTGTTCATATTTTACTGACTTCTAACCCTAATACAAAAAGTATGTTGCAATTGCTTCTTCTTCTTCTGTGTTGCATGATTTCAGAGACAGGGCAGTGATTTTCAAGTCAAATGTGTTTGTTCAGTCACAATTCGATTCAGATGGACGTTTGACCTAATCTTGGTCAAACTCTCAGAAGATTTTTCAACTGCAAGTTAATTGTGCCAGTGGTTCATTTCTCAGTCAATGCGAAAGTTCAAGTTGTGTTGCGTGCTAAGATCATCAGTTATCAGACAGGGTTTTGTGCGAAATTTGGTTCGAATATTCAATGATCATCAGTTCATCAGTGATTCGTTTGTGGATTTATTTTCCACAGCATGGTTTCAAATAATCGAGGCAAATTTCAGGCGATGGTTGTGGCTTAGGTGGCAAAGTTGCGATTCATTCAATGGTTCAGAAGTGTTTGTGATCATTTTATCAGTGGCTTGTGAAGGAAAATCAGGATTTGTTGTGGGCTTAAAAATCAATTTCATATCTCTCATCCATTTTTTGATTAAACATTTCTTTTATTTTTAATTTTTCTTTCTAGTGTTCATTTCTACCCATTTTCTAATTCATATCGATTATTCGTTTTTATTTCACAAAAATACCAAATTTCATCCATTTATCCATTTTGGATTAATCCAATTTTTATTATTTCCAATATTTTTTTATCATATACCTTCATTACCATTTTTTTTATACCTTATTTCATTTTTATTCTCCAAACAAAATAAAAAAATCCCATTATTTTTCTTTTAGTCCATTTATTCCCTTTTATTAAAGATCAAGAAAAAAATAATATACATAGAAATCAATTGTTCATTTTTAATTATTAGTTCATGTTATGAAAAAAGCCTACAAGTCCAATTTTCCAAGCCAAACATCACAATCAAGCCACTCTTTCCCACTTGCAGCCTTATGCACATACTTTAACTTTCATCAGCTTCCTAGCCTTTCACACCAGCCGTCCCGTACGAAAACCCACCCAAGCTCCAACCTTCCCAGCCAAACATCAAACCCACGTGACAAGCCTAAACCGTACAATTATCACACATGCCGTATACACTCCTAAGCTAACACTCGTTTCATTCAAAGCCATTACAAATTACATAGCATGCTTCAGCCAACCCAACAACTTCACGCCGTATCCAATTTCAACAAGCCTCAGCCACAACTTCATCAGTTGTACCGCACCCCTTCAAAACTAACAGCCAGCCGCACAACTTCTTGCCCACGCATCCATCATGCGAACACAGCAGCCACTTCACGCCTTCTGTCTCAGCCAAAAGCTACAAGCCGCAAACACAAGTTGTATCCGCAAATCAATTTCAGCCTCAGCCTTGCACCTCACCACACTTTTACTAGCCCATATTTCAGATCTCACACGCAGACGACAACAACACCCCACGCGCACAAGCAGCTCGCATCATCCCGCAAGCCCAACACCCAAATACCGCAGGCCCACCAGCTGCAGTCTTCACACGCCCAGCTGAACAAGCTTCAAGCATCACATATTCCCCACGCGTTATGCACGAAATCAACAACTAAAGAAAGCAAAAGAAATGCAAAACTCAAATCAAAACAAAACGCAACAAAGATGTAAATGAAACGCAAAACTTAGAAGCAAAACGGATCGGCAATTCAATTCACCCTTTTCTTCTATAAATTAAGAACACCCTTCCTTCTCTAATCTTAAGCTTAAAAAGCCTCCATATACCCTGCACAAAAATCCATCAAAGCTTCAAATCCAATTCAACTTTTCATCATCTCAATCTCAAAACAATCTCACAATCTGCAGAAATTAGATCCAAACCTCAATTTGTGCGTCAAAATTGAGATGATGAAGGTGATGCCGATTCACAATTAGAGCGGAAATTGATGAGACCGAGAGAGAAACACAAAAACTTCCATCAATGATTTGAGGGAGAGATCCGCGGAGGTAGATGGACGCAAAGTTGGATTGAAGAATTCATTACTGTCATTTTTTTGAGGTGAGAGTGTGAGGGTTGTAGCGCCGTGTATCCCCTTGTTTCGCGTTCTGTTTCCGCGAAGAAGAAGAAGACCAAAGTGCTTCTGTTTCTTTCATTTTTTTATATATTTTTGTTTTAAAAAGAAAACTAATATTGCTTGGGCCTATGGCCAATTCGATTTGGTACTATCCACAACCTACCCGCTGTTTACCCCTTCCCTTGCCATTTCTTTTTTTTTCCTTCTTTAATTTTCTTTGCATATTTTAAATGTTATTGTTTACAAATGTTATTGTTTATATTATTTTTTTGATAAATATTTTAGAATATGTTTTAGAAAATAGATTTTAGAAAAGATTTAGAAATTGTTTTAGAAACAAATTTAGAAAAGAATTTTTTAGAAAATGATTTAAAAATATTTTAATTCTTTTTATGGATCTACTTTTAGATCCATTTTTCTTCATCTTTTTCTTTTTGGTCGATGACAATCTCCGATTCGTAGATTGTTGATTTTCGATCGGTTTAATCTTCATTATTTCAAATCTATGGATGAATGATCATTTGGATCATTCTCCATACTTTGAGATCGTGATAGGTTACTTTTCGATAAATTCAACAAAAATCTCGATTAGTGGTGGCCGGCCTCATTTGTAGGGTAATTACTTCGTAAATTACTCGACGATTGCTTAACATAGACCTAAAGTTGTCCCGATTCGGAATGAGATCCACTTGGATCCGTTTGCCTCGATTTTGTTATTTTTGTTTCGTGGTTGTGCTTGATTAAGTTCATCATACCACTTATATTGTAAATATTATAATAATGTGAATATAATAATCCGTTTAAATTTAATCTCTCGCACCTTATCCTTTTATTTCAATTTCTCGTTCCTTATCTCTCTTATTATGCTTATTATACTATACCATTCATCATATTGCTTATTGTTTATATTATTATACTTGTGATTTTTCCTTTGTCCATTTGGACATAAAAACACTAATAACGGATTAAACATCTAAAAATTGGTGACTTTAATTTCGGACTATGGTTACTATCCTTAGCATTGGAGTTTCGGACTTAGATTCTAGGATCATCCCTTTGCTCAAGTTGTTATGGATTGAAGACTTTGGATCCGATTAAGTTCATTTGTTTATGAAGATGGAAATCCGATTGTTTCAAAGAATGCTTGCCATATGGTTTGATCTTTCTTCCTTTAGCTTTATTTTCAAGTCTTAGGATAGTCCCTTCATCTCTTCCCATCTTCTTCAATTTTCAAATCTTCTTCCTATTTCAAAATCTTCTTTGTTTTCGAACTTCAAACATTTTTACAATCAAACCTTGAATTCGGTCATGTGCTTTTACCTTTTCATTTCATTTTCTTAATAAATGCTAAACCACATAAGCATATCGAAACTTTTCTTCTCAAAAAATTTAAAACCTTCAAAACTCATTCAATTGTTTTTGTGCCCTCGTGCACGTTTTCTTTTAACCTTTTTATGTTTAGATATGATTCATTCTTTCAAGCGGAATTATTCGCTAAAGAATGACGACTTATCTTTACATTTTAAAATCAATTCAACTCATTGTTTCTTTTCAAATTTTGTACCACGAACTACGGGGTTTTGATCTCGCATTGCACTTTGTGGGTACATAGGCATGAGACGTTCGTCTCTTCAAACACCAAAATCTTAAAAAACATTCTTCTTCTCATCTCTCCAATCTTTTTTCAAGCAAACCCTTTCAAACCAAAAAATGCAGTAAATATTTCAAAGGGTTCCCGTGGAGTACCACGGACAAGTCGGGTGCGTAAAACCTTCCCGATTTGTAACCAATCCCCGTACCCATTCTCTGTTTGTTTCTTTTAGCTTTTGCTTTTAGATTCATTAGGCTTTCTTCGTTCTTTTTGCCATTTTCCTTTTGGAAATAAATAAAAGCGCGGTGGCGACTCTGTGTATATTGAGTTAAGTTAATCGATAGCTTACACTCATGATTTTACCGCTACAATACGATATAACAATTTCTAGTTACATTACTAGGCCATACTATTGGTTTATGGTAAGTTTTCCTCACATTGTTTTAAATTGCATGTTTTATGGTTCACGAATTATATTTACAAAATCGGTATTTTTAGTCAGCATAACATAAATAAATATTTTCCACTTTAAAATGAATATTTTCCTCTATCATTGGACATTGTCATAGCTTTCCAACGATATAAAGTTTGCCTCAATCGGATAACCGAGTAAAAAGTTATAGATTTTATACGAATTGTCATTTTTCAAAACACAACAGTGATAAATGGTTACTACCCAATGGGTAACCAATTACCAGTGTAAAAATACGCCCAAAAAACCAGTTTTTCAATGGGTAACCGATTACTACCTATATGGTAACCGATTACCACTGTACCAGAAGCTGACAAACTCTGTTTTTCATCATAAAACCCATCCAAACTCAATCAAAACACTATGGATCATCCAAGCAATCATAGTAGGTTTAACATACATATAACCCGACTATTCTACCCGATTATTTCAGCATTTTAACCGTTAGAAATTTTTATTTAACCAATTAATCAATTCTAACCTAAACTCTAAACATAAAAAAAAAACTCTTAAAAGAAAAGCTTCTAACTAGAACCCACTTTGACAATGAAGAGGAGTTTGATGAAGATGAAGATTGATGAAGAAGAATGATGATCCAATCTTTTCCTCTTCTGGGGTTTCTTCCTTTTCTTTCCTTTCCTCTTCTTCACTTTCCTTTTTCTCTTCTTCTCCTCCTTTTCTATTTTCTGTTTTTCTTTCTTTCCTTCTTCCTTACTACTTTCCTTCTATCTCTCTTTTTATATAAATAACAAATATCTATCAGTCAGTAACACTAATTGGTCCAACTTGAAAGTATCCAAAAATGTCTCAGAGTCAATATTTAATAAAACCTCTGAGTCAAATAATACTAATTAATTAATTTGAGTTCGTTGGTTGCTCTAATTATTTTAATTGAAACTCTCAGAGCACACTGGAACCCTATTAATCTTAATTAATATTATCCAGGGCATTTAATTAAAATACATGGTATTACATCCTCCCCTCCTTAAATTGAAATTCGTCCTCGAATTTCCTTTACTCAACAACAACAACAACAGGTTACAAGACTGTCTTAGATCAATACTTGTCCTTACTTCTACTACATATTCTGACATATTCACCAAAAAATCCAATTTGACTTTGCGGCTTAAAGTCCTTGTTTCATAATAAATCAAATTTCACGTCCTTACTTATACACTTATTCTAACATTGGGTTAACTTCCAACTTACTATTTCCGCAATTCGTCTGTTGTTTCATGCTGAACCACTTAGTCACATCTCCCCTTTGGATAAACATACCATACTAATTCCTTCTACTGAGTCATAACACAGAAGCATAACACTCCAACTTGATTTAAGGATAATAACACTCGACAAATCTCCATAAAGTATCTTAGTGAAATCTTATCTACACACAATTACTAACAATTATTGTTATTAAAATCCCTCAATTACTAAAAACATTTCAAAAGTTGTTAATGACTCCTTTATCAGTCCCACTTGGTCCGATATCATACATTGTAACCATTTTCATCTGACACTTCATCCTTTCAGTATCTCACTATAGAAAACACACTTAGAATAAAATTTTCTTACTTCAATACTTATAATGATTCTCTTCTGATTCTTAATAATCAGACTGAA
Organism: Lathyrus aphaca; assembly: GCA_963966055.1. NCBI lineage: Eukaryota > Viridiplantae > Streptophyta > Magnoliopsida > Fabales > Fabaceae > Lathyrus > Lathyrus aphaca. Next base: position 297,240,219 of record OZ014524.1, read on the forward strand.
CTCTTTCATTTGTCTCTTTCCACTACGCTTCCAAAGTCTAACAATGGAGATACCAAGAATTCTCAAACAATACCGGGTAGCTTAAAAGTATGCGGAGAACCCATTTTATCCATCGGAGATCCCACTAACCAATGGTTTAAAAACTTGAAGACATTCAAGGATAGAACAATTTCTTATCAAACACACAATAATAATCATTGGTCAGAACTCTCCAACGACAGAGATACAGGGGTTGTACTGCTGCAATCAAAACTGGTACAATTTCAAAATCCATTCTAAACTCGAAACAATTTATCCAATTCAACTTAAAAAATCTGCCATGGTTACTATACTCCATGTCAATCCTCTTCATAGGATTCTATTCACTCAAGATTTTTGTTGACACAAGGTCTCCATTAATAATAACGTAGTAATATGTCGCTCCCACCAAATGACACAGGGCCAAGAGGGGTACAGACGCGAACGGTCGGCGAAAGAGAGAACACACAAGGGTGAAATGAAAAGAAAAGAGTCGCCAGCTAGGCATTTTTATCCCGAAGGAAAGGTAATGCTGCATAAACCTAAAAAAAGATGGATAAGACGGTTTCGAACCAGAGAAACTGAGAAAGGGGGTTGGTTACAACCTGGGAAGGTATTAGCACACAGATTTTCCGCCGTACTCGACGGGAACCACGCTTAAAAGATTTGTGTTTAAAAGGGGTAGTGTCAATGCAATCTGTGTATCAAAGCTGGAAAGAATGCAAGTGTCAGTGTAAAAGAAATGTGAAGTGTATAAGAGAAGTGTCAGTGTAAGAACAAAAGTGAAATGCTCAAGATAAAGAGGCTTAAAGAACAAAAGTGAAATGCTCAAAAGTGGAATAATGTGAAGTATACAGAGACTTTCGTTCGATAACTTGTTAAGTTATGCCTACGTATCCTCTCGTGCAATGAGGAAGTTAGAACACCGTAGTTCGACTCAAAGAGACTGAAAGATAAATTGACTTGTGAACTGCTTACTTGTCTATGCTCAAGTGTATGACCTGTCTGGCTCAGGTGCAAACTGTCTTGCATTAGACGGAAGAAGCGAGTTCTCGTTTGTGAGTGAATGAGGTGAGAAAAGAATCCCGGAGGAGACGATTATTGTTTGTTTTTGGCATTTTCAATATTTTATTGCTTTTTTGAGTTTGTCATAAGTTAATGAGCTTAAGCCTAAGCCAAGGGTTTGTAAACTCATCACATCTTCCCTCTGATTAGGGGTAATGAGAATACTTTAAGTATGAAGTAAGCACCTCACACTTAATCACCATGATGTAGGATTAAGATCATTAACCTACTTGTAATTATTAAGATGTTTTTGATGTTTTTGTTTAGTGTTAAGTAATGAGTTTAAGCCATATTCAAGGATTTAATGGACCCATTACACCATCCTAATAGAAGGATAATAGATGAGAACATTTAAGTTGAGGAAGATTCCTCAACTTAATCCATGATTAGGGATTAACCACATGACAAAAAAAAGCCTTTATTAAAGTGGATTTTAGTTAATGACAAAATTAAGAAGTGGATTTTATGGTTTGTAAGACAACTTGAGGGGGTCTTGTCCATTAACACTAGGGATAGTCCTTCTTAACCAATTAAGGAAGAATTTTGTAGATGTTTAGAATTGGCAGAATTTTTGACCAACAAGAAATATTGAATTCAGTTCAGAATGTCCTATCAGATGTTGGGACATTATCAAACAGAGTATAAGAACTTATTTCAGGATGTCACACCAGATGTTGGGACATTGTGTAAATGACTTAAGTTCAGTTTTTCAGGATGTCCCAACAGATGTTGAGACATCTCAAACCTGCTACCAGAATTAATTAATGACTAACTGATCTGAGATATTTAAGGAGAGTTATCTGGAATTAATTATGGATGGATAAAAACAGAACAAGGCGCATCTGTAGGAATTTTTATTATGAGGATTCAGATTAATCAGAAGAACTAAATCTCCTAGAATCTAGGAAGTAACAAACCCTAATTCAAGGTGGAAGCTGCATGTGTTTTAGGACTGGATTAACCTACAGAAAGCCCAAATTACAAACACCTATTTAATCAACAGAAACTCACAGAATTGAGTACGAATTTCAGAAGACAAAATAGGGTGTTGTGTTTCTAATAGCAGGTTGTTTTTATTGTACCACTTTATGAGCTTTTAAGCATAAGTGCATTTGTGACTTGATTGAAACTGTGAAGTAAGATCAAGCTGTATTGTTTGAAGAATGTCTTCAATTTTATTAAACTTGTAAACAAGATCACTGTGTGATTGAGGGGGAGTGAGTTGGTACTCATATCTAAGTTGTGTCTTAGGTAGAAATTGCATTGGGTAGATATTAAGTGAAAGATTAAACTGGGTTGTTTAAGTCTAGAATTAATATTACTTATAGTGGATTTCCTCCTGGCTTGGTAGCCTCCAGATGTAAGTGTGGTTATACACTGAACTGGGTTAACAAACTTCTGTGTTGTTTAATTTTCTTGCACTTTAAGTTTTGGTTAAATCTGTCAAGTGTTGGGACATCTCATAGGACATCTCATACCTGATCACAGAATTTCAATTGGCATCAGAGCAGGCACCCTGCCTGTTTATACTGGGTGAGATCTAGGGAATACAAATTCTGGAAACATGGACAGAGATATAGGATCAGTAAATAGACCACCTATACTGGATGGATCTAATTATGACTACTGGAAGCCAAGAATGATTGCATTCTTAAGATCACTTGACAACAGGGCCTGGAGAGCAGTCAACACTGGATGGGAACATCATGTTCAAGACACCAAAGATGGATCAAAAGTATTGAAACCTGAAGAAGAATGGAGTAAGGAGGAAGAAGATTCAGCACTAGGCAACTCCAAGGCCTTAAATGCTTTATTCAATGGCATTGATAGAAACATCTTTAGACTTGTGCATCACTGTGAGCTGGCCAAAGATGTTTGGGACACTCTCAAAACAACTCATGAAGGAACATCAAAGGTAAAAATGTCAAGACTTCAACTTCTCACCACCAAGTTTGAAAACTTGAGAATGAAGGAAGATGAGTCAATTCATGAATTCTACATGAACATCTTGGATATAGCCAATACTTCTGGAGCCTTGGGAGAAAAGATGACTGATGAAAAGCTTGTAAGAAAGATTCTCAGATCTTTGCCAAAAAGATTTGACATGAAAGTCACAGCAATAGAAGAAGCTCAAGACATATGCACAATGAAAGTTGAAGAGCTCATTGGTTCCCTTCAAACATTTGAGATGGGAATGAATGACACAAATGTAAAGAAGAACAAAAGCATAGCCTTGGTGACAAATACTGATGAAGAAGAAGATGATAAATCAGAAACTGGTGAAAGCTTATCAGACAACATTGCTATGCTTGGAAGACAATTCAAAAAGATTCTCAGAGGAATGGAAGGCAAATCCAAACCCAGTGGAAGATACACAAACTCTTATGAGAACAAAAGATCTTATGATGCTAACAGAAGATCAAATTATGATGAAAAGACCAGTCAAGAAAAAGGAATTAAATGCCATGGATGTGAAGGATATGGACACATCAGGAATGAATGTCCTACCTACTTAAAAAGGCAAAAGAAAGGACTCTCTGTAACCTGGTCTGATGAAGACTCAGGAGGTGATTCAGAAGAAGAATCAGCTAAGCATATCACTGCTCTAGCTGGATTATGTGAATCTGAAAGTGAATCCAGTGATGGGGAGCTTACTTTTGAAGAACTTGAGCAAGCATACAAAGATCTATACAAAAGAAGCACTGAAATATGCAGTGAGGTTATAAAGCTAAAGAAGCAGAATGAGGCACTAGAAGATGAAAAAGCAAGTGATCAAGAGATCATTGACACCTTGAAAAGTGAAGTAAGTCTTCTCAACTCCAAGTTGGAACACATGTCCAAATCTGTTAGAATGTTGAACAGCAGCTCAAATACACTGGATGTTATTCTCAACAACAATAAGCATTCAGGGGATAAAAGTGGATTGGGATTTAACAGAGTACATAAAGATGAAGCTAGCTCTAGCAAAACTACTTCAAAATCCATACAGTCAAACAAGATGTCCCAACAGATGCTTCAACATCAGGAAAAGAACACAAAGTCAAACATAATGTTCCAACAGATGTCTCAACATTCTGAAAAGAACAAAATGAAGAAGAAGTATCAAAGATGGAGATGTCATCATTGTGGAAGATTTGGACATATCAAACCTCATTGTTATAAGCTGCATGGATATCCAAATCAGATGTATCAGCAACCTTCTAAGCAGAAAATAGAAGTTACCAAGAAAGTGCTGCATAGACATCAAAGAAATCAGCAACCTCCTAAGCAGAAGACAGAGGTCATCAAGAAGGTATGGAGACCAAAAGCTAGCTTTCAGGCTGATCAAAGCTACATACCCAAGAACAAGATCAACAATCAATCTTGGAGATCTACTGATGAACAATACACAGGGCAGAGGCATCAAAAGAAATCTCAACTCAAATGGTCAAAGAAAAGTGTAGCATATATAGCACATACATCACTAAGAGTATCAGCTAAAGAAGACTGGTACTTTGACAGTGGATGTTCAAGACACATGACTGGATTGAAGAATCTGCTAGTAAACTTAAAGTCACATTCATCCAGATATGTAACCTTTGGAGATGGAGCTAAAGGAGAAATCAAGGGAGTTGGGACCTTGGACTGTCAAGATGTTCCAAGACTAGATGATGTGCTGCTAGTTAAAGGTTTAACTGCTAACCTGATCAGCATAAGTCAATTATGTGATCAAGGGTACAGTGTAAACTTTACCAAAACTGAATGCATAGTGACTAACAAAGAACAAGAGGTTGTCATGAATGGAGCCAGATCAAAAGACAACTGTTACATGTGGGAATCTCAAGACTTCAGTCTCACTTCAACTTGCTCTTTAGCTAAAGAAGAAGAAGTGAAACTTTGGCACCAAAGACTAGGTCATCTTCATTTCAGAGGCATAAAGAAGATAATATCCATGGATGCTGTAAGAGGTATTCCTAAACTGAAGATTGATGATGGCAAAATATGTGGTGAATGTCAAATAGGCAAGCAAACCAAGATGTCCCATCCAAAGCTCCAACATCTGACAACTTCCAAAGTTTTGGAACTATTGCATATGGATCTTATGGGACCTATGCAGGTTGGAAGCCTTGGTGGCAAGAGGTATGCCTATGTGGTGGTTGATGACTTTTCAAGGTATACATGGATAAATTTTATCAAGGAAAAGTCTGATGTATTTGATGTATTCAAAGACTTATGCCAAAGAATACAAAGGGAAAAAGCCAGCTGTGTGATCAGAATAAGAAGTGATCATGGAAAAGAATTTGAGAACCAAAAGTTCTTAGATTTCTGCTCTTCAGAAGGAATCAATCATGAATATTCTTCACCAATCACTCCTCAACAGAATGGGATTGTTGAGAGGAAGAATAGAACTATTCAAGAATCAGCAAGAGCTATGATCCATGCTAAAAAGTTACCTTTGTACTTCTGGGCTGAAGCTATGAACACAGCTTGTTACATCCACAACAGAGTTACTCTAAGGAAAGGAACCTTGTCCACAATATATGAAGTCTGGAAGGGCAGAAAACCCACAGTTAAGTACTTCCATGTGTTTGGAAGTAACTGTTATATTCTGGCAGATAGGGAGCAGAGAAGAAAAATGGATCCTAAAAGTGATGAAGGGATTTTTCTTGGATACTCTATAAACAGCAGAGCATATAGAGTATTTAATTCTAGAACCAAGGTTATCATGGAGTCTATAAATGTGATAATTGATGATGCTCCTACAGATATCCCAGAAGATGTTGGAACATCTGCTGATATCAAGATTGAAGCTGAAGAAAAGAGTGATCATTATGACTTCACTCAAACTGATGCAAGGAAAGAACAATCCAGCAAACCTCCCTCCATCAGAATACAGAAGGATCATCCCAAAGATTTGATAATTGGTGATCCCAACAGAGGTGTAAGCACTAGATCAAGAGATGTGATTTCAGGTTCCTGTTTTGTTTCTAAAATAGAACCTAAAAACATCAAGGAAGCTCTTACTGATGAATACTGGATTTGTGCTATGCAAGAGGAATTAGGTCAATTCACAAGGAATGAAGTGTGGAATCTTGTTCCTAGACCTGATGACATAAATGTGATTGGAACAAAATGGGTGTATAAGAACAAGTCAAATGAACAAGGAGTTGTTACAAAGAACAAAGCTAGACTTGTAGCTCAAGGATACACACAAATTGAAGGAGTAGACTTTGATGAAACCTTTGCACCAGTAGCAAGGCTTGAATCAATCAGACTACTTTTGGGAATTGCTTGTATCTTAAAGTTCAAGCTATTTCAAATGGATGTGAAAAGTGCCTTTTTAAATGGTTATCTTAATGAAGAGGTATATGTAGAACAGCCTAAAGGATTTGTTGATCCAAGCTGTCCAAATCATGTATACAAACTAAAGAAGGCTCTTTATGGTCTGAAGCAAGCTCCAAGAGCATGGTATGAAAGCTGACTACTTTTCTTGTCAAGCAAGGGTACAAGAAAGGAGGAATTGACAAAACCTTGTTTGTAAAAGATGAAGAAGGAAATGTCATGATTGCTCAAATATATGTAGATGACATTGTCTTTGGTGGGATGTCTGACAGGATGGTCAAACATTTTGTCAACCAGATGGAATCTGAATTTGAAATGAGCCTAGTAGGAGAATTAACCTACTTTCTTGGACTGCAAATAAAGCAAATGGAAGACTCCATGTTCATTTCCCAAAGCAAGTATGCCAAGAACATAGTCAAAAAATTTGGAATGGAAAATGCTACTCATAAGAGAACTCCTGCACCCACACATTTAAAGCTGACTAAAGATGAAAAGGGTGAGAATGTAGATCAAAGCATATACAGAAGCATGATTGGAAGCTTGTTATATTTGACTGCTAGCAGACCAGACATAGCATTTGCAGTAGGTGTATGTGCAAGATATCAAGCTGATCCAAAAGTCAGTCATCTTAATCAAGTCAAGAGAATTCTGAAATATGTTAATGGTACTTGTGACTATGGCATAATGTATTTTCATGGATGTAAACCAATTCTCACTGGCTTCTGTGATGCTGATTGGGCTGGAAGTGCTGATGACAGAAAAAGAACTTCAGGAGGATGCTTCTTTCTAGGAAACAATTTGATTTCTTGGTTCAGTAAGAAACAAAATTGTGTATCCCTATCTACAGCTGAGGCTGAATATATAGCAGCTGGAAGCAGTTGTTCTCAGTTGGTTTGGATGAAGCAAATGCTCACTGAGTACAATGTCCCACAAGATGTCATGACATTGTACTGTGACAACTTAAGTGCAATTAACATATCAAAGAATCCTATCTAACATAGCAGGACCAAGCATATTGATATCAGACATCATTTCATCAGAGATCTTGTAGAAGAAAAAGTGATTTCATTGGAACATGTAGCTACAAATCTGCAGTTGGCTGATATCTTTACCAAAGCATTGGATGCTACACAATTTGAGAACTTAAGGGGCAAATTGGGAATCTGCTTATGTGAGATTTAGCAGTTATGGAGATGTGCCAACATGTCATATGACATTGTGTGGCATAAGCACCAGATGGCAACACCAGTCTGGTCAAGAACCTTGGGTATTCCATTCCTAATAATTTTCAATGTAACAGCTACTTATATAATAACAGCTTGCATTCAGCTTTCCATATTCTCATCATACTATCAAAAGCGAATTGCATTATCTAGCTGTTCTTCAGAAATCATCAACCCTAAAACTCTTCATCCATCTTCTTTGAAAATGTCTCAAAACCCTAACATTCCTGAAGAAATTCTCAACAAAGAAGATGTGGTTCATGCAACCCCCATTTCTGTGGTACCCATGGAGTCAACCCCATTGGACGAAATCAGAGGAAGTGTTCCTCATGCTAAAAAGCCAAGAACTCCAAAAAGAGCAAAAGATCAAGTCTGCAGCAAATCCAAAGGCATTCCTTCACCATAAAGGAGTTAGTAAACAAGATTCTTTTTGAACAAAGAGTGGTTAGTGGCATATCTATCCCTCTGAACACCATGCCAGCTCCACAAGAAGATCAACAAACTCAAGCTGCAAAGGACACTCCTGCTCAACAGGATGTCCCAATAGATGTTGAAACATCTGAGGATGAGCAAAAGGCCTCATCTGATGCTGCTGTAGAAGAATCTGAGGACCAGAAAAAGGCCTCAAATGAAAGTGATGAAGAAGAATCTGAGGATCAGACCAAAGCCTCAACTGAAGAGCATATCTCTGATGATCAACCAGCTGAAGAGGAGACTGCTCAATCTCCTCCTGTTGTGAACCTAGAGCAGGATTCAGATACAGAGATCATTGCCTCTGTAAGACCTAACATAGCCAAAAGGCTCAGGACTAGGAAAGAAAAGATGCAAGAAGGACATGCAATTCCTGAGAAGAAGCAAGCTACTCCAAAGAAAGACAAAGCTAAAGTTGTCTTTGGTCCTACAAAACAATGTGTAAACACCCCAAATTTGCCCTCACCCATTCACACCATGGCTTGTGATCATTTCATATGCATAAACACAATCATATCATCTCATATCTCATTGTTGATTCACTGCATAGATTCAAAGTCATCTGCACCTAGGGTTTGTGATCTGAGCAATCCAAGAGCCTCTTGAGCCACTCCAAAGGCCACTAATCACTTCAAAGGGGTCCATGTGTGTTCAAGCATCATATTACATCCCCACAAAGTCAAAAATGCAAAAGAATCACAAGAACTGGGTTTGGTATGGATGCAGAGCCAAGTTTGACTGCACAGTTGACCTAAAATTAGGGTTTTGGTTTCAGAGGCCATAACCTCAAATTTTTTGGTCATTCTTGTTTACATTGGTCTCTATATGGTATAGGGAGTATGCATATTAAATTTCATGAAGAAATTCCATGGGGAAGTCATCTGATCAAGAGTTGACTTTTCAGACAAGTCAGTGCAAAATCAGGGCATCTGAGGCCCCCAATGACCCAACCAATGGGTGATCTTCATCATTTTGAGTGTATATGATCTTTATTTGATCATGGGAGAAGGTTGAAGTTCACAAAAATCAAGAATTACAAGTTTTTGCAAATGTTGACTTTTTGGGCATAGTTGACTTTTCAAGAATATGTCATTTTAGGTCATTTTTCAAGCCTTGATTTTTGATTCAAAAAGGTGTCAAATGGAAAAACTTTGGTCATGAAAGTTGTAGAATACATCTTTCCCTTTTCAAAAAGTACAAGAACATGATCTAATTCTTCTTGGATCAAAAGTTATGGTGTGACAAAGTTGGCAAAAGTCATTGATTTTCAAGATGTGCACTAAATGGGAAATTTGCAAAATCATGTCTCAAGGCAAGTTGTAACTTCTAGTTGGCATCAAACCATTACACAAACATTCTATGTGACATAAAATCAGATTTGGACCAAGAATTCCTCATGTTCATGGCTTGTGTAGCAAGATAGTCACATGTGAACCAAAGAGGAACAAGTTGCAAAACTCATGATCACACTTCCTATCACTTGCTACATTGGATGCTGAATTTTGCTAGCCTTTCCCCTCACCCTTGCTGCGCAGCCCCATGCTTTGTACTAGCCTAGAACCAAACCATACTTTCCTTACACAAAGAGTGGACTTTTGGCAAAAGTGAACTTACCAATCAATAAAGGCCAGGTCAAATCATCTGACCTATAGGATTATTTTATACTATCCTTTAGCAAGAAAAACACATCAAGAAGCAAAGCTGAAACAGGCCCTAGGATCACATATACAAACTCACTCCATTTTGCATTTTTCTTCGAATCTCTCTGCCCAGCTCACAAACACTCAAGCAAGTTTCACTTATCATCACACCTTGCCACATTGAGCCTAAACCAACAAAGAACCAGGCCTGAAACAAGCCATAACATCACTTCACCATTTTCACCCCAAGTTGCAGTTTCCTTCGAAACACCTTCCACAGCTCACAAACATCCAAACAAACTCCACAAACCTTCTCCACTCATCATCTGGACCACAAAGAACCACTCACATTGGCCTGAAACTGCTTGCATCACCATTGCCATTTTCAACTGAGCTTGAGCAGAAGCTGTTCAAGCTCTTCATCTAGCCAGCATAAACTTCTCCAAAGCATTCAAGCATCATCAAGAGGGCATAAGGATTGGATTTCACAAGGAGGGGAGGTCTGAAAGCTGCTGGAGTGAAAGCTTCGAATCTCAGGTAGCTCAAGAACTTTTTTTCCAGAAATGGATTTTTAAGTTCTAAACTTGTTCTCCATGCTTCACTGGTTATCCTGATGCTTTTAGTTTCAAAAATGATGATGAAATGAGAATTTAATTGCTCTCTGAAACTTTTTTGCCCTAGTTCTTGTTTGCTTCGATTCAGCCATTCCAGGAAGAATAAATTTGTTTTGATTGGGGGTTTTGGTTCGTGAGTGAATGGGAATCATTTCCATGTTTTTAGATTTCGTTTTAGTTAGGTTTTGAGAGTTTTAGAAGTTTTCAGGTGCGGTTCCCACCGGAGAAGACGACCGGAGGTCTTCTCCGGCCACCTGAAAACAATTAGGGCATAATCCCAGTCATTAAGAGAGTTTGAATTTGGCACGTTGGATTGAGTTGACCAGTTGACTTCGCGCGCATGTGAAGGGCCCAGATCATTTTGTTTAGCCCTAATCCACTTTTTTAGATTAATTAATTCATAATTAGGTTAATTAACTCAGATGCAATCCTGGCCACTAGATCTGGCGCCAGTCAACGCATTCAAACCCAGATTCAATCCCTGCCTTCCATTCGTTTGACTTTCCATTTATTTTAATTTCATTTCATTTCTTTTCATTTTATTTGCATAATTAATTTAAAATAGTAAAAATTGTCTAAAAATTATGAAACTTTTTCTCAAGAGTTTTAATAATTTTTATGACACAAAAATATTTTTGTTTTTATTTTTATCATTAAAAAAGTATTTTTAAATATTTAAAGGATTATTTTTAATTGATTAATGGAAATTAATTTATTAAAAATACTTTTAGGTATTTAAAAATCACCAAAAAATTCATGAAATGTTCTAAGACATTTAGAAACATTGTCCAACCTTCAAAACAAATTTCGTTTTTGATCTTGATGCATTTTAAGAATTTCTCATTGAATAAAAATCATTTTTATGCATTAATTTGATCCAAAGTTCAAAAAATCATTTCTGCCTATTCATGAGGAGTTGGACATTGATTCTTCTTGCATTGCATTGTGTTTTGCATGTAGTTTTTGAGATAAAATGGCCATGATTTGATCTTGCATTTTTTCAATTGTTTGACATTTCTTTTGTTTAGGAACCCTAAAAACCCTAAAATCTTGTAAAAATCATAACTTGAGATTGGTTAAGAATTGAGACCTCTCCTTTGGGCTTTGGTTTAGTATAAGATTAGGGGTCCTTTGAGTGGCATTTTCCATTTTTTATCTTAGGGTTTGCTTCTGTTTTTGGTTTTTGTTTGATGTTTGGTTCATAAACCCTAATTTGGGCTTTCATTTGCATCCCTCTTGCATTCTCTTGCATAACATGACTTGCCATGACATTTCAAGCATTCATGTGATTCATTTGACATCATAAGACATATTGAAAGCATGTTTGGTCATTTCATCATGAATTTGCCATGTTGTATGCCATGTGCACTTCATAACTTTTCATGTATGCCCATGCTTCCTAACTTGCTTCATTTGCATCCATGAACTTGCATGATCATATCCATGTGCTGCCTCATGTTTGTAGCATCCCATAACATCATTAACATCACATATATGCTTCTGGTTTTGTTTCTCATCATACCATTTCACCCCATTTGGCATTGCATTGCATTTCCTTTCTAACTTTTCAGGTGGTAAGTGAATTTGAGAAGTGAATTTGCCTTCACTTCTCATAACTTTCCTTTTCATCTTTCTTGCATCCATGCTGCATTTTTTATATGTGTTTGAGTTTGAGCTTGCTCATTCTTCTTCTTCCCACTTTCTTTCTTCAAGTGACTTGACTTCTTGAATGAAGCAAGTCACTTTGCTTCTCTTGATCCTTTCATCTGCTTCCTGGTGGTTCCCTTGAAGATTGTTCTTGAAAACCTCACAAACCTTAGGATCAACCAAGCATGACAATGATTAGGGTTTTGATTAGTCCCCCCACTTAATTTTACCTTTGTGTCTCATTGAGTCTTCTCTTCTCATCTCATAATCAGGGGTTAAACCCTAAAGGCTTTAAGGCTTTGTGATTAAGCTTATGCCTGCATCCTTCTATTAGGATGGAGTGTATAACTTTAATCCTAAGTGTTAAACCCTTAATGTGTTTAACTCCTTTAATCAATTCACTTAATAATCATCAAGACATCACACTTGTAACTTGGGCCTTGCATTAGTTTTCTAATTCTTCCTTAATTGGTTAAGAAGGACTAACCCTAGTGTTAATGGACAAGTCCCCCTCAAGTTGTCTTACAAATCATAAAACTCACTTCATCATCATTATCATTAAGTAAAATCCACTTAATAAAGGCTTTGTTTTGTCATGAGTTTAATCCCTAATCATGGATTAAGTTGAGGAGCTTTCCTCAGCTTAAACATTCTCATCTATTATCCTTCTATTAGGATGGTGTAATGAGTCTGTTTAATCCCTGATTATGGCTTAACCTCATTACTGAACACTAAACAAAAACACCAAAAAACATTCAAATAATCACAAGTAGGTTAATGATCTTAATCCTGCATCAAAGGTGATTAAGTGTGAGAATCTGACTTCACACTTAAGGTATTCTCATTACCCCTAATCAGAGGGAAGATGTGGTGAGTTTACTAAATCCATTGGTTTAGGCTTAAGCTCATTAACTTATGACAAACTTTCAAAAGCAATAAAAGACTGAAAACTCAAAAACAAACAATAATCGTCTCCTCCGGGATTCTTTTCTCATCACCTTCACTCACAAATGAGAACTTTCTTCTTCCGTCTAATGCAAGACAGTTTGCATCTGTGCCAGACAGATCATACACTTGAGCCTAGGCAAGTAAGCAGTTCACAAGTCAATTCATCTTTCAGTCCCTTTGGGTCGAACTACGGTGTTCTGACTTCCTCATTGCACGAGAGGATACGTAGGCATAACTTAACAGTTATCGAACAAAAGTCTCTGTATATTCCCCCTCCTTCCAGCATTATTCTTAGCCTCATTATCATGAGCATTTCACTCTTGTCCTTACACTGACACTGTATATATTACACTTTACACTTCCTTTACACTGACACCTGTACATTCTTTTCCAGCTATTTTACACACAGATTGCACTGACACTACCCCTTTAAAACACAAATCTTTTAAGCGTGGATCCCGTCGAGTACGGCGGACAATCTGGGTGCTAATACCTTCCCAGGTTGTAACCAACCCCCTTTCTCAGTCTCTCTGGTTCGCAAACCGTCTTATCCATCTTTTTCTAGGTTTATGCAGCATTACCTTTCCTCCAGGATAAAAATGCCTAGCTGGCGACTCTATTCATCTCCAGTGAGTTCACGGCTGTGTGTTCTCACTGTCCCTCTCGCCGACCGTTCGCGTCTGTACCTTTACTTGGGCCAGTCCCATTTATCGGGAGCGACAGCTTGGCGACTCTGCTGGGGACCCTTATACTGTAACCAGGGCTTCTGGTTCTTCTTGTGGGTTCCTCCTAGCGCTTGATTGATTTGTGTTTACTGGGGTGTTATGTGCTATTTGTGTTTGTGTATTTATTTTGTTTTTTGCCTTATGTACAGTTGTTTATCTGCTTTCTTTATAGCTTTACATATATCATACTGTCATACTGTGTTGGCTGGATCTGGTTTTTTGTTTTGGTGGGTGGGTGATTCATTGAGAGTTAAGGTCCTATACCTGGGACCTGTTTTGGTGCGGGAATATGAAACACGGTTCAGATGTGGGTTTCTTCTTGAGAACTCTGTGTTGCATATTTCCTGCAGTACTAGGGCTATCTGGGAAGCCTGCTAAGTCTGGATGACCTTTTAGTATTGACCTTCAGAAACTGAGGTGAATTAGAGGAGGAATTGTTATGGTTATTGTAAACACTGTACCTCCGGGTTAGAAGTGTTTACACTTCTCATAACTGATCCAAGTCTGAGGATCCTTGTTTTAGAACACCACCAGTGAGGGGGTTGGGTTGTTTACAGGTTTGCAGGTACCTTGACCTCAGAATACCCTGTTACTTTGATTTGATTAAGAATACCCCATGTTGGAACAGTTCTTGTGATTCTACAACCCTGGACTTGTGGCTCTTTATTTGAGCCCCCCACCTTGGTTATTGGACTTATAGGCCTCCATCTGGATTTCTTACACACATGGGCTTATATTAGAGCATTTGATCAGATCCAGCTCAGTCACAAACCCTTCGCATATCATTTGCATACATAATCATTGCATCATATTGACATTTGCTTATTTGTGTTTCAGGGTATCCATCTTCATCTGGTTTTGGTTTTGACCCCATCTTCAGTATTGACCTACCTTCATCAGCACTTAGCTATCTACTCCAGCCAATCAGTGGCCCTTTTCTTCAGTATCTTCATCAGCACTTATCTCTATTCAGACTCAACATCATGGCACCTAAAAAGAGCAACATCACCTACCACTTCTTCCAACCAGACTTATCTGACATCAGGAGGATTCAAACCCTGATCACTCCAGACCATGTACCACTGTTCAGGGAACACCATGGAGATATGCTTGATATGGTTATGGATCTGGACCCCTCACAGAGAAGCCTGATCCACACTTGCCTTCAGTTTTATGATCCCCCACTGAGATGTTTCACCTTTCAAGACTTTCAGTTGGGCCCTCTATTGGAAGAATACTCATCATTAGTTGGTATACCTATCAGGAGAGAAATCCCTTTCAATCCTGAGATGGTCTTTCCTAGTAATGAAGAAGTAGCTAAGGCATTACATCTGGAACCAGTCCTGATTGGGCAGCATATGACTTCTAAAGCTGGAATCCCAGGCCTGCATTTGGATTTCTTGATCTCTCAAGCTGCCCTGAAAGCTTCTCTAGGAGAATGGAAAGCTGTCTGTGCTTTGTTGGCCTTGAGTATATATGGGATTGTGTTGTTTGCAGATGAGCCTCGATTCATTAGTAAGAATGCAATCCATCTGTTCATTCTAAGGAACCCAGTGCCAACTTTATTAGGTGATCTCTACTATTCAGTGCATCAGAGGAATGAAAAGCAGAGGGGAAGACTAGTGAGGTGTTGTGCTCCATTGTTCCATACTTGGCTTCTCAGGCATCTACCCAGGACAGATGCATTTTTGAACCCTCATCAACAGAAAAACTGGGCTGGGAGACTTACTACTCTTACTTCAGCTGATATCAGGTGGTGCACTCAAAGCACAAAAGGCAGGGATATCATCACCAGCTGTGGGCATTTTCCCAATGTGCCCCTAATAGGAGTTAAGGGTAGTATCAATTACAACCCTCTGCTGTTTAAAAGACAACTGGGCTATGCACTGGTCCACACTCCTAAGGCACAGAACTTGGTTGAGACTCTTTATTGTGAAAACAAGATTAGTCTGGCAATTGTTAGGCAGGCAGCCTGGGCCTGGGATAATGTGCAGACTAAGGGGGTAACCATCTTGGGGAAGTGTAACAATGTGGCATCAGCACAATACTATGATTGGTCCTATGCTAGGGCTCAATTCTCTGGGATGCCCTTTACTATTGAAGACGTGCCTGGGCCTTCCACAGCACCACCTCCAGCAACTATCAGCTTAGAGGAGTTTGAGAAGTTGAAAGAAAGAAATGAGAAGTTGACTCAAGCTTTGCAGAAGACCCTCTATGAGAGGAGGGATGGAAGACTAGATATTGAGAGGCTGGAGAAGTTGAAGAAAGAGCATCTGGCTAAGATTGAGAAGTCTGAGGATTATATCAAGAAATCTAGGGCTGGAGAACAAATCCTGAAGAATGCTTGCAAAGAAGCCCAATTCCAGAAAGCTAGGACAGACCTATATCTGAAAGAGAGTCAGGCTAGGTGGGTCAGAATCACCGAGGCTCGTACTCTGGAGGACAAGAGGGTCCAAGACAAGATGGAACAGATGGAAGCTAGTGCAAAAGAGCAGCAAGAAGCCCTGGCAGCAGCCCAGAGGGAAATATCAGAGCTGAAGATCAGAGCTGGAGTGAAGAGGTCAAAGGACCAAAGTCAGCACAAGAAGTTGACTACAGCTGTTGCTACCCGGAACCTCCTTATCAGGAATCTCATGGAGCGTCCAGCTGATCCTGTGACCGAAGCACTTCTCAAGGAAGTTCGTGAGGATAAGTTTGATCTTGGTGTTTGACCATTTGTTTGTTGTTGCTTTCTATTCCATGTACTTTTATTTTCTTGTAATGCATTTTTACCCCTCAGAGGGCTTGTATTTGTAAAACAAACTATGTACCATTTGCCTTTTGTAATATATGTATTAGATTGTTCCATCTGGGTTTACTTCGAAAGCAACATCAACAGCATCATCTTCAAGGGTCTGGAAGGGTCAAAACTGAATGCCAAGCCGGATACCTTGAAAACAAATAAGCATACTGCATTGCATGCTAACCCTTTGTTTGTTTTGTAGGTTTTTGTTTTGTTGTTGCTAACTCTGTTGTGATGTTCAGGAACTATTGCTCGTCGCCGGGTGTTTCCCCTCAATCGTCCGCACCGATATCCAACCCGAAACAACCTTCCGGGAATTCAGATGGATCAGGTACAGCAGGACCTTGCAGAGGTCAGAAATCAAATGGCAAACGAAAGATTGGAAATGAGAACACAGATGACGCAGTTCATGGAAGTGATGAACAACATGGCTCAGAGCCAGGAAAGATTGAGAGCCATGGTGGAAAGGCAGAATCAAGAAGAGCCCCATGTAGGGACTGCTGGCACAAGTAACAACGAGAGGGTCCAACCTCATGTCAATCCCCCAGTCTTTGGACCCCACCTCCATCCAGAGGCCAACATTCCTGTCAATATACAAGGGACTGCCACAGCAGGGAGGGTACTGCAGGAGGACCCTCAAGAAGACCAGTTCACAGTAATGGGAGCTGGGGAAGAAGCTTATGATAGAAGGTTGGAAGAGATAGCTGAGAAGTTAAGATCCTTAGAATCTCAAAACTCTTTGGGTTTTGACGTTATGGATATGGGATTGGTAGACGGGGTTAGGATTCCCCACAAGTTCAAGCCACCATGTTTTGAAAAGTATAATGGGACTTCCTGTCCCCGAACCCATCTACAATCTTTTCTCGGGAGATTAAAAGCTTATACCATGGACGAGAAGTTGTGGATGTTCTATTTCGAGGATAGCTTGACTGGAGCTTCGAGGGAATGGTATTCCCATTTGACAAGAGCAACAATTAGATGCTGGAAGGACCTGGCAGAGGCCTTCATCAGACAGTATCAGTATAATCTAGATATGGCACCCAACAGGACCTTCCTAATGGGGATGTCACAGTCATCTAGAGAGAGCTTCAGAGAATATGCTCAAAGATGGAGACAGCTTGCTGCTGCTGTCCAGCCACCTATGTCCGAAAGGGAGATGGCTGATATGTTCATGAATACCCTTCAGGGGACTTACATTGACAGGCTAGCTGCCTTCTCATCTACCAGCTTTGCAGATGTAGTCATAGCCGGGGAGAGAATTGAAAGCCTATTGAAGATGGGTAAGATCTCAGACAACGGTGCAAGCTCATCCAGTAATGCAAGGAAGCCTTTTGCAGGCCCAAGAAGGACTGGTGAGACTAATGCCATCCACACCAACAGGGGTAGGCCCCAATATGTTCATAGATCAATAGCAGCAGTCACCATCCCTGCTCCAGCTCATCCACAACCAGTCTATCAACCTCCGCAACAAAACTATCAGCAGCAACCTCAGTACCATCAACAAAATCAGTATCCTCCAAGAAATTACAACAACAGCAACACCAACAACAATAACCAGCAAAGGCCATTCCAACAAAGGCCATCTCAAGCTAACAGAGTGATCGATCCGATCCCAATGCCGTATGCTACATTGCTGCCACAACTCCTGAAACTCAACCTAGTTGAGCTAAGGACGTTGGCACCTCCGGATCCCAACAGTTTACCCAGGAATTATGACTCCAATGCTAGGTGTGCTTTTCATTCAAATGCACCTGGCCATAGTACAGAAAAGTGCAGAGCCTTGCACATGAAGGTACAAGACCTGGTGGACTCGAAAGCTCTGAATTTTGCACCACCACCCAATGTCAACAAAAATCCTATGCCAAACCATGGTGGTCCCCGAATCAACGCTATTGAAGAAGACAAGCCGTCTTATTTAATAACCAGTGTGGGTCAGATCCGGACACCGTTGGTAGAAATCAAGGCTCAACTCTTAGAATGTCAGATGTTCCCAGGATGCGAGTTAGGGTGTGCTTACTGCAATATTTCAGTAAATGGGTGCGATGATCTGAGGAATGGCATAGATGGTCTTATTCGGAGTGGCCAACTTCAGATCACTACATCATTTCCAACAAATCCAGCAATCTCATCAGCAACGGTTTCAGAACCTCCTACAACCGCAGCGACCATTGTTCCTGACAATTCTTCGGCTTCATCAACAAGTACTTCATCTATCATCTCAACTGATCAGTTATCAACAATTTTTCCTACTACAACTTCAGCACCATTCCATTTTGAATCTCCTACAACAACAACATCCGTCCTTCCGACAATGTCTCCTACAACTCCAGCAACAAATCATGAAGATGTCTAAACTGTCACAATATTTTACGATCCTGAAAACAACTCTGCCTACAATTCAGAAGGTGCTGCTCCCATCAGAGCACCAGTTACAATTTATTACGATCCGCAAGCTATCACAGTCCCTTCAGCAGCTGCAATCAGTCCAGTCACTGTCACAGTGCCTGGACCCGTACCTTATGAAAGCAATAGGGCCATCCCTTGGCACTATGGCTCTGACGTGTACTGCGAGGGACAAAGAATCACTCTTGATACATCAACACCTGCACCACAAATAGACAATGTGGGAGGAGGCGGAGGCTTCACTCGAAGCGGACGTCTCTTTGCTCCACAAATGCAAAGACCCACTGCCGAAGCAGAAGCTGCTGCCAAGGCAAAAGGAAAGAACCCGGTGCAGGAAGATCAAGCTGTTAAGGAAGCTTTGAAAACACCGTTCGATCAAGAAGTTGATGAGTTTATGAGAATCATCAAAAAGAGTGATTATAAAATAGTGGATCAGCTTCACCAGACGCCATCCAAGATCTCTATCCTCTGACTGCTTATGTGCTCCGAAGCCCATCGGAATGCACTACTCAAAGTCTTGCACGCAGCTTACGTGCCTGAAGAGATCACCGTCAATCAATTGGAAACCGTGGTTGGAAATGTTACTGCTAGCAATGGGCTAGGGTTCACCAATACTGACTTGACAACGGATGGCCGCAACCACAACAAGGCCCTGCACATCACCATGGAATGCAAAGGTGCAGTCCTTTCTCATGTGCTGGTAGACACGGGGTCGTCCCTCAATGTCTTACCAAAGAAGGCTCTGGTGAAGCTAGAGTATGAAGGATTAGCATTGCGACCCAGTAACCTGGTAGTAAGAGCCTTCGATGGTTCTAAGAGATCGGTTCTAGGAGAGATTGAGCTACCTGTGACAATTGGCCCACAGACCTTTAAAACTATCTTCTATGTGATGGACATTCAGCCTGCCTACAGCTGTTTGTTGGGTAGACCTTGGATTCACGCCGCCGGCGCAGTAACGTCTACCCTTCACCAGAAGTTAAAATTTGAGTGGGAAGGCCAAGTTGTTACTATCTGTGGGGAAGAGGATATATTTGTTAGCCATCTGGCTACTTATAAGTACATTGAGATGGATGGGGAGATCCATGAAACAATGAGCCAAGGATTTGAAGCCTTGAATGTCAATGAAGCATCTGCTGTATCTGGGATCTCCATGTCATCTTATCAACAAGCCCGGAAGGTTGTTGAGGAAGGAACTGCCCTAGGCTGGGGCAAGGTTTTAGCTGTGGAGGAGAAGAAGGACAAATTTGGGTTGGGTTACAGACCAACTCAACAACATCAAGCAAAGGCTGCTGAGAAGCCTGGATTTGTCAGTGGGGGGATTCTCACCCCTGATGCTATCAACAATTTGGAAGACGAGCTGGAAGAGGAGCGCAATCTGGAGAATTGGATTCGTCCAAAGATCCCGGGGAGCAGTATCTCAAACTGGTCTTCCCAGGAAATTATAAGAGTTACTCAAGCAGAGTAATTATTATTTCCTGTATTTTTATAGCATGCATCAAAGTCTTGCATCTTGCCCAAGATGACAAGACTCATTTTGTAATCGGGCCATCTGTACTTTTTGTGCAAACAAGATCAATCAATGAAATATCAGACATCTTTTTGCAAATGAGTCTTTTTTCCTTTTCATTCACTGTTTTTTCCATTTTTCTTTTTGTACAAAAAAAAATAAATGGCGATGTTTTCAAAATGATAACTTTGTTTCACTTTTCTAAGCAAGATTAAAATCAATCACTAAAACGAACAAACTAAACCCTTGCAGAGAGTGCCTTCCTGACAGCACTGACAACAGCACGGCTATGACTTCGTATGACTTTGACAATCCGATCAATCAAGCTGATGAAGGGGTTGAAGAAGAATATGAGCTTCCTGAAGAGCTAGCCAGGTTGTTAAGACAAGAGGAAAAAGTTATTACTCCTCACCAGGAGGAGGTTGAAGTGATTAATCTTGGTACAGATGAAGACGTGAAAGAGGTTAAAATCGGGGCCTGCCTGCAAGACTCAGTGAAGAGACAACTGATTGATCTGCTTCAAGAGTATGTGGACGTGTTTGCTTGGTCGTATCAAGACATGCCAGGGTTGGATACCGACATTGTTGTGCACAAGCTGCCTTTGAGAGAAGAATGCCCACCGGTCAAACAGAAGCTGCGCCGCACTCGCCCAAATATGGCGATGAAGATCAAGGAGGAGGTACAAAAGCAGTGGGACGCCGGGTTCCTTGCTGTGACTAGCTATCCGCCGTGGGTTGCTAATATAGTACCTGTGCCTAAGAAGGACGGTAAGGTAAGGATGTGTGTTGACTACCGGGACCTGAACAGAGCCAGCCCGAAAGATGATTTTCCTTTACCTCACATTGATGTATTGGTGGATAATACGGCTCAGTTCTCGGTATTCTCCTTCATGGACGGATTTTCAGGATACAATCAGATTAAGATGTCACCTGAAGACATGGAGAAGACAACATTCATTACACCTTGGGGCACGTTCTGTTACAAAGTGATGCCATTCAGACTGAAGAATGCTGGTGCAACATATCAACGGGCTATGGTGACATTGTTCCACGATATGATCCATAAGGAAATCGAGTGTTATGTGGATGACATGATTGCCAAGTCCCTTACGGAGGAAGATCACCTGGTAAATCTGCTGAAGTTGTTCAAGCGCCTGAGGAAGTACCAACTAAAGCTGAACCCCAACAAATGCGCGTTCGGAGTGCGATCCGGTAAGCTGCTGGGCTTTATTGTGAGTGAGAAAGGGATTGAAGTTGACCCTGATAAAGTCAAAGCTATTCAAGAGATGCCTGCACCGAAAACTGAGAAAGAAGTTCGAGGGTTCTTAGGTCGATTGAACTACATTTCACGGTTCATATCTCACCTTACAGCAACCTGTGAACCCTTGTTCAAGCTTTTAAGAAAAGAACAGACGGTCAGGTGGAACGAAGACTGCCAAAAGGCTTTTGACAAGATCAAAGAGTATTTGCAAGAACCTCCAATCCTTATGCCTCCAGTTGAAGGAAGACCTCTGATAATGTACTTGACAGTATTAGAAGAGTCAATGGGGTGTGTGCTGGGCCAGCATGACGAGTCTGGTCGAAAAGAGTATGCAATATACTACCTGAGCAAAAAGTTTACCGACTGTGAACAACGTTATTCACTGCTCGAGAAAACTTGCTGTGCTTTAGCGTGGGCTGCTCGCCGACTGAGACAGTATATGTTAACCCACACTACCTTATTAATCTCAAAGATGGACCCAGTCAAGTACATTTTCGAGAAGCCAGCTCTTACCGGACGGGTTGCAAGATGGCAAATGATTCTCACAGAATATGACATCCAGTACACATCTCAGAAAGCCATCAAGGGCAGTGTACTATCTGAATATCTTGCTGAGCAACCCATTGATGACTACCAGCCTATGAGATTTGACTTCCCTGATGAAGACATCATGTTCATAAAATCAAAAGATCATGAAGAGCCTATTCACACTGAAGGGCCTGACCCAGAAGAAGAATGGACTATGATGTTTGATGGGGCTGTTAATATGAATGGTCGTGGTGTTGGTGCAGTACTCATTTCACCAAAAGGAGTTCACATGCCTTTCTCGGCAAAACTCACTTTCAACTGCACCAACAACGAAGCTGAATACGAAGCTTGCATCATGGGTCTTGAGGAAGCCATTGACCTCAGGATCAAGACATTGACTGTATTCGGAGATTCAGCTCTGGTAGTTAATCAAACCAACGGAAAATGGTACACCCACCAGGATCATCTGATACCTTACAGGGATTATACAAGAAGGCTATTGACTTTCTTTACAACAGTCAAGCTTGAGTATATCCCTCGGGACGAGAATCAGTTTGCAGATGCTCTTGCTACCATTTCATCCATGATCAAAGTTCAAGCTGCCAACTTTGTACCTCAGATTTCAGTGTCTAGACTTGATAGACCAGCATATGTATTTGCAGCAGATGTTGTCAGAGATGATAAGCCTTGGTTCCATGACATTAAGTGCTTCTTGGAGGATCAAGCATACCCACCTGGGGCATCTCCCAATGATAAGAAGACTTTGAGAAGGCTTGCTGGTAGTTTCTTTCTGAACACTGATGGGTCTTTATACAAAAGGAACTTTGATATGGTACTCCTCAGATGTGTTGACAAGACAGAAGCAGGTTTGCTGATGCATGAAGTGCACGAAGGATCCTTTGGTACCCATGCAGGAGGGCATGCCATGGCTAAAAAGTTGTTAAGATCAGGATATTACTGGATCATAATGGACGCAGACTGTTGTGCCTATGCCAGAAAATGCCATAAATGCCAGATTTATGCGGATAAGGTGCATGTGCCTCCCAATCCTCTGAATATAATGTCTTCACCCTGGCCCTTTGCCATGTGGGGCATTGATATGATTGGCAAGATTGAGCCAACTGCTTCAAATGGCCACAGATTCATCCTGGTCGCCATTGACTATTTCACCAAGTGGGTTGAAGCAGCCTCATATGCAAATTTTACAAGGCAAGTGGTAGCCCGATTTCTGAAGAGAGATATCATCTGTCGATATGGAGTTCCCGAGCGAATCATTACTGATAATGGTTCCAACTTGAACAACAAAATGATGGCAGAGCTGTGCCGGGACTTCAAAATTCAACACCACAATTCTTCTCCTTACAGGCCGAAGATGAATGGCGCTGTTGAGGCGGCAAACAAGAACATCAAGAAGATTGTGCAGAAGATGGTAGTTACCTATAAGGACTGGCATGAAATGTTTCCATTTGCCTTGCATGGGTACCGCACGTCAATCAGAACATCCACTGGGGCAACACCGTATCAGCTTGTGTATGGTATGGAGGCAGTCCTACCTGTTGAAGTTGAATTACCCTCTCTACGGGTACTAATGGATGTTAAGTTAAGTGAAGCAGAATGGGTCCGGTCCCGATACGAACAACTGAGTCTGATTGAAGAGAAAAGACTGGCTGCAATCTGTCACGGGCAGCTATATCAGAAGAGAATGAAGAGAGCCTTCGATCAGAAAGTCAGACATCGAGAGTACCAAGTAGAAGATCTTGTGCTGAAAAGAATCCTCCCTCCTCATACAGACCACAGGGGCAAGTGGACTCCGAATTACGAAGGACCATTCGTAGTAAAGAAAGTTTTCTCTGGTGGAGCACTGATGCTCAGCACCATGGATGGTGAAGATTTCCCATCCCCTGTGAATTCAGATGCAGTTAAAAAATACTTCGCATAAAAAATGACCCGCTGGACATAAAAACAGAATGTAAGTCCAGGCAAAAATAGGGCATCCCGGCGAGTCAAAAACAGAATAAGAGACTCGGGCAAAAATAAGGGAAAATAAACAAAAAATGTACACCCGCTGAGTTGAAAAGCCGCATTGGACAACTCAGGCAAAACTGGGTATCCCGATGGATTGAAAACCCGAAAGGGCGATCCATGCAAAACAAGGGAATAAGCGAACAACTGCATTCTGAATTCGTCTGTATCATCTACAACTTGGTAAGCCTCTAAAGGATCAAGCTTCAATCAGAATCAACCTCCTCCAGAAAGCAAGACGAGAAGAACGTCAAAAGCCATCCGAGTCATAGCGAAAGAGGAAGCTCCTTTGAAAGCGTCGTCAACATCGCCAGCATTTTGTTTCTCAATTTATAACAATCTCTTCATTTTAGGAGATTTGTTTCCTTGACTGTATCTTGCCAATTCAGGGCACATGAATTAATAAAATCAGATTTTTTCAGTCATGTTTCGTCTTGTACATTTTTATTTGCAAGGAATGTCTGATGTCTCTTAAAAACTAATTGCATAAGTACAGATGTTTTTTTTTCTAAGAAAAATACATGCTAGCGGGGAATATACTTACTCTCAAGAGTGTCTAGCTCCTATGACGGAATCCAGTAAGGGATACCTCGGGACCATTTGTGCGTTTCCTTATCTTTGCAGGATTGCAGGTATCCAGAACGCAACTTGGGGCATGCAAGCTACATCCCAGCAAGCTGGCAGATCAACAAATAATCTCTCCCCAGTTGAGTTGCCTCTCATTGCTCTCCCCAGCTGAGTTACCAACAACTTTCCCCAGCCGTATGGCTAATCTTTCTTCCTCAGCAGAATATGAAAGTCAGGGAATCATCTCCCCACAAGATCCTCAGCCTCTATCCAGAAGAGCAACGCACGAAGAAGTCACAACAGAGTACAGAAGGCTTCTACAAACCCCAGCTGGGTCCCATGTTACAAAAGATATGTCCATCAGTGATCTATATCCCCGAACAGATGCGCCTCACCAGATCTACCGATGATCTCATCCCTAGCTGGGATGTCCGCTTCAAGCAAATCAGCCAGAGATCTTCGCAGCAACGGGATCCGAATCCCGGATCTGTTCCTTTGCATAATCATAGCATTTGCATCATATTCACCCCCAAAGCGTAGCATTCCGTCTAATACGGATCATTACGGCAAAAATCAAATACATAGCATAATCATAAGTCATGTTGTGAATCGAACACTTGTGAATAATAAACCGTTCATTAAGAATGCGGAATACAATACACAAAAATCCCCATCAGGGTCCCCAGCAAAAGCAGTTGCCTCGCAAATTACAAACACCAGTATGTACACCAGTGGACACCCGTCCGTGTCATCACTCCCCAATCAAGTCGCCTGAACACTCTTTACAAACAAAACCACCCGTATTACGGATACTTCCTGACACCCGTCCGTATCATATCCTCAGCAGAAAGCCAAAGACATCATCTTTGCACTCACCTATACTTGTATATACATTTTCTTGACACCCGTCCGTGTCATTTCCCCAACGCAGTCGCCTACGCTTTTACAACCCACATACTTGTTGATATTATTATACTTTTCTCTCTTGACACTCGTCCGTGTCACCTTCCCCAGCAGATAAACACTCATCTATATATACTCATACTACTCATACTTATACAGATACTCGTCCGTATCTTGTATACACCATTTATATCCCCACAGATTCGACATTGGTTCATGTTCTTTGTTAACCAGTTGGTACTCGTCCGTACCATCATCTCAGAATATGCGTCAAGTGTTTGTTTCTACATGATACTCGTCCGTATCATAGTCTTAAGGATGCTCGTCCGCATCTTTAAATCCATACACCGTGTCAAGCACTTATGTCTTCTTGAATATAGATACTCGTCCGTGTCTACTATTCACCAGAAGAGTCCCCTCAGTTTCAACACTCGTCCGTGTTCCCTGTTAACCAGTTGATACTCGTCCGTATCATCATCTCGGAACACGTGTCAGTATTTGTTTCTACATGATACTCGTCCGTATCATAGTCTTAAGGATGCTCGTCCGCATCTTTAATCTATACACAACATCTAGACACTTATACTTTCTTTTCTTGGTTGTAAACACTCGTCCGTGTTTACTATACCCCCAGTAGATCGCCAACAAAGCAATTTCCCTTTTTATCTAACACTCGTCCTGTGTTATGATAACCCTGAGAGCAGCCGTACCCTGCTAGGTGGTCGTCCTCCACCTCTTTATGGTCGTCCTCCATCATGCTCATCCGATGGCCGTCCCCATCGTTGATATTTTAGCAGCCGTCCCCTGCTAGGTGGTCGTCCTCCACCTCTTGATGATCGTCCTTCATCATTTTACCCAATGGTCGTCCCCATTGTTGATTTTTGGTTATCTGACATTCATTCTATGCCATGAGAAACCTCGAGAGCAGCCGTCCCCTGCTAGGAGGTCGTCCTCCACCTCTTGATGGTCGTCCTCCATCATGCTCGTCCAATGGCCGTCCCCATCGTTGACCTTTTATCCGGCATTCGTCCTATGTCGTGATATTTTCGGAAGCCGTACCCTGCCTGGTGGTCGTCCTCCACCTTAGATGACCGTCCCTCATCTTATCCCCAACAGAGCAGCCGTCCCCTGCTAGGTGATCGTCCTTCACCTTTTGATGACCGTACCTCATCATCTGTTTATTTCATTTATTCTTTAACCCGATGGCCGTCCCCGTCGTGGTCCCTTCTCCTTTTCTTTTTAGCCCGATGGCCGTCCCCATCGTTGGTTACTTTACTTTATGCACTTGATGGCCGTCCCCGTCATGTTTCATTAATTCCCAGAGAATCTTACAGCCTTATCTTGATGGCCGTCCCCATCATAATATCTTATTTTTCCCAGCTAGTCGGTCGTCCCCGTCTTGGCTTTACCTTTTATCCCCAGCATGTCGGTCGTCCCCGTCATTGCTCTTTACCCGGAAGTCGTCCTCTGCTCGACGGTCGTCCTCCGTCGCCCACACTTTACAATATACTTTATTTTCCTTTTACAATCTATATCCCTTTTCTTCTTCATTCTGTGAGTGCAAATTTTGGACTGTCTTTGGTATTCAACCACAAGTTATCTTGTTTGTCTGTTAAGCCGTTGCTTACATCCTGCACAGCTAACTCATGTTTGAATAGGGGCAGCTGTAAACACCCCAAATTTGCCCTCACCCATTCACACCATGGTTTGTGATCATTTCATATGCATAAACACAATCATATCATCTCATATCTCATTGTTGATTCACTGCATAGATTCAAAGTCATCTGCACCTAGGGTTTGTGATCTGAGCAATCCAAGAGCCTCTTGAGCCACTCCAAAGGCCACTAATCACTTCAAAGGGGTCCATGTGTGTGCAAGCATCATATTACATCCCCACAAAGTCAAAAATGCAAAAGAATCACAAGAACTGGGTTTGGTATGGATGCAGAGCCAAGTTTGACTGCACAGTTGACCTAAAATTAGGGTTTTGGTTTCAGAGGCCATAACCTCAAATTTTTTGGTCATTCTTGTTTCCATTGGTCTCTATATGGTATAGGGAGTATGCATATCAATTTTCATGAAGAAATTCCATGGGGAAGTCATCTGATCAAGAGTTGACTTTTCAGACAAGTCAGTGCAAAATCAGGGCATCTGAGGCCCCCAATGACCCAACCAATGGGTGATCTTCATCATTTTGAGTGTATATGATCTTTATTTGATCATGGGAGAAGGTTGAAGTTCACAAAAATCAAGAATTACAAGTTTTTGCAAATGTTGACTTTTTGGGCATAGTTGACTTTTCAAGAATATGTCATTTTAGGTCATTTTTCAAGCCTTGATTTTTGATTCAAAAAGGTGTCAAATGGAAAAACTTTGGTCATGAAAGTTGTAGAATACATCTTTCCCTTTTCAAAAAGTACAAGAACATGATCTAATTCTTCTTGGATCAAAAGTTATGGTGTGACAAAGTTGGCAAAAGTCATTGATTTTCAAGATGTGCACTAAATGGGAAATTTGCAAAATCATGTCTCAAGGCAAGTTGTAACTTCTAGTTGGCATCAAACCATTACACAAACATTCTATGTGACATAAAATCAGATTTGGACCAAGAATTCCTCATGTTCATGGCTTGTGTAGCAAGATAGTCACATGTGAACCAAAGAGGAACAAGTTGCAAAACTCATGATCACACTTCCTATCACTTGCTACATTGGATGCTGAATTTTGCTAGCCTTTCCCCTCACCCTTGCTGCGTAGCCCCATGCTTTGTACTAGCCTAGAACCAAACCATACTTTCCTTACACAAAGAGTGGACTTTTGGCAAAAGTGAACTTACCAATCAATAAAGGCCAGGTCAAATCATCTGACCTATAGGATTATTTTATACTATCCTTTAGCAAGAAAAACACATCAAGAAGCAAAGCTGAAACAGGCCCTAGGATCACATATACAAACTCACTCCATTTTGCATTTTTCTTCGAATCTCTCTGCCCAGCTCACAAACACTCAAGCAAGTTTCACTAATCATCACACCTTGCCACATTGAGCCTAAACCAACAAAGAACCAGGCCTGAAACAAGCCATAACATCACTTCACCATTTTCACCCCAAGCTGCAGTTTCCTTCGAAACACCTTCCACAACTCACAAACATCCAAACAAACTCCACAAACCTTCTCCACTCATCATCTGGACCACAAAGAACCACTCACATTGGCCTGAAACTGCTTGCATCACCATTGCCATTTTCAACTGAGCTTGAGCAGAAGCTGTTCAAACTCTTCATCTAGCCAGCATAAACTTCTCCAAAGCATTCAAGCATCATCAAGAGGGCATAAGGATTGGATTTCACAAGGAGGGGAGGTCTGAAAGCTGCTGGAGTGAAAGCTTCGAATCTCAGGTAGCTCAAGAACTTTTTTTCCAGAAATGGATTTTTAAGTTCTAAACTTGTTCTCCATGCTTCACTGGTTATCCTGATGCTTTTAGTTTCAAAAATGATGATGAAATGAGAATTTAATTTCTCTCTGAAACTTTTTTGCCCTAGTTCTTGTTTGCTTCGATTCAGCCATTCCAGGAAGAATAAATTTGTTTTGATTGGGGGTTTTGGTTCGTGAGTGAATGGGAATCATTTCCATGTTTTTAGATTTCGTTTTAGTTAGGTTTTGAGAGTTTTAGAAGTTTTCAGGTGGGGTTCCCACCGGAGAAGACGACCGGAGGTCTTCTCCGGCCACCTGAAAACAATTAGGGCATAATCCCAGTCATTAAGAGAGTTTGAATTTGGCACGTTGGATTGAGTTGACCAGTTGACTTCGCGCGCATGTGAAGGGCCCAGATCATTTTGTTTAGCCCTAATCCACTTTTTTAGATTAATTAATTCATAATTAGGTTAATTAACTCAGATGCAATCCTGGCCACTAGATCTGGCGCCAGTCAACGCATTCAAACCCAGATTCAATCCCTGCCTTCCATTCGTTTGACTTTCCATTTATTTTAATTTCATTTCATTTCTTTTCATTTTATTTGCATAATTAATTTAAAATAGTAAAAATTGTCTAAAAATTATGAAACTTTTTCTCAAGAGTTTTAATAATTTTTATGACACAAAAATATTTTTGTTTTTATTTTTATCATTAAAAAAGTATTTTTAAATATTTAAAGGATTATTTTTAATTGATTAATGGAAATTAATTTATTAAAAATACTTTTAGGTATTTAAAAATCACCAAAAAATTCATGAAATGTTCTAAGACATTTAGAAACATTGTCCAACCTTCAAACCAAATTTCGTTTTTGATCTTGATGCATTTTAAGAATTTCTCATTGAATAAAAATCATTTTTATGCATTAATTTGATCCAAAGTTCAAAAAATCATTTCTGCCTATTCATGAGGAGTTGGACATTGATTCTTCTTGCATTGCATTGTGTTTTGCATGTAGTTTTTGAGATAAAATGGCCATGATTTGATCTTGCATTTTTTCAATTGTTTGACATTTCTTTTGTTTAGGAACCCTAAAAACCCTAAAATCTTGTAAAAATCATAACTTGAGATTGGTTAAGAATTGAGACCTCTCCTTTGGGCTTTGGTTTAGTATAAGATTAGGGGTCCTTTGAGTGGCATTTTCCATTTTTTATCTTAGGGTTTGCTTCTGTTTTTGGTTTTTGTTTGATGTTTGGTTCATAAACCCTAATTTGGGCTTTCATTTGCATCCCTCTTGCATTCTCTTGCATAACATGACTTGCCATGACATTTCAAGCATTCATGTGATTCATTTGACATCATAAGACATATTGAAAGCATGTTTGGTCATTTCATCATGAATTTGCCATGTTGTATGCCATGTGCACTTCATAACTTTTCATGTATGCCCATGCTTCCTAACTTGCTTCATTTGCATCCATGAACTTGCATGATCATATCCATGTGCTGCCTCATGTTTGTAGCATCCCATAACATCATTAACATCACATATATGCTTCTGGTTTTGTTTCTCATCATACCATTTCACCCCATTTGGCATTGCATTGCATTTCCTTTCTAACTTTTCAGGTGGTAAGTGAATTTGAGAAGTGAATTTGCCTTCACTTCTCATAACTTTCCTTTTCATCTTTCTTGCATCCATGCTGCATTTTTTATATGTGTTTGAGTTTGAGCTTGCTCATTCTTCTTCTTCCCACTTTCTTTCTTCAAGTGACTTGACTTCTTGAATGAAGCAAGTCACTTTGCTTCTCTTGATCCTTTCATCTGCTTCCTGGTGGTTCCCTTGAAGATTGTTCTTGAAAACCTCACAAACCTTAGGATCAACCAAGCATGACAATGATTAGGGTTTTGATTAGTCCCCCCACTTAATTTTACCTTTGTGTCTCATTGAGTCTTCTCTTCTCATCTCATAATCAGGGGCTAAACCCTAAAGGCTTTAAGGCTTTGTGATTAAGCTTATGCCTGCATCCTTCTATTAGGATGGAGTGTATAACTTTAATCCTAAGTGTTAAACCCTTAATGTGTTTAACTCCTTTAATCAATTCACTTAATAATCATCAAGACATCACACTTGTAACTTGGGCCTTGCATTAGGGTTCTAATTCTTCCTTAATTGGTTAAGAAGGACTAACCCTAGTGTTAATGGACAAGACCCCCTCAAGTTGTCTTACAAATCATAAAACTCACTTCATCATCATTATCATTAAGTAAAATCCACTTAATAAAGGCTTTGTTTTGTCATGAGTTTAATCCCTAATCATGGATTAAGTTGAGGAGCTTTCCTCAGCTTAAACATTCTCATCTATTATCCTTCTATTAGGATGGTGTAATGAGTCTGTTTAATCCCTGATTATGGCTTAACCTCATTACTGAACACTAAACAAAAACACCAAAAAACATTCAAATAATCACAAGTAGGTTAATGATCTTAATCCTGCATCAAAGGTGATTAAGTGTGAGAATCTGACTTCACACTTAAGGTATTCTCATTACCCCTAATCAGAGGGAAGATGTGGTGAGTTTACTAAATCCATTGGTTTAGGCTTAAGCTCATTAACTTATGACAAACTTTCAAAAGCAATAAAAGACTGAAAACTTAAAAACAAACAATAATCGTCTCCTCCGGGATTCTTTTCTCATCACCTTTACTCACAAACGAGAACTTGCTTCTTCTGTCTAATGCAAGACAGTTAGCATCTGTGCCAGACAGATCATACACTTGAGCCTAGGCAAGTAAGCAGTTCACAAGTCAATTCATCTTTCAGTCCCTTTGGGTCGAACTACGGTGTTCTGACTTCCTCATTGCACGAGAGGATACGTAGGCATAACTTAACAGTTATCGAACAAAAGTCTCTGTATATTCCCCCTCCTTCCAGCATTATTCTTAGCCTCATTATCATGAGCATTTCACTCTTGTCCTTACACTGACACTGTATATATTACACTTTACACTTCCTTTACACTGACACCTGTACATTCTTTTCCAGCTATTTTACACACAGATTGCACTGACACTACCCCTTTAAAACACAAATCTTTTCAGCGTGGATCCCGTCGAGTACGGCGGACAATCTGGGTGCTAATACCTTCCCAGGTTGTAACCAACCCCCTTTCTCAGTCTCTCTGGTTCGCAAACCGTCTTATCCATCTTTTTCTAGGTTTATGCAGCATTACCTTTCCTCCGGGATAAAAATGCCTAGCTGGCGACTCTATTCATCTCCAGTGAGTTCACGGCTGTGTGTTCTCACTGTCCCTCTCGCCGACCGTTCGCGTCTGTACCTTTACTTGGGCCAGTCCCATTTATCGGGAGCGACACAATGGAGCAAAGTCCAAACACAAAAGAGGAAAGTTGTCACTCCTCCAGATTCAGATGTTGAAGCAGATGTCCCAACATCTCCTCCAAAGAAGAAACCAGCACCCTCTAGGGCATCAACTGTTGTTCCAGAAGCTCCCTTGGACAACATCTCATTTCATCATGTTTCAAGTGTAAACAGATGGAAGTTTGTGTACCAAAGAAGGGTAGCACTTGAAAGAGAGCTGAGCAGTAATGCACTTGAGTGCACAGAGTTAATTGATCTCATATCTGCTGCTGGCCTCTTCAAAACAGTCTCAAACCTCTCTCCCTGCTATGAGCTACTTGTCAAAGAATTCATAGTCAATCTTCAGGAAGATTGTGCCAATGGTAAGTCTGCTGAATTTAGAAAAGTTTTTGTTAGAGGCAGGTGTGTAGAGTTCTCTCCTCAGATCATCAACCAATTCCTTGGAAGAGAATCTGATGGTCCAAATGAACTAGGGAAGACTGATAACCAGGTCTGCAAGGTTATCACTGCAAACCAGGTCAAGGCTTGGCCAGTTAAAGGAAAGCTCTCAGTGAGCATGCTGACAAGAAAATATGCCATGCTGAACAGGATTGGTACAGCAAACTGGGTGCCTACCAATCACACATCTTCAATATCCACTGGCTTGGGCAGGTTTATTTATGTTGTGGGCACTCAGACTAAGCTGGATTATGGAGCCTACATCTTTGATCAGACCTTGAAGCATGCTAGCTCATCTGCAACAAAGCTGCCAATAGCTTTTCCTTCCTTGCTGTGTGGTATAGTGCTAAGTCAGTACCCTGGGATCCTCACTGAGAAGGACACAGTTTGCAAAAGAGAAAGCCCTCTGGCTTTTCACTACAAGCTGTTCCTGAGTCATCATGCAGCAGATGTTGAAGCACCCTCTGGGACATCTGAAGGTCCTTCAAATGCAAAGACTCCAATCTCCAAGGCTGCATTGATTGCTGAACTGAAGAGCACTTGCAAAGAACTTGAAGCAAGAAAACAGAAGCTTGAGGAGATTATCCAAAGGCTGGAGAGTGAAGGTGATCAAAAGGCTGCTTCTGATGAAGAAACTGAGGATGATGAAGAAACTGAGTGTGAGGAGTCTGAGTGAATAATTGTATGTGAGGAAAATTGTATGACAGCTGTATTGTAGTTCAGAATTAGTGACTTTGGCCCCAAATTTGTGTCTAACAAGGGGGAGAACAACAACAATGTATGATGCTGTTTAGCTATGAATGAAAAACTTCTGTTTGTTTCTGACTGTTTGTTTCTGAACTGAATCATTGTGTGTTAATAAAATATTTCTGTTGCAACCTGGATACATGTATGTTTGAGGGGGAGTAATCTCAAATATGATTCAACAGAAAAGTAATGTTATACTCTGATAAAAGAACTTCTGCTGCACTCTGATAACCAGAAAAGATGTTAGCCAAATATTAGCCAAAGGGGGAGTTTGTAGATGTTTAGAATTGGCAGAATTTTTGACCAACAAGAAATATTGAATTCAGTTCAGAATGTCCTATCAGATGTTGGGACATTATCAAACAGAGTATAAGAACTTATTTCAGGATGTCACACCAGATGTTGGGACATTGTGTAAATGACTTAAGTTCAGTTTTTCAGGATGTCCCAACAGATGTTGAGACATCTCAAACCTGCTACCAGAATTAATTAATGACTAACTGATCTGAGATATTTAAGGAGAGTTATCTGGAATTAATTATGGATGGATAAAAACAGAACAAGGCGCATCTGTAGGAAGTTTTATTATGAGGATTCAGATTAATCAGAAGAACTAAATCTCCTAGAATCTAGGATGTAACAAACCCTAATTCAAGGTGGAAGCTGCATGTGTTTTAGGACTGGATTAACCTACAGAAAGCCCAAATTACAAACACCTATTTAATCAACAGAAACTCACAGAATTGAGTACGAATTTCAAAAGACAAAATAGGGTGTTGTGTTTCTAATAGCAGGTTGTTTTTATTGTACCACTTTATGAGCTTTTAAGCATAAGTGCATTTGTGACTTGATTGAAACTGTGAAGTAAGATCAAGCTGTATTGTTTGAAGAATGTCTTCAATTTTATTAAACTTGTAAACAAGATCACTGTGTGATTGAGGGGGAGTGAGTTGGTACTCATATCTAAGTTGTGTCTTAGGTAGAAATTGCATTGGGTAGATATTAAGTGAAAGATTAAACTGGGTTGTTTAAGTCTAGAATTAATATTACTTATAGTGGATTTCCTCCTGGCTTGGTAGCCTCCAGATGTAAGTGTGGTTATACACTGAACTGGGTTAACAAACTTCTGTGTTGTTTAATTTTCTTGCACTTTAAGTTTTGGTTAAATCTGTCAAGTGTTGGGACATCTCATAGGACATCTCATACCTGATCACAGAATTTCAAATTAGAACCCTAATGCAAGGCCCAAGTTACAAGCTTGATGTCTTAGTGATTATTAGATGGATTGATTAAAGGATTTAAACACATTAAGGGTTTAACACTTAGGATTAAAGTTATACACTCCATCCTAATAGAAGGATGCAGGCATAAGCTTAATCACAAAGCCTTAAAACCTTTAAGGTTTAGTACTTGATTATGAGATGAGAAGAGAAGACTCAAAGATGACACAAAGGTAAAACTAATGGGAGACTAATCAAACCCTAATTGTTATCATGCTTGGATGTTCCTAGGGCTTATTAGGCTTGCAAGAGATCTTCAAGAAGAGCCACCAAGGAAGAAGCAGATGAAAGGAGGAGAAGCAGAAGAAGCAAGTCAACTTACTTCACTTAAGAAGATAAGTTGCATGAAGAAACAAAGTGAGGAGGGAGCATGAATGAGCAAGCTCACTCTAATGCACAAGTAAAATGCAGAAATGATGCATAAGAAGGATGATAAGAGATTTTGAGAAGTGAAGGCAACTTCACTTCTCAAAGACTTACCACCTGAAAAGTTAGTAACAAGAAATGAAATGCAATTACAATGAGATAAAATGCAATGATGCAAACCAAAGTCAGAAGCATAAACATGATGTTAATGATGCTAAGAGATGATGCAAACACATGGCAAGAGTTGTGGATGATCATACAAGGATGAGGATGCAAATGAAGCATGTTTTGAACCATGAAAGTTTATGAAATTTTATGAAATGATATGAATGCATAACATGGAAAATGAATGATGAAATGATAAAACATGATTCTAATGTGTCCTAAGATGTCTCATATGTCATGTGGATGCACAAAATCTCATGGCAAGCTCATGTATGCAAGCAAGTGAGGGATGAATGCAAATGAAAACCAAAATTAGGGTTTATGCACAAGACACAAAGTAAAATTCAAAATCAGAAGCAAATGACAAGATAAAAAATTTCAAATGGGATCAAAGATACCCTAACCCTACACAAGTTCACTGCCCAAAGGAGGGGACCTAAGTCTTAACCTAATGGAAGTTATGATTTTCTCAAGTTAGCTAGGGTTTTAAGACACTTCAAAAGAAAAAATGCACATCAAATTGAAAATGAAAGATAAATTCAAATAAAATTTACCCTAGAAACTACTAATATGAAGAATGCAATGCAAGAAGAACCATCATCAAACTCCTCATGGTTAGGCAGAATGAATTTTTCTAAGTTAGAAAAAATATTTGCCTTTTAAGAACTTTAATTCCAAATAAAAATGTCAAAATATGTCAAGAACCAAAAAGAAATTTGTTTGAAGAGTTTGATAATGTTTCTAAATGTATTAAAATGCAATTTGAATTTTTTTGTGATTTTTAGAAACCTAAATGTTATTTTAATTAATTAATTCTCATTAACTAATTAAAATAAACATTTAAATATTTTTAAAATACGAAAATTATGCAAAAAATAAAATAAAAATTATTTTCAGAAAGAGAAAAATATTTTATGCTATGATGCAAAAAATGAGATTTTTTGGAAATGATTTACTATTTTAAATAAAATGGGCAAAACAAATGAATTAAAAGGAAAATAAAATGAAATTAAATGAAAAGTAAGCCAATCTAAAGGTCAGGATTTGAAGCTGAGACGCGGGAGTTGACTGGAGCGCGTTTCAGTGGCTGAGATTGATTCTGGCAAATTTAAATTTTAAACCTAATTAATTAATGTTAATGACTGGATTAGGGCTAAACCACAAGATCCAGGCCGTTCATAGCGCGCGGGAAAGCCAGATCAATGGTCCAAATTCAAAACTGGGCTTAAACCCTAATTAGGGTTAATGACTCTCAGACGGCTGGAACAGTGTTCCGGTCGTCTTCTCCGACGAGCCCAAAACCATATCTCTCTCTAAGCATCTAAAATGAAATCTCTCTGCCCAGAATCAAACCCCACACATCCCTGAATCAAAACCCCCAAACAAAAACCATTTCTCATTCATCAATAATGCAAATCGAAGCAAAACAAATTTAGGTCAGAAACTTCCAGACAACTCATACATACTCAATATTACATCATTTTGAAAAGTAAACATATCAGAATCATCAACACATCATAAGGATTCGATTTGGAACTTAAAAACAAGGTTCTGAGAAAAAAGTTCTTGAGCCATACCTGAGATGGAACCTTCTGGTTCTGGGCTTTCTGGGCTCTCTCTTGTTGCAAACCCACTCTTATGAACCTCCTGAAGATGATATGAAGCTTAGAAAGCTTTGAGGATGGCTGGTGGGTGCTGTTTGGTTCTGGTGTAGCAGAAATGGAGGTTTGTCTGTGTGGTGATTCAGGCTGTTTCAGGGGGTGGGTTTTGTTCTATGAGTGATATGTGACTTGTTGGTGAAGAAATTTTTGAGGTTTGATGGTTGTGGGCAGAATTTCGAAGAGATGAAGTTTTGGACAGTTTTTGTGCAAGCTGATTGTGTGTGTGGTCTGAGCCTTTTTCCTTCTTGTTTTATGACCTTGAGGTAATCCATAAGCAATCCCAACAATTCTGGAGGGCAGGTATGCATTGTGGGAATGGTATGGGATGATTGGCCAAAAAGTCAAAATTGTGTACTATAGGTATGAGCCATGGCAGAGGATATTTTTGTGCTTGGATTGCTTCAGCTAGCTTCAAGGAAGGCCATTGGATGTTCTGATGTGATCTGGAATGGGTGAAGGGTGAGATGTCATGTGTTTTGCAATTTTCACAACTTGTTGCATTTTGAGATTTTGGTCATGGACATGTCCTATTCCAAGCTGAATTCTTGTTGTGAAATGTTACATGATGTTATGGTAATGCTTTGAGATCAGTTAGAGACCACACAAACCCTTGGGAATCACTTTTGCAAGAATTCCCCCTTTTGAACTTTATGGAAAATGGCTTATGATACTTGGAATCCAAGGCATGAAAGTGAGAAATTCTTTGGGCAAATCTGAATTATGGACCATGAATGATGTTTGTGTGATGATTAGAAGTTGATTTGAAGTCAAATTTGGTTTTGGCAAGTGTTTTTGCAAGTTTCCTCTTTGGCACAAAAGTGAAAATTTAGTGATTTTGTCCAACTTTGCAAGGCCATAACTTTTGTTCTAAAATGAATTAGAATGAGTTCTTGTACTTTTTGAAAATGGGAGGATCCAATCTACAACTTTCATGACCAAATATTTTTCATTTGAAGCATTTTTGGATCAAAAAGAGGAGGTTGAAAAACTTTCCCAAAATGGCAAGTTTACATTACAAGTCACTTTCCCAAAATGGCAACTTTGCAAATGGCTTGAAATTCTTCACTTTTGTGAACTCCTAACATCTTCTAAGATCAAATAAAGATCATACACATTCAAAATGATGGAGAAGGCCCTTTGGTTGGATGGTTGGGGGCCTCAGATGCCCTGATTTTGCACTGACTTGTTCAAGAAGTCATCTTCTAATCAGATGCCTTCCCCATTGAATTTCTTCATGAAAATTGGTATGCATGATCCCTATAACATATAGAAACCAATAGAAACAAGAATGACCAAAAAATTTGAAGTTATGGCCTCTGAAACCAAAACCCTAATTTCAGGTCATTTGTGCAGTTAAACCTGTTTCTGCTTCCATGCCTTTCTCAGTTCTTGTGATTCTCTGATTTCCTTGATCTTTGGAGGATGCAATATGATGCTTGGACATACATGGACCCTCTTGAGAAGATTGATGACCTTTGGAGTGGCTCAGATAGCTCATGGATTGCTCAGATCACAAACCCTAGATGCAGATGCCTTAGAACCAATGCAGTGAAGCAAAAAAGCAATATGAGATGATATGATTGAACTTATGCAAATGAAAAGAATCACAAGCCATGGTGAAATGAGTGAGGGAAAATTTGGGGTGTTTACAGCTGCCCCTATTCAAACATGAGTTAGCTGTGTAGGATGTAAGCGACGGCTTATCAGGCAAACAAGATAACTTGTGATTGAATACCAAAGACAGTCCAAAATTTGCACTCACTAAATGAAGAAGAAAAGGGATATAGATTGTAAAAAGGAAGCAAAGTATGTTTATAAAGTGCGGGCGACGGAGGACGACCGTCGAGCAGAGGACGACTGTTGGGGATAAAGCGATGACGGCGACGACCGACATGCTGGGGAAACAAAGAGATTATGGTGGGGACGGTCATCAAATAAAGTAATAAGACTCTCTGGGGATTAAAGGTAAATGATGGGGACAACCATCGGGTTGAAGAAATAAATGATGAGGAACAGTCATCAAAGGTGAAGGACGATCACCTAGCAGGGGACGGCTGCTCTGTTGGGGGTAAGATGAGGGACGATCATCTAAGGTGAAGGACGATCACCTGGCAAGATACGATTGCCGAAAGTATCACGACATAGGACGAATGTCGGATGAAAAGGTCGATGATGGGGACGGCCATCGGATAAGAATTGATGAAGGACGATCATCAAGAGGTGAAGGACGATCACCTGGCAGGGTACGACTGCTCTCGGGTTTTATCATGACATAGGACGAATGTCAGATAACAGAATCAACGATGGGGACGACCATCGGATAAAATAATGAAGGAAGATCATCTAGAGGTGAAGGACGATCACCTGGAAGGGTACGGCTGCTCTCGGGTTTTATCATGACATAGGACGAATGTCAGATAACAGAATCAACGATGGGGACGGCCATCGGATAAAATGATGAAGGATGATCATCTAGAGGTGAAGGACGATCACCTGGCAGGGTACGGCTACTCTCGGGTTTTATCATGACATAGGACAAATGTCAGATAACAGAATCAACGATGGGGACGGCCATCGGATAAAATGATGAAGGACGATCATCTAGAGGTGATGGACGATCACTTGGCAGGGGACGACTGCTAAAAATATCACGACATTAGGACGAATGTCGGGTAGGAAGGGGTTCCTATGAATAGAGACTCCGCTGGGGATGATGAAGGACGATCATCAAAAAGGTGAAGGACGATCACCTGGAAGGGTACGGCTGTCGGAAGGTATCATGACATAGGACGAATGTCAGATAGAAAGGAAATAGTTTATTCGGGATTTGCCGGGGACTCTTCTAGGGAATAGTAGACACAGACGAGCGTCTAATTTCAAGAAGATATAAGTGTCTGACATGGTGTATAGATTAAAGATGCAGACGAGCATCCTTAAGACTATGATACAGACGAGTATTAGTAGAAACAAACGCTGACGCGTGTTCAGAGATGATGGTACGAACGATTACCAACTGGTTAACAAAGAACACGGACGAGTGTCGACTCTGAGGGGGTTTAAGTGGTGTATACAAGATACGGACGAGTATCTGTATGAGTAGAAAGTGATGAGTGAGACATGGGTAAGTGTCCAACTTGTTGTGGAGAGCATGACATGGACGGGTGTCGGAAGAAGTGTGCTATAAACAAGTATTTGGTTTACAAAGTATTTAGGCAACTATGCTGGGGGACGGTGACACGGACGGGTGTCAGGGAATTGTATATAAATGTGTATCTG
Source organism: Lathyrus aphaca (assembly GCA_963966055.1). Classification (NCBI taxonomy): domain Eukaryota; kingdom Viridiplantae; phylum Streptophyta; class Magnoliopsida; order Fabales; family Fabaceae; genus Lathyrus; species Lathyrus aphaca. The sequence goes on from OZ014524.1 coordinate 297,280,598, forward strand.
TCAGTAGAGAACGCTCAGGTGACTTTACTAGGGAATGATGACACAGACGAGTGCCAAAAGGAGCATGTATCTGTATTGGTGAGTGTAAAATGGACGCTTTGGCTTTCTGTCGGGGAGTTTGAGAAGTATTTTGTATATTGTTGATGGAACGTCAGTATTTACAAGCGTTCAGTTCGACACATGGCTTATGATTTATGCAATATGTTTGATTTTTGCCGTAATGCTCCGTATTAGACGGAATGCTACGCTCTGGGGGAAAATATGATGTGAATGCTATGATTATGCAGAGATACCGATCCGGGATTAGGATCCCGTTGCTGTGGAGATCTCCGGCTGATCTACTTGAAGTGGATATCCCAGCTGGGGATGAGATCATTGGTAGATCTGACATATATGACTCTGCTTGAGGAAATAGATCACTGATAGACCTATCTTAGTAATGAGGGACCCAGCTGGGGTCTGTGGGAGCTTTCGTCACTCTGTTGTGAGATCTTCAGGCATTGCTCTTCTGGATAGAGGCTGAAACTCTGTGGGGAGATAGTTCCCTTCCTGACATTTGGCTGAGGATGAATGAAGACTGGCAACTCAGCCGGGGATAAAGCATCTCTGGTGCTTAGATGTGCTGAGTAAATAATGATTTGACAGCTTGCTGGGGAGAAGTTTCCATGCCCCATGTTGCACTTTGAGCACCTGCAATCCTATTATGACAAAGAAACGTACAAATATCCCGAGGTATCCCTTACTGGATCCCATCATAGGAATTTAGACACTCCCGGAGCGAATATATCACCTGTAAGCATGTGATTTTTTAGAAAAGACGCATTTGTATTTATGCAATCATTGTATTAAGGACATCAGACATTTTCGCAAGTGAAAATAGAATGTACGAGACGAAACGTGACTGAAAATCTGATTTTATTAATTTGCGTGCCCTGAATTGGCAAATACAGTCAAGGAAACAGATCCCCTGAAAAGAGGAGATTGTTACAAATTGAGAAAACAAACAGACGGTGGCAATGTTGATGGCGCTTCAAGGAGATTCCCTTTTACTATGACCCGTATGACATTGACGTTCTCCCCATCTTGCTTTTTGAAGAAGGCTGATTCTGATCAATGTTTGAACCTTTCGAAGTTCGCCGTGTTGTAAGTGATACAGACGAATTCATAATGCAGTTGTTCTCTCATTCCCTTATTTTGCGTGGATCGCCCTTTCGGGTTTTCAGTCTACCGGGATACCCATTTTTGCCTGAGTTGTCCAATGCGGCTTTTCAACTCAGCGGGTGTACACATTTTTTTTCCCTTATTTTTGCTCGAGTCTTTTATTCTTTTTTTGACTCGCCGGGATGCCCTATTTTTGCCTGGACTCACATTCTGTTTTTATGTCCAGCGGGTCATTTTTATGCGAAGTATTTTTTAACTGCATCTGAATTCACAGGGGACAGGAAGTCTTCACCATCCATAGTACTGACCATCAGTGCTCCACAAGAGAAAACTTTCTTTACTATGAACGGACCATCATAATTCGGAGTCCACTTGCCCCTGTGGTCTGTATGAGGAGGGAGGAGTCTTTTCAGCACAAGATCTCCTACTTGGTATTCTCGAAGCCTGACTTTCTGACCGAAGGCTTTCTTTATTCTTTTCTGATACAGCTGCCCATGGCAAATTGCAGCTAATCTCTTCTCTTAAATCAGATTCAGTTGTTCGTACCGGGATCAGACCCATTCTGCTTCATTTAGCTTAACATCCATTTGTACCCGCAAGGAGGGTAATTCAACTTCAACAGGTAGGACTGCCTCCATACCATAAACAAGCTGATACGGTGTTGCCCCAGTGGATGTTCTGATTGAGGTTCGGTATCCATGCAAGGCAAAAGGTAGCATTTCATGCCAGTCTCTGTAGGTGACCACCATCTTTTGTACAATCTTCTTGATATTCTTGTTAGCTGCATCTACAGCACCATTCATCTTTGGCCTGTAAGGAGAAGAATTGTGGTGTTGGATCTTGAAGTCCCGGCACAGTTTTGCCATCATTTTGTTGTTCAAGTTGGAACCATTATCAGTGATGATTCGCTCGGGCACTCCATACCGACAGATGATGTCTCTTTTCAGAAATCGGGCTACCACCTGCCTTGTAACATTTGCATAAGAAGCTGCTTCGACCCACTTGGTAAAATAGTCAATGGCTACCAGGATGAATCTGTGGCCATTTGAAGCAGTCGGTTCAATCTTGCCAATCATATCAATTCCCCACATGGCGAAGGGCCAGGGTGAAGACATCACATTCAAAGGATTCGGGGGCACATGCACTTTATCCGCGTAAATCTGGCATTTATGGCATTTTCTGGCATAGGCACAACCGTCTGCATCCATTGTGACCCAGTAATAACCTGATCTTAGCAACTTTTTAGCCATAACATGCCCTCCCGCATGGGTACCAAAAGATCCTTCGTGCACCTCGTGCATCAACAAATTTGCTTCTGCCTTATCAACACATCTAAGGAGTACCATATCAAAGTTCCTCTTATACAGGGAGCTATCAGCATTCAGGAAGAAACTACCAGCAAGCCTTCTTAATGACTTCTTATCATTGGAAGATGCCCCAGGTGGGTATGTTTGATCCTCCAAGAAGCATTTAATGTCGTGGAACCAAGGCTTATCATCTTCAACAACATCTGCTGAGAATACGTATGTTGGTCTGTCAAGTCTGGATACTGAAATCTGTGGCACAAAGTTGGCAGCTTGAACTTTGATCATGGATGAAATGGTAGCCAGAGCATCTGTAAACTGATTCTCATCTCGAGAGATATACTCGAGCTTGACTGTTGTGAAGAAAGTCAACAACCTCCTTGTATAATCCCGGTAAGGTATCAGATGATCTTGGTGGGTGTACCATTTGCCATTGGTTTGATTAATTACCAAAGCTGAATCTCCGAATACAGTCAAAGTCTTGATCCTGAGGTCAATGGCTTCCTCAAGCCCCATAATACAAGCTTCGTATTCAGCTTCATTGTTAGTGCATTTAAAGGTGAGCTTTGCCGAGAAAGGCATGTGAACTCCTTTAGGTGTAATAAGTACTGCACCAACACCACGACCATTCATATTAACAGCCCCGTCAAACATCATAGTCCATTTTTCCTCTGGGTCAGGCCCTTTAGTGTGAACAGGCTCTTCATGATCTTTTGCTTTTATGAACATGATGTCTTCATCAGGGAAGTCAAATCTCATAGGCTGGTAATCATCAATGGGTTGCTCAGCAAGATAATCAGACAATACACTGCCCTTGATGGCTTTCTGAGATGTGTACTGAATGTCATACTCTGTGAGGATCATTTGCCATCTTGCAACCCGTCCGGTAAGTGCTGGCTTCTCAAAAATGTACTTAATTGGATCCATCTTGGATATCAATAAGGTAGTGTGGGTCAACATATACTGTCTCAGTCGGCGAGCTGCCCACGCTAAAGCACAGCAAGTTTTCTCGAGCAGTGAATAACGTTGTTCACAGTCGGTAAACTTTTTGCTTAGGTAGTATATTGCATACTCTTTTCGACCAGACTTGTCATTCTGGCCCAACACACACCCCATTGACTCTTCTAATACTGTCAAGTACATTATTAGAGGTCTTCTTTCAACTGGAGGCATCAGGATTGAAGGCTCTTGTAAGTATTCCTTGATTTTGTCAAAAGCCCTCTGGCAGTCTTCGTTCCACCTGACCGTCTGTTCTTTTCTTAACAGCTTGAACAAGGGCTCACAGGTTGATGTAAGGTGAGATATGAACCTTGAAATGTAGTTCAATCTACCTAGAAACCCCCGAACTTCTTTTTCCAACTTCGGTGCAGGCATTTCTTGAATGGCTTTGACTTTATCGGGGTCAACTTCAATCCCTTCTCACTTACAATAAACCCAGCAGTTTACCGGATCGCACCCCGAATGTGCACTTGTTGGGGTTTAACTTCAGTTGGTATTTCCTCAGACGCTTGAATAACTTCAACAGATTTACCAGGTGGTCTTCTTCTGTGAGGGACTTGGCAATCATGTCATCCACATAACATTCAATTTCTTTGTGGATCATGTCATGGAATAATGTTACCATAGCCCGTTGATAAGTGGCACCGGCATTCTTCAGTCCAAATGGCATCACCTTATAACAGAATGTGCCCCAGGGTGTGATAAAAGTTGTCTTCTCCATGTCTTCAGGTGACATTTTGATCTGATTGTATCCTGAAAATCCATCCATGAAGGAGAACACCGAGAACTGAGCCGTATTGTCGACCAATACATCGATGTGAGGTAAAGGGAAGTCATCTTTCGGGCTGGCTCTGTTCAGGTCCCGGTAATCCACACACATTCTCACCTTGCCATCTTTCTTAGGCACGGGTACAATATTAGCAACCCACGGCGGATAGCTAGTCATAGCAAGGAAACCGGCGTCCCACTGCTTTTGTACCTCTTCTTTTATCTTCATTGCCATATCTGGGCGAGTACGGTGCAACTTCTGTTTTACTGGTGGACAGTCTTCTTTTAGCGACAGCTTGTGCATAACAATGTCGGTGTCCAACCCTGGCATATCCTGATAAGACCAAGCAAAGACATCCACATATTCCCGAAGCATATCAATCATTCGTTCTTTCACCGAATCTTGTAAGCAGGCCCCGATCTTAACTTCTTTCACGTCTTCTTCCGTACCAAGATTAACCGTCTTAACCTCCTCCTGATGAGGATTGATAACCTTCTCCTCTTATCTCAACAACCTGGCTAGCTCTTCAGGTAGCTCATAATCTTCTTCAACCCCTTCATCGGCTTGATTGATTGGATTGTCAAAGTCAAACGAAGTCATAGCAGTGTTGTTGTCGGTGCAGTCTGAAGGGCACTTTCTGCAAGGGTTTAGATTGGTTCGTTTTAGTGATCAGTTTTATCTTATTTAGAAAAAGTGAAAATGAAGTTATTTATTCTGAAAATCATTGCCATTTTATTTTTGTACAAAAAGTGAAAAATGAAAAACAGTGAGCGAAAAAAGGAAAGACTCATTTGCAAAAGATGTCCTGATATTCATTAATTGATCTTTGCACAAAATACAAGATGGCCCGATTACAAAATGAGTCTTGACATCTTGGGCAAGATGCAAGACTTGATGCAGGCTTTAAAATACAGGAAATAATAATTACTCTGCAGGAGTAACCCTTATAATTTCCTGGGAAGACCAGTTTGAGACATGGCTCCCCGGGATCCTTGGACGTATCCAGCTTTCCAGGTTGCGCTCGCCTTCTGACTCATCTTCCAAGCTATTCATAGCATCCGGGGTGAGCATCCCCCCACTAATAAACTTGGGCTTCATTGAAGCCTCTGATTGATCTTGTTGAGTTGGTCTGTAACCCAACCCAAATCGGTCTTCTTTCTTTTCCACGGGCAGCAGCTTGACCCAGCCTTGGGCGGTACCTTCCTCAATAACCTTCCGGGCTTGCTGATATGATGTGATGGAAGTTCCCAGTACAACATATGCTTCATTAATGTTGAGGGCCTAAAACCCTTGGCTCATGGTTTCATGGATCTCCCCATCCATTTCTATGTACTTATACGTAGCCAGCTGACTAACAAAGATGTCCTCCTCCCCACTGATGGTGATGATCTGGCCATCCCACTCGAATTTTAACTTCTGGTGAAGGGTAGACGTAACAGCGCCAACGGCGTGGATCCAGGGTCTACCCAACAGATAGCTGTAGGCTGGCTGTATGTTAATCACAAAGAAGGTAGTTTTGAAGGTCTGCGGGTCAATCAACACAGGCAGATCAATCTCCCCAAGCACTGATCTTTTAGAGCCATCAAATGCTCTTACCACCAAATTACTCGGACGCAATGCCAAGCCATCATACTCCAGCTTCACTAAGGCCTTCTTTGGTAGAACATTGAGTGATGACCCAGTGTCCACCAGTACATGAGACAGAACAGCTCCCTTGCATTCCAAGGTGATATGCAAAGCCTTATTATGGTTGCGTCCCTCTGTTGTTAAGTCAGCATTGGTAAAGCCCAGTCCATGACTGGTGTTGACATTTGCAACCACAGTTTCTAGCTGATTAACAGTAATCTGCTCCGGCACGTATGCTGCGTGCAGGACTTTCAATAATGCGTTCCTGTGAGCTTCGGAACACATCAACAGTGATAATATGGAGATTTTGGAGGGTGTTTGGTGAAGCTGGTCCACCACCTTGTAATCACTCCTTTTTATGATTCTCATGAACTCGTCTACATCATGTTCAAAAGATGTCTTCTGAGTGTCTTTGGTAGTTGGCTCTTCAGATACCACAATCTTTCCTTTTGCTTTGGCAGCAACTTCTGCTTCAACATTAGGTCTTTGTGTTTGTGAGGCAAAAAGGCGTCCGCTTCTGGTGAAGCCTCCGCCTCCCCCAACATTATCAACTTGTGGAGAAGAGGTCGATGAATCCAGAGTGATTTTCTCCCCGTTGCAGTAGAGATCAGAGCCATAATGCCAAGGTATGGCACTACTGCTTTCATAAGGAACCGGTCCAGGCACCGTAATAGTGACCGGACTGATTACTGCAGAGGAGGGTACTGTAATGGTGTGCGGATCATAGTAAATTGTGACTGGTGATCTGGCAGGAGGTGCCACGGTTTGTTGTTGGAAATTGCTGCTGGGAGGAACATTTGATGGATCATAGTAGATTGTAACTATTGAAACATCTTCATTAATTTTTGCTGGCGTTGTAGAAGATTCTATTGACTGGATGGGTGTTGAAGTTGTAGCAGGAATGGTGACCGAACTCATATCCGCTGAAGTGATTGATTGAGCAGTTGTTGGAGTCGTAGTAGAATCCGTTGGAACAATGGTTGCTGACGTTGTAGGAGTATCTGGGATTGTTGTTGAAGGAATTGCTGGATTTGTAGGCGCCGTTGTCGAAATCTGAAGGATACCATCCTTAATAAGACCATCTATGCCGCTTCTCAGCCTTTCACACCCATTGACTGCAATATTGCAAAACCCACAGCCGAGCTCACACCCGGGGAACACTTGGCATTCTAAAAGTTGAGCTTTAATTTCAACCAAAGGTGTTCGAATTTGTGCAACACTGGTGATCAAGGTGGATGGTTTTCCTTCCTCAATAGCATTAATCCTAGGCCCATTGTGACTAGGCATTGTATTCCTTGTGACATTTGGAGGAGGTGCAAAGTTGAGAGCTTTTAAGTCCACCAGGTCTTGGACTTTCATCTGTAAGGCCCTACATTTCTCAGTATTATGCCCCGGTGCGTTTGAGTGGAACGCACACCTGGCATTGGCATCATAGTTCTTTGGCATATTGGAGGGATCTGGAGGTGCCAATGTCCTTAACTCAACCAGGTTGAGCTTCAGGAGTTGTGGCAAGAGTGCAGCATACGGCATTGGGATTGGGTCAATTACCCTGTTTTCCTGTGATGGTCTTTGTTGGAAAGGACACTGTTGTTGGTTGGTTTTACTGTTGTTGTAGGTTCTCTGTTGCGGATAGTGAACTTGTTGTTGATACTGTGGTTGTTGTGGAGGATATGCTGATTGTTGAGGAATCGGAGCAGGAATGGTAACAGCTGCTATTGACCGGTGCACATACTGAGGTCTGCCCCTGCTTGTATGAATGGAATTGGTCTCACCGGCTCTTCGGGGTCCCACAAAAGGCTTCCTGGGATTGCTGGATGAACTTGACCCACTATCGGAAATTTTACCCATTTTTAATAGACTTTCAATCCTTTCACCAGCTATGACGACATCAACAAAGCTGGTAGAGGAAAAAGCAGCCAATCTATCAATATAGGTTCCTTGTAGTGTATTCATGAACATGTCAGCCATTTCCCTTTCTGACATGGGTGGTTGGACTGCAGCAGCAAGCTGTCTCCACCTTTGGGCATATTCCCTAAAGCTCTCTCTAGAAGATTGAGACATTCCCATTAGGAGGGTCCTGTTAGGAGCCATGTCCAGATTGTATTGATATTGCCTAATGAAGGCTTCAGCTAAGTCCTTCCAGCATCTAATGGTAGCTCTGGTCAAGTGTGAATACCACTCTCTTGAAGCCCCAGTCAGACTGTCTTCAAAGTAGAACATCCACAGCTTTTCGTCCATAGTATAAGCTTTAAGTCTTCCCAGGAAAGACTGCAGGTGAGTTCGTGGACAAGAAGTTCCATTGTATTTCTCAAAGCACGGGGGTTTGAATTTGTGGGGAATTCTCACCCCATCCACTAGCCCCATGTCCATTACATCGAAGCCCAAGGAATTCTGAGACTCCAAAGATCTCAACTTCTCAGCAATTCCATCCAATCTCCTGTCATAGACTTCATCTCCAGCTCCCATAACAGTAAACTGCTCTTCCTGGGGATCCTCTTGCAAGATTCTCCCTCCAGCAGTATTACCTTGTACATTCCTTGGGATGTTAGTTTCTGGATCCAGATGAGGTCCAAATACTGGTGGATTAATACGAGGTTGGCCCCGCTCATTGTTACTAGTCCCTCCTGTTCCAAGATGAGGTTCCTCGGGAGTTTGTCTTTCCACCAGTTCCCTTAACCTTTCTTGACTCTGGGCCAGGCCAGTCATCACAGCCATGAACTGAGTCATCTGATTTCTCATCTCCACTCTTTCATTAGCCATCTGATTTCTGACCTCAGTCAGATCCTGCTGTACTTGTTCCATTTGAATACCGGGAAGGTTGTTGCGAGTAGGGTACCGGTGCGTGCGGTTGACAGGGAAGACTCGGCGACGAGCAATGTTTCCTGAGATCACAACAAAGTTAGAAACAATAATAATAATACCTACAAAACAAAACAAAAGTTAGTATGCAATGCAGTATGCTTATTTGTTTTCCAAGGTATCCGGTTTGGTTCTTGGTTTTGAGCTTTCCAGACCTTGAGGAAGATGTTTGATGTTGTTGAGAGAAAAGCCCAAAGGGAAACAAACTAAAATATATTACAAATGTTGGACAATACAAAGTCTGTTTTACAACACGTGCCCATGGAGGGTCAAAATACAATAAAAGGAAAAGTACATTAAATGGAAACAACAACAAACAAAGAATCAAACATCCAGTCCAAACTCATCCTCTTTGACCTCCTTCAGGAGTGCCTCAGTCACTGGACCAGCTGGATGCTCTGTAATGGTCCTAATGAGGAGGTTCCTGGTGGCAATGGCAGTGGTCATCTTCTTGTTCCTGTCCTGGTCCTTTGGTCTCTTCAATCCTGCTCTAAGCTTCAACTCTGAAATCTCCTTCTGGGCTGCCAGCAAAGCTTCCTGCTGCTTCTTCTCATTGGCCTCTAGCTGTTCAATCTTAGCTTGAGTCTTTTGGTCTTCTTGTGTACGGGCTTCGGTGATCCTGACCCACCTAGCCTGACTCTCTTGCAGGTAGAGCTTAGTCCTAGCCTTCTGAATTTTGGCCTCTTTACAGGCATTCTTCAATATTTGTTCCCCAGCTTTTGCTTTCCTGATGTAATCCTCTGTCTTCTCAATTTTGGCAAGATGCTCCACCCTGAGCTTTTCCAATCTCTGAATGTCCAGACGACCATCACTTCTTTCCCAAAGAGTCTTCTTCAAGGCTTGAGATAGGTTCTCATTCCTTTCCTTCAGCTTCTCAAATTCTTCTAGGCTGACAGTTGTTGCAGGTTGTACTGTTGAGGGTCCAGGTATGTCCTCCAAGGTGAAGGGCATTCCAGTAATCTGAGCTCTAGTATGGGACCAGTCATAGTACTGAGCTGAAGCAATATTATTACACCTTCCCAGAATTGCCATCCCTTTTGTCTGGATATTGTCCCACGCCCAGGATGCTTGCCTGACAACAGCTGAATCAGGTTTCACTTCACAATACAAGGTCTCAGCCAAATCTTGCCCTCTGGGAGGGTGAACCAAAGCATAGCCCAGTTGTCTCTTAAACATCAAAGGATTGTAGTTGATGCAACCCTTTACTCCTATTAGAGGTACATTTGGGTATTGTCCACAACTGGTGATAATGTCCTTGCCCTTAGTGCTCTGGGTGCACCATCTAATATCATCTGAAGTCAAAGCAATGAGCCTTCTAGCCCAATTCTTCTGTTGGTGGGGATTTAAGAAGGCATCTGACTTAGGCAGGTGTTTGAGCAGCCAGGTGTGAAACAAAGGAGCACAGCATCTTACCAACTTCCCCCTTTGTTTCTCATTCCTCTGATGAATGGAGTAATAAAAGTCTCCCAGCAGTGTGGGTACTGGGTTCTTCAGAAGAAATAGATGGATGGCATTCTAGCTGACAAATTTGGGCTCATCTGCAAACAGTATAACCCCATATATGCTGAGGGCTAACAGTGCACAGACTGCCTTCCACTCTCCCAATGAGGCCTTCAAGATGGCCTGAGAAATCAAGAAGTCCAAGTGCAAACCAGGGATCCCAGCTTTTGTTGTCACATTTTGCTCAATCAAAGCAGGCTCCAAGTATAGTGCTTTTGCTACTTCTCCATTGCTGGGAGCTGGCATTTCTGGGTTGAAGGGGATGCCACCCCTGATAGGTACCCCCATCAATGAAGAAAATTCCTCCAACAGAGGCCCTAGCTGGAAGTCTGGAAAGGTGAAACATCTCAGGGGAGGGTCATAAAACTGTAAGCATGTGTGGATCATGCTTCTCTGGGAAGGGTCAAGGTCAATAACCATGTCTAGGATTCCTCCATAATGCTCTCTAAGCAATGGGATGTGGTCAGGTGTGATCAGTGACTGGACCTGCCTGATACCAGTCAACACAGGCTCAAAGAAATGGTAGGATATGTTGCTCTTCCTGGGAGTAGTCATGAATGCTGCTGAAGATACTGGAGATTAGTACTAATGAAGATCACAGACTGATATTGGAGATGGGCCACTGACAGGCTGATGCTAGTGATGATGAGAATAGCTGAAGTAGATAACTGATGAAACAGAGGTCTATGCAGAAGAAGGGGTCAAAACTAAACCAGATATGATGTGGATACCCTGAAAAACAAATAAACAAATGTTAAATGATGCAATGATGATATATGCAAATGATATGCAAGGGTTTGTGATCAAGCTGGATCTGATTATCTGTCTTGATGTAAGTCCATGTATGTTCAAAGTTCCAGATGAAGGCTTAGAAATCCAGTAACTAGGGTGGGGGACTCAAATAAAGAGTCACATGTCCAGGGTTAATCACAAGAACTGTCCAAAATGAGGTACTCTTAAACATTATAGTAACATGGTATGATGTGGCCAAGGGTACCTGCAAACCTGTAAACAGCCCAACCCCCTCACAGGTAGTGTTCTAGAACAAGGATCCTCAGACTTTGATCAATTATGAGAAGTGTAAACGCTTCTAACCCGGAGGTACAGTGTTTACAATAACCATAAAAGATCCTCCTCTAATTCACCTCATTTTCTGAAGGTCATAATAAAAGTCATCCAGACTTAGCAGGCTTCCCAGATAGCCCTAGCACTACAGGAAATCTGTAGCACAGAGTTCTCAAGAAGAAACCCATATCTGAACCGTGTTTCATATTCCCGCACCAGACCGAAATGGAATGGGAAACAACATGAACCACTATAGCCTAGGTGTCACTCAGGTCCCAAGTATAGGACCTTAAACTCTCAATGGAACCCCACCCACCAAAACAGCAAACCAGATCCAGCAGATGACAGTATGACAGTATGATGTATAAAACTGTAAAGAAAGCAATAAATAACTGTACATATATCAGTAAATAAAGCAAAAACAAATAAACACACAATAGCACATAACACCCCAGTAAACACAAATCAAACAAGCGCTAGGAGGAACCCACTAAAAGAACCAGAAGCCCTGGTTGCAATGTAAGGGTCCCCAGCAGAGTCGCCAAGCTGTCGCTCCCACCAAATGACACAGGGCCAAGAGGGGTACAGACGCGAACGGTCGGCGAAAGAGAGAACACACAAGGGTGAACTGAAAAGAAAAGAGTCGCCAGCTAGGCATTTTTATCCCGAAGGAAAGGTAATGCTGCATAAACCTAAGAAAAGATGGATAAGACGGTTGCGAACCAGAGAAACTGAGAAAGGGGGTTGGTTACAACCTGGGAAGGTATTAGCACCCAGATTGTCCGCCGTACTCGACGGGATCCACACTAAAAATATTTGTGTTTAAAAGGGGTAGTGTCAATGCAATTTGTGTATCAAAGCTGGAAAGAATGCAAGTGTCAGTGTAAAAGAAATGTGAAGTGTATAAGAGAAGTGTCAGTGTAAGAACAAAAGTGAAATGCTCAAGATAAAGAGGCTTAAAGAATAATGCTGGAAGGAGGGGGAGTATACAGAGACTTTCGTTCGATAACTGTTAAGTTATGCCTACGTATCCTCTCGTGCAATGAGGAAGTCAGAACACCGTAGTTCGACTCAAAGATACTGAAAGATAAATTGACTTGTGAACTGCTTACTTGTCTATGCTCAAGTGTATGACCTGTCTGGCTCAGGTGCAAACTGTCTTGCATTAGACGGAAGAAGCGAGTTCTCGTTTGTGAGTGAATGAGGTGAGAAAAGAATCCCGGAGGAGATGATTATTGTTTGTTTTTGGCATTTTCAATCTTTTGTTGCTTTTTTGAGTTTGTCATAAGTTAATGAGCTTAAGCCTAAGCCAAGGGTTAGTAAACTCATCACATCTTCCCTCTGATTAGGGGTAATGAGAATACTTTAAGTATGAAGTAAGCACCTCACACTTAATCAACATGATGTAGGATTAAGATCATTAACCTACTTGTAATTATTTAGATGTTTTTGATGTTTTTGTTTAGTGTTAAGTAATGAGTTTAAGCCATAATCAAGGATTTAATGGACCCATTACACCATCTAATAGAAGGATAATAGATGAGAACATTTAAGCTGAGGAAGGCTCCTCAACTTAATCCATGATTAGGGATTAACCACATGACAAAACAAAGCCTTTATTAAAGTGGATTTTAGTTAATGACAAAATTAAGAAGTGGATTTTATGGTTTGTAAGACAACTTGAGGGGGACTTGTCCATTAACACTAGGGTTAGTCCTTCTTAACCAATTAAGGAAGAATTAGAACCCTAATGCAAGGCCCAAGTTACAAGCTTGATGTCTTAGTGATTATTAGATGGATTGATTAAAGGATTTAAACACATTAAGGGTTTACCAATTAGGATTAAAGTTATACACTCCATCCTAATAGAAGGATGCAGGCATAAGCTTAATCACAAAGCCTTAAAACCTTTAAGGTTTAGTCCTTGATTATGAGATGAGAAGAGAAGACTCAAAGATGACACAAAGGTAAAACTAATGGGAGACTAATCAAACCCTAATTATTATCATGCTTGGATGTTCCTAGGGCTTATGAGGCTTGCAAGAGATCTTCAAGAAGAGCCACCAAGGAAGAAGCAGATGAAAGGAGGAGAAGCAGAAGAAGCAAGTAAACTTACTTCACTTAAGAAGATAAGTTGCATGAAGAAAGAAAGTGAGGAGGGAGAATGAATGAGCAAGCTCACTCTAATGCACAAGTAAAATGCAGAAATGATGCATAAGAAGGATGAGAAGAGATTTAGAGAAGTGAAGGCAAATTCACTTCTCAAAGACTTACCCCCTGAAAAGTTAGTAACAAGAAATGAAATGCAATTACAATGAGATAAAATGCAATGATGCAAACCAAAGTCAGAAGCATAAACATGATGTTAATGATGCTAAGAGATGATGCAAACACATGGCAAGAGTTGTGGATGATCATACAAGGATGAGGATGCAAATGAAGCATGTTTTGAACCATGAAAGTTCATGAAAGTTTATGAAATGATATGAATGCATAACATGGCAAATGAATGATGAAATGATAAAACATGATTCTAATGTGTCCTAAGATGTCTCATATGTCATGTGGATGCACAAAATCTCATGGCAAGCTCATGTATGCAAGCAAGTGAGGGATGAATGCAAATGAAAACCAAAATTAGGGTTTATGCACAAGACACAAAGTAAAATTCAAAATCAGAAGCAAATGACAAGATAAAAAATTTCAAATGGGATCAAAGATACCCTAACCCTACAGAAGTTCACTGCCCAAAGGAGGGGACCTAAGTCTTAACCTAATGGAAGTTATGATTTTCTCAAGTTAGTTAGGGTTTTAAGACACTTCAAAAGAAAAAATGCACATCAAATTGAAAATGAAAGATAAATTCAAATCAAATTTACCCTAGAAACTACATGATATGAAAAACGCAATGAAAGAAGAACCATCATCAAACTCTTCATGGTTAGGCAGAATGAATTTTTCTAAGTTAGAACAAAAATATTGCCTTTTAAGAACTTTAATTCCAAAGAAAAATGTCAAAATATGTCAAGAACCAAAAAGAAATTTGTTTGAAGAGTTTGGTAATGTTTCTAAATATATTAAAATGCAATGTGAATTTTTTTGTGATTTTTAGAAACCTAAATGCTATTTTAATTAATTAATTCTCATTAACTAATTAAAATAAACATTAAAATATTTTTAAAATACAAAAATTATGCAAAAAATAAAATAAAAAATTATTTTCAGAAAGAGAAAAATATTTTATGCTATGATGCAAAAAATGAGATTTTTTGGAAATGATTTACTATTTTAAATAAAATGGGCAAAACAAATGAATTAAAAGGAAAATTAAATTAAATTAAATGAAAAGTAAGTCAATCTAAAGGTCAGGATTTGAAGCTGAGACGCGGAAGTTGACTGGCGCGCGTTTCAGTAGCTGAGATTGATTCTGGTAAATTTAAATTTTAAACCTAATTAATTAATGTTAATGACTGGATTAGGGCTAAACCCCAAGATCCAGGCCGTTCATAGCGCGCGGGAAAGCCAGATCAATGGTCCAAATTCAAAACTGGGCTTAAACCCTAATTAGGGTTAATGACTCTCAGACGGCCGGAACAGTGTTCCGGTCGTCTTCTCCGACGAGCCCAAAACCATATCTCTCTCTCTAGGCATCTAAAATGAAATCTCTCTGCCCAGAATCAAACCCCACACATCCCTGAATCAAAACCCCCAAACAAAAACCATTTCTCATTCATCAATAATTCAAATCGAAGCAAAACAAATTTAGGTCAGAAACTTTCAGACAACTCATACATACTCAATATTCCATCATTTTGAAAAGTAAACATATTAGAATCATCAGCACATCATAAGGATTCGATTTGGAACTTAAAAACAAGGTTTTGAGAAAAAAGTTCTTGAGCCATACCTGAGATGGAACCTTCTGGTTCTGGGCTTTCTGGGCTCTCTCTTGTTGCAAACCCACTCTTATGAACCTCCTGAAGATGATATGAAGCTTAGAAAGCTTTGAGGATGGTTGGTGGGTGCTGTTTGGTTCTGGTGTAGCAGAAATGGAGGTTTGTGAGTGTGGTGATTCAGGCTGTTTTAGGGGGTGGGTTTTGTTCTATGAGTGATATGTGACTTGTTGGTGAAGAAATTTTTGAGGTTTGATGGCTGTGGGCAGAATTTCGAAGAGATGAAGTTTTGGACAGTTTTTGTGCAAGCTGATTGTGTGTGTGGTCTGAGCCTTTTTCCTTCTTGTTTTATGACCTTGAGGTAATCCATAAGCAATCCCAACAATTCTGGAGGGCAGGTATGCACTATGGGAATGGTATGGGATGATTGGCCTAAAAGTCAAAATTGTGTACTATAGGTATGGGCCATGGAAGAGGATATTCCTGTGCTTGGATTGCTTCAGCTAGCTTCAAGGAAGGCCATTGGATGTTCTGATGTGATCTGGAATGGGTGAAGGGCGAGATGTCATGTGTTTTGCAATTTTCACAACTTGTTGCATTTTGAGATTTTGGTCATGGACATGTCCTATTCCAAGCTGAATTCTTGTTGTGAAATGTTACATGATGTTATGGTAATGCTTTGAGATCAGTTAGAGACCACTCAAACCCTTGGGAATCACTTTTGCAAGAATTCCCCCTTTTGAACTTTATGGAAAATGGCTTATGATACTTGGAATCCAAGGCATGAAAGTGAGAAATTCTTTGGGCAAATCTGAATTATGGACCATGAATGATGTTTGTGTGATGATTAGAAGTTGATTTGAAGTCACATTTGGTTTTGGCAAGTGTTTTTGCAAGTTTCCTCTTTGGCACAAAAGTGAAAATTTAGTGATTTTGTCCAACTTTGCAAGGCCATAACTTTTGTTCTAAAATGAATTAGAATGAGTTCTTGTACTTTTTGAAAATGGTAGGATCCAATCTACAACTTTCATGACCAAAGATTTTTCATTTGAAGCATTTTTGGATCAAAAAGAGGAGGTTGAAAAACTTTCCCAAAATGGCAAGTTTACATTACAAGTCACTTTCCCAAAATGGCAACTTTGCAAATGGCTTGAAATTATTCACTTTTGTGAACTCCTCACATCTTCTAAGATCAAATAAAGATCATACACATCCAAAATGATGGAGAAGGACCTTTGGTTGGATGGTTGGGGGCCTCAGATGCCCTGATTTTGCACTGACTTGTTCAAGAATTCATCTTCTAATCAGATGCCTTCCCCATTGAATTTCTTCATGAAAATTGGTATGCATGATCCCTATAACATATAGAAACCAATAGAAACAAGAATGACCAAAAAATTTTAAGTTATGGCCTCTGAAACCAAAACCCTAATTTCAGGTGATTTGTGCAGTTAAACCTGGCTCTGCTTCCATGCCTTTCTCAGTTCTTGTGATTCTCTGATTTCCTTGATCTTTGGAGGTTGCAATATGATGCTTGAACATACATGGACTCTCTTGAGAATATTGATGACCTTTGGAGTGGCTCAGATAGCTCATGGATTGCTCAGATCACAAACCCTAGATGCAGATGCCTTAGAACCAATGCAGTGAAGCAAAAAAGCAATATGAGATGATATGATTGAACTTATGCAAATGAAAAGAATCACAAGCCATGGTGAAATGAGTGAGGGCAAATTTGGGGTGTTTACATAATGTCACAGAACTTACAATCATTAGTGAGTCACCAGTATTAAACTTAAATCATCCTTAGTATACTTGCGGATTTCCACAACACTTGCATATTGCATACAATATTCCACATACTCACCTTTGAAGACCACACAAAACTTCTTGTTCAAATTCACTTCTCTCAAGGGTCTCGTTCCTTAAAAGATCCAATTTACATGCTTAACTTCGGAACATTCATCTCTCACTCTTACCTAGAAGGTAACTTCCAAATTCTCATCTTTGAGTACGGCTTAACTACACACATCTGGTGTTACTCTTATGGAGTGCATAGCTAATGTTAAGAATTAACAATACTAGAACTATCCAATTGTTCATCCCTCTTCCACACAGTAATTCGGATGCCAAAATGTTTCCTGGAAGATCAACACTTCATGAGTCTCTTATAACTTCACAATTTAGGTTCTCAGTAGTCGCAATGATAACACACCAAAAGTTCAGGTCATTTACTATCTACCAAATCATGCTCAAAAGAAAGTTCAACACTTTATCATCTGACACTTTGAATGGAAGCCAAAACGGAATTACAGTTCAGAAAGTACAATTCTCAAAGTCCTCCACAAAAGTCATGTGTCAATCGATTACCTATCTGAGGCTAATCGGTCGAACACAATTAAACTTGTTCCTTTTTGTTGACAAACAATTTGACTCAAATTATCAATCCTATCCATACTAACTTGCAAGATGATTATCACTCGCAGTTTTTAAACATGTGTAACATTCGCCCACCGTTCACAACTCAAGGTAACACAGAACGGGGCACAACATGCATGTGGCATACTCCAACAAGTGACGAAGTAGAATTACCATTTCTATTATGGTCACATCACGAATATTCAACGGAATAGTTCGATTCCACTCATACAACAACCTTAGTAGGAAAATGACAATGACGACATCAAAAGGGTTTTTAGTCACAAGTTAACACTTGGTTCGCCCATAAACAAAATCCAACACACAATCCTTATCAGGTAAAACAAAACGATGGACATCTCATGTCTAGTATAAAAACATGTTCACTCTCTTGAATTCCTTGGCGAGAATTAAAAACAACAACATCCTTAATCCCACTAGAGGTATATTCCAAATGCTCCGATCATTCCCAAATACAGGAGTTTTCCCTACACTTGAAAACTAAGGTAAATGCACTCCTCTGAAGAACCTTGTTGTCTCTACTTAGGCATTAACTAGGGTTCCCTTACCCTTTACTAATCATTGCATATAATGTATCTATAACTTTCTATCGGTACCAAGAACGCTTCGATCGAGCATTCAAGTTAAAATGTATGAGTCTTAGAAAAATAAATTTTTTTCAAAACTTAACAGCGGTAACCGGTTACTACCAGAAGGATAACCGATTACTCAGTGCAAATTTGAACTTCCAGTAGCTAAAACAGATTTAGAAACACAATTCGGTAACCAGTTACTACCCAGAGGGTAACCGATTACTTCAAACGCATAATCGAAATTATGGTTTTCATTGCTACCTAAACCTCCCAAACTCATTCCAATCGCAACCAAAAGTTATAACAATTATCAATAGATGATTTCACACATATATTAATTATACTACCAGAGTCCTAATGGGTGAACCATCATTGATTACACTTCCTTAACTTTAGTTTCAACAACAAGTTAACAACTTCTTATACATTCATCCAAAAATATATTTCGTTAACACCTTCTCATATCGCACTGTTAATATTGTTTCCATACAGTGTTCACTTCACGCTCTGTGGCAATCCTCTCATACGCAAACACAATTCATCTTACTAGAATTCTCCCGAATCCAAGGTTCTTACTCTATCACTTATCACAACTTCATTTGGTCCATACCAAGTACACCTAATGTTGCTAAATAAGGCTTATTCTTTCTCCGACACTATACCTTATACCATTCTTTGGGTAATTCAACACTTTTGAATTGATCTCTTACTAAATATAACCCCTGATGTATTACTCTAAAATTTGTCTCCTCGGTCATAACCAAATATACAAATCCAATCTTCTACTCTTTGTTTGGGGTATACTTGTCTCACTTGAAACGTGTAATCACATCCTTGTGTTTCTATTCACGCTTCACCACGAATTTAGGTTCTCAAAAGAAAATGAACATTCTTAACTTGTAACTTCTATCAATCCGTAAGGTATTATCCGAATACATTCCTTGAAGTACTCTCGTTCATCTATGATGCCACGCGATCTTAGAACTAAAACACTAACAATTAACTCACTCTTGGAACTTAAGTCACAAGTTCCACAAAGCATCTTCTCTTTTCATGGTATGAGATTTCTTAAAATTCTTGTCCATACTAGTGGCCAATACCGATCTACCAGTGACTTTCCATATCCCCTGATAGACTGACCATTCATCTTGTAGATATATGTATCTTTCAGACTCTATCCATTCCAAAGGATTTCTGGAATAACACGCTACTCAGCAACTCCGCGTTCTAGAAAGTACAACTCTTAAGAAGACTCCAACTGAACTGACTAAAGCTCCCTCTACTAACTCTTGGCTTGATCCTACTCTCACAGCACAAGTTACAACAACACTTCAGAGTCCTCATGGTCCCACAACCATGATTCTACCTATCACATACATAGAATTAGGTTGATCAGATCCAATACAACATAATATGATATTAAGAATCATGACGGCAAGACACACTTAGGAGGCAAGAAAGACTTACTTATGATGTTTCAAGGCTAGGTTGAGGATACGACCTGCACTGACACCAACTGTAACGCCTCATATAATAAATACCTAGAATATCATTATACAAGAGTTTATTTATACTGACACCATCATAAGTGCCTAATAGCATAATTCACATTCTTGACCAATTCTACAAAAAACAATACAACTATGGTAAAGACATGGAAATCATGCAAAAAAATACTAAGATCAATACAATATCCATTATTGTACAAAGATAAATACACAGCGGAAACTAAATATATGCTTCTCTTGAAACATCTCGAGCATAGCTCCACTTGTAAATCAAACCTGCAAAAGAAACCTGAAAAGCAACAACAATAGTGGGATGAGATAACAACATCTCAGTGAATTCCCTAACTTAGAATTCTCTCAACTCTAAAGGTTTGAATCTAAGCACTACTCGAGTCTTTGGTCACTTCTCTACAAGGAACCAAAACAAGATGGAAAAAATCCATACAACGCTCTTGACACATCACGTGGGGCTCAATGAAATACCTACCTCAAGCCTTTACAGATGCTTCCCGTGGGACTCAATCTAACCCACTTCAATACTTACTCAAGACTTCCCGGTAACTCAGTGTAATACTCACCTCAAGCCTTTATGGACGCTTCTTGTGGGACTCAATGTAACCCACCTCAAGACTTACTCAGGATTTCCCGTGTAATTGAATATAATACTCACCTCAAGCCTTTATGGACGCTTCCCGTGGGACTCAATGTAACCCACCTCAATACTTATTCGAGACTTTACAAAGGATTCAATATAACACACACCTCAAGCCTTTACGGATGCTTCCCGTGGGACTCAATGTAACCCACCTCAAGACTTACTCAAGACTTTACGGATGACTCAGTATAATAAATCACAAACTAAGAAAACATACTTAGACATCAATTGCACAAACAATACCATTTACCAATTTTTAGTTACATTACTAGGCCATACTACTGGTTTATGGTAAGGTTTCCTCACAATGCTTTAAATTGCATGTTTTATGGTTCACGAATTATATTTAGAAAATCGGTATTTTTAGTCGGCATAAAATAAATAAATATTTTCCACTTCAAAATTAATATTTTCCTCTACCATTTGATAGTATGTTGCCATAGCTTTCCAACGATATAAAGTTTTCCTCAATCGGATAACCGAGTAAAAAGTTACGGATTTTATAAGAATTGTCATTTTTCAGAACACAACAGTGGTAACCGGTTATTACCCAGTGGGTAACCGATTACCAGTGTAAAAATACGCCCAGAAACCCAGTTTTTCAATGGGTAACCGGTTACTACACAGAGGGTAACCGATTAGCAATGTACCAGAAGCTGAAAAACTCTGTTTTTTCATCATAAAACCCATCCAAACTCAATCAAAACACTATGGATCATCCAAGTAATCATAGTAGGTTTAACATACATATAACCCGACTATTCTACCCGATTATTTTAGCATTTTAACCGTTAGAAAATTCGATTTAGCCAATTAATAAATTCTAACCTAAACTCTAAACATCAAAAAACTCTTAAAAGAAAAGCTTATAACTAGAACTCATCTGGACAATGAAGAGGAGTTTGATGAAGATGAAGATTGATGAAGAAGAATGATGATCCAAGCTTTTCCTCTTCTAGGGTTTCTTCCTCTTCTTCCATTTCCTCTTTATCTTCTTCTCCTCCTTTTCCCTTTTATGTTTTTATTTTTTTCCTTCTTCCTTACTACTTTCCTTCTCTCTCTCTTTTTATATAAATAATGAATATCTATCTGTTAGTAGCACTAACTGGTCCAAATTGAGAGTATCCAAAAATTTCTCTGAATTAATATTTAATAAAACCTTTGAGTCAGATAATACAAATTAATTAATTTGAGTTCGTCGGTTGCTCTAATTATTTTAATTGAAAACTATCAGAGCACACCGAAACTCTATCAATCTTAATTAATATTATCTAGAGCATTTAATTAAAATGCGGGGTATTACAAATGTGCTACCTTGTTACGCGAAATGCCAGATCTATTACGCAAAATACCAGAGAGCATACAAATCTGTCCTCTGCTACGAATCACCCAAATTCATCACTCCATTCAAGCCTAATGGGGTTTCTACATCAACTTTACACTCTAAATCTTATGTATCTACTCATTTACTAAGTTTTACTATTGATTTTACAAATTCTAATCTCCTTCTTCTACACATATTTATTCAACAATCAGTCCAACAACATAGAAACAACAACGATTTCCACAACCTGAACAACTTTCAGAACAGCAGTTCAACAAGAAAAACATAACATACAGATCAGGTTTATACGAAAAGAAGCAACATTTCATACGAAAAACACAACAACAAAATCATACAAAAACCCAACCTATATACATATCATCTAGTCCCGGTTATGGAATTCGAACCCCACCCTTACCTTGGATTGAAGGCAGCTCGAATTCACAGCAAAAATCTCCGTGAAAATCCTCAACCTATCCTATTGATCTTCCTATAAGACTTGTTCTTATTATACCCTAATTAGGTCTTTTGTCTAATTCTTGCTAAATTATCACTAATCAGCTTAATTACTAATGGGCCTAAAACAACACCCCTAACTTTACTACTCTCACACCACAACTAAACCCAACTTAATATTATATTACTAATACTTATTTTATTTATCTGACTTTATTAATTAAACAGCCCAAACACAACTTAACTCGCAACATAATATTAACTTAAACAACTTAAACAACTTAACGACGCGAACGACAAAACAACACTAAACAACAAATAATTGGGAAAATACACAGTAATATTTAATTAAATCAATTAATTAAATACGGGCGCTACAATAGGGATGTGGATGTGCTTCCACATTCCAATCCCTCCTTTCTCTTTTAATATTCATACTTATGTTTGTTTAAGCATTCAATATGCTTTGGCTTCTCATAATTCTTTCTCATTCCCTTTAGAAGCAACTTAACTTCCATTTTGGAAGTAAGTAGTCTTCTAATCCTTTCTCCTTTATTCTTCCTTTTCTTTTCTTCTTCTCTTCTTCTTTCCTCTTTAGGATAGAGATATCAAACCTCACAAACCTAGGACATCCAAGCATGATAACTTCATTAAGTTTAGTATCCCTTAGATATTTTACCTTTGAGATCCTTTTGGTATTTTCTCTCTTCTCATCTCAAAACAACTTCAAAACACTTAATAAAGGTTGAGGTGACTTCTTGTGTTATGGACTTATTCAATGGGGCATTTTCATCTATACCATCTTGGGTTAATGTGAACTTGTCTAGCATGATGTACAATCTAAACTTGAAGTCATTCTCACAAAGAAAAGCTTAAAAAACATTTCTTCATTCCAAAATACAAAAACACTTAATAAGTTCAATGAGTTAGTGTGCTTAAGCCCTAATCTTTGGAACCAAATCTCGGGGGTCTTCTCCTTGCTTGGGTGTACCTATTCCTCATTCTATCTTGGAGTGATTTAAGAAGTACATACTACATGGAAAGGGAATTGAATACACTTTCTTGTGCCAAATTCAATAAAAGCTTCTAAAAGCACTCAAACTAACAATAAACATCTTTCCTTCGGGAATTTTTTTCTCATCTCCTTCCTTCTTAACGAAAGAACTCGCTTATACTTTTCTCTTTGCAAGACGGTAAATGCACTCGTGTCAGACGAGCCTGTAACACCTGAGCATAGACATAAGCAGTTCAAGCCATAAAAAATACAAACACGGTTTTCCTCCCTAGTTAGGGGAACTACGACGACTCTGATTCTCATCCCTATGAGATACATAGGCAGTAGGGTAGGACCCATTCGAGCACTCTCTTTATTTTCCCTACATTTTCCCATAATTTTTCTTGCTCATATTCAGTTCCAACAACATTTCCAGTTCATCGGCATTTTATTCTTCACCCTTTGAAACAATGCTAGTAAGCATGTATCCTGTTGGTTACGATAGACGATCTGGGGTTCTAATACTTTCCCTTTTCGTAATCGACTCCCTTAACCTTTCTCTTTGGTTCGCGGGACCTCACTTTCTCGTTTTTCCGATTTGTGCAGCATTACCATTCCTTCGGGATAAAAATGCCTGGCTGGCGACTCTTCCTTATTCGCACCACTTTCGCGATTGTAGCGGGATGGAAAGCTCGTGAGCGACACCAGTGCATTGGCACTGGTCACAGTTTAGTATATATATGTGGACATATTTCCAAATAGTGGTCCAGATTGAAGAATCTTTGCACAAGTCTTCGAGGTGCTTGTATGTCCACCATATGGAGCAGAATGACATTGAGTGATTATGTTCTCCATTTTGTCTTCAGGGACACATCGACGGAAAATACCATCGACTCCTTGCTTAAAAAGGAAAGGTGTATCTCAGTTGTATTGTTTTGGGTCGTGAAAGAATTTCTTCTTTTATTGATAAGTAAGATCTGGTGGAAGTACTTTGGCGCCTAAGTAATTGACTATGTCAGCATACCAAGGCAGGGTTGATTGTGTATTAACCTTTTCCATTATTTCTTCTTTTTTCGGTTCGTCTAGAGTTAAGGAAAATATTTCACTCTCTATTTGGACTATTAGACATTCATCAGGGAAATCGTCATTAATAGGCGTTTAGTCTGGTTTAGTACCTTCCATTCTTGATAAGTGGTTTGCGACTATATTTTTAGTTCCTTTCTTATCTTTAATCTCTAAATCAAATTCTTGTAGTAATAAGATATCTAATAGGAGTGTGGTCGGTGTAGATGATTATTTTATCTCCTACCGGGTAGGAACCAAATTTGTCAAGAGCGAACACAACGGCTAAGAGTTATTTTTTTGTAGTGGCGTAGGTCATTTAAGCAAGGTCTAAAGTTCTAATGGCGTAGTAAATTGCGTAAAGCTTTTTATCCTTCCTTTGCCCTAAGATTGCGCCTATAGCATAATCACTCGCGTCGCACATGATCTCAAACGGTAGTGCCTAATATGGTGGCTGCATGATGGGTGTGGCGATAAGAGATGTTTTGAGTTTTTCGAACGGCTTAGTGATTTTTGAAAAGTCCTTAATGAATCATTGGTAAAAACCGGCGTGTCCTAAGAAACTTCTTATTTCTTTTACGGTCTTTGGCGATTGAAGGTCCTTTATTAATTCTATTTTTTCTTTGTCTACCTCGATCTCTTTATTAGATATCACATGTCCTAGCACAATTTCTTGTGTGACCATGAAATGGTATTTTTCGCATTTAAGTTCAAGGTTCACTTTAACACATCTTTCTAGTACCATCTCTAGGTTCGAAAAACATCCTTTGAAGCTTTGTCCGCAAACGGAAAATTCGTCCATAACCACTTCCATGATGTCGTCTATAAAGTCAGCAAAGATTTCCATCATACTACGTTGGAATGTTGCAAGAGTGTTACATAATCCAAACGGCATTCGATGGTAAGAAAATGTTTTGTAGGGCATGTGAAGGTGGTCTTTTCTTGGTCATCGGGATGAATACGAATTTGGAAAAATCCTGAAAAACCATCTAGGTAACAAAAATAGGAGTGTTTCGCTAATCTTTCCAACATTTGATCAATGAAGGGTAAATGGAAATGATCTTTCCAGGTAGCTTTGTCAATTTTTGATAATCGGTGCACATTCTACTTCTGGTTACTACTCTTTGTGTTATGGACTCACCTTTTGAGTTCTTAATGACTGTAATACCTCCCTTCTTTGGTACGACATGCATTGGGCTAACCCATTGACTATCGGAGATCGGATATATGATTACAGCATCTAGTAACTTCTTTAATTCATCCTTGACTACAATACTTAGAATCAGGTTGATCCTTCTCTGGTGTTCTCTACAGGTTTTACAGTCTTCCTCTAGCATAATGTGATACATACAGATTGAATGACTTATTCCTTTTAGGTCAGATATGATGTAGCCTAATGTAGTTGGATATTTTCTTAAGACGTCTAATAATTTCTCGATTTTGAGTTGTCTTAAGTCAGCATTGACAATCATTGGTCTTTTAAGTTCTGGGTCCAGGAATTTTTATCTCATATTGTTGGGTAATACTTTTAGTTATAGAGCGGGTTTCTTAGGGCATGGCATATGGTCTGGTGTAAGAGCTAAGCATTCACTTAGGCTATCGTCTTTATAAGGTTCTCACCAATGATTATCTCCCAAGATCGGAGGGGTTTGAATTTTCATTATATCAGAATAGGTAGTATGTTCCATCTCCATTTCTCTTTTGCATTTGTCAATGACGTCAATCAAATAATAGGTGTCTTCTATGGCTAGTGCTTGTAGGAATTAAGTTAAGATGACTTCAACTTTCTCTTCCCCTACTTCAAATTTCATTCTGCCTTTCTTCACATCAATGATAGCTCTGGCGGTGGCTAAAAATGGTCGTCCTAGTATTATAGGAGTTATAGCATCTTCTTTGATGTTCATGATATGAAATCAGTTGGGATGTAGAATTGGCCTATTCGTACAGGAACATTCTCTAAAATATAAACTGGATACTTGACTGAACGGTCGGCTAATTGAATTGACATCTTTTTCAGTCTTAGATATCCCATATCGAGCTTCTTACATATTGATAAGGGTATTACACTTATGTTGGCTCCCAAATCGCATAGAGCTTTGTCTATAACGAATTTTCCGATTACACAGGGTATAGAGAAACTTCCTGATCCTTCAGTTTAGGAGGCATATGGTTTTGAATAATTGTGCTACACTCAGTAGTAAGTGTAATTGTTTCGTTTTCCTCGATCTTCTTCTTGTTGGATAATATTTCCTTTAGAAATTTAGCATACAATGGCATCTAAGTAATGGCTTCTGTAAAGGGTATCATAATGTTTAACTGCTTCAGAAGCTCTACAAAATTCTTAAATAGTCACATAGTTTTAGAGTTGGCTAACCGTTAAGGGTACGAAATGGGTGGTTTATACGGTGGCGGAGGCACATAAGGTTTTTCATTTTCCTCAGGCTCTTGTTCATTGCCTTCCTTTTCCTGTGGCGGAGGCACATAAGGTTTTGTATCGTTTTGTTGTTTGTGTCATTAAGTTGTTTTAGTTGTGTAAGTTGATATTATGTTGCAGGTTAAGTTGTGTTTAGGTTTTTTAAGTTGATTAAGTCGAATAATAAAGTAATTATTAATAGTATAATACTAAGTGTGTCGCTCCCAGGATTTTCATCCTAGTACAAACGTGAAAGTGGCGCGAAAAAGGTAGAGTTGCCAACCAGACATTTTTATCCCGAAAGAATGGGAAAGGTAATGTTGCACAAACCTGAGGAAGAAGGAAAGAACAAGGTCCTTCTAACCAAAGATCTGGGTTCGGGAGTCGGTTATGACCTGGGAAGGTATTAGCACCCCAGATCGTCTGCCGTACCCGACGGGATCCACGCTTGCTTGTTTGTTTCAAAGGGTGAGAAATAAAGTGTTGCTGAACAAATGAACTGCTAACTGGAATATGAATGGAAATGAGAAAGGGAATTGGAAAAGAGAACAAAGAGAAAGAATGGAGAAAATGTAGGGAAAATAAAGAATGTGCTCAAACGGGCCCTACCCCGCTACCTACGTACCTCATCGGGATAATGAGGATCAGAGTCGACGTAGTTCGCCTAACTAAGGCGGGAACTATTTGTTTGTGTTTTTTATGCTGGAACTGCGTATGTCTATGCTCAGGTGTTGCAGGCTCGTCTGGTACGAGTGCGTTTACTGTCTTGCATGCAAGACAAGTCGTCGCAAGTTCGTGTTGTGAGTTAATAAGATGAGAAAAGAAGTTCCCGCAGGATAGTCGCTTATTGTTTGTTTTTGTTTGTGAACATTCTCATACTAATACCTATCCATCGTGGTAGGTACTTACACCTCACCCCGAAACAGGACGCGTATAAGTACTCTGCAACAAAGTCTCATGTCGTATAAGAATGTTCGATTTTTTATTAAGTATTTTTATTATTTTCTTCATGAGGAGAGAAAAAAGACTCAAGTTGAAAAAGGAAAAAATACTAAGGGGACTAAGACTCAATCCTAATATTAATTATTTTTTAAAAGTGGTCCTAATGGTTTGTGGGGTTTTCTAAGCCTAATGAAGAGAAAAGCAAGTTAGAGTTCAACTTACTTCCTAAGGAAGTTAAGTTGAATCTAAAGAACAAAAGGGAAGCCTATGAACAAAGAAACAAGTGCTAAGGTAAACACAATTATAAAGCATAAGAGATAGGAATGAAGTGAGGCTTACCTCAATCTTCCCCCCTACAAAACAAAAGTTAGCATGACAATGCATATTGAAAGTAAAATCAAAGCATAAAAGCGATTAAGTACCATAAACGTCCTAGAACGGAACTAGGGTTCAAAATAAGACCTAAGTCTAAAGGTGAGGTACATAAAGGTTATATAACTTCTAAAGTCAGTAGCTACATGCTATAGGTCCCTAGGTATTCTAGGATACCTCACAAGATCAAACTATGTCAAACTATGTACAAATATTTCACCTAAGTTCACCTAAATGCAAGTTAGGGTTTATGGATGAAGTATGAATGCGTGTGGCTTACAAGCATGAATTAATACATGAAATGAGAATCAAAGTCAGTAGTGAATGCATATGAATGTAAATTAATGATCATACTATCATGGATGCAATGGTTTGGTCCTATGGAGTAAGGAGAAGATGTGAGAAGAAACGAACATGGTGTCGCATAAGATCACAAATGATGCAAGTTAAGTATGAATGACATGTGAATATGCATGAAATGATTATGGGTCAGTAGCATACAAGGTATGATATGCAAATAGAATTCATGGCTTGGCATTTATAATTTCCACATAATTCATGTTAACAATTAGAGGAGAATGGAAACTAGTTTAAGGCAAAATTAGTTCACATAAGTATGCACTTTGAAACACCAAAACAAACCAAATGAAACATGGTTTAAAAAGTGACCTATAACTGGAATTAAAGACCTATAAATTATCTATAATTAACTCCTAGAAGTTACCAAAAGGTGCCTCAATCAAATGGCATGAATGCCTTTCTAATATCTAGGTTATGGCGCAAATAAACACATATTTGGATCTATAATCTAAGTGACATGGAAAAATAGCAAAAAGGATTTAAAAATTATGAAATTAAATCCCTGGAATTTTTAAGTAAGTATATAACATGTTCTAAAAGTATTTTACAAAATTATGCACCAAAGTGCCAAAACAATTACTTGATGATCAAGATAGCAAGGCATAATCGCCGAAAAAAAACTCCACAAAGTGGATCAAAAAGGGCACTAAAAATTATGAAAAAAATTCCTAAGGAGCATAAAATGTCACAAATTACAGGGATTAATCACAAACAAAAAATAGGTCTCACACCTATGGGGAAAATGGTTTTTAGTCCCTTATGTCAAAACCCTTCATTTTGGGACAGCTTGTGATCTAAAATCCAAATTAATTATTAAAACCACCCAAATCAGGAAAAAAATTATGACAAATTAATTAAGAGGATAAGGATCACTCATGATTTTTCCAGAATTTTTTCCCACCTAAAACTATTTTTAATAATTGCGACGAAACGGGAAAAAAACGATGTTTTAAGGGAAAGCGAGAGGAAGTGAATTCTACAATTCTTAACCGAATCCCTAAGCTCCGAAATTGATACATATAATCAAAAATCATAAATAAATTCAGTGCCTCAGGTGGGAGGGCTCAATATGAACCTTAAGTTATATGATCCTAAGCCACATACAACTAGAATGGTGCAAAAAAAAGTGGAAAGTCGAAATTACTCACTTGATCGAAGTGCCGATTCTTCATATAAAAGAAATCCAAAAACTTCAAGCAAGGTCTTGTGATATCCATAAGCAAAATAAATGCTTATCTTCCATATTCGCTTTGTGAAGATCCACCATAATCGAAATCGATCCAATATTGATAAAAAACCACAAATGAAAACTTACATCATAATTAGTCTTAAACAATTAATTAAAATTATCAACAAAAATTCTAATTAAAAATTACAAGAAAAATGGGTTAAGTAATAATCCACAAAAATTAACTTGTAAGAAAATTAATTAACAACCCCTTTTTTATATGAAAATCATTGAGACATTTTGTAAACACCCCAAATTTGCCCTCACTAAGTTCACACCATGGCTTGTGATCTTTCATATTTTCATTAGTTTAAGCATACCACATCATATTGCATTTTTGTTTCACTGCATTAGTTCAAGTTCATCTACATCTAGGGTTTGTGATATGAGCAATCCATGATCCATCTGAGCTACTCCAAAGGTCTCCAATTGTTCCAAGAGGGTCCATGTATGTTCAATCATCATTTTATATCCCCCAAAGATCAAGGAAGTCAAAGAATCACAAGAGCTGGCAAAGCATGGAAGCAGAGTTAGGGTTTCACTACACAGATGACCTGAAATTAGGGTTTTGGTTTCAGAGGCAATAACTCCAAATGTTTTGGTCATTCTTGTTTCTAAGGGTCTCAATATGTTATAAGGATCATGTGTACCAAGTTTTATGAAGAAATTCATTGTGGAAGTCATCTGTTCACTGGGTAACTTCTTGAGCAAGTCAGAGCAAAATCAGGGCATCTGAGGCCCCCATCAATGGAACCAAAGTGGATTTTTCATCAAATTGAAGTTATATGATCTTTATTTGATCATTGAAGTTCTTGGAAGTTCACAAAATTGAAGAAAAGTGAGCTAAACCAAAAGTTGCCAAAAATGGAAATGACTTGTAATGTAAACTTTCCATTTTGGGAAAGTTTTTCAACCTCCTCTTTCTCAACCAAAAATGCTTCAAATGAAAAATTGTTGGTCATGAAATTTGTAGATTGGATCATTCCCTTTTTCAAAAATTACAAGAACACGTTCTAATTCATTGTGGAACTCAAGTTATGGCTTGTCAAAATTGGCAAAAATCACATAATTTTCAAGAATGCACCAAAGAGGATTCTTTGCAAAACCACTTTCCAATTCATTTTGTGGCTTCAAACACACTTCTAATCATCATACAAACATTGTGCATTGTCTAAAACTCAGATATGCCCAAAGAATCTCAAGATTTCATGCCTTGCCCATGAAGAAATCCAAATGGGGCCAAAACTCCATAGAATTGCAAAAGGGCACATAACTTTGTTTCCACTTGCTGAATTGCATCAAATCCAATTCTATGGGCCTCCTTGATCTCAGCTACGCATGGACAAGCCAAAAAGCCAGCTACACCATTGCCCATACCTCAAGTACACAAGTTGGTGACATTTTGGCAACTTGCCCATACCAATCACCACAGTCCACCACCCACTCTCTGCCCAACTAGGACTCTACAAGCATGCTTCAAGGATCATTTTTCATAAGACACACAAGCTAAGAGCTTCAAGAACTCAGCATTCCCAAAATCACTCCAACTGGAAAAATCCTTTGAATCTCTCAGCTCACATACTCAATCTTCAAACTTCTTTCACCATTCATCTTAGAATCATCAATAGACCACAAAGCAACCATTGAAACAGCCAAAAACACCCCATAGAAAAAACACGATTCTTGGCCAGTTGAAGTGCAATTACACAAACCAGCCAAAACAAACTTCCTCTAAGCAGCAAAGCTTCATCAGGAAGGTCATTGGAGTCAGCTTGCACAAGAGAAGTGGCCAGAAAGCTCCAAACTGAGGAAGCTCAAGCTCAGGTAACTTCTTCAAACTTTTTTCCAGAAGTGCTATTTTAAGTGTTTAGATTGATCTTCATGCTTTGTTGATCACCATGATGTGTTTACTTTTGAGAATGGTTGAGAAATGAGCTTGTATGCATGTTCTGAAAGTTTTACCATTTTTGATTTTCTCTTCGAATCTTGTGATTGAGCCATTATAAATCTGTTTTGAGGTTAGATTCGTGTTTAGGAAGATGAGAGGGTTTGATCTGGAGCTTTAGAGCTCCAGAAATGACCTAGGGGTGAGGTTTTGAGATTTTCAGGGGAGGAGGCTGCCGGAGAAGACGACCGAAGCTCTTCTCCGGTGGCATGAAAGTGATTAGCTGTCTAATTAGGGTTAGGGCAAATTTTGAATTATGGTCGTAGGATTTGTTCTTCCCGCGTGTGATGGATGGTTAGGATCATTTCATTAACTTTTAATTAGGTTTAATTTATTAATTAATTAGGTTTAACTGAATTTAAATTATGGCCGTTGGATAACGCGCCAGGTCAAACCAAATCCTTCAGCTTTAAATCCAAACCATTAGATTAGATTACTTCTGTTTTATTTAATTTTTATTTCATATTTTCTCATTTATTTTGCACATTTTATTTTAAATAGCTAGAAAATTCCAAAAAATATTTTCTCTTGCATTTTCACTTCAAATATTTTTATCAACCAGAAAACATTTTTATTTTTATTTTTTGCATTTAAAAATCATTTTTAAAATTTTTAAATGTTTATTTTAATTAATTAATGGAAATTAATTAATTAAAATATCATTTAGGTTTCTAAAAATTCCAAAAAAAATCACATTGCATCTTAGGACATTTAGAAACATTGTCATACCATCCATACAATTGTTTTTTTGGTTTTGAACAATCTTTGACAATTTTCTTGAATTTAGGGTTCATAAAATTCTTATTTTTGAACCCTAACTTCAAGAATTCTTTTCTGCCTATCCATGAATGGTAGGACATTGATCCTTTTTGCATTGTTCTTCATTTAGCATGTAGTATGTAACATATGTTTGTCATAAATTTATCTTGCATTTTTTATTTGATTTGCATTTTTTCCCTTAAGGTGCCTTAAAACCCTAGATAACTTAGGAAATTCACAACTTTCATTAGGTTAAGAGTTAGGTCTTCTCCTTTGTGGTGTGATATCATATGGGGTTAGGGTTCCTTTGAATGCATTTTCAATTTTTTATCTTATGATTTGCTTCTGTTTTTGACTTCTGCATCTCATGTTGCATTAAAACCCTAATTTCTCATGTTCATTCACATACATCTTGCATATGCATTCATCCAATAACTTGCCATGACATTTCATACATTCACATGACTTCTAAGACATCATAGGACACATTAGAACCATGCTTGATCATTTATTCATCCATTTTCCATGTTATGCATTCATTACATTCCATGAACTTTCATGTGCTTTCATGCTTCTTTCATGCTTCATTTGCATTCTCATCTCTTGAATGATCATTCATAACTCATGACATGTCTTTGCATCATCTCTTAGCATCATTAACATCATGAATATGCTTATGGTTTTGGTTTTCATCCTTGCATACATCTCATTTTCATTTCATTCTTTCTTTTATGCTAACCATTTCAAGTGGTAAGTACTTTGAGAAGTGAATTTGCCTTCACTTCTCACTTCTCTTCTCTTTATCTCTTATGCATCATTGCTGCATTTTTCTTTTGCTTTAGAGTGAGCTTGCTCACTCATGTTCATCATTCACTTTCTTTCTTCAAGTAACTTATCTTCTTAAGTGAAGTAAGTTAACTTGTTTCCTCTGCTTCTTCTTCTTTCATCTGCTTCTTCCCTTGGTGGCTTTTCTTGAAGATCTCTTGCAAGCCTTACAAACCATAGGAACATCCAAGCATGATAACAATTAGGGTTTTGATTAGTTCCCCCCCTTTAGTTTTACCTTTGTGTCATCTTTGTGTCTCTCTTCTCATCTCATAATCAGAGATTAAACCTTTAAGGTTTTAAGGCTTTGTGATTAAGATTATACTTGCATCCTTCTCTTAGGATGGAGTGTATAACTTTAATCCTAAGTGTTAAGCCCTTAATGTGTTTAAACCTCTTAATCAATCCATCTTAATAATCACTAAGACAATAAGCTTGTAACTTGGGCCTGGCATTAGGGTTCTAATTCTTCCTTAATTGGTTAAGAAGGACTAACCCTAGTGTTAATGGACAAGTCCCCCTCAAGTTGTCTTACAAACCATAAAATTCACTTCTTAATCTTATCATTAACTAGAATCCACTTTAATAAAGGTTTTTTTTGTCATGAGGTTAATCCCTAATCATGGATTAAGTTGAGGTATCTTCCTCAGCTTAAATGCTCTCATCTATTATCCTTCTATTAGGATGGTGTAATGAGTCCATTAAATCCTTGGTTATGGCTTAAACTCATTACTTAACACTAAACAAAAACTCCAAAAAAACACCTAAATAATCACAAGTAGGTTAATGATCTAAATCCTACATCATGGTAATTAAGCTTGAGGTGTTTACTTCATACTTAAGGTATTCTCATTATCCCTAATCAAAGGGAGGATGTGATGAGTTTACTAACCTTTGGTTTAGTCTTAAGCTCATTAACTAATGACAAACAAAAAGGCAATAAAAGATTGAAAACACCAAAAACAAACAATAATCGTCTCCTCCGGGATTCTTTTCTCATCATCTTCACTCACAACCGAGAACTCGCTTCTTCCGTCTAATGCAAGACAGTTAGCACCTGAGCCAGACAGGTCACTTTCTTACACTGACAACTGTATATTGTTTTCCTGAGCACTTCACTTCACTTTCTTACACTGAAACCTGTATATTATTTTCCAGTTTTTGCACACAGATAGCACTGACACTACCCCTTTAAACACAAATCTTTTAAGCGTGGATCCCGTCGAGTACGACGGACAATCTGGGTGCTAATACCTTCCCAGGTTGTAACCAACCCCCTTTCTCAGTTTCTCTGGTTCGCGAGCGTCTTATCCATATCTTTCTAGGTTTATGCAGCATTACCTTTCCTTCGGGATAAAAATGCTAGCTGGAGACTCTTTTCACTTCAACTTCATTTCTCCTTTTGCCGACCGTTCGCGCTTGTACCGGGATGCAAATCTTCAGGAGCAACACATTTCTAATAAAAAATGGTGAAAACAAGGGGTGCAAAAGAAAACACATGGTGCAGATAACAAAACTGGCCTCAGGCCCAAAACCACCAATAAGCTCGTAGGAGGGGTATGAGTAGCAATTTGGAGGTGCCACAAGAAAATCCATGGCAGCTAGGCCCAATTCCCTTATGTAGTCCGAAGGAGGGGTGAGACAGTGAAAAATGAGGTGAAAATAGAAGCTTCATGGATTCTAGCCCATTTTCAACAGTGTAAGGGATGATGTAGTAGTTTAGAGGTGTGAAATGGATCAATATCTGATGATGAAGCCCGATCCAGTTGCTGCCAATCCTAACCTAATAGCTATGGATGATAAGTTATGGGGAGCAACGAAATCAACACCTCAGCCGCTGAAACCCTCCTTCTTCCTCACATCCATTTCACCGGCGGACTTAACCTGCTTTCATCTCCATCTCATCGCCTTTTTCATTATCAAATGAAGATCACCGGTTCACGAACAACAACAACAACCGAAAACCAAGACGAATCTGATCATTTCTTCTCCGTTCATCGATTTGTCGGTGTCATTTTCCGAACGCCGTGAACACAGTGTTCGCCACAGCCACATATGCGCGTTGACCTCCACCATTCTCACGGTTTTCTTCTCCGATGCTGCAAATCGAATCCTATATTCTCTCCTTCTGAAATCATTGCCAACGGAAGCCAATCCCAATCCACCATCGTGACGCCTTCCTCTGTCCATCTCTCTTTCAACGCTTTTGCTCTTCTTTGCGCGACTCTCATCCCTAACCTTAACGAAATATGAACTCGCTTCATAGCATACCAACCGATGATAAGTCTTAGATGCATCATCACAGAGCACTTTAAGAACAAGGTACTATGACAGACGCGATAACAACGTGAATGAGCGGTTCCGGTGAGAAATCTTGATACAATCTTCTATTTATCTCATTTTCTTTGTTGTTGTGAATCTTCTTCTTCATTTCTGTTGTCATGAATCAATCAACACGATGAAAGTGTTGCGAATCAATGTTCAGAACTTTCTGTGTTCATTGTTTTTGATGTTGAAACACATGGGCAGAATAAAATCAATTGATGATGATTGATGTGAATTGTTACGTTGCATTTGCAGGTTGTTGATAAAGGTTGAGATTGAAGATCTTGATTCTTGGATCAGTGATGATGAAGTATCGTTGATGAAGCTTCTGAAGCTGAAGATAGAGATTCATGAAGTTTTTTTTGGAGATTGAGATCAGAGAGGGTTTGTCGGAGTTCTGTAACTGTGTTGATGCGTGTCGACGTTCTTCTCCTTCTTCTTCCATTCTGTTTCCGCTTGCATTTATTGTTTTATTGTATTGAGTTGTTGATTTCTCTGAAGTTAAAATCTTGATGATTTTCGCCATTTGCAGGTATCACTGGAATTCGGTTTTAGTTAATGATTGATGGAGTTGAGATTAAAAAGCTTGTTGATTGATGAAGATGCTTGGTGAAGTGGGATGAAGGTTCTGAGTTTTTTTTTATTATGCAGTTGGTGTGAGGAGATGATGAAGATTTCAGAGTGTTATTGAAGAGTGATTTCGGGTGCAGGAAAAAATGGAAGAGTGATTTTCTCATTATGCTATTTTTTTTCCCTGAGTTTTTTGTTTATGAGTTATATATCCTGTAGAACTTTTCTGTTATGATCTTTTTCTGAATTCCATTTTGCGGTGTAACCACTGTATTGAATTCCACCTTTTTCTTCTGCTAATCTCAGTTACGGTGTAACCGATTTTTCTGATAATTTTATGTTGAATTCGTAACTGATTTTCAGTTTATGACATGTAACTCATTTTTTTGATAAGAATCTTTTTTCTTGTGTAAAATCCTGTAACTAATACTCTTTTCCTGAATTTCACTTTATATCAGTGTTTTATTACTATCAAAGGGTCCTAACTGATTTTCTATTGTAGGCATTTTGTAATAGTTATCAGCTTATGTTGTATTTGCATTGATAAAGAAAAATGAAAAGAACTTATCAGCCATCTTCCCCAAAAAAAATCGATGCCCCCTTTTGTAGTGTATGTACAACTATGATGCAATTCAATAAACCCCTCTCCAAAATGGGACCACTCATGAATTAACCTAAGAAATGATATTTAGCAATTTTCCTCAAAGCGAATGCCATAGTTACCTTCCATTAGGCCTAGAATTATGGTTCACACCTTATAATTGGACATAATATGGGATTTACATTGAATATGGACATTTGTAATGAACAAATCTAGGTCTATGAGTGAATAGGAAAATGGATTTAATGTGGAATTCGGTGAATTGTTCTTAAAAATGACGAGAATATGTTTATAGAAAAAGGCTTGAATAATGAATATGGAGGGAAATTGGGTGTAGATTGAATCAAATTTGAATTGGGTGTAGAAGTTAAATTCAATTAACAACAAACCTGATAATTAATAATAGAATCTCGACCAATTAAAAACGTGAAAATCCACTAATAATTCCAAAGTCCCTGGAGGCGTCTTTGAACTGAGACTGAACTTCAGATTGAAACGATGATCACTTGACTGGACTACTAACAAGCCACTGTGTACGAATGGGTTCCCAACCTAAGGGATAACGTATGCAAAAGATATAAATCATTGTGTACTGCAAAACCCGACTCCTCAAAGGCTCTGACCCAGGTAACACGCCTATGACAATGAATGCATGATGTGTTGGATGACATAGTGGAAAATGCAGATGAATGCGAAGCAATAAGCCAGTTAAAGTAATAAAAATGAGGGAAAATTTTGAGGTATTACAGTTGCCCCTATTCAATCATTTGCAGATCTGAATGGATGATAGCAACGGCTTTCAGACGTTCAAGGTATGGAGTGATTGAATACTCGAATAAAACCTGGAAATTTAAACTCAGTGGATAGTAGAAACTCCATCTACTTTTTATTTATTTTTCTTTTGTTTTTGGACCTCTGAATAGGTAGCAGAAAAGAAACAGGTGGAATAGAATCAATGCCAAAACATGCAATGTGAATGCTGAGTGAAACAAGCCACAACGAGGGTGTCTGTTGGTGAAACAGGACTTAACAAGACCGTTAGCGAAACAGAACTCAACAATGTGACTGTTGGGAAGGACCAAGCCACAAAGAAAACACGCGACTGGCAAAACAGGACTTAACGAGACCGTTAGCGAAACAAAACTCGACAATGTGATTGTTAGCCAGGACCAAGCCACAAAGAAAACACGCGACTGCTAGGCAGGACCAAGCCACAGAAGGTGCCTGTTGGCGAAACAGGACTTAACGAGACCATTAGCGGAGTGGAACTCAACAATATG
This sequence comes from Lathyrus aphaca, assembly GCA_963966055.1. Classification (NCBI taxonomy): domain Eukaryota; kingdom Viridiplantae; phylum Streptophyta; class Magnoliopsida; order Fabales; family Fabaceae; genus Lathyrus; species Lathyrus aphaca. The sequence continues at coordinate 297,318,404 of OZ014524.1, forward strand.
ACTGCTGGGCAGGACCAAGCCATAAAGAAAAATATGCGACTGTTGGGCAGGACCAACCCACGGGAGGTGCCTGTTGGCAAAACAGGGCTTAACGAGACCATTAGCGGAATACAACTCAACAATATGACTGCTGGGCAAGACCAAGCCATAAAGAAAACACACGACTGCTGGGCAGGACTAAGCCACGGAAGGTGCCTGTTGGCAAAACAGGGCTTAACGAGACCATTAGCGGAATGGAACTCGACGATGTGACTGCTGGGCAGGACCAAGTCACAAAGAAAGGAAGGGTGCCTGTTGGCGAAACAGGGCTTAACGAGACCATTAGCGGAATGCAACTCAACAATATGACTGCTGGGCAGGACCAAGCTATAAAGAAAACACGCGACTGCTGGGAAGGACCAAGCCACGGAAGGTGCCTGTTGGTGAAACAGGGCTTAACGAGACCATTAGCGGAATGGAACTCGACGATGTGACTGCTGGGCAGGACCAAGCCACAAAGAAAGGAAGGGTGCATGTTGGCAAAACAGGGCTTGTCACGTGACTGCTGAGCGAATCAAGCCACGGAAAAAAAAATAAACATTGACTTGGAAAGACAAAGGAGAGAAGAAACATCAACCGATTTACGACTCAAATAAGATCAATCGGTCTAACCGGGAAATGGTATCAACCGGTTCAACCCGAAAAATGAGAACGTAATATCATTCGATTTACGACTCAAAGAGAAGTAATATCAACCGATTTACAACTCAAATAAGATCAACCGATCCAACCAGGAAATGGTATCAATCGATCTATAACCCTAAAAAACGAGAACATAATATCATTCGATTTACGACTCGAAGAGAAGTAATATCGACCGATCTACAACTCAGATAAGATCAACCGATCTAACTAGGAAATGGTATCAACCGATCCATAACCAAGAAAATGAAGCCATCATACTGAGACTAGACCAAAAAGAACGAGATCATTGTACTTAAATGATAACCCGACATGAAACCGCTGTACTGAAACGGGGACGCGAAAAAAATGAGATTGTTGTACTGAAACAAGGCCCAAATACGAGACTATTGTACTTAAATGGAGACTCGAAAGAAACGGGATCGTTGTACTTAAACGAGATCCCGAGACACGGCCGTTGTACTTAAACAGAGACGCGAAAAAAAAAAGATTGTTGTATTGAAACAAGACTCTACTAGGGATAACAAACAAGACTTGGTAGAAATAACCACACTGGGAAATGAAGTTGCATTATGTGGGGAATACTTCAGTCTAATTGGAGATGTAACATTTTGGGCGTTTGTGTAAGGTACCACAACTGGCTTATGCTTTGTATGCATATGTTTGAATTTTTCTATGGCGTAATGCTCCATAATAATGGAAATTCTACGCGTTTGAGGATGCAAATGTAATGATGATTACTAGATGCAAATGCAAAGGGGTCTCCCAATGAGGAGATATCAGATATCCTAGATGGCTTGACTGGGGAAAATTGATGATCATTGCATTGATCTGGTCAATCCTTGAAGAGAAAACAACTCTGCGGGGAACGTTGTTAATGATACGTTGGCTCTGAACTGCCGCAATTGCCAAAAATAAACTGGACTTTGAGATTAGGGAGCCAAGACCCTGCTGGAGATGGATCCTTCTTGCACTCTGGTGGGGAAGTGAAAATTTTCTGACTCGGCTGGGAACTAGAAGTATGACACTGTTGAGGAAGCAACCTGTTGGGGAGGAAAGACACTCCTTGTACTATTGGGAATTGCCCCTGTATTGAAGGGAAGTCTCTGCTTGGGGAGGACACCAACCTTCTGCTGCCTTGTTGGGAGATTTCAACTTCCAACTCTACTGGGGATGATGGAGGATGTCGAGGATAAAGTTTTCTGCTGAAGATAAGAGTTTAAGTTACCTCTCGTTGGGGATGAGAGACGATGATACCCTTCTGTTCAAGAAGTATCCTTCCCTTTGCTACACTGCTGGAGCAGGGATTGTCTAATGAGACTTGCTAAGGAATTCTAATCGATGAAATCCGCAGATGAAACAACTCTTGAAGTACTGTGCTAACAATGGCTTTGCCCCTAGACTTTGGGTTGATATCTTGCCAACTAATCATGAGTGAACAACGGTTCTTTGCAATTTTCAACTCGCCTCCTACTAGGATCTATCAAAAGATAATGTCTCAAGAGGATTTTACAGACAACTGGCATACGAGATGCCTCAGTGTCTTCAAACTCTTGGGAAGATTTATCGGATCTCGAAATAACTTCCCCAGACTGCATGGTCTATGAAAGAAATTTGCCTTGCAAGGATTCATGAAAAACCTCATATCCCCGTGAAATATTCTGCCCCAGTATTTTGAACTTTGGATAGGTGCTTTGGATTAACCGTCTTCGGGAGAGAGTGACTTCTCATGCTCTTGGGGTGGCCTGCCCCAGAACGAACCTTGAAGTGATCACCTCTGACTGACTGTGCTTTGAAGAAAACACCCAGACCAACTGTTCTTTGAGAGATTGGATCTCGAAGTAAATACCCCAGTTTGGCTAAAAGTTGAATGCATGCCTCAGAATAATGGCTCTTTGAGAGATTTGAATCTCGAAGTGATTGCCCCGGCTTAGCTAAATTTTGAAGAGATTGCTCGACGTGATTGCCCCAGATTAGTTGGCTTTTACCACGACTATTGGGAAAGTTCCTACTCAATGGAGTTTCTTGGAAAAGTGCATCTTCATATGTTCGTCCTTCGGAAGTTTCAGACTTCTCAACTTGGCAAGATTAAACTTCTGGACTGAGATTCCATACGTGAACTTTTATGATGCCAAACAGATGTATGCAAGCAGAAAATGTTTATTTTGAGAATGAAAATTCTAATGCCAAACACATGTTTATTTTGAAGTTTTACTATAAAAAGATGTCGCCAACCTTTGTGAGTGAATCACTGGTTAAGCTACAACATTTATTTTTGAATAATAGGAAGCATGCACATGCAACACCAACAAAGATCTTTCAACACCACTCATAGGAGTCAGGAACGTGATCTCGTGGTAGTACACTCTCAAAATAACCCTGTTTCAGTTAGGACTTTTGAGGGTTGTATCGCGACCTGGTTCACGGTTATGGAAACAAAAGATATAGGCTCGAAGTTTATAGGTACCCACCCCTCTTCGTGATGTTCTCCATTCCTATGTTCAGCTAGCTTTCACAAGTGCTCATCTCTCAAAAAGGGTTTTGTGATGGTTAAGGAACCAATTACACTAACGGTTTAAGCACCAATCAAGTTGTTTTTGGGAGTCAGTCACCCCTTTGCCTTGCGTGTCTGTGCCACACGACTTTGTTCCTGTTTTAAGGATCTTTCTTGTATAATTCTTTTTGTCTTTCGCTTTTGCATTATTTTGCTAATCCCTTACTTTTGCCTAGACTGATTCTTGTGAATCTTTGATTATGGAGTCCAGTGGGATGCCCTAACTTTTTCCTAAGTCGCTTGTTTTCAAGTTTCGACTTAGCGGGCTTTTTCATTTCTTTCTTTTTTCAAATCCTTTTTTTTTGAACAAATCGTGTGACACTGGTTGTCTTGATTGCTTTGAAAGGGTCGTGACTGTCTCACTTCTTGGTTGATGAGGGATAACCATTGTGGTTTCCGATCTATGGACCTCTTGCTTGGGATAACCATTATGGTTTCTTCTCATTAGACCTTTTGATTTAGTACAACGAAAGGTAATGGATCCTCAGATGTGCACTTCTTTTTGAAATTTGAACGCTCGGTCAAACTAACTGACGCCTACCCTGCCCCTGGGTTAAATGCAAGGGTTTTTTCATGCAAAAATAAACTTCTACTTCAAGGGTCAAATGGGTTGGTGAGGGTCTATCTCCCTTATATCTCCGGTGTTTAGGATTTGAAACAATGTTTGTACATCATCAATAGGGTCTTTCTCAAAAGCACACAATTAGAGATTTTTGCGTTTTCATTTCGTCATCTTTCCTGATAGAGTTTAAGCACAACAGTTGGTATTGCAATGCACATACATAAAATCATGAGTGAATACGAATGAATTACTTCTAGAAAAACATGTGCATTTTATTATGGTTAACATTCAAAAACAAATAAGTTTCATGCATGCATACAAATGATTAAACAAACAATATGAACTACAAATGAAAATGCAGTAAAAAAGCTAAACATTGCCGTCATTGAGGAGACTTGACTCCTTCTGGACTTATCGCTTTTAAAGATGCCCTTACAAACTGGGAGGTCAATTTGATGAGGAGACTTCAATATCTGGGCAGACTTTCTGGCATGATGACCTTTGAGTCGATCAAATTTTGCAACTTGTACTTGAACACCTCACAGTTGTCAACGGCATGCCTAAATGCCCTTGAGTGGTACTTGCATCTAGCATTCACATCGTGGTTTTCATTATTGAGGAGACCTGACTCCGTCTGGATTTATTGCTTTTGGAGACTTTCAACAGTCAGCAGTCTGGATGTTCATTCCATTACTATTTTGGTGCCATATTCCCACTTTTACCTGGTGTAAACACAATAGTCTTGGAGACAATCGAATTTGTGACCTTGTATTTACCTTTGCCTCTGAAATACTCGCAATCTTCAATTAGATAGTTAGGTTCCCCCAGAATGATAGTCATACTTGGCATTGAAACCCCAAAGGAAGCTTTGTCGGAGATGATCCTGATGTGACTAGCTCAACTAGCCTGAATCTGAGAAAATGAGGAAACTCGTTGCGCGTACGACATCGAAATATGATCAAACTTCTTCTCAAGATGTTATGGCCTTTACCCTTATGCTCTGCCCCTAGGATTCTCTTGGGAAGCCGAGGTTGGATGCTGACAAACGACATCTGGGGGGAAGAGGTTGATAATAAAGTTGATAAATAAGGTTGCTCGCAAAGATCTTGCATGATCTCCTGCCTACGTATCTCCATTGAATAATGGAGAATTAGAGCAGTGTAGTTCCCCTCACTAGGGATGAAAATAGCTTCATTCAGAATTTCCATAACCAAGCTCATCTGAGTCTTCATCTGGTTGATTTCCACTTTCAGCGGTTTCTGGTTTTGAAATAAAGCTTGCATATCTGCCCTGAATGGCCTTAGCTGGGTCTTTGTTTGGTTACCTCCGCCCGGAGTTATACCTTGGTAGTTGTGATTCAATTTGGCCATTGTGAAAGGAAACCAAGTCATGATAATAATTTGTCTCTGAACAACTATCATGAATGCAAGGATGTATGCAAATGTCATGTTCAGTTATTTCTAAGAAATCTATCTGCTTTGATTCGAGTTTTGACACAGAAAAAGTCTAATGGCATGATTCAGATATGTGATCCTCGAAAATAACTGAACATATGTGTTATGATGTCATGTATGCAATAAGCATGTGATCAATGGTCTGACGTTGGTGTTGAACAGTGAACCAATTGTCTGTATATAACCACAATAACAACATCATCTCTGTATAGAACCCCATAACTGAAAACCCAATAACTATAGAACTGAATCACATAATAGAACAATCACGGATGGTGTTGAAGTTGAACAACGAGCCAAGTGTTTGTGGAGAGTCATAATAACAGTCACAATATCAAGGTCACAATGATAATCACAATAACAATTTCTCTGAATAGAAATCTCGGATCTCAGAATCAAAGAACCATAGAACACTGAACAATACTGGCAAAGTGGGTATGTTGAAGTGTAGGGTTCCTGCAAACCTGTAAACCCCTCCCAATCTCACGGGCGTGCTACTCGGGTCAACATCACGGACTCTCAACACTGAATAGCAATAATACGTTCACCATTTCCGAGAAATGGCTCATGACCAAATCAGGGAATCGGTTTGGCATTATGTACTACTCAAGGAGATCTCAGCTGAGTCCGGAAAAACAAGCATCCCTCATAAGTCCCCAGCTTCAAGCACTGAATCGAGAAACAATAGTACATTCATCTCAAAGGGTACAATACTACCATCTTACGAACACTTTTCTTTAACTGGATTCCTATGAGAGAACCAGACCATCCTATGCGAGTTCCCAATGGACCCTCGGATGCGAGTGGGTTTGCCAACAAATATGGTCTGCCACTGTCATCACTGGAGAGGGGTGTTTCCATTAAGGTCCTCGAAGATCGGTCACCAGATGCACATAACTATCAAGGTCGTACCCTGAAGTGGGGAAGAACCCCCACACAGAATAGTTCCAAGACGGTCGCAGTCTGGGTGTGGAACACATCGCCACTCATCATGTAACCATGCGAGTACAACGTGTCCACGCTAATCCTATAGTGCACTCAAGCCGGGTATTTGGCTTATCTCACAATAACTCCCATCCCGCAGAAAAATTGAAAACCAACACAGCCAAACAGTCCAGTGTAATATGATGCATGGAAAATAAATACTGAAAGCAGTAAATAAATGTTGTAAAGTAAAGCTGTAAAGTAAAACTGTAAATGAAAACATTAAAACTAAACTAAAGCACACAGAAGCAAACAGATAAACACCCAAAGAAACAAAACAAAACAAGCGCTAGGAGTGACTCCACAAGGGAAACTAGATATTCTGGGTTCGATCCCCAGCAGAGTCGCCAGCTGTAGCTCCCGGTATTTTCATCCTAGTACAAACGCGAAAGTGGCGCGGAAAAGGTAGAGTCGCTAGCCAGACATTTTTATCCCGAAAGAATGGGAAAGTTAATGTTGCACAAACCTGAGGAAGAAGGAAAGGACAAGGTCCTGCTAACCAAATATCTGGGTTCGGGAGTCGGTTACGACCTGGGAAGGTATTAGCACCCCAGATCGTCCGCTGTACCCGACGGGATCCACGCTTGCTTGTTTGTTTCAAAGGGTGAGAAATAAAGTGCTACTGAACAAATGAACTGCTAACTAGAATATGAATGGAAATGAGAAAGGGAATTGGAAAAGAGAACAAAGAGAAAGAATGGGGAAAATGTAGGGAAAATAAAGAATGTGCTCGAACGGGCACTACCCCGCTGCCTACGTACCTCATTGGGATAATGAGGATCAGAGTCGACGTAGTTCGCCTAACTAAGGCGAGAACTATTTGTTTGTGTTTTTTATGCTGGAACTGCGTATGTCTATGCTCAAGTATTGCCGGCTCGTCTGGTACGAGTGCGTTTACTGTCTTGCATGTAAGATAAGTCGTTGCAAGTTTGCATTGTGAGTGAATGAGATGAGAAAAGAAGTTCCCGCAGGATAGTCGCTTATTGTTTGTTTTTGTCTTTTATGAGAAGTGTTTTTAATTTGTTTGTGAACATTCCCATACTAAGACCTATCCATCGTGGTAAGTACTTACACCTCGCCCCGAAACAGGACGCGTATAAGTACTCCGCAACAAAGTCTCATGTCGTATAAGAACGTTCGATTTTTTATTAAGTATATTTATTATTTTCTTCATGAGGAGAGAAAGAAAGACTCAAGTTGAAAAAGGAAAAAAAACTAAGGGGACTAAGACTCAATCCTAATTTTAATTATTATTTAAAATTGGTCCTAATGGTTTGTGGGGTTTTCTAAGCCTAATGAAGAGAAAAGCAAGTTAGAGTTCAACTTACTTCCCAAGGAAGTTAAGTTGAATCTAAAGAACAAAAGGGAAGCCTATGAACAAAGCAAAAAGTGCTAAGGCAAACACAATTAGAAAGCATAAGAGATAGGAATGAATTGAGGCTTACCTCAATCTTCCCCCTACAAAACAAAAGTTAGCATGACAATGCATATTGAAAGTAAAATCAAAGCATAAAAGCGATTAAGTACCATAAACGTCCTAGAACGGAACTAGGTTTCAAAATAAGACCTAAGTCTAAAGGTGAAGCTACCTAAAGGTTATATAACTTCTAAAGTCAGTCGCTACATGTTATAGGTCCCTATGTATGCTAGGATACCCCCACAAGATCAAACTATGTCAAACTATGTACAAAAAGTTCACCTAAGTTCACCTAAATGCAAGTTAGGGTTTATGGATGAAGTATGAATGTGTATGGCTTACAAGCATGAATTAATACATGAAATGAGAATCAAAGTCAGTAGTGAATGCATATGAATGTAGATGAATGATCATACTATCATGGATGCAATGTTTTAGTCCTATGGAGTAAGGAGAAGAAGATGTGAGAAGAAACGAACATGGTGTCGCATAAGATCACAAATGATGCAAGTTAAGTATGAATGACATGTGAATATGCATGAAATGATTATGGGTCAATAGCATACAAGGTATGAGATGCAAATAGAATTCATGGCTTGGCATTTATGATTTCCACATAATTCATGTTAACAATTAGAGGAGAATGGATACTAGTTTAAGGCAAAATTAGTTCACATAAGTATGCACTTTAAAACACCAAAACAAACCAAATGAAACATGGTTCAAAAAGTTACCTATAACTGGAATTAAAGACCTATAAATTATCTATAATTAACTCCTAGAAGTTTCCAAAAGGTGCCTCAATCAAATGGCATGAATGCCTTTCTAATATCTAGGTTATGGCGCAAATAAACACATATTTGGACCTATAATCTAAGTGACATGGAAAAATAGCAAAAAGGATATAAAAATTATGAAAGGATTTTACATGTTCTAAAAGGATTTTACAAAATTATGCACCAAAGTGCCAAAACAATTACTTGATGACCAAAACAAAAAGGGCACTAAAAATTATGAAAAAAATGCCTAAGGAGCATAAAATGTCACAAATTTCAGTGTTTAATCACACACAAAAAATAGGTCTCACACCTATGGGGAAAATGGTTTTTGGTCCCTTATGTCAAAACCCTTCATTTTGGGACAGCTTGTGATCTAAAATCCAAATTAATTATTAAAACCACCCAAAACTATTTTAAATAAGAGGATAAGAATCACTCATGATTTTTCCAGAATTTTATCCCACCTAAAACTATTTTTAATAATTGCGACGAAACGGGCAAAAAAACGATGTTTTAAGGGAAAGCAAGAGGAAGTGAATTCTACAATCCGTAATCGAATCCCTAAGCTCCGAAATTGATACATATAATCATAAATCATAAATAAATCCAGTGCCTCAGGTGGGATAGCTCAATATGCATCTTAAGTTATATGATCCTAAGCCCATACAACTAGAATGGTGCAAAAAAAGTGGAAAGTCGAAATTACTCACTTGATCGAAGTGTCGATTCTTCATATAAAAGAAATCCAAAAACTTCAAGCAAGGTCTTGTGATATCCATAAGCAAAATAAATGCTTATCTTCCATATTCGCTTTGTGAAGATCCACCATAATCGAAATCGATCCAATATCAATAAAAAAACACAAATGAACACTTACATCATAATTAGTCTTACACAATTAATTAAAATTATCAACAAAAATTCTAATTAAAAATTACAAGAAATATGGGTTAAGTAATAATCCACAAAAATTAACTTGTAAGAAAATTAATTAACAACCCCTTTTTTATATGAAAATCATTGAGACATTTCTAATAAAAAATGGTGAAAACAAGGGGTGCAAAAGAAAACACATGGTGCAGATAACAAAACTGGCCTCAGGCCCAAAACCACCAATAAGCCCGTAGGAGGGGTATGAGTAGCAATTTGGAGGTGCCACAAGAAAATCCATGGAAGCTAGGCCCAATTCCCTTATGTAGTCCGCAGGAGGGGTGAGACAGTGAAAAATGAGGTGCAAATAGAAGCTTCATGGACTCTAGCCCGTTTTCAACAGTGTGAGGGATGTTGTAGCAGTTTAGAGGTGTGAAATGGATCCATATCTAATGATGAAGCTCGATCCAATTGCTGCCAATTCTAACCTAATAGCTATGGATGATAAGTTATGGGGAGCAACGAAATCAACACCTTAGCCGCTGAAACCCTCCTTCTTCCTCACATCCAATTCGCCGGCGGACTCAACCTGCTCTCATCTCCATCTCATCGCCCTTTTCCTTATCAAATGAAGATCACCGGTTCACGAACAACAACAACCGAAGACCAAGACGAATTTGATCATTTCTTCTTCGTGCATCGATTCGTCGGTGTCGTTTTCCGAACGCCGTGAACACAGCGTTCGCCACCACCACATATGCGCGTCGACCTCCACCATTCTCACGGTTTTCTTCTCCGATGCCGCAAATCGAATCCTATATTCTCTCCTTCTGAAATCATTGCCAACGGAAGCCAATCCCAATCCACCATCGTGACGCCTTCCTCCGTCCATCTCTCTTTCAACGCTTTTGCTCTTCTTTGCGCGACTCTCATCCCTAACCTTAACGAAATCTGAACTCTCTTCATAGCATACCAACCGATGATACGTCTTAGATGCATCATCACAAAGCACTTTAAGAACAAGGTACTACGACAGACGCGATAACAACGTGAATGAGCGGTTCCGGTGAGAAATCTTGATACAATCTTCTCTTTATCTCATTTTCTTTGTTGTTGTGAATCTTCTTCTTCATTTTTGTTGTCATGAATCAATCAACACGATGAAAGTTTTGCAAATCAATGTTCATAACTTTCTGTGTTCATTGTTTTTGATGTTGAAACGAATGGGCAGAATAAAATCAATTGATCATGATTTATGAGAATTGTTACGTTGCATTTGCAGGTTGTGGATAAAGGTTGAGATTGAAGATCTTGATTCTTGGATCAGTGATGATGAAGTATCGTTGATGAAGCTTCTGAAGCTGAAGATAGAGATTCATGAAGTTTTTTTTGGAGATTGAGATCAGAGAGGGTTTGTCGGAGTTCTGTAATTGTGTTGATGTGTGTCGACGTTCTTCTCCTTCTTCTTCCATTCTGTTTCCGCTTGCATTTATTGTTTTTTTGTACTGAGTTGTTGATTGCTCTGAAGTTAAAATCTTGATGATTTTCGCCATTTGCAGGTATCACTGAAATTCGGTTTTAGTTGATGATTGATGGAGTTGAGATGAAAAAGCTTGTTGATTGATGAAGATGCTTGGTGAAGTGGGATGAAGGTTCTGAGTTTTTTTTAGTATGCAGTTGGTGTGAGGAGATGATGAAGATTTCAGAGTGTTATTGAAGAGTGATTTTGGGTGCAGGAAAAAATGGAAGAGTGATTTTCTCATTATGCTATTTTTTCCCTGAGTTTTTTTTTTATCAGTTATATATCCCGTAGAACTTTTCTGTTATGATCTTTTTCTGAATTCCATTTTGCGGTGTAACCATTGTATTGAATTCCACCCTTTTTCTTCTTCTAATCTCAGCTACGGTGTAACCGATTTTTCTGATAATTTTATGTTGAATTCGTAACTGATTTTCAGTTTATGACATGTAACTCATTTTTCTGATAAGAATCTTTTTTCTTGTGTAAAATCCTGTAACTGATACTCTTTTCCTGAATTTCACTTTTTATCAGTGTTTTATTACTATCAAAGGGTCCTAACTGATTTTCTATTGTAGGCATTTTGTAATAGTTATCAGCTTATGTTGTATTTGTATTGATAAAGAAAAATGAAAAAAAACTTATCAGCCATCTTCCCCAAAAAAAAATCGATGCCCCCTTTTGTAGTGCATATACAACTATGAAGCAATTCAATAAACCCCTCTCCAAAATGGGATCACTCATGAATTAACCTAAGAAATGATATTTAGCAATTTTCCTCAAAGTGAATGCCATAGTTACCTTCCATTAGGCCTAGAATTATGGTTCACACCTTATAATTGGACATAATATGGGATTTACATTGAATATGGACATTTGTAATGAACAAATCTAGGTCTATGAGTGAATAGGAAAATGGATTTAATGTGGAATTTGGTGAATTGTTCTTAAAAATGACGAGAATATGTTTATAGAAAAAGGCTTGAATAATAAATATGGAGGGAAATTGGGTGTAGATTGAATCAAATTTTAATATGGTAATGTGGGTAAAGATGTTATTAATATCTAGATTCATTGTTAAAAGAAGTTAAATTCAATTAACAACAAACCTAATAATTAATAATAGAATCTCGACCAATTAAAAATGTGAAATCCACTAATAATTCTAAAGTCTCTGGAGGCGTCTTTGAACTGAGACTGGACTTCAAATTGAAACGATGATCACTTGACTGGACTACTAACAAGCCACTGTGTACGAATGGGTTCCCAACCTAAGGGATAATGTATGCAAAAGAGATCAATCACTGTGTACTGCAAAACCCGACTCCTCAAAGGCTCTGACCCAGGTAACACGCCTATGACAATGTATGCATGATGTGTTGGATGACATAGTGGAAAATGCAGATGAATGCGAAGCAATAAGCCAGTTAAAGTAATAAAAATGAGGGCAAATTTTGAGGTATTACAAAGTGGGCTTACTTGTAGTGTGAGATTAGTAAAGTTGTGGGTGTTGTTTTAGGCCCATTAGTAATTAAGTTGATTAGTAATAATTTAGTAAGATTAGACAAAAGACCTAATTAGGGTATAATTATAATTTTGTAAGAAGGGAGAACAAGTCTTAGAGGAAGATCAAGAAGAGGCTAGGTTGAGGATTTTCGCGAAGATTTTTGTTGTGAATTCGAGCTTCCTTCAATCCAAGGTAATGGTGGGGTTCGAATTCCATAACCGGGACTAGATTATCTGTATATAGGTCGGGTTCTCGTATGATTTTGTTGCTGTGTTTTTCGTATGAATTGTTGTTGTATTTTCGTATAAGCATGATATGTATGTTATGTTGTTCTTGTTGTGTTGTTCTGAAAGTTGTTCATGTTGTGGAAATCGTTGTTGTTTCTGTGTTGTTGGACCGACTGTTGCAGAAATTTGTGTAGAAGAAGGAGATTAAAATTTTTAAAATCAGTAGTAGAACTTATTAGATGAGTAGATACAAAAGATGTAGAGTGTAAAATCGATATAGAAACCCTTTAGGCTTGAATGGACTGATGAAGTGGTGTAATTTCATAACAGAAACAAGATTTGTATGCTCTCTGGTATTTTGGGGAACAGATCTGGCAGTACGCTTAACAAGACAGGGCATTATGCGTAACATATCCCAGTACGTAGGCATTACGCATAACAAAGTAGGGCATTATGCATATGGAGTGAGGCATTACGCGTATGGGCAGAGTGGGTACAGAAAAATGCAGCTTTTTGGCGATTCATTATGTTTTCGCATTCGTTTTGAGTTGAGCTGGTCCTAGACTTTAAATAGAGTTAAAATAAGTTGATTTTAGTAGATTTGAGGATTAAAAATAATAAATTTAGGAATTTAATTGATTAAGTCGTAATTATATGTTTTATATGTTTAAGTTGTGTTAAGTTGATATAAGATTTGTTGTCCTGATCTTGGGGAGACTTGTTAAGTTGCAGGTCGTTTGACTAATGTTGAATTATGTTGTTAAGTTATTAAGTTGTCGTTCATGTTGTTGTTGTATGTCATTCATAGTTGCATACATTTTCATATTTTTAAGTTGGAGCGAATGCTCGATTCAAGTTGGCATGGATTGGCAAATAAGTTGTTGATGCCTCGATAACTTGGAAAGATTTTAAGTTGGGAGTTTACTCCAAATGGTACCACATGCATGTATAAGTTGAGTCGCATTAAGTCGCATGTTTATCTATGTTGTTATTGGTTGTTAGTTGCAAGTTGTATGTTCGTGTTGCTGGTTGTGTGAAGTGGGTGATTGTATGAATTCTTGCTTATATATTGATTATCATACTCATGTTTATGTTATTTGATATATCACCTCTTTTGTTTGAATGTTTCCCTCTGTTGGTAACGTGCAGGTGTAGCACCCTAATTTTTTCCCTAAGTTTTCTTCGCATTTCATCTGCATCTTACATACAATCAAGATCGCATTGGTTACTCGGTTCCTCTCGGGTTAGGTTTATGCCTCACAAGGGATCACTGTTGTTTTTAATTACTTTATCTGTTTATGATTACTAACCATTAATTAAAATCCAAAAAAAAAAATTGTTTCTTTTTACTAACCTTTTTTCAGGAAGAGGAACCATTGAAAATGCCAAAAATAGCAGTCCTGCCGCTCGAGCAAAATTTCACAAACAAAAGTCGAAGTTTATCCGCAAATAATTCAAACTTTTCTGATCAAGGATTTCCCAAGTTAATTGATTCATTCAAGGATTTCCAAGGTTCATGTGTTTATTTCCATGCCTTCTCGACGTACAAAAAGAATCGGGCCACAACAACCAAGCAACCACATTTGAATAAAATGTCCAAATTTTGGCTTGGTTAACCGGTTAACCATATGCATTAACCGGTTAACCTGTACGAAATTTGAATATTTTATTCAAATTCAGCACCATTAAATCATTGATATAATTGGAAAATTCTAGATCCATTGGTTTCTGATTTCTCTACATCACTTTGATCATTTCCTACCATAAACCCTCACTAATCACCACTCTTTTCCATTTCCCACGAAATTTGCAATTACCAAGCCTAATTTTGATTACCAAAGCAAGCTCCATTCCACCAAATTCCCATACTTAAAATCTTTAAATAGGACCACAATTTCATTCATTCACCAAGCTTTTGAGAGCCAAAAAATCCCTTGCAAAACATTCTCCCAAAACCAAATATCTCACTAAAGCTCTTTTCCTCTCTTTTGAAGTTATCAAGAATTCAAATTGAATTCTTTACTAACTTGAGCTAAACCTTCATCCTATTCTCTTTCTTGTTCATCAATTTCAATAGATCTAGCTTGATTTGGTCCAATTTGAAGAAGTGTTTTTGGTAATTCACTCTCTCCATAAACTCATATTCACCATCAACATTCAAGATGTAGATCTTTGGTGCCTTTGATTCTAGATCCTTTGGATCTTAATTTGTTGTTTGATTGCAGGGATTTCACTGTATTTTGGTTTTAAAATTCGTGCAAATTCAGATCGTGATCATCAAATGTTTGTAAAAAGGTTTTCAAATGGATCATGCTGAATTTCTGCATTTTTTTTGCTACTGGTTCAGCGTTAACCGGTTAACCATTTATAGTGTAAATCTGTTAACCAGTTAACCATTTATAGTGTAAATTTGTTAACCGGTTAACCAACTTTAGATTTGCGCAGGTTTTTCCTGCGTTAACCGGTTATCTAATTGGTTAACCAATGAACACAAGTCATAATGGTGTTTTTGGCTTGTTTTAAGCCCCTTTTTGGTTCCTCTTTCTTCTTCTCCTTCCTCCTTTTTATTTTTACCTTGGGAGCACTTTTGGGAGTGACTTCTCCTTAATTTCAATGAACTTTGGGTGTAAATTAGAGTAGTTAATATTCATTAATTCAAAACTACCTTTAAGTGGATTATTCAATTCATTTAAGGTACTTTGTATTAGTGACACATTTTCATGCTTGAATCCACCGAGATGAGTGATTGAACTTAAGGATGGAATAATACCATGAGTGAGGCTCAATTTGGTATTCATCTTTAGTTTTGTGCGGTATTGCGTTCGGATAACGATTCGCATATCGCTTATCTCGCATGCATTAGCACTAACATTATGCACCTTAATTGGTGGTGGCCGGCCTCATTTATGGGGTAATTACTTTGTAAATTTCTCGGCAATTGGTTAACATAGACCTAAATTTGTCCCTAATTCGGAATAAAAATCTAATTGGGTACTTACACTTTCGTGGACCGGACCTCTTGTTGGTCACGTAATCCTAAAGTGTTTAATCATATTGCATTAAGAATCAAGACTTATGAATGTTTGATGCGCAGGTGCTTTGGGTCTCCCAATCGCCTTTCAAATTTCATTGAATTCGATTCGGTTTTCCTTGATTAATCACTATAGTGTAAGATGTTAAGTGGATCCGGTTGTCTCTCGTTTTTTGTAACTCTTTTGGTTGTGGTTGATTAAGTTCACCATACCACTCTTATGTAAATATTATTATACTATTATTATTATTAATATTTTAGATTCTTGCAATTTAATTTCTTTTTCTACTAACATTTAATTTCTTGCACTTTTATTGCTTTTATTTTATTTTGCTTTATTATGCTTTATTCATCTATTACCATGTTTATTATTTGCTCTTATTTTGTTCTTGATTTTCCATTTGTCCATTTGGACACAAAAACATTAATAAAGGATTAAACTTCTAAAAAACTTGTGACTTTAATTTGTGGACTATAGGTTACTATTCTTGGCTTTGGAATGAAGATTTTGACTTAGATTCATAGGACACATTTCATTTTCCTTGACCTTTATGAAGTTGGAACTTGCCTTTATTTGGCCATTTGCTAGCTTATAAGGATGGAACTCTTATGCTCATAATTTGAAGTATCATCAATTTTGGTTAGATTTTTCTTCCCTTATCTCCTTTTTTTAGGGTATTCCCTTCATCTCCTCCCCTTCTTTAATTTTCAAAATATTCTCCCTATTTCAAAGGATTCTTTCTTTTTAAATCATCACCTTTTTAATAAACCAAAACCTTGACTTTTGTCAAGTGACTTTTACTTTTTTTTGCTTTAAAAAATCAATGAATTTAATCATGTTGACCTTAATTCAAAAAATAAAAAGAATCAAACTCATTCAAGTTGTTTTGTGCCTTTGTGCACTTTTGTTTATTTTCTTTAAAAGAGTGCCGATTACGAGTCATTATTCTTTAGTCGGGTGCAAGTCTCTCAATCTCCATGGTTGTAGGTTGATGTAATTGAGTCTCTTGTCATTTGTGGGGGTTTAATGACATACTCGTTGATTTTATCCGAGTTGGCGCCCTCCCCATAATGATGTATGAGTCAATTCCTTCATTCTCATGGTAGTTTGTTTGGCCATCCACTTGAAGATGACAAATTCTCTTCACTAAATAAAATCAATAACAACAACCATTTTCACTATTTGTACCACGAACTACGGGGTTTGGAGCTTGCATTGCACTTTGTGGGTACGTAGGCATGAGGTGGTAAACCTCTTTAAACACAAAAATATTAAAGAAATAATTATTTTCTCATCCCTCCATTCTCATTTAACAAACCTTTTTCAAACCAAAAGCAGTAAATTTTTCAAAGGGCTCCCGTGGAGTACCACGGACATTTTGGGTGCGTAAAACCTTCCCACTGTGTAACCTATCCCCTTACCCGTTTCTCTGGTGTGTTTCTTTAGCTCTTTTTGCTTTTAGATTCATTAGGGTTTATTCGCTCTTTTTTTCCTTTTCCTTTTGGAATAAAATAAAAGCGCGGTGGTGACTCTGTTTACTTTGAGATTAAGCTAACCAATAGCTTACGCTCATGATTTTACCGCTACAGAAAAGTGGCGACTCTACTGGAGAGTAGTCTCTAAGTGGATTCGGCCTACTTTGATTTATTTACTACTTTGGTTTGATTTGTTTGTTATTTGTTTGTTCTGTTTCGGTTTTGGTGATTCTCTGTGAGTGAGATAGATTCTAGCCCGGATCTGAGTTGAACTTATGATAGGACGGCGATATTCGAAGCGATAAGCGATGGAGTAGTCCAGAGCTATATCAATTTGATAATCTCCACTCGGTTAGGATCTCTTGGATTATCAATGTCATGATGAGTAATCATACGTGGCATTATTTTTCGACATTGAGCTGATCATACTGAGGACCATAGAACCCTTAACCCATCCAAGCCAATTTAGGAACTTAGTGCAGAAACTATCTGGGTGTAAACCTAAGGTGGTTGTCACGCGATACTACACTCGGACGAGGTCTATTTTAAGAATGTTATCGTTTGGGGAGTAATCCAACGTACTGATGATATTATAAAGATGATTGTTAACTCCGGGCACCTCTGTTAGCACCCTTTTGGTTTTCTACAGGTACAATGAAGACAAAACCTTAGTATTTACCTGTGTGGGTTGGTGTTTTGTTACCTTGACTTCATGCTTGTGACTTGGAACCTAGACCCATGTGCTTTGTGTGATCTTATTTGTGATTGTTGTATACATGTATTCATGAGCATTGCTCTTGAGATTTCAAGGAACTCATAGGTACTTTTGCAAAATTTCAGATGTCTATGGTTATGAATATTGAAAGAAGGAACACAAAGAATTACAACTTCAGTAATCCTAATCTAGTATAGCTAAGAAAGCTAGGAGCATTGGTGGTTGACACCCAGGAGTTCCGGAAATGTTATGGAAAGATCTTGTTTATTTTGGATACCGATGTACCAGAGGGGATTCTCCCTACCTTGGCTCAGTTTTATGATCCATTGCATCATTGTTTCACCTTTCTTGATTATCAGCTTGTGCCAACCTTGGAGGAGTACTCTCATTGGATGGGTTTACCTATTTTGGGCAAGGAATTTCTTTTCAGTGGTTTAGAGAAGGAGCTTACGACCAAAGTCATCGCCAAATCCCTTTTCTCAAGGAGTATGATCTTAATGGGAAGTTTATTCCAAAAGGGAGTGACTGTGGTATTAATGATAAGTTCTTGATGGGGAAAGCTTCTAATTCTCTTACTTTGGGTCATAAGGATTCATTTGAGGCTATTCTTACTTTGCTCATTTATGGGATTGTTTTGTTTCCTAACTTAGATGGTATTGTGGACGAGAGTGTCATTCAGATTTTCTTGAAGAGAAATTCGGTACTTATTTTGCTTGGAGACATGTATCATGTCTTTCATTATGGGACCTTCAAAGGTGATGGAGAGATTGTGTGTTGTGCACCTCTTCTCTATAGGTGGTTTATTTTGCACCTACTAAAGTCCGATGTCTTCAAGGATAATAGAGAGAAGCGAAGATGGTCTCAAAGGATTTTGTCTCTTTCTCATAAGGATATGACGTGGTATTGTTCCTATTATGATACTGGAGTGCTTATTGATAGTTGTGGAGAATTTCCTAACGTACCTCTTCTTGATACACGTGGGGGAATTAGCTACAACCCTATTCTTTCTAGGCGACAGTTGGGATATTGCTTGAAGGACAAACCAAGCAACCTTTCATTATCCAGTTTCTTCTTTCTTAATTGTGTAGATCATGTGGAAATGAAGAAAAGGATTGCTCATTCTTGGCATGCGGTTCATCGGAAAGAGAAGGGTCAATTGGGAAGATACCACCTTGCTCCCTCTGAGTGTTACATCCAGTGGGTTCGATCTAGGGCTTCCAAGCTCAAGATTCCTTATCCACCAGAGGAGCCTTTGTTTCCTATACTACCATTGTCTTCTTTTCTTCCTCCCGTTGATGAAAAGGTAGCTCTTCAAGAAGAGTTGGACAAGATGAATAGAGAGAAAGAAGAATGGCTACTCTAGAAGACGATGATACAAGAGCAACTGAAGGAGAAAGATGATCTCATTGAGTTACTTGAGCGGCGTGTTACGAAGAGGCCAAGAGAGGATTTATTTTCCTCTAGTACTCCATCTACTATTCCTCCTACATTCGGTGCTTGGAAGACCATTGTTGACCAGTTGGTGAAGGATAAGGAAGACATGGAGAATCGGTACAAGAAAGAGATTAAGAGGATTCGCATGAAATACCAGCCGTGATTTGGATATTCTTCGGATGTGATCCCCTAGGCCTAGTTTACTTTTCTCTCATGTATTAGGATTATTGAGATTTGTACTTCACTTGTAATCCTTACTTTGATTTTAATGAGAATGCGTTTTTAAGTACTTCAAAAAGTGTTTCTTTTATAAATATTGCAATTTATCTTATAGTCCTTTGAAATCTTTTCATTTTCATATGCATACCATGCATCATACCTGCATTGGTCTTGCTTCTTGAGTGTTGTACATGGATCTTATGTTGTTTCTTGGTCTTCATTCAGTTCTCCTGTCAAGCTGACTCACAAGGTTGATACTCGAGCTAATCGGAAGAAGATGTCGGAAGCCTTACAACAAGAGAATCACGAGCTACGCGAGGAAGTTGCATATCTAAAGGATAGCTTGGAAAGAGTCACTGCCATGATGGAAAGCTTGGTGGTTGCTCAAAATCAGCCACCCCATGTTCCTAATTCTCCTGTTCAGCACACAGTCATCTCTGAGATTGTCACTGCATCGATTCATGTTGAAGCTGTCATTTTTCCTCGCTACCGCATGCCTCCTGGTACATCGTGGGGTATGCCGGCTAATTTCACTCCTACTGGTTATCATCCTCCTCCTGAGACTGCTGCATTTAATACTCTTCAGCCAATGATGACTACTGCATCACCTGTGATGCACACTACTTTGCACCATAATGAAGTGATTTAGCATGTTGAGCCTAGTGAAGGTGCTGGTGTGATTGAAAGACTTGATTATTTTCAAGGCCATTTTGTTGAGTTACAGAGAGAGATGAGAGCCTTGAAGCACAAAGATTTGTTTGGTAAAGATGCTTATGATCTCTGTTTGGTTCCCAATGTCAAGGTTCTATACAAGTTCAGCTTGCCTGAGTTCGATAAGTATAAAGGCAACACTTGTCCTCTTAGTCATTTGACTATGTATGCTAGGAAGATGTCTGCTCAGACAGACAATGATTAGTTGCTGATTCATTATTTCCAAGATAGTTTGACTAGTGCAGCCATGAGATGGTACATGAGTTTGGATAGCATCCAAATCCATACTTTTAATGATTTGGGAGAGGCTTTTGTTAGGAAATACAAGTATAATGTTGATATGGCACCGGACAGAGATCAGCTATGTGCTATGTCCCAGAAGGACAAAGAAACTTTCAAAGAGTATATACAAAGATGGCGCGAGCTAGCAACACAAATTGTTCCTCCTCTGGAAGAGAAAGAGATGACGAAGATCTTTTTGAACACTTTAGGTTCTTTCTACTATGAGAAGATGATTGCAAGTACTCCTTCTAATTTCACTAAAATGGTAAGTATGGGGATGTGACTAGAAGAAGGTGTCTGTGAGGGACGGTTGAGAAAATAAAGTAGTAATGGCTCGAGCTCTAAGAGGTTTAACTTTGGTAAGAAGAAACAAGTTGAGACTAATGTTGTGTCTCGTGAAAGTTACAGAAGACCTCGAGGACGTGAGAATCATCGTCAGCAGCAGCATGTAGCTTCTGTAACTCCAATAATTAATGTGACTCCAACTGTACCAGTAGCTCCAAAATACCAATCTCGTTATCAACGGCCTTCTGTGCAACAGAGTGGAAATCAGCAGGGTCGTGCTAACCCCAATTTTGAACCCATTCCGATGTTGTATGCAGATTTTCTCCCATCTCTGATCGAGAAGAACCTTATGCAAACATGTTCTCCACCTCCAGTTCCAGAGTCTATTCCATGGTGGTATAATCCAGAAGCTCACTGTGCTTTTCATCAAGGTGCCCCGGGGCACGATATTGAAAACTGTTATCCATTGAAGTTTGAAGTGAAGAAATTGATCAAGAGAAATGTTCTGTCTTTCAATGATGTTAATCCAAATGTGAAGACAAATCTGCTTCCGAATCATGGTAATGCATCTGTGAACATGGTTGATGGTTGTCCTAGTTTGTTCAAGATTTACGAGGTTTTCCATATTCGAAGGTCTTTGGTTGAGATGCATGCTTTCTTAAGTGAATATCATGATATTGATCACGATTATGCTGGATGTTGTATTTGCTCGGTGAACCCTCGTGGTTGCATAATTGTTAAGAGAGACATTCAAAAGATGATGGATGATAAGTTGATCGAGGTGATAGCGAAAACAGACGAGTATGACAATGAAGTGAATGTTATTGTGCCTCAGTTCAATATTCCTGAGAAGGTTGTTCCTGAGAAGATGGTTGTTTCTTTTGATAGCCGAAAAAATGTTGTTACTCCATTGGTGATTGTAACACCCCTTTTCTATACCCCCAAATAATCAATTAATCATTTAAGCATATATTAAAATTTCATTAGAGTATAACTAAAACATAGTAAAAAAGAGGCATGTCACATTATATATAAAATTAAAACATCCAACACCTGCTCATATAACGATATGAAACAATGGGGTAGCTTGCAACAAAGGGATTTAATCCTTACACCCATATTCAACATTAAAATAACAGCGGAAACTAAACATTAATCAACATCAAACATATATATATATATATATATATATATATATATATATATATATATATATATAATCAAGTTTGATTCACCAATAATTCATGTTTACATAAACATTCATCACCAAGATACATATACAAATGCATCACAAAAAGGCATCAAGCCAACCCTAGCTACCCGGTGCTACATATCAGAGCCAATCGACCAAAATAATGAAGACACGCTTCACAAAAAGACCTCCAGCAAAACCTACTCTGCAATGCCTCATAGAGCATCATAAAACAGCAGAAGGGTGAGAAATATTATCATAATAACAATACATATAATTATATATCTTAACATAAAAATACACATACATATTCTCACCAACATTAATTACTCATCACACATATACATCATAATGTATATAAACAAACCAAGCATATTCAGCATGCACCATTTCTCCATTTCACATCATTCTACATAAACATATACATTCATGTTTATTCACCAAATTCTATCACTCCGCATAAACATACATTATTCATGTTTATTCACCAATTTTCAATTATAGATGATAAATGCAAATCATAGAGACCGACTCACAGCTCTATGCAAATGCAATGCGGTACCGACTCAATCATCTCAAGTTCACTCAGGAACTTATTGGAACCATCACTCGTTACCTAAAGTAACTCCCCGTTGGGCATACGATGTTCTCCCATTTCTCACACCCCACATGGGCACACAATGTTTATGGATTACTCACACCCCACACAGGCACACAATCATTTGTGATTAAATCACCCATTGCTCACACCCCACATGGGCACACAATGTTTATGGATTTCTCACACCCCACAAGGGCACATAATCCGATTGCTCACACCCCACACAGGCACACAATCATGTTGTAATCATCACTCACACCCCACATGGGCACATGATGTTACAACGGATTCACATAGAATCTCACAACACAAGAATGCATACATTATGCTTCACATGCAAAATGACACACAACACTCTTGAAAATGCATACATATTCACAATATAATTATGCATTCATCTCATATAATCACAAACAAGCTATACACATTCGCATCAATTATGCCAAACAGCAACGAACTCTTTCACTATCAACATGCATTCATATTAATTTCATGAAATGCATTTATTTGCCAAACGGCCACTATACCACAATCAATCCCACAATTCCTTAACTAACATAATTACGTTTTATCGAAAAATTCGGGTAAAAGTCGGCTAAAAGTTACATATTTTAGCATCATTAGTTTTTACATGTTTTTATCTTCGAATCGATATGTGAAACGCTTAAAACAGATACTCGGATCAAAAGTTATGAATTAAAACACAATTTCGCACTTCCAGGTCTCGCTGAGCGAGGAGCATGCTCGCTGAGCGAAAAATGTTCTAGAAAGCTCATTGAGCGAGGAAACGCTCGCTGAGCGAGAACTGCGATTTTAGCAGCAGCTCAGTTACGCAACAGTCAACCTAAAGGGCTCCAAAACCCCACCAAACCTCCATAAACATGATCATTAACATGTATTAACTATCATACTTCGATTATATCAAGTTTCAACCGATCAATCTACCAATTTCTTAGATTTTCATCAAAACCCTAAAATCTAACATTCTCTAAACTTCTCCAAAACAAAAACCCAATCAATCTAACACATACATAATCATACACAATGATAAGATAACAATATTTCACACCCTTGCCTGATTGTTTCGATTCCTATGAGCAATCTTGAAGAATTTCCAAGTTTCTTCTTCTTTTCTCTTCTCCTCCTTTTCTTTCTCTTCTATTTCTTTCTATTTCCCCTTTTCCTTTCCCTTTACTACTTATCTCTTTTTCTTTCTATCTCTCACAATTATTCATTTCTACTAATTTCTAATTTCTATTTTTACCAAATATCATTTTCTCTCAAAATTATAATTCTACATAATTTATAACTTAACATTAATTAGTAATTGTCTAAATACCCTTCAGTCTAATTTTACCCGAAAATTCTCAAAACAGTAAAATAATATAACATATCAACATATCACATAAACACACCAATTTCATAATTAAAACAATTATCACCCAATTTAAATAAAAGACTCGACAAAAATGGAATAATCGAATCGGGGCGTTACAACTCTCCCCCACTTTAGAAATTTTCGTCCTCGAAAATATTACCTGATTAAACAACTCCGGATACGACTCTCGCATCCCACTCTCTAATTCCCAAGTCATATTGCCTTCCGCAGCGCCTCCCCACGCTACTTTCACAAGCGCAATATCCTTGCCTCTTAGCTTCTTGACTTCACGATCCAAAATCCTAATCAGTAAAGCTTCAACCGTAAGGTTATCTCTCACTTCAACCTCGTCCATAGGAATAACATGTGACGGATCCGGAACATACTTCCAAAGTTGCAAAATATGGAACACATCATGCAAATTCGAAAGACTCGGAGGCAACGCCACACGGTAAGCCACAACACCAACTCGTGCAGTAATCTGATACGGTCCAATAAAACGAGAAGTCAACTTCTTAGACTTCAAAGCATGACCCATACCCGTAACCGGTGTAACTCTCAAAAACACATGTTCGCCTTCTTGAAACCCAAGATCTTTCCTTCTCTTGTCATGAAACTCTTTTGTCTACTTTGAGAAGCTCTCATCTTCTCCCGAATAAACTTCCCCTTTTTTGTCATTTGTTATACCATCTCCGGTCCAACTATCGTTCTCTCTCCGGTTTCATGCCAACACAAAGTTGTTCGACATCTCCGACCATACAAAGCCTCATGGTGCCATACATATACTTGAATGAAAACTGTTATTGTAGGTGAACTCAATCAACACTAAATAACAATCCCAGGCACCACCTTG
Source organism: Lathyrus aphaca (assembly GCA_963966055.1). Lineage (NCBI taxonomy): Eukaryota > Viridiplantae > Streptophyta > Magnoliopsida > Fabales > Fabaceae > Lathyrus > Lathyrus aphaca. Next base: position 297,343,135 of record OZ014524.1, read on the forward strand.
CTCTAGCACATAAGCATGCAACAAATCCTCCAACGATTGAATTATCCTCTCGATTTGACCGTCCGTTTGCGGATGGTAAGCCGAACTCAATCTTAGCTTGGAACCCAAAACCTTTTGCAAACTATCCCAAAACCTCGATGTAAATTTAGGATCTCTATCTGATATAATACTCTTAGGAACTCCATGCAACTTCACAACCACATAAACATAAATCTCGGCTAACTTCTCCAAAGGATAACTAATATCAATTGGAACAAAGTGAGCAGATTTAGTAAGTCTATCAACAATCATCCAAATAGCATTATGACCTCTTTGCATATTCGGCACTCCCGTGACAAAATCCATAGATATACTATCCCATTTCCATTCCGGAATATCCAACAGTTGCATCAATCCACTAGGCTTCTGATGTTCTACCTTAGACTTCTGACAAGTCAAACACGCATACACAAATTGAGCTACATTTCTCTTCAATCCGGACCACCAAAAAATCTTCTTCAAATCTTGATACATCTTATTCGCTCCCAGATGTATACTTAAATTACTTCGGTGTCCCTCTTCCAATATCATCTTTTTCAACTCCACATCATCGGGAATACAAATAAGACCACGGAATCTCAAAACTCCAAAATTATCAACCGTGAAATCCTCATTCTCACTCATCATCAAATCAACAAACTTCAAATCCAACTTTTTCTTTTCACAAAGGGTTGCAAGAAAATCATTCGTAACATGTAGAATACCAAGTCTCACACTTCTCGGCGTTATTTCGCAAACCAAACTCAAGTCTCTAGAATCCTCCAAAAGTTCCCATTCTCTTATCATCAATGCGGACATATGTACCAACTTGCGACTCAAAGCATCGGCCACCATATTTGCCTTACCCGGATGGTAATTCAAACCAAAATCATAATCCTTCAAAAGCTCTAACCACCTTCTTTGTCTCATGTTCAATTCCTTTTGATCAAATAAATACTTCAAACTTTTGTGATCACTAAAAACTTCAAATCTTGCACCATAAAGATAATGCCTCCAAATTTTCAAAACAAACACCACGATCGCTAATTCCAAATCATGCATAGGATAATTCTTTTCATGCACTCTCAATTATCTTGAAGCATAAGCCACAACTTTTCCATCTTGCATCAAAACACCACCTAACCCAAACAACGAAGCATCACAAAGCACCACAAATGGTTCCGTCAAATTTGGCAAAATCAAGATCGGAGCCGTTGTCAACCTTCCCTTAAGTTCAATGAAACTCTCTTCACAATGAATATCATAAATGAAAGCTTTTCCTTTACAAGTCAATTGCGTTAACGGAAGTGCCAACTTTGAAAATCCCACAATAAACCTCCGATAATAACCCGCCAAGCCTAAAAATCTATGAATCTCCATAACTGATCTAGGAACTTCCCATTACATTACCTCATCAATCTTGGATGGATCAACACTAATACCACCATCGGAAATAACATGTCCAAGAAAACTTACTTTCGACAACCAAAACTCACATTTCGACAACTTAGCATACAATTGTTTCTCTTTCAAAATTTGTAACACAATCCTTAAATGCTCTTCATGCTCCTCTTGAGACTTAGAATAAATCAAAATATTTTCGATGAACACAACCACAAAACGATCCAACTGCTCATGAAAAATACGATTCATGTATTCCATAAACACACCCGACGCATTAGAAACCCCAAATGGCATCACGGAATATTCGTAATGACCATACTGTGTCCTAAAAGCCGTCTTTTAAATATCCTCTTCTTTCACACGAATCTGGTGATATCCTGATCTCAAATCAATCTTACTGAAAACACATGCACCAACCAATTGGTCCATCAAATCATCGATCCTTGGAAGCGGATACTTGTTCTTAATTGTCACCTTGTTCAACTGTCGATAATCAATGCATAACCGCATACTCCCATCCTTCTTCCTTACCAACAATATTGGAGCACCCCAAGGAGAAACACTCGGCCTAACAAATCTCTTGTCCAACAAGTCATTCAATTGCGTCTTCAACTCTACCAACTCTGATGCTGACATACGATACGGTGCCATCGAAATCGGTCTACTGCCCGGAACTAGATCAATAGAAAACTCAACTTCTCTTTCCGGCGGTACATCCTTAATATCCTCCGGAAACACTTTTGGAAAATCACACACCACTGGAAACACACTGAGCTCCACTTCACTCTCCACCGACAATGATGCAAACAAACCGAACAACTGAGCTCCGTCCACTAAAAGTTTCTTCAACTCTTTCATGGATAGGAAACTCTCATCTTCAACACCATCTAAAGAAGGAAACCTTACTAACTTATGATAGCAATCTATATGAACTCGATTAAATTGCAACCAGTTCATACCCAAGATTACGTTCAAACCCTCCAACGGAAAACAAACTAAATCCATAACAAAGTCTTTACCATACATGGTCAAAGAACAACTTACACGCACCAAAGAAGTAGTTACCGACCCTGAAGCCGGAGTCTCAATAACCATCTCACCACCCCAAGAAGACATAAACAAATTCAAACGCTTAGCGCACTCAAGATAAATGAACGAATGAGTCTCTCTCGTATTAATAATAGTAACTAAAGGCGTACTATTAATAAAATATGTACCTTTAATCAAACGGTATGCACTAGTAGTGTCCTTCCCTGATAATGCAAACACTTTTTCGCCTGCTTGAGCTTGCTTCGGCTTAGTACACTTAGTACTAATGTGACCCACTTCTCCATAATTGAAACACTTCACAACATTCCTTCTACACTCGGTAGTAGCATGCCCAAGGCCTCCACAGTTTGAACATTTCACTATGTTCTTCCCACACTCAAAAGACTTATGACCCAAATCTCCACACTTGTAACACTTAACGGGACCAGAACCTCCTCCACTAGATCTCTTTTCAAAGTTTCTCCTATACTTGCCCTTATCAGCGAGTGTCACATAAGGTCCACTTCTAGCTTGTTGCTTCCCTTTGCTCTCATTCAAACTCTTGTAATGTGTAGAACGAGCCTTTCTATCCTCCTCAAAAATTCTACAACATTTCGTCAAATCCGAAAACCTTCTTATTCTTTGATATCCTACAGCCTGCTTAATCTCGGGATGCAAACCACTCTCATACTTAATACACTTCGAGAACTCAGCAGTAGTAGCAGCATAATGAGGATGAAATTGAACTAACTCCAAAAACTTAGCAGTTTAGTCCACCACGGAAATACTACCTTGTTTCAGTTCAAGGAACTCCATCTCCTTCTTCCCTTTCACACTTTCAGGGTAATACATTCCCAAGAACTCAGTACGAAATAACTCCCAAGTTATCTATTCATTCTCTTCCTCAAGAGCTTGACTTCTACCGACCCCCCAATCATCGACTTCTTCCTTCAGCATGTGAGAACCAAGCCTCACCTTACTCTCTTCAGCACAGTCCATGACTCTGAAGATTCTTTCAATCTCTTTCAACCAATTCTGAGCACCATCGGGATCAAATCTTCCTTTGAATACCGGTGGTTGATTCTTCCTGAACTCATCATTAGCATTCACATTCGGAGCACCCTGCACCGCCCTAGCCATTGCTTCCAAAGCAGCAACCATCACATTGCCATCACATTGTAATATTCCAATTGTTTCCAAAGACAACAACAAGATTAAACAAAAGTTCAATCATCACAACAACAAGACAGACACAACTGACTAGACACTGGCTCTGATACCACTTAATGTAACACCCTCTTTTTATATCCCCAAATAATCAATTAATCATTCAGGCATATATTAAAATTTCATCAGAGTATAATTAAAACATAGTATAAAAGAGGCATGTCACATTATACATGAAATTAAAACATCCAACACCTGCTCATATAACGATATTCAGCAATGGGGTAACTTGCAACAAAGGGATTTAATCCTTACACCCATATTCAACATTAAAATAACATCGGAAACTAAACATTAATCAACATCAAACATATATACACACATATATATATATATAATCAAGTTTGATTCACCAATAATTCATGTTTACATAAACATTCATCACCAAGATACATATACAAATGCATCGCAAAAAGGTATCAAGCCAACCCTAGCTACCCAGTGCTACATATAAGAGCCGACCGACCAAAAGAATGAAGACACGCTTCACAAAAAGACCTCCAGCAAAACCTACTCTGCAATGCCTCATAGAGCATCATAAAACAGCAGTAGGGTGAGAAATATTACCATAATAACAATGCATGTAATTATATATCTTAACATAAAATTACACATATACATATTCTCACCACAATTCATTACTCATCACACATATACATCACAATGTATATAAATAAACCAAGCATATTCATCATGCACAATTTCTCCATTTCACATAATTCTACATAAACATATACATTCATGTTTATTCACCAAATTCTATCACTCCGCATAAACATACATTATTCATGTTTATTCACCAATTTTCAATTATAGATGATAAATTCAAATCATAGAGACTGACTCACGACTCTATGCAAATGCAATGCGGTACCGACTCAATCATCTCAAGTTCACTCAGGAACTTATTGGAACCATCGCTCGTTACCTAAAGTAACTCCCCGTCGGGCATACGATGTTCTCTCATTGCCCACACCCCACATGGGCACACAATGTTTATGGATTACTCACACCCCACACGGGCACACAATCTGATTTCTCACACCACTTACGGGCACACAATCATTTGTGATTAAATCACCCATTGCTCACACCCCACATGGGCACAAATTGTTTATGGATTGTTCACACCCCACACGGGCACACAATCTGATTGCTCACACCCCACACGGGCACACAATCATTTTGTAATCATCGCTCACACCCCACATGGGCACACGATGTTACAACGGATTCACATAGAATCCCACAACACAAGAATGCATATATTATGCTTCACATGTAAAATGACACAACATTCTTGAAAATTCATACATATTCACAATATAATTATGCATTCATCCCATACAATCACAAACAAGCTATACACATTTGCATCAATTACACCAAACGACAACGAACTCTTTCACTATCAACATGCATTCATATTCATTTCACGAAATGCATTTATTTGCCAAACGGCCACTATACCACAATCAATCCCACAATTCCTTAACTAACATAATTATGCTTTATCAGAAAATTCGGGTAAAAGTCGGCTAAAAGTTACATATTTTAGCATCATTAGTTTCTACATGTTTTTAGCTTCGAATTGATATGTGGAACGCTTAAAACAGATACTCGGATCAAAAGTTATGAATTAAAACACAATTTCCCACTTCCAGGTCTCGCTGAGCGAGGAGCATGCTTGGTGAGCAAAAATGTTCTGGAAAGCTCGTTGAGCGAGGAAACGCTCGCTGAGCGAGAACTGCGATTGCAGCAGCATCTCAGTTACGCAACAGTCAACCTAAAGGGCTCCAAAACCCCACCAAACCTCCACAGGCATGATCATTAACATGTATTAACTATCATACTTCGATTATATCAAGTTTCAACCGATTAATCTACCAATTTCTTTGATTTTCATCAAAACACTAAAACCTAACATTCTCTAAACCTCTCCAAAACAAAAACTCAATCAATCTGACACATACATAATCATACACAATGATAAGATAACAATATTTCACACCCTTACCCGATTTTTTCAATTCCTAGGAGCAATCTTGAAGAATTTCCAAGTTTTTTCCTCTTTTCTCTTCTTTTCTCTTCTCCTCCTTTTCTTTCTCTTCTATTTCTTTCTATTTCCCCTTTTCCTTTCCCTTTACTACTTATCTCTTTTTCTTTCTATCTCTCACAATTATTCATTTCTACTAATTTCTAATTTCTATTTCTACCAAATATCATTTTCTCTCAAAATTATAATTCTACATAATTTCTAACTTAACATTAATTAGCAATTGTCTAAAATACCCTCCACTCTAATTTTACCCAAAAATTCTCAAAATGGTAAAATAATATAACACATCAACATATCACATAAACACACCAATTTCATAATTAAAACAATTATCACCCAATTTAAATAAAAGACTCAACAAAAATGGAATAATCGAATCGGGGCGTTTCATTGATCAATTTGCCTGGTCCAATGCCATATGAGTCTGATAAAGCTGTTCTGTACCGGTATAATGCTATGATGGTAGAAAATGGTAAGGAAGTTCCTATTCCTTCTCCAAAGTTTGTGGTTAGCATTGTTGATGTGACAAAGGTTACTCGAAGTGGTGGAGTTTATGCTTCGGATCCTCCGAAGAGAGCTGGAGATTCAAATGTGAGTAAACAGATTGGAGATGTTGTTGCCCGTTCAGGTCAATTTGGTGATTCCAGTTTGAAATATAGTGAAGATGAGGTGTTGAAATTGATAAAGAAGAGCGAGTACAATGTTATTAAGCAATTGTTGCATACTCTGTCGAAGATATCAGTTTTATCGCTTTTGATGTGCTCTGAGGCTCATAGACAGTCTTTGCAAAAGATTCTTGATCAAACTTATGTTGATCATGACGTGACTATTGATCAGTTTGATAGTATTGTGGCTAATATCACATCGTGCAACAATCTGAGTTTCTGTGAGGATAACTTGCCTGAAGAAGGAAGGAACCATAACTTGGCTTTGCATATTTCAGTGAACTGTCAGGAAGATGCTATGTCTAAGGTGTTGGTTGATACCGGATCTTCTCTGAATGTGATGCCAAAATCGACTTTGTCAAGGCTTGCGTACCAGGGTGCTCCCATTAGGAATAGTGGGATTATTGTAAAAGCTTTTGACTAATCAAAGAAGACAGTGATTGGCGAAGTTGATCTTCCAATTTTGATTGGACCGTTTGTATTCCAAATTAATTTTCAGATAATGGATATACATCCCGCTTACAGTTGTCTCCTTGGAAGACCCTGGATTCATGAGGCAGGAGTTGTGACATCTACTCTCCATCAGAAGCTGAAGTTTGTGAAATATGGGAAATTAGTGACTATTGGCAGTGAGCAGGTGATGCTAGTGAGAAATCTGTCGTCTTTCTCCTATATTGATGCTGAAGAAGAGATGGGAACTTCATTCCAGACTCTTTCTGTTATTGATAATGCTGCTAAGAAGAATGTTATGCCAATATCTTCTCTCAAGGATGCTCTGCGTGTGCTTGAAACTGGTCGATCCGACGGTTGGGGACGAGTTATTGATGTTGTTAAAAATAAAGAAGGATTTGGTATTGGTTTTGCACAAAGTGTGGCTCTCAATGACCCGAAGACTATTCAGGAAGGATTTCGAAGTGTTGGGTTTATCAACGATCATTCCGCTGCTTCCATCATTGAAGATGATGATGAAGATGAAGAAATGCCTAAATTTGTTACGCACAGAAAGATTTGCAAGAACTGGATTGTTGTTGATGTTCCTTCTATTGTTCATGCTTCAAAGTAATTTGTTTTATTTTCTTTCAAAAAATTCTTTCACTCTGCCCAAGGTGAAAGTGATGTTTGTCAGGCTTTGTTTCAAATTTTATCATCATCAATAAAATGTTATTTTGTTATTTCGATATGTGTTTTTCCTTTTTGCTTTATTCTGAAAAATGGTAACATACAAAACTCAAAATAAAAATAATCATTGTTTATCTTCATGATGTTTGCACTTTTGTTCATACTCTAAAATAAAAATGAAATCATTGTGCAGATTGATTGATAAACCCATTGAAAACAATGATCCTATGCCCACTCCCAACTTTGAATTCCCTGTGTTTGTAGCTGAGGAAGAGGATGTTGAAGAGATTCCTGATGAGATTTCTCGATTTCTTGAGCACGAGGAGAAGATTATCCAGCCTCATGGAGAGTCTATAGAGATGATCAACTTGGGTTCTGAAGATGATAAGAGAGAAGTCAATATTGGAGCATTGTTTGGTCCTGAGATTAAGAAGAGAATGGTAGAGCTTCTTAGAGAATATGTTGATGTATTTGCTTGGTATTATCAGGACATGCCAGGTCTTGATAGCGATATTGTGGAGCATAGATTGCCACTGAAGCCTGAATGTCCACCTGTGAAGCAAAAGTTGAGAATAACTCATCTTGATATGGCAGTAAAGATATAAGAGGAGGTTCAAAAGCAGATTGATGCGGGTTTTCTTGTGACATCTAATTATCCTCAATGGGTGGCCAATATTGTGCATGTTCCAAAGAAAGACGGAAAAGTCCGAATTTGTGTTGATTATATAGAGATTTGAATAAAGCCAGTCCAAAAGATGATTTTCCATTGTCACACATTGATGTGTTGGTAGATAATACGACTAAGTTTGATGTGTTATCCTTTATGGATGGATTTTCCGGTTATAATCAAATTAAGATGGCACCCGAGGACTTGGAAAAGACCACATTTATTACACCATGGGGAACATTCTGCTACAGAGTGATGCCCTTTGGATTGAAGAATGTTGGTGCGACATACCAAAGAGCTATGACCATGCTTTTCCATGATATGATGCACAAAGAAATTGAGGTATATGTTGACGATATGATCACTAAGTCGAGGAATGAAGAGGATTATGTTGAACATTTGTTGAAGTTGTTTCAGAGGTTAAGAAAGTTTAAGCTTTGTTTGAATCCGAACAAGTGCACGTTTGGTGTACGTTCTGGAAAGTTGTTAGGTTTCATTGTCATACAAAGAGGCATTGAAGTTGATCCTGATAAAGTGAAAGCTATTTAGGAAATGCCTGCTCCAAGAACTGAAAAGCAAGTAAGAGGTTTCTTGGGCCGTTTGAATTATATTTCAAGGTTTATCTCTCACATGACTGCCACATGTGCTCCGATCTTCAAGTTGCTTCGGAAAGACCAAGGTTGTGTCTGGACAGATTATTGTTAGAAGGTGTTTGAAAGTATCAAAGAATATCTACTTAAACCTCTTATCGTGTCTCCTCCGGTAGAAGGTAGACCGTTGATTATGTACTTGACTATGTTGGAAGATTCCATGGTTTGCGTGCTTGGTCAGCAAGATGAATTAGGAAGAAAAGATTATATGATTTACTACTTGAGTAAGAAATTCACTGATTGTGAGTCTCGGTACTCCATGCTTGAAAAAGCTTGTTGTGCCTTAGCTTGGGCTGCAAAGCATCTTTGCCAGTATATAATAAATCATACAACTTGGTTGATCTCTAAAATGGATCCAATCAAGTATATCTTTGAAAAGCCTGCTTTGACTGGGAGGATTGCTTGTTGACAAATGTTATTATCAGAATATGATATCGACTACCGAGCTCAAAAAGCTATATAAGGTAGCATCTTGGCAGACCATTTGGCACATCAACCGATTGATGATTACCAGCCTATCAAGTTTAATTTCCCAGATGAGGATGTAATGTATTTGAAAATGAAAGATTGTGATGATCCTTTGATTAAGGAAGGGTCGGAGCCTGGATCTCGACGGGGTTTAGTTTTTGATGGTGTTGTAAATGCACACAGAAGAGGAATTGGGGCAGTGATCATTACTCCCCATGGTTCACATATTCCTTTTGCTGCAAGGTTGACTTTTTCTTGTACTAATAACGAAGTTGAGTATGAAGCATGTATTATGGGTCTTGAGGAAGCTATAGGATTAAGCATCTTGATGTGTATGGAGATTCTTCCTTGGTAATCAATCAGATCAAGGGTAAGTGGGTAACTCATCAACCCCACTTGATCCCTTATAGATATTATGCCAGGAGGATATCAACTTTCTTCACTAAAGTTGAGTTTCATTATGTGCCTCGCGATGAAAATCAGATGGAAGATGCTTTGGCAACTATAGCTTCTATGAAAAAGGTGCACCAGTGGAATGACGTTCCCATGATCAGATGCGGCTTGAAAGACCAGCTCATGTATTTGCAGTTGAAGAGGTTCATGATAATAAGCCCTGGTATCATGATATTAAATGTTTTCTCCAGAGTCAGAAATACCCATTTGGGGCATCCGATAAAGATAAGAGGACTTTGAGGAGATTGGCAGGAAATTTCTTCCTGAATGGAAATGTGCTTTATAAGAGGAATTTTGACATGGTCTTGCTCAGATGCATGGATAGACACGAAGCAGACATGTTAATGAAAGAAATTCATGAAGGATCTTTTGGTACTCATGCTAGTGGGCATGCAATGGCTAAAAAGATGTTGAGAGCAGGTTACTATTGGATGACAATGGAATTTAATTGTTGCAAATATGTGAAAAAGTGCCATAAGTGCCAAGTGTATGCTGATATGATTCATGTGCCACCAACTCATCTCAATGTGATTTCTTCCTCGTGGCCTTTCTCTATGTGGGTAATTGACATGATTGGTATGATTGAACCCAAGGCTTCGAATGGACATCGTTTATTCTTGTGGCAATTAACTACTTCACCAAGTGGGTGGAAGCGGCATCATATGCTAATGTGACCAAGCAAGTTGTGGTTCGGTTTATCAAGAATAACATTATATGCAGATATGGTGTTCCGAATAGAATCATTATTGATAATGGTTCGAACTTGAATAATATGATAATGAAAGAGCTTTGTGAAGAATTCAAGATTCAACACCATAATTCTTCTCCTTATAGACCAAAGATGAATGGGGATGTTGAAGCTGCGAATAAGAACATTAAGAAGATCATTCAAAAGATGGTTGTGACATATAAGGACTGGCACGAGATGCTCCATTTTGCTTTACATGGGTATCGTACATTTTTCCTCACTTCAATAGGGGCAACCCATTTCTCACTTGTTTATGGTACAGAAGCAGTGCTCCCCGTCGAGGTTAAGATCCCATCAATGAGAGTCTTGATGGAAGCCAAGTTGACTGAGACTGAATGGTGTCAAAGTAGATTTGATCAGTTGAATTTGATTGAGGAAAAGAGAATAACAGCTTTGTGTCATAGTCGGTTGTACCAACAAAGAATGAAGAAAGATTTTGATAAGAAGGTCAAACCTCGTGTATTTAGAGAAGGTGACCCCGTGCTCAAAAAGATCTAGTCTTTCATTACAGATTCACGAGGCAAGTGGACTCTGAACTATGATGGCCCATATGTTGTTAAGAAAGACTTCTCTGGAGGTTCATTATTTCTTGCAACTATGGATGGTGATGAGATCACTCGTCCTGTGAATGCGGATGCAGTCAAGAAATACTTTTCCTAAAAAATAAAAGAACAGCTCGCTAAGTTGAAAACCCGAAAGGGCGGCTTAGGCAAAAATGAGCGTCTCGATGGATTGAAAACCCGAAAAGGCGGTCCAGGCAAAAATTAGAGACATAAACAGAATAATCATCCCGGTAGATTGAAAACTCGAAAAGGCAATCTAGGCAAAAGTTAGGTATCATGGCATGTAACTGCGCCGATAGACTGGATCACTTGAAACAACCGAGGATTTCAGATTTTATCCTTCAGAAGAATTGCCCATCAAAGATTCTTATTCACTTATACTTGACTGAAGTTTCAGACACAGTGGAGTTCAAAGTTGATAGGTGTAATACCTAAAAAATTTCCCTCTCATTTCCCCAACTTTTTGCATAGCATTTAGCATACATAAATTCATAAAATAACCAAAAACATTGCATCATAACCATCACAGCAGGGGCATAGGTTTGTGATCAGTGAACAAAGCAACTGAAGGCTATACAAAGGCAATCAAAGGGCCACAAAGCTTCTCAACCTTGTGCAAATGGTCCACAACATCCCACAAGTATTCACTTGAAGCCACAAGTCCTATACAGAGGTGCTTTGATCAAGGGAGGCAAGAAGTGCAACATTTCCCAGCAAAAAGGAGTCAGATGAGGGTTTCTAATGAACTGGGCTCATCAATGAGACTTTGGTCCAAGCATGGTTTCATGGTTCTCTACATGATGTCAAGTACCTATGGTTCAAATTTCACCATTGGACTCATTTTGGAAGGTCCTCAATTGTTCAATTGATTGAAAATCAGAAAATTGGAGAAAAGTCAACCAGGATGAGTAAAAAGTCAACTCTTGACTTCTTGAGATCAAGGACATGAAATCTTGGTCATAAGGGACTTGTGGATGAAGTTTGAGCAAGAAAGAGTGAAAAAATCAAGGAAAAAACAGTTTTTGGGGGCCATGTATCGATACATACGAGTTTTGTATCGATACATGTGTGCTGGCTATGTATTGATACATAAGCTGGATGTATTGATACATAAACAGGATGTATCGATGCATCCGTGTTATGGGATCGACACATAACAGTTAAAAAACTGTTATGTATCGATACATCTGTGTTATGTATCGATACATAATGTGTTTTTTGCTGAATTTAGCCTTCTCTTCAGTATGTATCGATGCATAACCTTATGTATCGATACATGATGCTGTTTTTTGCCATTTTGCTGCTGTTTTTAATGCAAAACAATGGGGAATGCTATGATATCTTTGGGTTTGAACTTGAAAATGATTGGTACACATTCTATAGCTCATTTAGCTTCACTTTGGCCTCAATTCAAGCTTCACCATTGCTGCTACATCAAAGTGGTCTTCACCACAAATGTTCATGAGCTAGTGTACACTAGATTCATTGGTTTCAAGCTGAATTTTGCCATTGATCTTTGCTACATCAGCAAGTTATCATTGAATGTATGCAGGTCCATTCTAATTATTGTGCATTCCATAATCAAGAGAGCAAACTCAAGATGCAGTCCTTGAATAACTAAGCTTGTGTTTCACTTCACTAATCTCCATCATAAGCTTCATGGTGTTTGATGCATTTAATTGATCCCAACTAAAGAAAGTTCTAGAAGAGCCAGCTCACCATCTTCTACCACATTCTAGAGTTTTCTACAACCTTCCAAGGAGTTCTAGAATTCTCTAGAATCCCAACTAACTCCTAACCTAAGCTAACTCCTAAGCTACCTCCAAGCCCAAACCTCATGTCCAACCAATGCATTATATAAATCCATCTCCTCCCAAAGCTAAGGGTAATCACCACAAATCACTCTCTCCCTCATTCTTCACTCAATCACCATTTTCACAATCTCAAAATCCATTACTTTCTCTCCCACTTTTCCACCATTTTCACCATAGCTTTTCAAAAGTTCTTCAAGTTTCACATTGAAACTTGAAGGTCTTAAAGCTTAGCCTCCATCCTCCATTGAATTGAGCATTGTGGAATAAGAAGCTACTGGTTTTTGGTGGAGATTGCGACTTATCGGAAGTGATTAATTGAGAAGCGTCAAGACCGAATCGCATTTATTTTGCATTCGCGGATTCTCCGGTTTTCTTCTCCATTCGCACTCCGATTCATTGCAACAATTACCGAAACACTCCTCCGTTTCGTAGGTTGGTGATTTAACCATTATCCCTTAATTTATCCTCTTCATCTCGCCTTAACGGCATTCTCCGCATGATTTTAGATTATGTTTGCGTTGTACCATTCATTTTCGTTTTCGTTGATTTCTTGCTTGCAATTTGCATTTGGATTATTAGGAATTAGATTTGTAGTCTAATCTAGGTCCTAGTAGGTGTAAAGAATCCCTTGTAAATAGGAAAAACGGTTCTCGTCGTAGGAATTTAGATTTTAGCTTATTTGATAGTTTAGTCTTAATTCTTCATGCCTATCATCCCCCATACATGTTTAGGTACTGATTTTAGGGAAATTTCAAGGTTAGTTTCGATATCCCATTCCCCCATTTCGAGTCGATTCCGTCAATTTCGCATGTTATGTATGTTTGTGTCCATTAATGCATAACTTGAATTATAGCATGTTCTTGCCATACCCATACATTCTTTAGCATATAAATGATCATGTTGCATTCCAATTCTCGCATCATTCGCATGTATCGTTAATGCATTCGCATCCTTGCAGCATATACCAAATGTTGCATGTTCATAAGCATGTTTATGCATAAGCACAATGTGTTGCATTTTTTGCATTTTTGATCACATTCTTCCATCAATCAAGTTCTGGTTTTTGCATTACGCTTAACACTTTCATTGTCCCATCATTTTGCATATTCATGATCAATGTTCATCATATTCATGTGCCATGTTCATGTTTTGCATACTTGTTGCATAATAATTCATATGATGCATTCTTGCATACTCCATTAAGAATAACAATGTTCATCTAAATCATGTGCTTGATCCATGTTCATTATTGCATAATCATGATTGATTGGTGTACTTTGCATTGAATTTGCGCATTACAAGTGAAAAACATAAAATCTAGAATTTGCATTTGATAGCTATTTTTGCATATAAGTGTTGTAGAATACATGTTGTTTGTTAAAAATTCATGTTGTTTGTGACTTTTAACACCTGTTTTTGCATACATATAGGTGCTGTAAAAAACGGTTGCATTGCATAGTGCATTTCATAGCTGTTTGTGCATTAAGTGTTGTAAATAAGTTGCTGAATTTTGCATTGCATTAGCTTTAGGTCCTTTAAACTATAGATTGAGTCTAGTTTAGGTCCTAGTTCCCTTAGGAATTAATTAGGTAATTTTGTTTGCCTTATTTTTATCATGTTTATCATGCTAACCTTTGTTTTGTAGGGAGGGCAAGGTATGTCTAAAACCCCTATCCTCTTTGGTATTTCTAATGCATTTAATTTGCACCATTTTACCTTACATAATGTTTGTGCTTGTTAGGTTTTCCCCTTTTGGAACCAACTTAACTTCATTAGGAAGTAAGTTGTGTTCTTCTTCCTTTTCTCTTCCTCTCTCCTCTCCTCCTTAGGATTAGAAACCCCACAAACCATAGGATCTCCCATGTAAATAAATCAATAAAAGTTAGGGTGTGTCTTAGTTCCCATTAGATTTTCCCTTTTCCAATTTGAGTCATTCTTTCTCTCCTTATAAAGAAAAAATAATAAAACATTTAAGGATAAACCGAAGAATCTTGTACGACACAAGACTTTGTTGCGGAGTGTTTATACGCGTCCTGTTTCGGGGCGAGGTGTAAGTACTTCCCGCGATGGATAGATCTTAGTACAAGACAGTTCACAAACAAATTCAAAATACTTCTCTTAAAAGACAAAAACAAATAACAAGCGACTATCCTGCGGGAACTTCTTTTCTCATCTCATTCACTCATAACGCGAACTCGCGACAACTTGTCTCGCATGCAAGACGGTGAACGCACTCGTACCAGATGAGCCTGCAACACCTGAGCATAGACATACACAGTTCCAGCTATAAAAAACACAAACAAATAGTTTCCGCCTTAGTTAGGCGAACTACGTCGACTCTGATCCTCATTATCCTGATGAGGTACGTAGGCAGCGGGGTAGGGCCCGTTCGAGCACATTCTTTATTTTCCCTACATTTCCCCTTTTTATTCTCATTCTCTTTTTTCCAGTTCCATTTTCTTATTTCAGTTCCTTTCTCATTTCATTTTCCATCCCAGTCAGCAGTTTTATTCAGCAGCAGTTATATTTTCTCACCCTTTGAAACAAGCAAGCAAGCGTGGATCCCGTCGGGTACGGCGGACGATCTGGGGTGCTAATACCTTCCCAGGTCGTAACCGACTCCCGAACCCAGATCTTTGGTTCGCAGGACCTTGTCCTTTCCTTCATCCTCAGGTTTGTGCAACATTACCTTTCCCATTCATTCGGGATAAAAATGTCTGGCTGGCGACTCTACCTTTTCTGCGCCACTTTCGTGTTTGTACTAGGATGAAAATCCCGGGAGCGACAGCTGGCGACTCTGCTGGGGATCGAACCCAGAATCTCTGGTTTCCCTTGTAGAGTCAATCCTAGCGCCTGTTTGGTTTTGTTTCTTTGGGTGTTTATCTGTTTGTTGTTGTGTGCTTTAGTTTAGCTTTACTGTTTATTTACAGTTTTTATTTTACAGCTTTACTTTATCGTATTTATTTACCACTTTCAGTATTTTATTTTTCATTCATCATATTATACTGGACTGTCTGGCTGTGCTGGTTTTCATTTTTTCTGTGGGATGGGAGTTACTGTGAGATAAGCCAAATACCCGGCTTGAGTGCACTATAGGAGCGTGGACAGACATTGTACTCCCATGGTATCTCACCATGATGGGTGGCGATGTGTTCCACACCCAGATTGCGACCGTCTTGGAACTATTCTGTGTGGGGATTACCTCACTTCAGGGTACGACCTTGATAGTTATGTGCATCTGGTGACTGATCTTCGAGGACCTTAATGGAAACAACCCTCTCCAGTGATGACAGTGGCAGACCACATTTGTTGGCAAACCCACTCGCATCCGAGGGCCCATTGGGAACTCGCATAGGATGGTCTGGTTCTCTCATAGGAATTCAGTTAAAGCAAACTGTTCATATGACGGTAGTATTATACCCTTCGGGATGAATGTACTATTGTTTCTCGATTCAGTGCTTGAAGCTGGAGACTTGTGAGGGATGCTTGTTTTTCCGGACTCAACTGAGGCCTCCCTGAGTAGTACATAATGCCAAACTGATTCCCTGATTTGGTCATGAGCCATTTCTCGGAAATGGTGAACGTATTATTGGTATTCGGCTTTGAGAGTCTGTGATGTTGACCCGAGTAGCACACCCGTGAGATATGGAGGGGTTTACAGGTTTGCAAGAACCCTAATACTTTCAGCATACCCATTGTGCCTTTGGTTCAATTTTGTGATCTGGATTTCTGGTTTTAAGATATGGATCCCGGATCAGAGGGATGATTATATATGGATATTGTGACCTTGCACCGACACCTGATTATATGATTGGCACATCACAGACACTTCACTGATCACATGCCTTGCCTTGCATAAGCATCATATCATCATTAATCATTTGTGTTTCTTTTATTCTCAGGGTTTGCATTACTCCCGGTTCCTGGTCATATCTTTGCTTCAGAATGGAAGACGTCAGAAAGAAGAATATTTTCTACAAGTTTTTTGATACCAAGGTGGACTTGCTCAAGCAGATGGTGTCCCTCATTACCCCGGGTCATTTGGATTCCTTCAAACAGCAATATGGTGATATTTTGGACATGGTGTTCAGTCTGGATAGTTTGCAAAAGAGTGCCATTCATACCTTGTTACAATACTATGATCCTAGACTCTGATGTTTCACATTTCCAGATTTCCAGCTAGGTCCATTGCTAGAAGAGTATGTGGAGATTTTGAGACTACCTATCAAAGATCAAATTCCTTTCAATTCAGAAATGACAAGACCGACTCACGCCGACATTGCTAAGGCTCTTTATTTGAGCCCATCAGAGGTATCTGCTAATCTGGTTGCCACCAAGGCAGGAGTGCTTGGTTTTCCCTTAGAGTTTCTGGTCAGAAGAGCTGAAGAATGTGTCGTGGAAAAGCAGTGGGATTCAGTTTGCGCCCTCTTGGCATTATCTGTGTATGGGATAGTTTTGTTTGCTGATATGGACAAGTTTGTGGACATAAATGCTATTCATTTGTTTGTGTTGAAGAATCCGGTACCTACTCTCCTAGGTGACTTGTATTATTCAGTGAACTATAGGAATGAGAAGAGACGAGGCGGCTTGGTTAGATGTTGTGCTCCGTTGTTCTACACGTGGTTTATGAGGCACATCCCTGTTACTGGAGTGTTCACGGATCCCAAAGTAATATGGTCGCAAAAGCTAAGCGTGTTGACTGCCAAAGACATCAGATGGTTCACCTTAAGGCTAAAAGGGAAAGAGCTTATCTCCAGCTATGGAAAGTATCCTAATGTTCCCCTCTTAGGAGTAGCTGGGGGCATTAACTACAACCCCATACTTTTGAGAAGACAGTTAGGATACGCTTTGAAGAGTGTTCCCAAGGATTCAGAGCTGGATCAGACCTTTTATTTTCCTGTGAAGGATAATCTCCCATTGGTGCGGGAAGCTGTAGGTGCTTGGAAACTGATTAATAGAAAGGGTATAGATCGCTTGGGCAGGAGTAATAACCAGATGTTTCCCGAGTTTGAAGCGTGGGTGAGAGAAAAAGCTCAAGTGACTCTAATCCCTTTCTCTGCACCGTTACCACCACCTACCACGGTGCCTTTGGAAGATTATCAGAAGTTGGAAGCTTTGGTCAAGCAGCTTAGGTTTGAGAATCAGGAGGCTTATAATTCTTGTCAGAAATTGATGATTCAGAACCGTCAGTTAGAGGATAGAGCTGTACAAGCTGAGGAAGCAGTTCGTCTCAAGCAGAAGGACTTCGAAGAGAGAGAGCTTTACTTCAGGAAAAAGGGGTTAGCTGAGACTCACAAGACGGCCCAACGTCGAAAAGAGAAGAAAGATCTGAATGAAGCCAATGAAGTTGTTACCTTATGGAAAGAAAAATGGGCAGACAATTTGAAGAAGCAAAAGGAGCTAGACGTCAAGCATGAGCTAGAAATCAAGAGTCTTCAGGATTCTTTGGATGGACAGAAAGAACTCCTTCGGAAGGCTTATCATCAAGAGAAAGGTCGTCTCCAATGTTTAGCAGAAAGTCAACAAGCATTAAAGGAAGCTCAAAAGGAAATAGAAGACTTGAAGTTGAAAGCTGATGTGAAGAGGTCAAAGGCCGAGCTGGGTCCAAGCAAAGAGAATGAGATAACGTTCCTGCAGCAGATTGAAGAGTTACATGCTTCTTTTGATACGAGGGACCTCCTCATCTAGAGACTCATCCAGGAGCCCGATCATCCAGATATCGTTCAGTTGTTCCAGAATGTCAAGCGTCTTAGCTGGAGGTTGCAAGATTTAGAGTTCCCCAGGGTTTAATTTCATGCTATTGTACTTGGATTACCTACAGGCTTGTTGTGGAATTCCTTTTATTTGATGTACTTTTGTTGTTCTTGTGATTTGCACCCTTCGGGGACTTTGTTATTTCAAACTTCAGTTTATGCGATTGAATTGTTCTGAATCTCTTGTTCGTTATTTGTTGCACCGACACGGGGTAATGAGCACCAATTCTCCACAGCCATCATTATATTTGAATATTGCTTGGGTCTTCTTCCCAATTCTTATTTTCTCTTAATGCCAGGACCGGAAACAGGGTAAGACTTGGGAATAAAAGGAACACATTGCATTGCATACGCATCATTTGCATTTTGTCTTTGTCTTTGCAGGTTTTTCTACGGGATGCTTAATTTATTTGTGTTTCAGGCAAAGATTGCGAGAGCTGCCAAGACCCGGTATCTCCGACAAGATATCCCGCATCGCTACGCAACTCGCAGCAATCAGAGGACTGTCATGGATGCTATGCAAACCGAGCTTAATGAGGTTCGCACCAGAATAGCAGAGTTCATGACCATGATGCAAGGGATGGCTCAGGGACAACAAGAGTTAAGGAATGCAATTCAAGGGCTCAACCCTCCTAACAATAATACTCCTGCGACCACTTCTGACGGGCAAGGGGCTCCTCCCAACACCAGCAATGGCCCAGGTGGACCTATATTCCAGATCCAGCCACGGCAACTTTCGTTCCAGTACACGACAGGCAGGAGGATCAATTCCCTTATTTCAACAATGACATGGGATTCGGTGGAGAAGGAAATCTTAATGACTTTTGGTGCTTGCTGAGAAGGTCAAAGCCCTCGAGTGTAGAGACACTTTGGGGATTGATGTGTCTGACATGGGTCTAGTCCCTGGGGTGGTCATTCCTCACAAATTCAGGCCACCAGCTTTTGACAAGTACAACGGCAGTTCCTGCCCAAAGACTCACTTGCAGGCTTTCTATCGGAAGATTGCTGCCCACACTCGGGATGAAAAACTCTGGATGTACTACTTCCAGGATAGTCTCTCCGGAGGGTCCTTGGAATGGTATATGAAGCTAGAGAAGAGTTTTGTAAGGAGCTAGAAGGAATTGGGAGAAGCCTTCCTCAAGCAGTATCAATATAACATCGACATGGCTCCCAGTCGCACCCAACTTCAGAGTTTGACTCAGAGGAGCTCGGAGAGTTTCAAAGATTACGCACAAAGGTGGCGTGAGGTAGCCGCTCGAGTGCAACCACCTTTATTGGAGAGAGAGATGGTTGACCTTTTCCTGGATACCCTCCCTGGGCATTTCATGGAAAGGCTAGTTGGATGTTCTTCAAGTGGATTTTCGGATATCATCTTGACTGGCGAGAGGATAGAAAGTTGGCTCAAGCAGGGAAAGATTCAGAACGGAGGTGCTTCAAGTTATGGTATTAAGAAACCCTTTGTGAAAAGAAGAGATGGAGAGACCGGTGCAGTGTACGCGTAGAGGGGAATGATCAACAGAGGATTTTATTAGCAAGTGGCCCCTGTCACTATCTCAACTCCACCTGTTCAACAGCAGGTCCAACCACCGCAGCAACAACGTCAACAAGGATATCAACAAAGGGCTCCTCGTCCATACTACCCCCAGAAGACCAGAGAAAGAAATTTCAATGCTCCACCGATGTCCTATTCACAACTTTTGAAGAATCTCCTACAACTCCAAATGATTCAACTCCGAACGCTACAACCCCCGAAGCCAGGCCAGATCCCCGAGGGTTATGATTCAAACGCCAGATGTGAATTTCATTCCGGAGCTCCCGGCCATACCATAGAGAACTGTAAAGCATTGAAGCATGTTGTTCAAGACCTACTGGATACTAAAGCAATTAACTTTGCTCATTCTCCTAATGTGCTTCAGAATCCCATGCCTTCTCACGGAGGTACGGTTGGGGCAGTTGATGAAGGGGAGAACCTGAACTTGGTATGTGATGTTAGTGACTTGCAGACTTCGTTGATTGTTGTTAAGGGTTGTTTGTTAAAGACAGGTATCTTCCCTAGATGTGAAGAAGATTGTCCGGAATGTGCTGAAGTTACAAATGGTTGTGAGCATTTGAAAGCCGGAATCCAAAGCATGATTGATGAGGGAATGTTGCAGTTTGACAAGGTTGTAAAAGAAAGTGAAGTCTCCACAGTAACTATCTTCTACGATCCATCTCAAGTTCCCTCACGGGCCAGAGTGGCACCGATAACCATCACTACTGCAGGACCAGTAATGTACCAAAGTGACAGAGCTATTCCTTGGAATTATGGTGGTGAAGTATACTATAACAGCCAGAAGCAAGAGTTGGACATGACTAGAATAACCCCAACTCAAGTAGAAAACGTTGGAGTAGGGGGCTTTACTAGAAGTGGGAAGGTTGTTTGTGCCGGAAACACTGAGAAACAATGTGATACCACCCAGGGACACTACAGAAGCCCAGGCTAGAGCAAGAGGGAAGTAGCCAGCAGTTGTCAATGATCCTGCACCATCAATTGATCCAGACCTCACCTTTGATAAAGAAGCTAAAGAATTCCTGAGGATCATCAAAAAGAGTGACTACAAGATTGTGGACCATCTGCAGCAGACACCGTCGAAGATTTCCATCTTGTCCCTGCTCATGTGTTCTGATTCTCATAGGAAGGCTCTCCTAAATATTCTGAACAAGGCATACGTTCCTCAGGATATTTCTATAAATCAGTTGGAAGCGGTGGTATCCAGCGTCAATGCCAGTCACGGATTGGGTTTCACAGACTTGGATTTGACTTCTGATGGGCGTGCTCATAATCGGGCATTGCATATCTCTCTAGAATGTAAAGGTGCAGTAGTCTCCCACGTGTTGGTAGATACTGGATCATCTTTGAACGTCTTGCCTAAGAAAGCACTGATGAAGTTGGATTATGATGGAGTGGTTCTAAAGCCCAGCGACCTCGTAGTTTGAGCTTTTGATGGGTCAAGGAGATCCGTGTTCGGAGAGGTGGAATTACCCATTAAAGTAGGTCCACAGATCTTCAATACCACGTTTTACGTAATGGATATCCAGCCTGCATATAGTTGTTTACTCGGAAGACCTTGGATACATTCAGCAGGAGCGGTGTCGTCTACACTCCATCAGAAGTTAAAGTTCGTCTGGGAGGGTCAAATTGTAACTGTCAGTGGGGAAGAAGATATTTTCGTTAGTCATCTAGCTTCATTCAAATATGTGGAGATGGATGGCGAAATAGTTGACACCCCATGTCAGGCTTTTGAGCCCTTGAAGTCTGAGCAAGCATCCGCGGTGGCAACTTCTCCTGAAGGACCGAAGAAGGGGGTTTCCATAGCCTCTTATAAGCAAGCGCTTGAATTGGTAGAATCTGGAGTACGAGAAGGTTGGGGCAGTCCAGTAAAAGTGCCAGAGAAGAAAGATATGTTCGGGATTGGCTATCATCTTGGGAAGTTATCGTCTGGACCAAGTGCTAAAGGTTGTCAGAGCCCGGTCACCTTCACGAGTGCGGGAGTGGTAGACTACGGGAACATCAGTGCTGTGCAGGATGACGCATTCGATAGTGACTGTGACCTAGATGAATGGATCAGGCCTGCCGCTCCAGGAACTCAGCTTAGCAATTGGACATCAGAAAGGCTTATTTCAGTCAACTCTTTCGAAGAGTAATAATTTTTTGTTTCTATTTTTCTTGTATTAAAACACTATGTCTTGCCCGGGGCATAGTAGCTCTTTGTAAGGGTTCATTTGTTCATTAACACAATCATAAATAAAGCTGACGTTTCACATTCATTCATGTTGTTCTCTGTCTTTCATTTTTTACTTTTGTTTTTCAAAAAGAAAGAAAAGTTTTAAAATGGCAATGTTTCTCATTTTCTCAAGTTGTTGCTAAAGCCTTGCATGAATCACCATTCATGCAGGTGCTCGTCACCGTATCTTATCAATGACAACCCTGTTATGGTTGAGTATGACTTCGACAATCCAATTTATCAAGCCGATGAGGAAGGTGAAGAGGATTACGATCTACCTGAAGAGTTGGCCAGACTACTTAAACAGGAGGAGAAGATGATTCAGCCGCACGAAGAAGATGTCGAAGTAATAAACCTGGGTACGGAAGAAGACAAGAGAGAAGTCAAGATCGGAGCTGCATTAGAAGAATCTGTTAAGACTCGTTTGATTTCTATGCTTCAAGAGTATGTTGACGTCTTCGCATGGTCCTACCAAGATATGCCTGGTTTAGACACTGACATTGTGGTACACAAGTTGCCACTCAGGGAAGATTGTCCTCCGGTAAAGCAGAAGTTGAGGCGAACACGTCCAGACATGGCAATTAAAATAAAAGAAGAAGTGCAAAAACAATTCGATGCTGGCTTCTTGGCCGTGACCAGTTACCCTCCGTGGGTTGCTAACATTGTGCCAGTTCCTAAGAAGGACGGTAAAGTAATGTGCGTGGACTACAGGGATTTGAATAGGGCCAGTCCCAAAGATGATTTCCCTCTACCTCACATAGATTTACTTGTCGATAATACTGCTCAGTTTTCTGTGTTCTCTTTCATGGACGGATTCTCCGACTATAATCAGATTAAGATGGCTCCCGATGACATGGAAAAGACAACTTTCATCACTCCTTGGGGCACCTTTTGTTACAAGGTCATGCCATTTGGTTTGAAGAATGCAGGAGCTACTTATCAACGGGAAATGGTGACGCTATTTCACGACATGATCCATCATGAAATTGAGGTTTATGTTGATGATATGATAGCAAAATCCCAGACGGAGGAAGAGCACTTGGTTAATCTAGCAAAGTTGTTTGACAGACTTCGGAAGTTCAAACTGAGGTTGAATCCGAATAAGTGTACCTTTGGGGTCCGTTCTGGCAAGTTACTCGGCTTCATTGTTAGTGAATAAGGAATTGAGGTTGATCCAGCCAAGGTGAAAGCTATCCAAGAAATGCCTGAGCCGAAGACTGAAAAGCAAGTGCGTGGCTTCTTAGGGAGACTAAACTACATTGCACGGTTTATTTCTCACCTAACGGCCACGTGTGAGCCCATCTTTAAGCTTCTGAGGAAGAATCAGGCCATTAGATGGAACGAAGACTGCCAGCAAGCCTTTGACCGAATCAAAGAATACCTTTTAGAACCACCAATTCTTATGCCTCCAGTGCCAGGGAGACCTTTGATTATGTATCTTATTGTGCTTGAAGGATCGATGGGGTGGGTGATGGGTCAGCAGGACAAGTTTGGTCGAAAAGAACACGCCATTTATTACCTTAGCAAAAAGTTTACCGATTGTGAGACGCGATACTCACTACTCGAGAAAACTTGTTGCGCTTTGGCATGGGCTGCTCGCCGACTAAGACAGTACATGCTGACTCACACTACTCTCTTAATTTCCAAGATGGATCCTGTGAAATACATCTTTGAAAAGGCAGCATTGACGGGAAGAGTGGCCCGTTGGCAGATGATACTAACGGAGTATGACATACAATACACTTCACAAAAGGCAATCAAGGGGAGTGTGTTGTCAGAATACTTGGCTCAGCAGCCGATTGATGATTATCAACCCATGAGGTTTGAGTTTCCGGATGAGGACATCATGTTCCTCAAGTCGAAAGACTACGAAGAACCACTTCCGAAGGAGGGGCCCGTCCCCGAATCCGAATGGAAGTTGATGTTTGACGGGGCTGTAAACATGAATGGAAGTGGAGTAGGTGCTGTTATTATCTCGCCAGAAGGGGTCCACACACCTTTAGCCGCTCGGTTGACGTTCGAATTTACTAACAATGAGGCGGAGTATGAAGCCTGTATCATGGGGATCGAAGAGGCAATCGACTTGCGAGTCAAGAACCTTGAGATCTTCGGAGATTCTGCTTTGGTGGTAAATCAAGTCAATGGCAAATGGCTGGTTCATCAACCTCATTTGATTCCTTACCGAGATTATGTCAGGAGGCTATTAACTTTCTTCACCAAAGTCAAGCTGAACTATATTCCTCGAGATGAAAACCAGTTCGCTGATGCTCTAGCAACTTTGTCGTCCATGATTAAAGTTTGTCAAGAGAATTTCGTTCCTCGAATTTCGGTCTCCCGTCTTGAAAGACCCGCTTATGTCTTTGCAGTCGATGATGGTGAAGATAACAAGCCTTGGTACCATGACATCAAACAATTCCTGAAGGCTCAAGAATACCCGGCTGGGGCATCTAGTAAGGATAAGAAGACCCTTAGAAGACTGGCAGGAGGTTTCTTCTTGAATCAAGACGGCGTGCTGTACAAACGGAACTTCGACATGGTGCTGCTCAGATGCGTGGATAGACACGAAGCAGACATGTTAATGCAGGAGGTTCACGAAGGCTCCTTTGGCACCCATGATGGAGGGCATGCCATGGCCAAGAGATTTTTGAGATCGGGATACTATTGGATTACCATGGAATCTGATTGTTGTAAATACTCCCGTAAATGCCATAAGTGTCAAATTTATGCCGACAAGGTCCATATGCCTCCGAATCCGTTGAGTGTCATGACTTCACCATGGCCGTTCGCTATGTGGGGCATCGATATGATTGGAAAGATTGAGCCAACAGCCTCTAATGGTCATCGCTTCATCCTAGTTGCTATTGATTATTTCACGAAGTGGGTTAAAGCGACGTCCTACACCAATGTCACTAAACAAGTGGTCGCCCGATTTATTAAATGGTACATCATCTGCCGGTACGGAGTCCCTGAAAGGATTATTACTGATAATGGTTCTAATCTCAACAACAAGATGATGGCTGACTTGTGTCGAGACTTCAAAATAGAACACCACAACTCTTCTCCATATCGTCCGAAGATGAATGGCACCATCGAGGCGGCTAATAAAAACATCAAGAAGATTGTGCAGAAGATGGTTGTAACGTACAAAGACTGGCATGAGATGTTACCATTCGCGTTGCATGGGTACAGAACATCAGTACGCACTTCAACTGGGGCAACTCCATTCTCATTGGTATATAGTATGGAGGCAGTCCTACCAATCGAAGTGGAAATCCCTTCGTTGAGGTTGATGATGGATATCAAGCTAGATGAAGTTGAGTGGCTCCGATCCAGATATAATCAATTGAGCCTCATTGAAGAGAAGCGTCTAGCAGCGGTATGCCATGGACAGTTATATCAGCGACGGATGAAGTGGGCTTTTGACAAGAAGGTGCGACCACAGAGGTACACGCCAGGAGACTTAGTGCTAAAAAGGATTCTTCCTCCTATAAATGATCACATGGGCAAGTGGACACCCAACTATGAAGGACCGTTCGTGGTTAGAAAGGTTTTCTCAGGCGGAGCCTTAATGCTGACAACCATGGACGGAGAAGACTTCCAATCCCTTGTCAGCGCAGACACAGTAAGAAAATACTTCGTGTAAAAAGACCCGCTGGATAAAAACAGAACAAAGATCCAAGCAAAAATGGGCATCCCGGCGAGCAAAAAACAGAATAAAAGGCTCGGGCAAAAGTTAGGGAAATCTTGAAAAAAAATGTACACCCGCTGAGTTGAAAAGCCACATCGGACAACTCAGGCAAAAAAGGGTATCCCGGTGGATTGAAAACCTGAAAGGGCGATCCACGCAAAAGAGGGATCAACACGAACGACTGCGATCTGCGAGATCCATGACCTACATACAGTTGAGGCTATCCTAAGGGTTGAAGATCAGTTCACTTACTTTTTCTCAAGAGGCAGGGCGAGCGGAGCGTCTTGAAGATATACGAGTCATAACTGGGTTGAGACTTGATGAGATTCACTTCTCACATTGCCAATAGGATAGTTTTGTTTTTTTCTTTTTTAGTCGTTCCCTCATTCCAGGGAATTGCTTCCTTTGTATTGCCTATTCAGGGCCATCTTTCCAAATCAATAAGAATTCAACTTCAGTCAATTTGACTATTTCGCTTCTTTGTCTTTGCTTTTTCTCATCCAGCATTGATTGACTGTGAAAACATCTAGCAAATTGTGACTTACACTATGTTGTGAACATTTGAAGGATTTCTAACTCGTGCAGGAGAACAGAAACATTTAATGCGACTCTGAAAGGGTGTTGAGATGCCCAGATAATGATTCATACTATGAGCCTGGGGCAAACAGGTCCCAAACTAATTCTCTATGTTGCAGGTACTATCGATTGTTCTCATGCAGGTACAGGTACTGGTATTGCTAACAAAGCTAACAACAATTTCCCAGAAGGAGCTTTCCCTTTTGTTTGAACAGAAGCAGGTGTCTCCCAGGGTGTCTCCAATCATCCCCAGCCAAGTGGAAATTGAAATTCCTCCCAGCAAGGTAGCAAGAGGTGGGTGTCATCCCCAGGCAAAAGTTTCCCTTCAAACAGGGGCAATTCTCAGCAGTATAAGGAGTGTTTTGCCTCCCCAGCAAGTTGCTTCCTCAGTAGTGTCATGCCTTTGGTTCCCAGCCAAGTCAGGAGGTCCTCACTTCCCCACTAGAGTTCAAGAAGGGTCCATCTCCAGCAAGGGTCTTGGAACTCCAATCTCAAAGTCCAATTTATTTTTGGCAATGGCAGTTATTCAGAGCCGATGAATTATTGACAGCTTTCCCCGCAGAGTTGTCTACTCCTCATCAAGATGAACCAGATCAATGCAGTGATCACTATTCCTACCCAGTCAAGCTATCTGGGATGCCTGCAGTCTCCTTATCAAGAGATCTCTTTGCATTTGCATACGCATATTCATCATCACATTTGCATCCTCCAAAGCATAGCATTTCCATCATCATGGAGCATTACGCCATAAATTCAAACATATGCATGCAGCAAGGGCCAGTTTTGAGATATATTACGTACGACCTATAATATCTTGTCAACCTGAAGTACTTCGCACAGAGGATACCAATATCATTCTCCAGACATCCTTGTCTTTTCAAGTCGACGTTTGTCACTTATTCTGCGTCTTGTTTGGTACAACAGTCGCGTCACAGGTTCCCATTTTGTACAACGGTCCAGTTTGCTTGGGCTCTCGTTTATGTACAACGATCCCGTTCCATCTTGTCCTATTTTCTTTGTTTCTGGTTACCGCCTGCGGCCGGTATACCTGTGCGTCTCTATTCGAGGATGGTTTCGTGTTAGATCTGAGGATCTTTTGGATTGTCATTCGAGGATGGCATTCTTTTCTTCAAGTCCTTCTGCGGTTGGTCTTGTTGTGTGGCTATTATTCGAGGATAGTAGTTCAATTTTTGAGCTTATTGATCGAGGTCAGTTTGTCTTTTGCAAAGTCTGTCTGAGGTCAGCTTTGTGTTTGGTTATCAGTCGAGGCTGGTATACCTTTGCGTCTCCATTCGAGGATGGTTTCGTGTTATATCCGAGGATCTTTTGAATTGTCATTCGAGGATGGCATTTCTTTTCTTCAAGTCCTTCTGCGGTTGGTCTTGTTGTGTGGCTATTATTCGAGGATAGTAGTCCACTTTTTGAGCTTATTGATCGAGGTCAGTTTGTCTCTTTTGCAAAGTCTGTCTGAGGTCAGCTTTGTGTTTGGTTATCAGTCGAGACTGGTATACCTTTGCGTCTCCATTCGAGGATGGTTTCGTGTTAGATCCGAGGATCTTTTGAATTGTCATTCGAGGATGGCATTTCTTTTCTTCAAGTCCTTCTGCGGTTGGTCTTGTTGTGTGGCTATTATTCGAGGATAGTAGTCCACTTCTTAAGCTTATTGATCGAGGTCAGTTTGTCTCTTTTGCAAAGTCTATCTGAGGTCAGCTTTGTGTTTGGTTATCAGTCGAGGCTGGTATACCTTTGCGTCTCCATTCGAGGATGGTTTTGTGTTAGATCCGAGGATCTTTTGAATTTTCATTCGAGGATGGCATTTCTTTTCTTCAAGTCCTTCTGCGGTTGGTCTTGTTGTGTGGCTATTATTCGAGGATAGTAGTCCACTTTTTGAGCTTATTGATCGAGGTCAGTTTGTCTCTTTTGCAAAGTCTATCTGAGGTCAGCTTTGTGTTTGGTTATCAGTCGAGGCTGGTATACCTTTGCGTCTCCATTCGAGGATGGTTTCGTGTTAGATCCGAGGATCTTTTGAATTGTCATTCGAGGATGGCATTTCTTTTCTTCAAGTCCTTCTGCGGTTGGTCTTGTTTGTGGCTATTATTCGAGGATAGTAGTCCACGTTTTGAGCTTATTGATTGAGGTCAGTTTGTCTCTTTTGCAAAGTATGTCTGAGGTCAGTCTTTGTTGTTGATGGTTATCGCCTGCGGCCGGTATACCATTGTGTTTCTATTTGAGGAGGGTTTTAATATTGGATCCGAGGATCCTGTGTGAGTGGTCATTCGAGGATGGCGTTCTTCTCAGCATATTTTATTTCCCACAGAGTTCAAATTTCCAGGTTTTATTTGAGTATTCAATCACTCCATACCTTGAACGTCTAAAAGCTCTCGCAATTATTCGTTCAGGCCTGCAGATGATTGAATAGGGGAAGCTGTAATACCTCAAAATTTTCCCTCTCATTTCCCCAACTTTTTGCATAGCATTTAGCATACATAAATTCATAAAATAACCAAAAACATTGCATCATAACCATCACAGCAGGGGCATAGGTTTGTGATCAGTGAACAAAGCAACTAAAGGCTATACAAAGGCAATCAAAGGGCCACAAAGCTTCTCAACCTTGTGCAAATGGTCCACAATATCCCACAAGTATTCACTTGAAGCCACAAGTCCTATACAGAGGTGCTTTGATCAAGGGAGGCAAGCAGTGCAACATTTCCCAGCAAAAAGGAGTCAGATGAGGGTTTCTAATGAACTGGGCTCATCAATGAGACTTTGGTCCAAGCATGGTTTCATGGTTCTCTACATGATGTCAAGTACCTATGGTTCAAATTTCACCATTGGACTCATTTTGGAAGGTCCTCAATTGTTCAGTTGATTGAAAATCAGAAAATTGGAGAAAAGTCAACCAGGATGAGTAAAAAGTCAACTCTTGACTTATTGAGGTCAAGGAAATGAAATCTTGGTCATAAGGGACTTGTGGATGAAGTTTGAGCAAGAAAGAGTGAAAAAATCAAGGAAAAAACAGTTTTTGGGGGCCATGTATCGATACATACGAGTTTTGTATCGATACATGTGTGCTGGCTATGTATTGATACATAAGCTGGATGTATCGATACATAAACAGGATGTATCGATGCATCCGTGTTATGTATCGATACATAACAGTTAAAAAACTGTTATGTATCGATACATTCGTGTTATGTATCGATACATAATGTGTTTTTTGCTGAATTTAGCCTTCTCTTCAGTATGTATCGATGCATAACCTTATGTATCGATACATGATGTTGTTTTTTGCCATTTTGCTATTGTTTTTAATGCAAAACAAGGGGGAATGCTATGCTATCTTTGGGGTTGAACTTGGAAATGATTGGTACACATTCTATAGCTCATTTAGCTTCACTTTGACCTCAATTCAAGCTTCACCATTGCTGCTACATCAAAGTGGTCTTCACCACAAATGTTCATGAGCTAGTGTACACTAGGTTCATTGGTTTCAAGCTGAATTTTGCCATTGATCTTTGCTACATCAGCAAGTTATCATTGAATGTATGCAGGTCCATTCTAATTATTGTGCATTCCATAATCAAGAGAGCAAACTCAAGATGCAGTCCTTGAATAACTAATCTTGTGTTTCACTTCACTAATCTCCATCATAAGCTTCATGGTGTTTGATGCATTAGATTGATCCCAACTGAAGAAAGTTCTAGAAGAGCCAGCTCACCATCTTCTACCACATTCTAGAGTTTTCTACAACCTTCCAAGGAGTTCTAGAATTCTCTAGAATCCCAACTAACTCCTAACCTAAGCTAACTCCTAAGCTACCTCCAAGCCCAAACCTCATGCCAAACCAATGCATTATATAAATCCATCTCCTCCCAAAGCTAAGGGTAATCACCACAAATCACTTTCTCCCTCATTCTTCACTCAATCACCATTTTCACAATCTCAAAATCCATTACTTTCTCTCCCACTTTTCCACCATTTTCACCATAGCTTTTCAACAAAAGTTCTTCAAGTTTCACATTGAAACTTGAAGGTCTTAAAGCTTAGCCTCCATCCTCCATTGAATTGAGCATTGTGGAATAAGAAGCTACTGGTTTTTGGTGGAGATTGCGACTTATCGGAAGTGATTAATCGAGAAGCGTCAAGACCGAATCGCATTTATTTTGCATTCGCGGATTCTCCGGTTTTCTTCTCCATTCGCACTCCGATTCATTGCAACAATTACCGAAACACTCCTCCGTTTCGTAGGTTGGTGATTTAACCATTATCCCTTAATTTATCCTCTTCATCTCGCCTTAACGGCATTCTCCGCATGATTTTCGATTATGTTTGCGTTGTACCATTCATTTTCGTTTTCGTTGATTTCTTGCTTGCAATTTGCATTTGGATTATTAGGAATTAGATTTGTAGTCTAATCTAGGTCCTAGTAGGTGTAAAGAATCCCTTGTAAATAGGAAAAACGGTTCTCGTCGTAGGAATTTAGATTTTAGCTTATTTGATAGTTTAGTCTTAATTCTTCATGCCTATCATCCCCCATACATGTTTAGGTACTGATTTTAGGGAAATTTCAAGGTTAGTTTCGATATCCCATTCCCCCATTTCGAGTCGATTCCGTCAATTTCGCATGTTATGTATGTTTGTGTCCATTAATGCATAACTTGAATTATAGCATGTTCTTGCCATACCCATACATTCTTTAGCATATAAATGATCATGTTGCATTCCAATTCTCGCATCATTCGCATGTATCGTTAATGCATTCGCATCCTTGCAGCATATACCAAATGTTGCATGTTCATAAGCATGTTTATGCATAAGCACAATGTGTTGCATTTTTTGCATTTTTATTGCATTTTTTATCACATTCTTCCATCAATCAAGTTCTGGTTTTTGCATTACGCTTAACACTTTCATTGTCCCATCATTTTGCATATTCATGATCAATGTTCATCATATTCATGTGCCATGTTCATGTTTTGCATACTTGTTGCATAATAATTCATATGATGCATTCTTGCATACTCCATTAAGAATAACAATGTTCATCTAAATCATGTGCTTGATCCATGTTCATTATTGCATAATCATGATTGATTGGTGTACTTTGCATTGAATTTGCGCATTACAAGTGAAAAACATAAAATCTAGAATTTGCATTTGATAGCTATTTTGCATATAAGTGTTGTAGAATACATGTTGTTTGTTAAAAATTCATGTTGTTTGTGACTTTTAACACCTGTTTTTGCATACATATAGGTGCTGTAAAAAACTGTTGCATTGCATAGTGCATTTCATAGCTGTTTGTGCATTAAGTGTTGTAAATAAGTTGCTGAATTTTGCATTGCATTAGCTTTAGGTCCTTTAAACTATAGATTGAGTCTAGTTTAGGTCCTAGTTCCCTTAGGAATTAATTAGGTAATTTTGTTTGCCTTATTTTTATCATGTTTATCATGCTAACCTTTGTTTTGTAGGGAGGGCAAGGTATGTCTAAAACCCCTATCCTCTTTGGTATTTCTAATGCATTTAATTTGCACCATTTTACCTTACATAATGTTTGTGCTTGTTAGGTTTTCCCCTTTTGGAACCAACTTAACTTCATTAGGAAGTAAGTTGTGTTCTTCTTCCTTTTCTCTTCCTCTCTCCTCTCCTCCTTAGGATTAGAAACCCCACAAACCATAGGATCTCCCATGTAAATAAATCAATAAAAATTAGGGTGTGTCTTAGTTCCCATTAGATTTTCTCTTTTCCAATTTGAGTCATTCTTTCTCTCCTTATAAAGAAAAAAAATAAAACATTTAAGGATAAACCGAACAATCGTGTACGACACGAGACTTTGTTGCGGAGTGTTTATACACGTCCTGTTTCGGGGCGAGGTGTAAGTACTTCCCGCGATGGATAGGTATTAGTACAAGACAGTTCACAAACAAATTCAAAATACTTCTCTTAAAAGACAAAAACAAATAACAAGCGACTATCCTGCGGGAACTTCTTTTCTCATCTCATTCACTCATAACGCGAACTCGCAACGACTTGTCTCGCGTGCAAGACAGTGAATGCACTCGTACCAGACGAGCCTGCAACACCTGAGCATAGACATACGCAGTTCCAGCTATAAAAAACACAAACAAATAGTTCCCGCCTTAGTTAGGCGAACTACGTCGACTCTGATTCTCATTATCCTGATGAGGTACGTAGGCAGCGGGGTAGGGCCCGTTCAAGCACATTCTTTATTTTCCCTACATTTCCCCTTTTTATTCTCATTCTCTTTTTTCCAGTTCCATTTTCTTATTCCAGTTCCTTTCTCATTTCATTTTCCATCCCAGTCAGCAGTTTTATTCAGCAGCAGTTATATTTTCTCACCCTTTGAAACAAGCAAGCAAGCGTGGATCCCGTCGGGTACGGAGGACGATCTGGGGTGCTAATACCTTCCCAGGTCATAACCGACTCCCGAACCCAGATCTTTGGTTCGCAGGACCTTGTCCTTTCCTTCTTCCTCGGGTTTGTGCAACATTACCTTTCCCATTCATTTGGGATAAAAATGTCTGGCTGGCGACTCTACCTTTTCTGCGCCACTTTCGCGTTTGTACTAGGATGAAAATCCCGGGAGCGACAATAGGGAGAATAGTGATCATTGTATTTCAATGTAGCCTTTTTCCATGTATTTACCATTTTTCAAACTTGTAATGATCCATGGAGTCATGTCATTTGCTGACTACCATTCTATCAATGAATTTGAGCTTTTATCCACTTGTTTGCAATTCTTTATATTGTTTCTGTTTACAAAATTTCAATTTATTGTTGATGATGATTTTTGAAAAAATTTAATAAATTTAATCTTTGAAGATTATAAAAACATTTTTCTTTTGATGTGAGGACAAATAAAGGATATCAATAGTGATTCCAGGAATGGTAAGGTCCGGATGTGTGTAACTTACCTCTCCCAAAGCAGGGCTGGATCTGATTGTGTCCTTACGGAATTCCTAAATGGTCCTGGCATGTTGATTTTAATGATATGTTATGCCCCACCAGCATGAAAGGGGATTGTAAATGCTCCTAGTTCCGATATTTTCCCCAGAAGAGTTGTTGGAAGGGATATTCTTGAAAATCCCCAGCTAAGTTTTGATCTCTTCCTCAGCAGTTTATCTTTTACTTGAGAAGCATTGGGAATCCTCAGCCGAGTTCTTGTTCCTCAGCTTGAGTTGGTTGCATCCCTTAGCAGAAGTATTGGTATAGCAGTCAGTTTAGAGTTTTTCTTTCACCTGATGGTGTGGATTGATTTAAAATCCCTTGTAATTGTGTTTGTTGTG
Organism: Lathyrus aphaca; assembly: GCA_963966055.1. Taxonomy (NCBI): domain Eukaryota; kingdom Viridiplantae; phylum Streptophyta; class Magnoliopsida; order Fabales; family Fabaceae; genus Lathyrus; species Lathyrus aphaca. The sequence goes on from OZ014524.1 coordinate 297,377,110, forward strand.
ATGTTAACTTCTGATATCCTCATGTGGGTCAGTAGTCCCCGAAATTTTCAGTGGCAAATGATTTCCATTTATCTTTTCTATAGATCCTCGGTAGGTCTGCGTGTGATGATTTCAAGCAGATTCCTATTTGATCTTCAGCAAATATTACACTTTTCCCCAAGCAGGGAGAGTGTGGCATGACTTTTTCCCCAAGCAGAGAAAGAGTGGCATAACTCTTTCCCTAAGTGGAACAGGAGCGGTATGATGATTATTTCCCGCAGGAGTTCGATTCTTAATAAGAACACTTATGTCCCCAGCTAGGATCATGGAAGCTTTCCCCATCCCCGACAGATTATTACTTTTCCTCATCAAGGTGGTGTCCATATGCAGAGTTGATGCTTGATACTCCGGTAGGCTGTGCTTTATTTGCATCACTGGTAGATCTTTATCTTGTTTCCCCAAACAGAGTTATGAAGATATTTGTCCCCATCAGAGTTTAACAGAGACTTTTCCCTCTTTCCCCAAAGTGTGGAAGATTTTGTGTTGTTGAGGTATCTCCAACATGTTATTCTCTAGGAGTGGCATTTCTGATTTTTTTTATCCTTTTACGGATTTTTGAAGATTGCTTTGTGGATTAGATCCCTAGCAAATGTTTCCTCAGTATTGAGTTAAGCCTTGTAGTAGGATTTTATTCCTTTTATGGCTTTTGATGTTCCATTGCATGATTTCGATTCAAATCTCCAGCATGGTCCCAAGCCTTGTTGCCCTAATTAACCGAGTATCCGGTTGTTGTGGTGTTTATGCCACTTGTTGCTTATCTTTATGTCTGTTTTAGCAGCATATTCATACGCATATTCATATGCATAAGCATAACATAGTTTGCTTGCATTCTTGCATTTATCTTTGTTCCCCGCTCTTTGGTGTGATCTTTCCCCACAGAATGTGTGTTATCTTCCTCTCAAGTTTAGAGTGTCGACCATTAAGCAGAAAGTGTTTATCCTTTCTAGTTCCCCACTGAGTTTGTTTCTCGTGGATGATTTTAATTCAGTTTCCTCCCTAGTTTATTATATGGATGGAATTTCCCCAGTTGAGATATTTCCTCTTTGGGATGAGTCTTGTTTGACTGTTTCTCTCCAACTTGTTCTTTGATTGAACTTTGGTCCCCTTCGTCAGTGTATTGCTTTGGAATTAAGCTATCATTGTTTGATAGTGGACAATACTTTCCCCAGCTTGAGTATATTACTTTGGAATTAAGCTATCAATTATTCGATAATGGTTAATGTTACCAAGCTAATCAAGCTCTTTTGCTTGTACTTCTACCCAGTAAATCCGGTAGTTGAGGATTCTTTTAACCCCTACAGATTTTTCTACCTAGTAAAACGGTAGCAGGGGTTATCTTTCATTGCTTGTGCTCCTACCCAGTAAATCCGGTAGTTGAGATTTTTTTTCTCTACCCAGTAAAAAGGTAGTGCATGTTATCACTCTGTGTTTTGTTCCTATCTAGTAAATCGATAGTTGAGTCCATCGTTTTCATATCTCCTACCCAGTAAACCGGTAGTTGATGATTCCGTTCCAACTCGGTATTCCTCCATTTGTAGACTCGAATACTTTGTTTGGTTGATATTCCCTGGAAGAGTGTTTATTCTTCCTTGTTGAACCTTTTACCTTGATGATATCATATTTTCTTTCCCCATGTAGAGTTAGTTATCCAGTGATTTATTTTCCTGGAAAACTCTTTTGGTGCCTTTTGTTTTCCCCAGCGGGATTTTTCTTTTGTGTCCCCAATCTTTTGCTTTCCTCTGGTGGTCGTATTTTCCCCACAGAGATCTTGGGTTTGCATATCATATCATATCATATTCATACCATATCATGTTCTCTTAGGACAAAAATTTGGGTTTTCTGTATTTAAGTCTCTCCCACCTTGCAGAGACGAAGATGTCAATCTTCATATCTTCAAATTGAAGAAACTTAAATAGGGGAAGTTGTAGCACCCTAAATTTTGCCCTAAGTTTTCTTCGCATTTCATCAGCATCTTGCATACAAACAAGATCGCACTGGTTGTTCGGTTCCTCTCGGGTTAGGTTTATGCCTCACAGGGGATCACAGTTGTCTTTAATTACTTTATTTGTTTATGATTACTAACCATTAATTAAAATCCAAAAAAAAAATTTTGTTTCCTTTTACTAACCTTTTTTCAGGAAGAGGAACCATTGAAAATGCCAAAAATAGAAATCCTGCCGCTCGAGCAAAATTTCACGGTCAAAAGTCGAAGTTGATCCGCAAATAATTCAAATTTATCTGATCAAGGATTTCCAAGGTTCATGTGTTTATTTTCATGCCTTCTTCGACGTACAAAAAGAATCGCGCCACAACAAACAAGCAACCACATTTGAATAAAATATCCAAATTTTGGCTTGGTTAACCGGTTAACCATATGCGTTAACCGGTTAACCTGTGCAAAATTTGAATATTTTATTCAAATTCAGCACCATTAAATCATTGATATAATTGGAAAATTCTAGATCCATTGGTTTCTGATTTCTCTACATCACTTTGATCATTTCCTTCCATAAACCCTCACTAATCACCACTCTTTTCCATTTCCCACCAAATTTGCAATTACCAAGCCTAATTTTAATTACCAAATCAAGCTCCATTCCACCAAATTCTCATACCTAAAATCTTTAAATAGAACCACAATTTCATTCATTCACCAAGCTTTTGAAAGCCAAAACACCCCTTGCAAAACACTCTCCCAAAACCAAAAATCTCACTAAAGATTTTTTCCTCTCTCGTGAAGTTATCAAGAATTCACATTGAATTCTTGACTAACTTGAGCTAAACATTCACCCTATTCTCTTTCTTATTCATCAATTTCAGTAGATCTAGCTTGATTTGGTCCAATTTGAAGAAGTGCTTTTGGTAATTCACTCTCTCCATAAACCCATATTCACTATCAACATTCAAGATGTAGATCTTTGGTGCCTTTGATTCTAGATCCTGTGGATCTTAATTTGTTGTTTGATTGCATGGATTTCACTGTATTTTGGTTTTAAAATTCGAGCAAATTCAGATCATGATCATCAAATGTTTGTAAAAAGGTTTTAAAATGGATTATGTTGAATTTCTGCATTTTTTCTGCTACTGATTCAGCGTTAACCGGTTAACCATTTACAGTGTAAATCTGTTAACCGGTTAACCAGCTTTAGATTTGTGTAGGTTTTGCCTGCATTAACCGGTTAACCAATTGGTTAACCGGTTAACGCAAGTCAGAATGGTGTTGTTGGCTTATTTTAAGCCCCTTTTTGGTTCCTTTTTCTTCTTCTTCTTCCTCCTTTTTTATTTTTACCTTGGGAAGCACTTTTGGGAGTGACTTCTCCTTAATTTCAATGAACTTTGGGTGTAGATTAGAGTAGTTAATGTTCATTAATTCAAAACTACCTTTAAGTGGATTATTCAATTCATTTAAGGTACTTTTCATTAGTGACACATTTTCATGCTTGAACCCACCGAGATGAGTGATTGAACTTAAGGATAGAATAATACCATGAGTGCGGCTCAATTTGGTATTCATCTTTAGTTCTATGTGGTATTGCGTCTAGATAACAATTCATATATTGTTTATCTTGCATGCATTAGCACTAACATTATGCACTTTAATTGGTAGTGGTCGGCCTCATTTGTAGGGTAATTACTTCGTAAATTACTCGGTGATTGCTTAACATAGACCTAAATTTGTCCCTAATTCGAAATAAAAATCTAATTGGGTACTTGCACTTTTGTGGACCGGACCTCTTATTGGTCGTGTAATCCCAAAGTTGTTAATCATATTGCATTAAGAATCGAGACTTATGATTGTTTGATGCTTAGGTGCTTTGGGTCTTCCAATCGCCTTTCAAATCTCATTGAATTCGATTCAGTTTACCTTGATTAATCGCTATAGTGTAAGATGCTAAGCGGATCCAGTTTCCTCTCATTTTTTGTTACTCTTTTGGTTGTGGTTGATTAAGTTCACCATACCACTCTTCTCCCTTTTTCAAAGGATTCTTTCTTTTTAAATCATCACCTCTTTAATAAACCAAAACCTTGACTTTTGTCAAGTGGCTTTTACTTTTTCTTTTCATTAAAAAATTAATGAATTTAATCATGTTGACCTTAATTCAAAAAATAAAAAGAATCAAACTCATTCAAGTTGTTTTGTGCCTTTGTGCACTTTTGTTTATTTTCTTTAAAAGAGTGCCGATTACGAGTCATTATTCTTTAGTCGGGTGCAAGTCTCTCAATCTCCATGGTTATAGTTTGATGTAATTGAGTCTCTTGTCATTCGTGGGGGTTTAGTGGCATACTCGTTGATTTTATCCGAGTTGGCGCCCTCCCCATAATGATGTATGAGTCCATGCCTTCATTCTTATGGTAGATTGTTTGGCCATCCACTTGAAGATGACAAATTCTCTTCACTAAATAAAATCAATAACAACAAACCTTTTTCACTATTTGTACCACGAACTACGGGGTTTTGATCTCTTATTGCACTTTGTGGGTACTTAGGCATGAGGTGGTAAACCTCTCCAAACACAAAAATATTAAAGAAATAATTCTTTTCTCTTCCCTCCATTCTCATTTAACAAACCTTTTTCAAACCAAAAGCAGTAAATTTTTTAAAGGGCTCCCGTGGAGTACCACGGACATTTTGGGTGCGTAAAACCTTCCCACTGTGTAACCTATCCCCTTACTTGTTTCTCTGTTGTGTTTCTTTAGCTCTTTTTGCTTTTAGATTCATTAGGATTTATTCGCTCTTTTTTTTCCTTTTTCTTTTGGAATAAAATAAAAGCGCGGTGGAGACTCTGTTTACTTTGAGATTAAGCTAACCAATAGCTTATGCTCATGATTTTACCGCTACAGAAGGTAATCAAGATTCGAGTACTTAGTCGTTTTCAAGTTGGTGTTTGTCACTCTGATACGTAGCCTTCGGGGGGTGAACGCATGTTTTGTTTTGTGGATTTTTATTTAGTTATGAACTCATTTCAGTTGTTTTATGTTGAAAACTATGTTGAAGTATTTGATGTTGAATATTTTTGGAAGTTGTTCTAAAGTTGAAAATTTTGTTGAATCCGCTGCGTAGTTTTGTGAAGCATGATTATTAATAAAGTTTTGTTATATGATTTTAAAAGTTGAAAATATGATATCCCATGTTTGGTGATGAATTTTTATAACTGATTATAATTATAAAGTCGGGTAGAATGGAATGTTACATTAGTGGTATCAGAGAAGGTTGGTCTGTCTAACCAAGTTGTCGAGTCTTAGTTATCTAACAATCGAGTATTGTTACGTGATTCTAACTTTTGTTGTATTGTAGTGTTAAGTTGAGATGACTGGAAGAAATGATGATGTGATGGCTACTGCAATGCAAGCAATGGCTCAAGCTGGGCAGAATTTACCGAATGCTGGTGGGAATGATGAGTCTTGTACTTTTGAAACTTTTCAGAGGGAGAATCTGTATACCTTCAAGGGCAAGTATGACCCTGATGTTGCATTGGTCTAGTTGAAAGAAATTGAGAGAATTTTCCGTGTGATGGATTTCTCTCCAGCACAGAAGGTTCATTGTGGAACTCACATGTTGGCAGTTGAGGCTAATGACTGGTGGTTGGAAACCAGCGAAAGGTTGGAAGCTACAGGTGAAGAGGTCACATGGGTTATTTTTCATAGAGAGTTTATATGGAAGTAATTACCTGAAGATGTGCATGGTAAGAAATAGATTGTATTCCTTACGCTGAAACAGGGGAAATATATCAGTGACAGATTATGTTGCAAAGTTCATGGAGTTCTTAAAGTTTTATACACACCATGAAGCAACGACTGCTGAATTTTCGAAGTGCATCAAGTTTGAGAATGGGTTCGTTCAGAGATTAAGAAAGTTGTAGGGTATTAGAAGATTCGCGTGTTTACTGATCTGGTTGATAGAAGGGGCAGGAGTCAGCAAAGTCGTGGCAAGCCTTATGATACTCTAGCTAGTAAGGGTAAGCAGAAAGTTGTTTCGGGTCAGAGAACTAGTGGGGGAGATGCTCCTGCTGGTATTGTTTGTTTCAAGTGTGGACAGGTTGGGCATAAGAGTAATGTTTGTACTGCTGAGGTGAAGTGTTGTTTCCATTGTGGAAAAGTTGGGCATGTGATATCTGATTGCACGCATAAAGAGATGATCTGCTTTAACTGTGGTGAAGAAGGACATATTGGTAGCCAGTGCTAGAAGCCAAAGAAAGCAAAGTATGGAGGAAAAGTGTTAGCTTTAGCTGGGACTCAGAAACCTAATGAGGACAAGCTCATCAGAGATACGTGTTTCATTAATAGTATTCCTTTAATTATTATTATTGACACGGGTGCTACCCATTGTTTTATTGATGCTAATTATTTTAAGAGGTTGGGTCTTGAGTTGTCTGAGATGAAATGATAAATGGTCGTAGAGATTTCGGCTAAGGGATCGGTGACTACTTCTCTAGTGTGTTCGAGTTGCCCGTTGTCTATCTTTGATAAAGACTTTTATGTTAATTTGGTGTGTTTACCATTGACTTGGATGGATGTAATCCTAGGTATGAATTGGTTAGAGTATAACTATGTTCATATTAATTGTTTTCGTAAGTTAGTGGAGTTTTCTACTTCAGAAGAGGAATGAGTTGGGTTGTTGTCGTTTAGAGAGTTGCAGAAGTTGATGAAAGAGGAAGCCCAAATGTTTTTGTTGATGGCGTCGTTATTTGTAGAAAGTAAAGCTAAGATTGAAGAGTTGCAAGTAGTGAATGAATTTCATGATGTTTTCCCTGATGAAATTCCTAATGTACCACCTAAGAGAGAAATTGAGTTTGCGATTAATCTTGTACCTGGTACTAGACCTATTTCTATAGCAATGTACAGGATGTACGCATCTAAGTTGGCTTAATTAAAGAAGCAGTTGGAAGAGTTTCTTGATAAGAAGCTTGTAAGACCAAGTGTATCGTCGTGGGGAGCTCTAGTTTTGTTGGTTAAGAAGAAAGATGGAAGTATGAGGCTTTGTGTGGATTATAGACAGTTCAACAAGGTGACAATTAAGAACAAGTATTTGTTACCAAGAATAGATGATTTGATGGATCTGTTGGTAGGTTTTTGTGTGTTTAGCAAGATCGATTTGAGATTGGGCTATCATCAGATTAAGGTGAAAGAGGAGGATATTTATAAGACGGCGTTTAGAACACGGTATGGACATTACGAATATTTATTGATGCCTTTCGGTGTGACTAATGCGCCGGGAGTATTAATGGAGTACATGAATCATATTTGTCATGCTTATCTAGATCGTTTTGTAGTTGTGTTTATAGATGATATTTTGGTTTATTCTAAGTCAGAAGAAGAGCATGCAGAACATTTGAGAACAGTATTAGAAGTTTTGAAGGATAAGAAATTGTATGCAAAGTTGTCCAAGTGTGAATTTTGGTTGAAAGAAGTCATTTTTTTTGGCCATGTGATTTCAGGTAGTGGTATTGTGGTGGATCCTTCTAAGATAGATGATGTGTTACAATGGGAAACTCCAAAGTCGGCCACTGAGATTAGAAGTTTCTTGGGGTTAGCCTGTTATTATCGAAGGTTTATAGAAGGATTTTCTAAGTTGGCACTTCCGTTGACTCGGTTGACTTGTAAGAGTAAAGCTTTTGTGTGGGATGTCCAATATGAAGATAGCTTTGCAGAGTTGACGAAGAGATTAACGTCGGCTCCGGTTTTGACTTTATTGAATTCAGAAGAATTGTTTGTTGTATATTGTGATGATTTATTGATGGGTTTAGGAGGTGTTCTTATGCATAATGGTAAGGTGATTGCATAAGAACTATCCTACACATGATTTGGAACTTGTTGCAGTTGTTTTTATTATGAAAATTTGGAGGCATTATCTTTATGGTTCTAGATTTGAAGTGTTTAGCGACCATAAGAGTTTAAAGTATCTGTTTGATCAGAAAGAGCTGAATATGAGGCAACGAATATGGTTGGAACTGTTAAAGGATTACGATTTTGGTTTGAATTATCATCCAGGAAAAGCTAATGTTGTAGCAGATGCTTTGAGTCGGAAAATGTTGCATGTGTCGGCAATGATGGTTAAGGAATTAGAGTTGATTGAGCAGTTTCGAGATATGAATTTGGTTTGCAAGTGACGCCGAAGAGTGTTATATTAGGTATGATGAAGATTAATAATGATTTTCTGGACAACATTAGAGAAGCTAAGAAATTGGATGTGAAACTAGTGGATATAATAGTTGATTGTGGCGAATTTGAGAAGAATGGTTTTAAGTTAGATGTGCATTGTGTTTTGAGACTGCATGATAGGATTTGTATACCTGATGATGCTGAAATGAAAAGAATGATTCTGGAGGAAAGTCGTAGAAGTAATTTGAGTATTCATCCAGGAGCGACTAAGATGTATCAGGATTTGAAGAAGTTGTTTTGGTGGCATGGGATGAAGAATGATGTAGAACGTTTTGTGTATGCCTGTTTGATTTGTCAGAAGTCAAAAGTTGAACATCAGAAGCATGCTGGTTTGATGCAACCGTTGGAAATTCTAGAATGGAAATGGGATAGCATTTATATGGACTTTGTGACGGGATTGCCTGATAGGCTTACGAAGTCGGCTCATTTTATTCCTATTAACATCAGTTTTCCAGTATCGAAGTTGGCTGAGAATTATGTCAGAGTGATGGTGAAGTTGCATGGTATTCCTTTGTGTATTGTGTTAGATCGAGATCTGAGGTTTACTTCATAATTTTAGAAGATTTTGTAAGAAGCGTTGGGTTCTAAATTGAGGTTGAGTTCAGCGTATCATCCTTAGATAGATGGTCAAACTAAGAGGACGATTCAGTCGTTGGAGGATTTGTTGAGAGCTTGTGAACTTGAGCAGGGAGGTTCATGGAATACTTATCTTTCATTGATCGAGTCCACGTATAATAACAGTTACCATTCTAATATCAGAATGGCGCGTTTTGAGGCATTGTATGGGTAGAGATGTAGGACTCAATTATGTTGGTATGAATCCGGTGAGAGCATGGTGCTTGGACCAGATATAGCTTGAGAGACTACCGAGAAGGTGAAGTTGATTCGAGAGAAGATGAAGGCTTCTCAAAGTCGGCAGAAAAGTTATCATGATAAGTGACGGAAAGATCTAGAATTCCAAGCTGGTGATCATGTATTTTTAATAGTAACACCTGTAACTGGTGTTAGGCGAGCGTGGAAATCTAAGAAGCTTACTCCTCATTTTATTTGTCCGTATCAGATTTTAAATAGTTGGGAATGTTGCTTATAGAGTGGCTTTGCCGCCAAATTTGTCAAATTTGCATGATGTGTTCCACGTGTCGCAACTCCATAAGTATATTTCAGATCCTTCTCATGTGATTAGTATGGATGATGTGTAAGTACGGGATAATCTCATTGTGGAGACAATGCCATTACGAATTGAGGATCGTGAAATGAAGACTTTAAGAGGTAAAGAGATTGCTTTAGTGAAAGTTGTTTGGTTGGGAGCTGTCGGAGAAAGTATAACTTGGGAGTTGGAATGCAAGATGCATGAATCTTATCCTGAGTTGTTTGAGCGAGGTAAGATTTTCGATGACGAAAATGTTCTAAGGGGGAGAGTTGTAACGCCCATATTTAATTAATTAATTTAATTAAATATTATTGTGTATTTTTCCGATTAATTGTTGTTTTATGTCGTTTTGTCGTTTGTGTCGTTAAGTTGTTTAAGTTGATATTATGTTGCGGGTTAAGTTGTGTTTGGGTTGTTTAAGTTGATTAAGTCGGATTTATTAAGTCGAATAATAAAGTAATTGTTAATAGTATAATATTAAGTGGGCTTATTTTTAGTGTGAGAGTAGTAAAGTTCGGGGTGCTGTTTTAGGCCCATTAGTAATTAAGCTGATTAGTGATAATTTAGTAAGATTAGACAAAAGACCTAATTAGGGTATAAACAGAATTTTGTAAGAAGGGAGAACAAGTCTTAGAGGAAGATCAAGAAGAGGCTAGGTTGAGGATTTTCGTGGAGATTTTTGTTGTGAATTCGAGCTGCCTTCAATCCAAGGTAAGGGTGGGGTTCGAATTCCATAACTGGGACTAGATGATCTATATATAGGTTGGGTTTTCGTATGATTTCGTTGTTGTGTTTTTTGTATGAATTGTTGTTGTGTTTTCGTATAAACCTGATATGTATGTGTAACACGGTGGGAGAACTGACTTAGTGTTTTTGTTTGACAAAAACATGTGCGGATAACAAGAGTCGCCATTGACTTTTATTTTATCCAATAGGAAAGGTTATAAAAGAACAGGAAAGACCTTTTTAAAAAAAATTGAGTTCGGGGGGTAGGTTATACAAAGGGAAGGTGTTAGCACCTTTTGTATCCATGGTTATCCATGGGCTCTTAGTTACTTATCTCACTTGTTTGTTTGAAAAGTGTGAAGTGTGTGTTTAGAAATTTTCATAAGTCTTTGTAATGACCCTCGTATGGATGTATACAAAGCTTTGAGTTTTTGAAAATTGTATGAAAGTGAGGTGTGAAAAACGAGTTTTGAAATATGAGCAAGTAACTAAGAACTACCTACCATAGACTGGTCTTTCATGTTTCTTTATTTCCTTTCAAGGGTAAGATTGTCCTTACTATTAAGGAGTAAGTAGTCATTTACCTTGGATTTATTAAGGGACGGGCGTAGGGTCATCGTATGGTCAACGAAGGCAACTTGTAGGGGTGTCTTTTGCAATTTGTAGGGACTATCATCATTTGTTCGTAGGGACAAGATCATTATTTCGTAGGCAACTTCGAAGGGACTTATGATCTTTTAAATTTGAAGGGACTTGACGATTTTTTACTTGAAGGGACTTCTCTTTTAAGACACCCCATTTTCGAGTGACTTGACCATTTATTAAGGCAACCAAGAGGGGAACCCTAGAAAGTGTAGATGGTGATCATAGAACGATCGACTTACGTGTGTGAATCTTGGTTTCAAATATTTATCATGATAATTAATTTTATAAGTCCATTGTTCATTTAATTCTTGGAACGCCCTAGATTACTAGCCACGCAGTGAATATATACAAAAATTAAAGGCAGAAATTTAAGTGCAGAAAATAAAGATTCCTACACTATTACATGGCTTCGGGGCAGTTACATAATACTTAGGCGGAAAATAAAGCTAAATTATTACATCAGGGAGACAATTACATAATAAGGCGAAAAGGATAAATAAATTACATAAAAATGAGTGAAACAGTAAATAGGTTAAAAAAATGTTTGCAAATTAGGTTAAAGAAAGAAATTTGGGTTAAGGTTAAAAAAAATTAGGTTTAGAACAAAAAATCAGGGTTAAGGTTTATAAAATTTTTAGGGTTTAGGGTTTATGAAAATTTGTATGGTTTGAGAAAAAACATAGGGGTTTAAGATAAAGATTAGAGCTAAATTAAAAATTAACCTAATAAATTAAAAAAAAATTATAGAAAAAAATAGAAAGTATTATGAAATTATTACAAAGTTATATATATTTTTCTTTTAAGAAAATAGTAAAGGTAATTAAATTGATTTGTGGTTAATTAAGAACATCATTTAATTAATTAATTAGAAAATGATTTAATAATAGAAATTGAAAGAAAAATAACCAAATTTCCAAAAGATGGGCAGCCAAGGTTTGAACTCACGCCCTTGCTCTCCCAGGTCACCCTCTCCATCCACTAGGCTGCACCTGCGCTGGTGCTAATAAATCAGTGTCATTTAATTATATAATAAAAATGTAAGAACAAATAGGTTAAAAAATAAATGGCTGAAGGCTGGATTCGAACCCACGCCTTCAGAGTCACACACGCGCCTCCCTTGTCACCAGACCACTTGTATTGTGGTGTTAATCAAATAACACAAATAATATATAAAATAAATATGTTTTTTGTATTCCAGATTCGCGCCATAGGTCTTCTCCTACCTCCAGACATGCAACATTACTTGCGAAATTTGTTACGAAATTTGCTGCGAATTTATTTTCGTAGGTCACCCTGCATTTTTTTCAAATACCTCAAAACATGTAAAATTAGTGCATAATAATGGTACCAATCAATCACCCATGGCTTACAAAATTCAATCATGTCATTCAAAATCCTTTAGATCATAGATCGCCTAAATCGAAAAGCCCTAAATTTGAGCTTAAAACCCTAATAATGGCAATACTCGATTCCGGCCATGAAACTTCATACAACTTATCTAGAAAGCATCATTGCATTATAATAAACGCAAATCAATGGTTAGATATAGTTTATATCAAGCATACATATGAAATCAAAAAATGCAAAAAGCAAGAAGAAGAACAGTTCGGTTAGGGCAATAAAGCATAAATTTGATGGTTATGATGATTGGGACATGCTTAAGGAACATCAAAGATGCATTGGCAACCTTTAAATTGCTTGAAAACAACTTGAAACCAAAAATATGAATTTCAAATTTTCTTGATTTTTTTTAAGTTTGAAAGTCTTTTCTTTGTATCAAAAATTCGCCCCAAACCTTGTGTTCTTGTTATGTATATATAGTGGAATGATTTAGGTTAAAAAGAATGGGCTTTGATCAAAGTTTCTTGGGTTGCTTGGATGGGAAGAAACCAATTTGTCTTAATTATCCAAAAATTAAATATCCACATACTATGTTGGTCTTACACGAATTTGGAGTGTATCAATCACTTTGAATATCATATATTTGATCCCAAAATAAATTTCAAACCAAATATTTGATTTTATATAATTTATTTTAATTATAAATGATTTTAAATGATTAAAATCTAAAATAATATAAAATAAATAATAAAAAATCAGAAAATATGGTCATTTGGTCGTGAATGGACTTATCTTTCAGTTTGGATTGAAATATCATAGGCCCATTTGGAAAAATCCTGAGTTTAGACCTTTTTTGCTTCATACACCTCTTGAAAATTTCCCAACTTCAACAATGCATAACTTCCTCAATTTTTATCCCATGAAGGTGTTATAGGACTTTTTAGAAAGTTAAGAGTGTCCTATAATCAAACATTTTTGTCCCATGTCCATATCATTTACCATTTTAGAATTATGAGCTTTGGAAAACGTTGACTTTTTGTTGACTTTCAAAAAGACCTATAATGTCTTAGCTCATATCTTTCAAATGAAGAATTTTTGGACTTGTCTTGTGAGACACAAAGTTGTAGAGAATTGGATTTCAATCAAAATGAGCTTTGGATGGGAAATGTTTGATGAATTATGTGAAAGTTATGGCTGGCCAATGTTTAGTTGACTTTTCCTGCACAAAACCCTAATTTAGTAATTCCTTATTTTTGATGATTCGGAGGTTTCCTTGATGAATTATGATCAACCCTTGATCAAATGATGAATTTAACCTCATAATATTGATGTTGACCAAAAATATTGAAGTTTGACTTTGTGTTGACCATAGTGGACTTGTTGACCAAGTTACTGATTTTTAAGTATTTGAACATCTGACTGGCCAAACTTATTGGGAAAGCTTTGAAACTTGACATGAGGATTTTTTAAGGTATGTGGGATGTTATGAAGTCCAATTGAGGCTTTGGAAGTCCACTTTTCTTGGGGAAACTCAAAACCCTAGTTCTAGATCCATTGTTCAGGAGGAGACTTTGTTTGGTGAAACCTTAAATCCCTTTGACCTATTGAGAATCTTATGATTGTTAATAGACCTCTTGAGACACATCATCTTGAATATAGGAGGGAAAATTTTGGGGTACAACAGCTGCCCCTATTCAATTTTCTAAAATCTGAGGAGTTAGATTGGCATGTACGCCATTCGTGACTTGAAGGTTGAAGGGAATTTAACACTAAAGCCCAAAAATTTGCACTCGCTAGTGCGCAGAGTAACATTGTTGGTTGGTTAATTGCTTGAATAGGCTTAAAGATGCCATTAGGAGTAATTGGAGATGGGCTTATAGATGCCATCCAAAGTATTTGAAGGTAAGAGTATCTGCCTATTATTACTGCACTAAGTATCAACACTAGATCTTCGTATAGATCGTCTCTGAATTGTCTCTGTAACATGACTGAGTTAAATATCAGCATTAGATCTTCGTGTAGATCGTCTCTGAATTGTCTCTGGGGAAAACGATATTCTACACTAGATATCAGCACTAGATCTTCTTATAGATCATCTCTGAACTGTCTTAGGAAAATATCTTGATTGAAGTATCAGAAGTAAATCTCTGAAAACATTTTGCATTAAGCATCAGTACTAGATCTTTGTATAGATCGTCTTTGAACTGTCTCAGGGAGAAAAAGATATCCTGCACTAAGTATCAGCACTAGATCTTCGTATAGATCGTCTCTGTTCGTCTCGGGAAAATATCTTGATTGAAGTATTAGAAGTAAATCTCTGAAAGCATTATGCACTAAGCATCAGTACTAGATCTTTGTATAGATCGTCTCTGAACTGTCTCAGGGAGAAAAAGAAATCCTGCACTAAGTATCAGCATTAGATCTTTGTATAGATCGTCTCTGAACTGTCTCAAGGACTTGGTAACATTTATATGACTGTAAACTATCCTGAAAAAGAAAGATTAGTTTATCTGACTGTAAACTATTATGAACTATCGTATGCATTATGGATGTGTATGCCATGATACGATGTAAATGATGTATGTATGAATTATGTAGTTGAAGCGCATGAGTAGATTTGTATAACAATTGTTGGCTGGGGAAAATAAATCCCAATTCGTTGCTGAGGAATATGAAGACTTCAATCCCGTCTTGTTTTGGAATATCGTACTTAGGATCTTCCGTTTTCCGTTTGTCGTACTTCTTATTGAAGGATTAAATTCTTGAATACCCTGACTGGGGATAAAAGAGACGGAAATTCCCCTGGGAGGCTTATCTAGCCAAGTATCAATTCTTCGGAGGATATCAGACTTGAAAGAAATCTGCTAGAGGATCTCGTAGAGTCAGAAGTACGAGAGGCTACTTAGAGTATTTCATTAGAATATATCCGTAAAGATTGCTCTGTGGGAATGAATCGGCGAAGATTCGTTGGATTCCTACCTCCAATCGTCCTTAGTAAATGTTATTATTATGTTTTATGCATTTATGGTAAACATCAATCATATTAAAAAGCATATATACATTCAAACATAATCAACAGACGTTTTCTCTTAAGTAAAAAGGGAAAAGTAAATCTGAATTCGAAAATAGAATTGTATTTATTTAGAAAGTTGCCTATAAACAGGCAAGTTTGAACAAGGAGACGGAAATCCTAGTAAGAGGAATTCTTCATAGAAATTCTAAAAGAGTACAAAAAAAACAAGGAAAAATAGCTATGTGTAAGTGATACCATTAAGTTTCAACTCTGTTATTGCCATTATCTTCAAGTATCTCATCTCTTATTGTCGGAATAGAAACGATTAGACTAATTTGCACCTGTTTGAACTGGATATAGGTAGTACAACCAGTTGAGGTTACATGGGTGATCCAACGAGACATTGGTTTACGCTTTAATCCCTAATTTTTTCTTGGACTGCCCTTTCAGGTTTTCAGTCCACCAGGATACCCGTTTTTGCCCAAGCCGCCTTCTCAGGTTTTCAACATGCTGAGTGTACAATTTATATATATATATATATATATATATATATATATATATATATATATATATATCCCTAATGTTTTCCCGAACCCTTTTGGTTCGCCGGGATGCCCTTATTTTTTCTAGGCCAGTCAACCTAGCGGGTCTCTTTTTATGCGAAGTATCTTTTCACTATGTTTGCGTTTAGAGGTTGCGGGAAATCTTCATCATCCATAGTAGTAAGCATCATAGCGCCTCCAAAAAAATACCCTTTTGACTGCAAATGATCCTTCATAGGTGGGAGTCCATTTTCCCCTAGGATCACCCTGTGGTAATATGATACGCTTGATTACCAAGTCTCCAGCCTGATATACTTGTTGCTTGACTTTCTTATTAAAGGCCTTGATCATACGTTTTTGATACATCTGACCATGACAAACAGCTGCAAGCCTCTTTTCATCAATCAAGTTTATCTGGTCGAGTCGAGTCTTAATCCATTCATCTTCATCTAAGTCTGCATCCTTCATAATTCTCAAGGAGGAAATTTGAACTTCAATGGATAGAACTGCTTCCATACCATAGACAAGAGAGAATAGGGTTGCCCCGGTTGAAGTACGTACTATGGTACGATAACCATGAAGAGAAAATGGTAACATCTCATGCCAATATTTATATGTAATTGTCATCTTCTGCAAGATCTTCTTAATATTCTTGTTGGCGGCTTCCACTGCGCCATTCATCTTTGGTCGATATGGAGAAGAATTGTGATGCTTAATATTGAACTACGTGCAGAGGTCAGTAATCATGGTATTGTTCATATTAGTACCATTGTCTGTAATAATCCTTTCAGGGATGCCATACCTACATATAAGATTATGTATGATGAACCAAGCCACAACGTTCTTGGTAACAGAAGCAAACAAGGCTGCCTCTACCCTATTTGTAAAGTAATCAATAGCAACAAGAATGAAACAATGTCCATTGGAAGCGATAGGTTTGATCTCACCAATCATATCAATGCCCCACATGGAAAAAGGAGAAATCAGAACATTCAATGGAACTGGAGGCACATGCACTTTAACAACATAGATCTGGAACTTATGACAAGTTTTGGAGTGCTGATAGCAATCAGCTTCCATGGTATACCAATAGTAACATGCTCTTTGTCGCACCTCTTTTTAAGCTATTGATTAACTTAACTCAATGTACACAGAGTCGCCACCGTGCTTTTATTTATTTCCAAAAGGAAAAAGTCAAAAAGAACGAAGAAAGCCTTAAAGAATCTTAAAAGCTAAAAAGCTAAAATAATCAGACAGAGAATGGGTACGGGGATTGGTTACAAATCGGGAAGGTTTTACGCACCCGACTTGTCTGTGGTACTCCACGGGAACCCTTTGAAATGTTTACTGCATTTTTTGGTTTGAAATGGTTTGCTTGAAAAAAGACTGAGGAGATGAGAAGAAGAATGTTTTTTAAGATTTTGGAGTTTGAAGAGACGAACGTCTCATGCCTACGTACCCACAAAGTGCAATGCGAGATCAAAACCCCGTAGTTCGTGGTACAAATTGTGAAAAGGAAAATGAGTTGAATTGATTTTAAAATGTAAAGATAAGTCATCATTCTTTAGCGAATAATTCCGCTAGAAAGAATGAATCATATCTAAACATAAAAAGGTTAAAAGAAAACGTGCACGAGGGCACAAAAACAATTGAATGAGTTGTGAATGTTTTAAAGTTTTTGAGAAAGAAAGTTTCGATATGCTTATGTAGTTTAGCATTTATTTAAGGAAATGAAAATGAAAAGGTAAAAGCACATGACCGAAGTCAAGGTTTGATTGAGAAAATGTTTGAAGTTAGAAAACAAAGAAAGTTTTGAAAATAGGAAGGAGATTTGAAAATTGAAGAAGATGGGAAGAGATGAAGGGACTATCCTAAGACTTGAAAATAAAAGCTAAAGGAAGAACGATCAAACCACATGGCAAGCATTCTTGAAACAATCGGATTTCCATCTTCATAATCAAGTAAACTCAACCGGAGCCAAAGTCTTCAATCCATAACAATTCAAGCGAAGGAATGATCCTAGAATCTAAGTCCGAAACTCCAATGCTAAGGATAGTAACCATAGTCCGAAATTAAAGTCACCAATTTTTTAGATGTTTAATCCGTTATTAGTGTTTTTGTGTCCAAATGGACAAAAGGAAAAATAACAAGCAACAATATAAACAATAAGCAATATGATGAATGATATAGAAGCATAATAAGAGAGATAGGGAACGAGAGATTAAAATAAAAGGATAAGGTGCGAGAGATTTAATTAAAGGTTAGTATATTCACATTATTATAATATTTACAATATAAGTGGTATGATGAACTTAATCAAGCACAACCACGAAAAGGATAATAAAATCGAGGCAACCGGATCCAAGTGGATCGCATTCCGAATCGGGACAACTTTAGGTCTATGTTAAGCAATCGCCGAGTAATTTACGGAGTAATTACCCTACAAATGAGGCCGGCCACCACTAATTAAAGTGGAAAATATTCGTGTTAATACATGTTAGAGAAACGATATTATGGATCGTTCTCCGAAAACATGTCACACTAAAAGAAAAAGGATGGTCTAATCTTAATCGAGATTTTCGTTGAATTTATTGAAAAGCAACCTATCACGATCTCAAAGTATGAAGAATGATCCAAATGATCATTCATCCATAGATTTGAAATAATGAAGATTAAAACTCTTCGAAAAAACAACAATCGCGAATCGGAGATTGTCATCGACCAAAAAGAAAAAAATGAGAGATGAAAAAGAAAATGGATCTAAAATAAATCCAAAAGAAAAATTAAAATATTCTTTTAAAATCCTTTTTCTAAAATCTCTTTTCTCTAAATTGTTTTCTAAAAAAAGTTTCTAAATCTTTTTCTAAATCTTTTTCTAAAATGTGCCTTTATAACATTTTTCATATTAAAAATGAACTATACAATATCATTTTATAAAATATAAAAAAAAATCTAAAGAATAATAATAAAAAAAAAAAGAAACAAAAGAAGTCATTTGCGGATAGAGGATGTTGGATAGCAAATGTAATGGACTAAAGAAATGACTCAGAGGCCCACCAACAACCAGTTCTATTTTTTCTTAAAGAAATTTTAAAATAAATTAAAACAAACAGCCGGCCCTACCTTCTCCTCACTCTCGAAAAATCGTTTGATCCGTCACTCTCACACGCGATTCTTTCTTCTTCTTTACAACTTCAACTCAACCAACGATACCTCACTCTCCTTCTTCGATTTCTTTTTTCTTCTTATGCTTTCAATCAATTTTGTTTTGGTTGCTGTCACATGATCGAAATGAGAAATTATCGGTGTTGAAGTCTTCACCGAAACGAATTAAAGGTAGGAGAATCAGGTTTTTCGATTGAAGGTTGAGTTAAGGTTTTTTATGAAAATTGAAGAAAATGGAAGGAGTTGAAACGGATGAACCTAAATAATTTCGATTGAGGCTTGAGGTTTAATTTCAACAGGGTTTTGATGTGCTTTTCAAGCTTGGTATTCGAATGAGAGGTGAGTTGGTTTTTATAGAGGAATTGTGAATTTGATTGCTGCCGTTTAGAGTTGATGCTCATACATTTTGGTCCTTCACGGGATTTACGTGTTAACTTGCCTCTTCCTGCTTTAAGTTTTATGCTTACAGCTTGCGTTTTAACGTCCACTTGTTTGTGTGTTTGTAGCCTTGTTCGTGCGTTTTGGAGTGAAGTTGTGTTTGATGCGTTTTGAATTTCAAATTAATTGCGTTTTGATAAGCTGGCTTGGTTTGTGCCGCGGCTTGATGAAGCTGGTACGGAAGTTGGTTTGGAGTGTAGTTTATACGGCGTGAAGGATGTCAAAAAGAGGCTTAAGTTGTTGTTGTTGAAGGCTTGTTGTTGCACACGGGAGTTTGTGTGTACGGGACGGCTGGAAAGGCTTTGGATGCTTGCGGCTTTGTGTTGTTCATGTAGGTGAGGCTTTGTGGGCCTGCTGGTGATGTGAAATACGGCTCGTTTGCAGCTTGCGTGGGGAGTATCGTAATTTGTTTGTGTAGCTTGGATGTTGGCTGGCGTGTTGTGGGGAAGCTTGGGCGTGCAAGGCATTGGCTTATGTTGGATGCTGGTGAGGCTTTGGAAAATGATGGGCGCGTGATGGAATGCTGGGCGAAAGGCTGTGGGAATGCGTGACAGGCTGATAGCTTATTATGTCACGTGAGGAGGTTGTGTACGGGTGGGAAAAGTGTGAGGCTTATGGATAGCTGAAGGATCTTGGGATCCTCTTTTTTTAATGGGCCTTTTTTTTTAATCTCTAAAATGCAAAATGTAAAGAAAACATGGACTTTAATAATAATAATTTTTTTGCAGTATATATATTTTTTTTTTATGAATTTGGTTGTGAAGAAAAAAATAAGGAATGGGCTTAGTGATACACACAAAATGATGGGCCTAAATGTTGAAAAGAAAAAAAATGGATATTGATGAAAAGTGTAAAAAAACGATAATGGATATAGCAATTAAAAATCGGTTAAAAGGATAAAAATGTATGGATCGGATAATCGAAAAAAATGGAAAACAAAGTGAATAAATTGGACATTAAAAAACGGAAAATAATGGGAAATGGTTTTAAGTGATACCTAGAAATTGTTATATATAAAAAATGGATAACGGACGAAAATTGTATACTGTGATAAAAAAATGTCGAAAAGAATGGATAATTGGACGATTGAATAATCGAGAATAAAAAAAAATGGTCATTGAAAAGGGAAACGGTTTGATCTAAAAAAAATGGGTGATGGATATGAAAGTGATTTTTAAGCCTACAACAAATCCTGATTTTTCAACAAGCCACTGATAAAATGAACACAGTCATCACAAATCCACTGAGTAATTCATAGCATTGAGCCACAACCACTTGAATCCTCTAAAAATTGCCCAGATTATTTGAGGAAAATAAATCCACAAACAAACCACTGATGAATTGACGATCATTGAAGATTCGGACCAAACTTCGCACAAAACACTGTCTGATAACTGATGATCACAGCACATAACACAGTCTTGAACTTTTGAATACGCACAGTCTGAGAAACAGACCACTGGCACACACAACTTGCATTCGAAACAATCTTTTGATAGTTTGACCAAGATTAGGTCAAACGTCCATCTGAATCGAATTGTGACTGAACAAACGCATCTGAATTGAAATCACTACCCTGTCTTTTAAATCCTGCAACACAGAAGAAGAAGAAGCAACTGCAACATATTTTTTGTATTTTGGTTAGAGGTTAGTAAATATAAACTAATAACGATAATTAAACAAGGTGATCCTCTGCAAGGCATAGACCTGCACCTAAAAAAGGATAAACGACCCAGTGCGTGATCTTGTTTGTATGAGAAATGCGGATGAGATGCGATAAATCTTAGGTCAAAAATTAGGGTTTGACAGATGCCCCTATTTAAGTTTCTTCAATCCAGAGATAATGAAGATTGAAATCTTCGTTTCGACAAGATGGAAGATACTTAAATATCAAAAAACCCAATTTTTGATCCTAAGATGCCAAAAACTGGAATGAAATGAGATGAACGATATGAAATGATATTAAGATGACAAAGAAATGATATGAAGCATATGAAACTATTTATGAAAGCATATGGAAATATATGAAGGCACATGAGATGGTATGAGAAAAATATGAAATGCAGAGAGAATATGTGAAGTGCATATGAAATATTATGAGAAAATTTATGAGATGATATGAAATGTATCCGGAACCAAATGAAATGCAGAGAAAAAAATGTGAAATGCAGAGAAAATATGTGACAACATATGAAATATTATGAGGAAATTATGAGATGATATGAAATGTATATGGAACCAAATGAAATGCAGAGAAAAAAATGTGAAATGCAGAGAAAATATGTGACAGCATATGAAATATTATGAGGAAATTATGAGATGATATGAAATGTATATGGAACCAAATGAAATTCAGAGAAGTCTGTGAGGGACAAGACGACACATGAAAAAGAATAAACGCTGGGGATAAGGAGCATAAGACTCCGACGGGAAAAACAACATGCCAGAGACCATAACATGACTCAGCTGAGGTGAAAATGTCCAAGAATGGCAATTGGACAGAAAGGATCACAACATCCAGGAATGGCACTGAATGAAGTGAGAAAAGTCCCGAAACAGTACATCAATTCAATGATAACTACAACATGAAAATTCGAGAATGGCAATCGGAAGGGAAGTGATCACAACATCTGAGAATGGCAATCAGATAAAATGCAAAGCACAACATTCAGGAATAGAACTGAATGAAATGGAAAAAAGGTCCGGGA
Source organism: Lathyrus aphaca (assembly GCA_963966055.1). Classification (NCBI taxonomy): domain Eukaryota; kingdom Viridiplantae; phylum Streptophyta; class Magnoliopsida; order Fabales; family Fabaceae; genus Lathyrus; species Lathyrus aphaca. The sequence continues at coordinate 297,399,037 of OZ014524.1, forward strand.
CAGTACATCAAATCAATGATGACTTCACTATGGACATCCGAGAATGGCAATCGGATAAAAAGATAATCACAACATCTGAGAATGGCAGTCAGATAGAATGTGAATCACAACATTCAGGAACAGAACTGAATGAGATGGGAAAAGGTCCAGGACAGTACATCAAATCAATGATGGCTTCACTGTGGACATTCGAGAATGGCAATCGGATAAAAGGGTGTAACATATGAGAAGACACAATAAGTAGATGAAAAAAAGTTCTAAAGAGACAGACAAATGCCAAGTAAGTTGGACTTTAACCAAAATGTAAGAAGTTGAAAACAACAAGACTTCGAGAAATGCATATGAGGAATAAAACACTCGGTATGCAGACATTTACGAAAATGGGGACTAAACCACGCATAATGAGGACTAAAACACTCAAATATGCAAAGGTAAACAAAACTGGGGAATAACACACCCGAGAAAAATACATAATGAGGACTAAAACACTCAAATATGCAAACACAAACAAAACTGGGGACTAAAACACCCGAGAGAATGCATAATGAGGACTAAAACACTCAAATATGCAAACGTAAACAAGACTGGGAATAACACACCCAATGAGACAATACGAGAGAAAATGTCGACAACCAGTTTAGACTCTTAGAGGAGTGAAAAGATGAAAGACTGATTCCTCAACACAGAAATCACTACCATTCCGCTCGGAAACTAGAAATGCTACCGCTGAACAAATCTCTGTCACACCAGTAACCTATATCCAGCTGAAAATCTCTTGAGAGAAGTCATGCACAACTGCTTGGGGATTCTTGAAGAAAGTTGCCCCAAGTTCAATGCTGATGAAGGTAAACTGATAATGGATTCAGTTCTGACTAATGTTGGAAAGAATAATCAAATCTTTGAAATAACTGTTGAGAAGAATAAACTGATCATGGCTTCAGTTCTTTGAAATGAAAGTTGAGAAGATAAATCCAGTATAAATCTTGCAGAGAATCTTCTGACCAACCCAATCTGATAACAACTGGCGCTGAGCAACAACTCTTGAACCGTAGGAACTGAGAAGAACTTGCCCCTGATAAGATCACTGACCAAGTTTTCTTAACTGTTTGAAAATTTCTTGATGAGGAAAGTTTATTTGCAAATAAAAATGTTTGTACAAACCTGGTAATTTTAATGCAAAGTTCAATGCAAAGTTTGAAATCAAGAATCATTTTTGAATGAAATTTATTGATGTAAAGTAAATGAAAACTTGTCACAACACGGCGGTTGAGACAAAAATTAAAGATAAAGCAACGGTAGGAAACAAATGATTGGTAAAGAACTTGGGAGTCAGTTTACGCAACCTTGTTGTAGTATGCTTTTCAAAAGAAACCTGGACTCAATTAGGACTTTTGAAGGTTGTAACGTGGCCTGGTTCACGGTTTATGAATCAAAGGATATAGGCTCAAAGTTTATTTGTACCCAACCCAACTTCGTGATGAACTCCAGTCCTACATTCAATTAATTCAGTTTATGCATTCAAGTTCCAAACAATTTGGGATTACACAGATGAAGATGGTTCATAAGCCAGAGGATTTTGAGGTAACAGTCATATCTTCCTTTTTGTTATTTCTGATGAGGACTTTGGTCCACTCATATTACTTTTGCTGAGAATCTTGATGATCTCTTGATAAATATTTCTTTTATTATCCCTAACTTTTGCCTGAACTGCGTCATTTCAACATTACAGCCAGCGGGATGCCCCAGTTTTTGCCTAAATCTCCTTCATAGGTTTTGACTTAGCAGGCTTTGATTTTTTTTCAATAATTTTTTTTTAATATCATTTTTTTTTAAAGATAATGACTAGATGGCTTAATGATTTCGATGAACCATCATTGGCTTTTGAATTGAGAAACATCTTCAACACTTCTTGATGTGTATGAAGGAAAGCTTGAGATTGCAACCTTTATTGAAAGGTGTCTTGAATGATTCTCTTATACTTGAATGCACATTCGAATTAATTGAAAACTACCCATCCCCAGGTTAAAATTGAGGGGTTTTTTCGAATAGAAAGAAACTCCAACTTCAAGGCTAAAAGGGGTTGACAAGGGATTAACTTCCTTATTTCTCCAGTGTTTAGGATTTGAAACAATGTCTGTATATCATCAACCAAGTCTCAATTGAAAGCATACCAACAACAGTTATGGGTATCTCGTTTTCATCATCCTCCCTCCAATCATTGTAAAACTTTGAGAAAAAATAAATGAACTTGAAATGTAAAGCATAAAGATGCAAATAGCAAATGAAATTGAATCAAAACAAAGCAATGCTCATTTCATTAAAACCAACATGAAAGTACAAACAAGCTTAAAAGCAAACAACTTAACATGATTGAAGAAAATTGCAAACATAAAGAAACAATGGTCTAGTGATCCATCAACAACAAGGATGAGCTATCCCGTCTGATATTCTGGCGTTGAAGAAAATTTAACAGTTGAAGTCTTCTAGAAGACTCACTTCCCAAGCTTCGGCAAAGGATTGTTGATAACATTGGGATTGAGGTCATTAAAGTAAAGGATGTTGTTCCTGATAAGTTCTTGCACTTTAGCCTTCAGTGCAAAGCAGTGTTCTAAGTCATGACCAGTTCCACCTTGATGAAACTCACAGCGGAGATCCGATCTATAACCAACTGGAAGAGGATTTGGAACAGGAGGCGGAGGCCTAGTAATAATTAAACCTTTCTCAATCAAGGAAGGAAACAATTCAGTGTAAGACATCGGAATAGGATCAAAGTTTGGCCTATTGCGATACTGATTTTGTCCAGCAGCAGGAGGAGGAGTCTGAGCTTGAGCTCGAATCTGAACTTGAGCTTGAGCTGGTCGAGCTTGAGCTGGTCGAGCTTGACCTTGAGCTTGAGTTTGAGCAGGTTGAGTTTTAACAACAGGAGCAATTGCAGCTACGTATGGTTGAACATATCGTTGTTGCGGGCGATAAGGTTTCCTCTCAGTTGAAACAGCATAAGCATCACCATCTCTTCTCTTGTGAGGATTCCCAAAAGACTTTCTTGCAGCATTAGGAGCTTCAGAATTGGTAATCTTACCCTTCTTGATACCTTCCTCTAGTCTTTCTCCAATAGTGACTAGATCAGAAAAACCAGATGAAACACTTCCTACCATTTTCTCCCAAAAGAATGGTTGAAGAGTGTCCATGAACAAACCAGTTAATTCCTTTTCTGGCAAAGGTGGTTCCACTTGAGCAGCTAGCTCTCTCCAACGCTGAGCATACTCTTTGAATGATTCTTTCTCTTTCTATGACATGTTTTGAAGTTGACAACGGTCAGACGCCATGTCCAGATTGTACTTATACTGCCTTACAAAAGCATCAGATAAATCTTTCCAGCTTCGAATGTGATTCTTCTCAAGTCCAACATACCACTTCATGGAAGCACCACTCAAACTATCTTGAAAAAAGTGGATAAGCAGCTTGTCATCCTTAGCATGCGCATCCATTTTGCGACAATACATCACCAGATGAATCTTTGGACAAGTATGACCATTGTATTTCTCAAATACAGGAACTTTGAATTTGTCAGGCAAAACCAGGTCAGAAACCAAACACATGTCTATTGCAGCAGAACCAAAGACATCTTTTCCTTCAAGACCTCTTACCCTCTTCTCAAGAGTCAAACACTGCTCTCTAACTTCATCCATATATCCAGGTTCACCCTGACTTTCAGCTTATGGACCAGCAGCTTGGTACAAGAAAGGAGAATTCTGATAAGTAGTCTGAGAAGTAGCGTGCACAACAGGTTGAGGTTCGACAAAAGTCGGAGCTGAGAAAACTAGCACAACAATTGGACCACCTATCTGAGCAGTAGCAGAAACTGGCACATAATCCGGAGGTAACCCATATTTTGGCCAAGTAGAAACCGGTTGCTGAACAACAGGAGGATCAACAACAGCAGTAAAAACTTCAGTGATAACAGTCCTTTGAGGTGGTTCACCTCTAGAAATCAAAACTTGAATCATTTCAGTGAGCCTGGTCATATCGGTCTTCAACTCATCAATCTCCATTCGGAATTCCATGTTATGCTGTTCTTGGTGTTCCATTCTCAATCTGATAGCTCTCCGTCTGTTAGCAGCTCTAGTGCCGTATCTGTGGTGAGGAGTCAGCTTGACGGATCAACAGACAACTGGGGAAAGAAACAACTGGGATGAGTTCCCACACAACTCGGATGAATGCAAGAATATGCGAGGATGCAATGATATGCAATGTTCACTTCCATTTTCAGAAAAACAACTCGATTATTGCAAACATGGTCAACATCGAGAATACTGTCATGAAAAATCTTGACAAAATGGAATTTTTACTTCTTTCTAACATTTGCAATAATCGGAATTATTTTCCTCGAAGAATGGTTGTGAAGATGATCATGATGAATATGTAGATGCAACAAACACAAACAAGATCACGCAAAGCACTCAGGTTCAAAGGTTCGAATCACGAGCATGGAGTCAAGGTAACAGAACACCAACCCACACAGGCATGTACTAAGGTTTGTCTTCATTGTACCTGCAAAAAACCAGAAGGGTGCTAACAGAGGTTCTCGAAGTTAACAGCCATCTTTAGAATATCATCGGTACGTTGGATTACTCCCCAACCGATAGCATTCTTAAAATAGACCTCGTCCGAGTGTAGTATCGCGTGACAACCACCTTAAGTTTACACTCAGATAGTTTCCACACTACGTTCCTAAATTGGCTTAGATTGGTTAAGGGTTCTACGGTCCTCAGTATGATCAGCTCAAGGTCGGAAGATAATGCCACGTACGATTACTCGTCATGACATTGATAGTCCAAGAGAGCCTAACCGAGTGGAGATTATCAAATTGATATTGCTTTGGACTACTCCATCGCATATCGCTTCGAATATTGCCGTCCTATCATAAGTTCCACTCAGATCCGGGTTAGGATCTATCTCACAGAGGATCACCAAACCGAAACAGGACAACCAAGTAACAAGCAAATCAAACTAAAGCAGTAAACAAATACAAGTAGGCCGAATCCACTTAGAGATTGAGTCCCCAGCAGAGTCGCCACTTTTCTGTAGCGGTAAAATCATGAGTGTATGCTATTGATTAACTTAACTCAATGTACACAGAGTCGCCACCGTGCTTTTATTTATTTCCAAAAGGAAAAAGGCAAAAAGAACGAAGAAAGCCTTAAAGAATCTTAAAATCTAAAAAGCTAAAAGAATCAGACAGAGAATGGGTACGGGGATTGGTTACAAATCGGGAAGGTTTTACGCACCCGACTTGTCTGTGGTACTCCACGGGAACCCTTTGAAATGTTTACTGCATTTTTTGGTTTGAAATGGTTTGCTTGAAAAAAGACTGAGGAGATGAGAAGAAGAATGTTTTTTAAGATTTTGGTGTTTGAAGAGACGAACGTCTCATGCCCACGTACCCACAAAGTGCAATGCGAGATCAAAACCCTGTAGTTCGTGGTACAAATTGGGAAAAGGCAAATGAGTTGAATTGATTTTAAAATGTAAAGATAAGTCGTCATTCTTTAGCGAATAATTCCGCTAGAAAGAATGAATCATATCTAAACATAAAAAGGTTAAAAGAAAACGTGCACGAGGGCACAAAAACAATTGAATGAGTTGTGAATGTTTTAAAGTTTTTGAGAAAGAAAGTTTCGATATGCTTATGTAGTTTAGCATTTATTTAAGGAAATGAAAATGAAAAGGTAAAAGCACATGACCGAAATCAAGGTTTGATTGAGAAAATGTTTGAAGTTAGAAAACAAAGAAAGTTTTGAAAATAGGAAGGAGATTTGAAAATTGAAGAAGATGGGAAGAGATGAAGGGACTATCCTAAGACTTGAAAATAAAAGCTAAAGGAAGAAAGATCAAACCACATGGCAAGCATTCTTGAAACAATCGGATTTCCATCTTCATAATCAAGTAAACTCATCCGGAGCCAAAGTCTTCAATCCATAACAATTCAAGCGAAGGAATGATCCTAGAATCTAAGTCCGAAACTCCAATGCTAAGGATAGTAACCATAGTCCGAAATTAAAGTCACCAATTTTTTAGATGTTTAATTTGTTATTAGTGTTTTTGTGTCCAAATGGACAAAAGGAAAAATAACAAGCAACAATATAAACAATAAGCAATATGATGAATGATATAGAAGCATAATAAGAGAGATAGGGAACGAGAGATTAAAATAAAAGGATAAGGTGCGAGAGATTTAATTAAATGTTAGTATATTCACATTATTATAATATTTACAATATAAGTGGTATGATGAACTTAATCAAGCACAACCACGAAAAGGATAATAAAATCGAGGCAACCGGATCCAAGTGGATCGCATTCCGAATCTGGACAACTTTAGGTCTATGTTAAGCAATCGCCGAGTAATTTACGGAGTAATTACCCTACAAATGAGGCCGGCCACCACTAATTAAAGTGGAAAATATTCGTGTCAATACATGTTAGAGAAACGATATTATGGATCGCTCTCCGAAAACATGCCACACTAAAAGAAAAAGGATGGTCTAATCTTAATCGAGTTTTCGTTGAATTTATCGAAAAGCAACCTATCACGATCTCAAAGTATGAAGAATGATCCAAATGATCATTCATCCATAGATTTGAAATAATGAAGATTAAAACTCTTCGAAAAAACAACAATCGCGAATCGGAGATTGTCATCGACCAAAAAGAAAAAAATGAGAGATGAAAAAGAAAATGGATCTAAAATAAATCCAAAAGAAAAATTAAAATATTCTTTTAAAATCCTTTTTCTAAAATCTCTTTTCTCTAAATTGTTTTCTAAAAAAAGTTTCTAAATCTTTTTCTAAATCTTTTTCTAAAATGTGCCTTTATAACATTTTTCATATTAAAAATGAACTATACAATATCATTTTATAAAATATAAAAAAAATCTAAAGAATAATAATAAAAAAAAAGAAACAAAAGAAGTCATTTGCAGATAGAGGATGTTGGATAGCAAATGTAATGGACTAAAGAAATGACTCAGAGGCCCACCAACAACCAGTTCTATTTTTTCTTAAAGAAATTTTAAAATAAATTAAAACAAACAGCCGGCCCTACCTTCTCCTCACTCTCGAAAAATCGTTTGATCCGTCACTCTCACACGCGATTCTTTCTTCTTCTTTACAACTTCAACTCAACCAACGATACCTCACTCTCCTTCTTCGATTTCTTTTTTCTTCTTATGCTTTCAATCAATTTTGTTTTGGTTGCTGTCACATGATCGAAATGAGAAATTATCGGTGTTGAAGTCTTCACCGAAACGAATTAAAGGTAGGAGAATCAGGTTTTTCGATTGAAGGTTGAGTTAAGGTTTTTTATGAAAATTGAAGAAAATGGAAGGAGTTGAAACGGATGAACCTAAATAATTTCGATTGAGGCTTGAGGTTTAATTTCAACAGGGTTTTGATGTGCTTTTCAAGCTTGGTATTCGAATGAGAGGTGAGTTGGTTTTTATAGAGGAATTGTGAATTTGATTGCTGCCGTTTAGAGTTGATGCTCATACATTTTGGTCCTTCACGGGATTTACGTGTTAACTTGCCTCTTCCTGCTTTAAGTTTTATGCTTACAGCTTGCGTTTTAACGTCCACTTGTTTGTGTGTTCGTAGCCTTGTTCGTGCGTTTTGGAGTGAAGCTGTGTTTGATGCGTTTTGAATTTCAAATTAATTGCGTTTTGATAAGTTGGCTAGGTTTGTGCCGCGGCTTGATGAAGCTGGTACGGAAGTTGGTTTGGAGTGTAGTTTATACGGCGTGAAGGATGTCAAAAAGAGGCTTAAGTTGTTGTTGTTGAAGGCTTGTTGTTGCACACGGGAGTTTGTGTGTACGGGACGGCTGGAAAGGCTTTGGATGCTTGCGGCTTTGTGTTGTTCATGTAGGTGAGGCTTTGTGGGCCTGCTGGTGATGTGAAATACGGCTCGTTTGCAGCTTGCGTGGGGAGTATCGTAATTTGTTTGTGCAGCTTGGATGTTGGCTGGCGTGTTGTGGGGAAGCTTGGGCGTGCAAGGCATTGGCTTATGTTGGATGCTGGTGAGGCTTTGGAAAATGATGGGCGCGTGATGGAATGCTGGGCGAAAGGCTGTGGGAATGCGTGACAGGCTGATAGCTTATTATGTCACGTGAGGAGGTTGTGTACGGGTGGGAAAAGTGTGAGGCTTATGGATAGCTGAAGGATCTTGGGATCCTCTTTTTTTAATGGGCCTTTTTTTTTAATCTCTAAAATGCAAAATGTAAAGAAAACATGGACTTTAATAATAATAATTTTTTTGCAGTATATATTTTTTTTTTTTATGAATTTGGTTGTGAAAAAAAAATAAGGAATGGGCTTAGTGATACACACAAAATGATGGGCCTAAATGTTGAAAAGAAAAAAAAATGGATATTGATGAAAAGTGTAAAAAAACGATAATGGATATAGCAATTAAAAATCGGTTAAAAGGATAAAAATGTATGGATCGGATAATCGAAAAAAATGGAAAACAAAGTGAATAAATTGGACATTAAAAAACGGAAAATAATGGGAAATGGTTTTAAGTGATACCTAGAAATTGTTATATATAAAAAATGGATAACGGACGAAAATTGTATACTGTGATAAAAAAATGTCGAAAAGAATGGATAATTGGACGATTGAATAATCGAGAATAAAAAAAATGGTCATTGAAAAGGGAAACGGTTTGATCTAAAAAAAATGGGTGATGGATATGAAAGTGATTTTTAAGCCTACAACAAATCCTGATTTTTCAACAAGCCACTGATAAAATGAACACAGTCATCACAAATCCACTGAGTAATTCATAGCATTGAGCCACAACCACTTGAATCCTCTAAAAATTGCCCAGATTATTTGAGGAAAATAAATCCACAAACAAACCACTGATGAATTGACGATCATTGAAGATTCGGACCAAACTTCGCACAAAACACTGTCTGATAACTGATGATCACAACACATAACACAGTCTTGAACTTTTGAATACGCACAGTCTGAGAAACAGACCACTGGCACACACAACTTGCAGTCGAAACAATCTTTTGATAGTTTGACCAAGATTAGGTCAAACGTCCATCTGAATCGAATTGTGACTGAACAAACGCATCTGAATTGAAATCACTACCCTGTCTTTTAAATCCTGCAACACAGAAGAAGAAGAAGCAACTGCAACATATTTTTTGTATTTTGGTTAGAGGTTAGTAAATATAAACAAATAACGATAATTAAACAAGGTGATCCTCTGCAAGGCATAGACCTGCACCTGAAAAAGGATAAACGACCCAGTGCGTGATCTTGTTTGTATGAGAAATGCGGATGAGATGCGATAAATCTTAGGTCAAAAATTAGGGTCTGACTGGAGGGATCATTGAATTAGGAGGATTGTCAGCCTGGACTTGCAAAGTTTGATTTTCGATGTTGGTAGTCGAAGCAGATACTTTGGCCTGCAAAAAAATGAAAAGCCAAATGGATTAGTAGAACCAGACAAGGGACAAAAATTGGAGTCAAAAGGTGAGTTACCTCAGGAACGGCTTTGGGTTTAAAAACCTCCATCAAGTCTTTAGGGACAGCTGGAGAATACGTTGAAACAGCCTTGGTTGTTTTTTTAGCAACAACCTTTTTCTTTTTCTTTGATGGTGTCGGGTGGAAACATCCATATTAGGTGGAAAGACTTGGGAGTGAGTACTCCCATCCGACGTGTTCCCTTCAGAGGGTGGTAAACCTTCAACAATCAAAACAAGAAAGTCACTAAGAAATAAATATCATGGTTTGACCTAAGAAGAATCGACTAAGGAAACCCATACCTTTGGTTCAGTGGTGATGGTTTCAGTGAGCTTAGATATTTTTACTACCAGAGCAGCAATAGCTGCAGTCGAGCCTCGTTTCTGACTCTGGAAATGACCACATTAGAATCTTATGACAAGAAAGAAGTCAAGAAAGAGAAGTCGAAGGTACATTTATTTTGTCAACATCAACAACTTGAGTATCATCCGTAGTAGTCGAGGCAGATGTCCCTTCCCTAGAGCAGCGAAGGCGTCGACCATATTCTTTAAGAATAGGTCTCTTTGGAAGTTTTGGGTTTGGTAGTTCGACCCCCGAATGTTGAACTCCTGAGTTGTACGGAATGAAGGCTCAAAGAAAAAAACTGGAAGTTCCAAAACTTGAGCCCTAACAAATCTGGTGCATGCTCTATGACTCGTGGCATTAAGCTACAGACTCGACCAAACTATGCATGGGATGCGCTTCACAAGAGATTTGGGCAACATCTGGCTTAAGCCAAATTGTTGGGCTACCAAGTTTGGTTGATAATTCATGAAGCCATAAACTTCTGGCTCGATTTGGTAAGAAAGCATGTTGGAGGTTAGGAAGGCCCTCCATATGGAGTTCGACATCGCTGCTACAGTCGGCGAAGTACCAGGAAAAGGACTCGTGAACCAAGAAGTCCCAAACTTACGTTCAACAAAAGGGGCCATCCTTTCAACAAATGAAGTAGTCTGGAAGAACATATGGATATATTTCATGAAGAGGTTTTTAGAGGGAGTCCCATAGATCGTCATCAAATTCGGTCGAACCCCCTCAATGGGGCCACTCCCGTTTAGACGATTCATTCGACCAGAGGGGGATACCCCAATTTGTGTTCAAAAATGGCGTTCGACCAATGTTGGAGCAGTCATACAGGCCCCGAAATTTTTAGGGATTTTGTGGTTTCATACAAATGCCTTAACCTAAGGGTTGATAACCTCACAGTGTAGTAGAGAAAGGCTAGCAACAGCTTTGCCAAAGAAATCTTTTGACCCTTGTGAATTTGGATTGCCAGAATGATATAGTTCTTGGCTACCTGCAGGGAGCCTGAACATAAAAGGTAGTACGACATCCAGAGTGTTAGAAAAGCAATATGCTCTTTGCCAGACACTTCGACATACTCCAGATCATGATACTCTTCAATGTAACCTTGGAGACCAGCTCGACCAAAGTTGAAAGTATGGGTCGTTGGCAAAGACGAGTCATAGGTATCACCCAATGGTGAAATACTAATGATGGTAGCCCCGTCGAAGAGGGTCAGCGTCACCATACCACATGGGAGATGAAAGGCATTAGTCGAACCTTCCTAAAAGTACATCGGGGCCAAAATCATACTAAGGTTAACCCTGTGACCTGTTCTTGAAAGTTGAATGGCTTTGAAAATGCCAGCCTCCTTCCATTGGTTACCTCATTTTTCCTGGACACGGTCGAGCCAAGCAATGTAGTTAATGTTTCCAGGGGTAGGCATGGATCGGAAGATCCTGGTTTTAGGTGCCATGAATCTGACGTCAAAGGTGGCTCGTTTTTATAACACAAGCGGGCTAGTGCGAGCAAAACTAGGGAAGAACGTTTGAACTTCTTGAAGATGATTTACAGAATCAGGTTATGGACCATGGAAAGCATAAAGTTTGTCACCAATGGTGAAGGGGATCAGCATTTGACGCCTCCAAGCAGATAATGCCTCAGCATCACCAGAGGGGGTTGAGGAAGAGGGTTCTAAGCTTCTTCCTCATAAAGAATGAAAGCTAAAGGGTTTTCACCAGTAGCAAAAGTGACAGAGTTAGTTTGTTTGGTTATGGGAGCCATTGATGTGCTAGCAAAGTTTGTTTGTAAGAACGAGAGATAGTGAAGAAGGAAGTTTGTGAGCCCAAAGAAAGATTTGACATGCTTGGTGAGTGCGTACCTGGATACCGGGTTATGTGGATATGGTACCTGGCCTCATAGGAGACGGGTTGAGTAAGATAACCGGTCCGGATATGATACAATATAAGACTGATTCGGATTGTAATGGTAGTTGTTTTTATGATTTTGTTTACACCCTGTGTCATGTCCGACTGTAGTTTGAAAAATTAAATATTTTTAAAGAGAGAAATATTTAAATACTTGTTTTATATTATAAACAAATTTTATTTTTTGATTCATTAAGAATAAATACATTAATTATTTAATGAATTACAAAATAAATTTTGTTTATAATATTTAGTCTTATAATATAAATTTTTATAGTATTTAGTCTTATAAATAGAAATAGTGATGTGTTCCTGTTTTGGCATTCTAAAAAAGCCTTTAAGAAAACATTGTGCAGCATTTGCTTCATTTATTTTTCTTTAACAGACAGCACACAGTTAAACACCATCCCTCGTGGCAAACTAAATTACCCTTTATACCCCCTAAATTTATATGCATTAGGCCAAGATCATATCAGATTTTTTTTTAAATAAAAATGGTCTTGGCTAAATAGGTTAGATTGTAGGCTATAGAAAAAGTCTTATAAATTTATTCGGTCGGCCTATTTATTAAATAGGATGATTTTTTTATATTGTATTTTATTCTTTATATTAAAATATAAGAGTAAAATTATTTTTAAGAACTTATAAAAATAAGTTGAAAGAAATCATAAGAATAATGTTATAAGTTGTTTTTATAAGTTTTCTTTAAAAAAATCATCTTACAAAATTTATACTATTAGGTAAGCTCAGATAAGTCAATGGAAACAAATATTTAATCTCATTATATTTTTTATTTTTTAGTCTATTTAAACATTCGTTGAATTTCTTATTTACATATATTTAAAATATATAGACTTTTTAAGTAGGCTAATAGATCAATCAGATCTTCGAAAATATCTGACTTAGGCTTGGCAAAGCCTAGTTCGGCCAGCCTATTCCCACCCTTAATTCCCACCTCTATATAAACAACTAAACACACAATATTTCTGCACAAAACACAAAAACTCCAATATTTCCATTTTCATTCCCATTTTACCCTTCTCAATTTTCTGATTCAATTTTTGAATGGCGGCAATGCTCAGTTTCACCTGCCTCTCCGCCCGGCCACTCCAATTCTCCGATGACTGCTCTAATATCTCAAATCGGCGCATGGTTTCCGTCCGAGCCGCAGCGGCAGTATTCGATACACGGAGGCCGGCGAGTACTCTCTACGAAGTTCTCCGACTGAAGCCGGGAGCATCACATTCGGAGATCAAATCGGCCTACCGAAGTCTGGCGAAGGTTTACCATCCCGACGCGGCGGCGCAACGATTACCGGAGTATGACGACAGAGATTTCATCGAGATCCACAAAGCTTACGAGACGCTTTCTGATCCGTCAGCGAGAGCAGTTTACGACATGTCCTTGAAGGCGGTAGAATGCGAGAGGAATAGGCAGTTTTCGGCTTCGGTGAAACCACAGAAACGGTATTCGAGATATGTAAGATGGGAAACGGACCAATGCTGGTAGAAAGCGTTCATCTTGTTTTGGATTTTAACAAAGAAACTTCACAGAAAAGAAGAAGAAAAAAAAACAATTGAAAAATAGGAAATTAGAAAGAGAGTGATGAGATTTGAAATGTTTTTTCTATTGGTGAGTGAGAATGTAAATGTTTTTTCCCTCAAATTTTCTTTAGTGGGTGGTAATTTTTAAAAAACAAGTAAAAGAAATAATTTGTTCTAAAATATTATGAGATTCAATTTTGATTTCTAATGATTAATAATTAAACTTTTATTTTATTTTACCATATTGTTCTTTTTAAGTAATACTTTGGATATATTATTTTCTCTTGTTTTTTATTAGTAAGAGTAAAATTATTATTCCTTTTATATTTATATCATATTGTGTTTAAAAATAAGGATGATAACTGGACTAAAAATTTAAAAAGGGATGACAACTGAACCTGTAAGCAAATATAAAGAAATAAAATTTTGTAAAAGGGATATAGACAAGTACACAATAGTTTTCCATATGGTATAAAAGCTATGCCAAGCAATACAGAGTTCCACGAATCACATTACAAATTATTCTGCAGAACCAAATGATAACATGTTAGTGCAGGAAATAGAAATACCAACACCAAAACCACCCACCCACTTAACACCGATCCCAATAGTGTCACCCATATTAATTATTTTTCTTATTTAATAATATATCTATGAATTTTAAAAAATATATCATTATTAAGCTAATAATATAATTTTTTTTATTAATTCGTCAATAAATCTTTTGAATTTTCGGGACGGATGATATAAGAAAATAAAATTGTACTTAAAATTTTAAACACAACTAATGTGTGTGCGCCTTTAAGGTAAACGAGGTAAGGGAATTTAAATACCTCAGATGAACAGATAAAAAAGGCAATAAAAGTTAGATGACTCATAAAAACTGTAAATATAGTGGCAAACCGTTGATCTCTTTCGCTCTTACTCAACAATTGTCATGTAAAACTCATGAAACGAACAACGATAACAAATTCAAATCACCAAAGTACATGCAAACAATGCTTAATTGTCACGTAAACCTTGATACCATGTAATCCTTTTTTTTAAATGACCGAGTAATATTTAAGAAAACAGACATGCAGACAATGATTTTTCTCCTTTCAGTAGGGTCCTCTTCTCTTCCCCCGTGTACTTCCCAAAGTATATCTTAAATCATCCCTGCTACCCCACTAACATCAACCCATGTTTGAGAAATGTGATTGAAAATTACTAACTTCTAACGCTAACGCCAAACAGGTTTTTTATATCCAAATTAATAATTCAACTCACTTTTACATAATTATACCCAAAATTAATTTTTTACAATCAATTCCCTTTAACTATAATTAATTTGTCCAGATAGAACTAAAATCATTCCTTACTATCTATATCTTAATAATAAACACTTCTAAACAAAATTGGCATTTTTTTTAACCACCATTATCCACTAGATCGACTGACATCGCATTCTTTTTAACCACCATTATCCTATCAACTAGACCGACTGACATCAAGTGATTTTAAGCCTCTCACGATCACAGTTACAGAGGATCAAACGTAGTCCTCCAAAAAAGGTGACCTTAATTCCCATCATAACTCAATTATAATATTTGGAAATAGAGGTAGTAATAAATAGACAACCATGTAATACACAGTTAAATACAGAACTCTGAAAGTAATGGAACATGTTTATAAACCACACTACCAGATAATAGAAAACTAGCTTATTTGCTTGTATATGAACACTTGTAGTTGCAAACTTTGTTAGACAAAAATATAAAATCCATCTCTACATCATAATCCTGTTCGAGTTGACACATGTCAAAATTAAAAATGAAACAGTATCTAAATTAAAACAGAAAAGAACTATGTCCAGGTGAATAATTGACATGATTGACAAATGAAACTTTACTGATTTTGACCCTTTCGATGAAACTCACAGCTTTGTACAAAATTCCAATCGTGCTAGAAGAGATCAAAGACAAATTTGCTCAGTTCTATAAATAAATCATTTACATGTCGTAAGCATGGAGTTGATGACATGCAATAAAAGGCGGGTACTAGAAAGATCAGCACCGCTGATTGTAGGCAAGCTACGTTGATGATTCAATATTTGATAGACTTGTTCGAATATGGGCCGGACATGCATTGTTATCATGGGATCTGAGGGATTAATGGCAGTAGCCACATCTGTCATCCATGCGATCTTTCGGGACATGTCGTTGTTAATATCACACGCCAACTGCTGCAAAAGAGAAAGCACTACACCTTGGCTTAAGGGAAGAGGAACCATTGACAAAAGTCTATGTAAATCAACCTGCACATCAAAAATGAAGTGATTCTCTCAATGGTCAATTGCACATATACACAACAGCGTGAGACTCAATCTAATGCTTGGCTGAAACAAGGGCCAATAAAATGCAGTAAATTAAGTCAATGCTCTCAGAATTAAGTTTATTTAAACCACCCTCGGAATTAAGTTTATTTAAACCACTCCCTCGCAAAGATATTCCCAATAATGCACCAAACAAACAAACCACTCATCTTAATATGATGTAGATTCTATTGGTATATTTGCAGTAAGGTGAAAGGAGAGCTTTCCTCAGCAACAACAATTCCAAAACAAAGGAAAATGTGATAGGGAGAACTGGATGATAATGACAGATTGTAATTATGTCAACAATTCATATACATGCCACAAATCAGAAACCTAACTCAAGTTGAACCAAATTGCAAACGACTGACTTTTGGGCTATGTTTGGATATTTTAAAATGAATGGAGCAGAATGGAAAATAGTGGAGTGGAATGAAGTGGATTAATGGTTCCATTCCATTGTTTGGATATTTTAAGACAGAAAAAAGTCATTTTCTCGTTCCGCTGAAATGAGAAGGTAAGAAAATGGTGGAAAGTGATTGAATAGAATGTAATAGAAACCACTCCATTCCTCCGAAATCAGAAGGTAAGAAAATGGTGGAAAGTGATGAAATAGAATGGAAACCATTCCATTCCATTCCATTCGATTTTAACTAATCCAAACAATGGAGCTTTATTCTATTCCATCACATTCCTCAATCCAAGCAAAGCTTTGGGTTTTTACACAACTTCCTTTTTCTGAATGTAGTGTTTGGTTGGGTTTATTTCATTGTTTGACTCATTCTTTTGAAAGGGGGGACCAAAATCACTCTTCAATTTTTGGTCCAAATGTGATTATGAAGTTTTAGATGATTGACTAAAATATCCTTACATTAAATGACCAATGATATCTTACAAAGGTTTAAAAAGTAATGTAATACTTTCTCCAGATTAAAATCCCTCCTCTCAACTAAATAAAATATCTCATTGAATGCTTACCCTCTACTCCATTAAAATTTCTACACACACCCTAATCCGATCAAGGGAAATGATTAGAGAAACGCATTCTAACAGGAGAGAACTGTCTGTTATATTTAAAATAAGGAAACATTTCTGGCATACCTGAGAGCATAACCATGATACAATAGATACATCACTTCTATGCAATGCTGCAATAAATGCCTCCTCGTATTTCCGTTCAGAAATCAATCTTGATAGCTCCTTTGTGGGGTCTAGAGGTGCCTCAACCTGATTTGTATAACAAAGATTCAACTGTCATTACTACCATATAAATCAATAGTATGGCCACCTGTTGATCCCTTTCGACAAAAAAGACCAGCAATAGTTAGCCAAGTTCCAACCTTTTCATGAAGTAATGGACCATTGTTCAGCTGGATGGGAAGAGTACTCAATGTGCCTGAGCTTGTTCTTGAGGTTGCAAGTGACATTAGCTTTCTCTGACCCTCGAGCACTTCTCTACTCAAGGTTTGAGTAACTGATGAAGCTGAATTAATGGAATCCTGCCAAAAACATCAAGAGAAATACCAACATTGAGATACAAAGACATTGGCAAGCCATATAAGGGACCATGTCCAAAACTCAACCAATCACTCCTATTCAGCTCATGAGAAATATATCACCTTGAGTATAACCTAAGAAACTAATAGTTCTTAGAAAAAGATTCTAAGACACAACCATACATCAAGCAGAACATGTAAGTCAGAAAACCAGCCGACATATGCAGACCATGGCGGAAAGCCAAAAATCCAACATACCAGCATTGGCGGACCATGGCGGAAAGCCAAAAATCCGACATAGCAGCCGACATATGGCACCGCCATCCTCTATGTAGTCAAAAGCCGCTATAGTATAGCATTGTGGTGGTAGGGTTTGCCGCGACGCTTTTGGTCTGCTAGCCTCTGTACAACTATCATGTCCGCTATTAGGGTTTCGAGGATAAATTCCTCAAATTCTTTTAAGAGAATAAGTTTCAATCCGAACTCTTTTAAGAGTAATGTTGTGTTCTTCATTTTGTTATGTTCCTGATCAAACAATCATTTTGTTCTTCCTATCATTAGTATAGTTTTGATATGTTCTTCTCTTTTGGGTGGGTGGGGTAGCTCAGTTGGCATTTGCTTGCTGGGTGGAGCAAGTTATTGGTCCAGGGTTCGATCCTTGGCAACAGCATCTTCTTTGTAAACAAGTTAAAAAATGTTCTTCTCATCTTAAGTTGTATTGCTCTATATGCTAGGTTCTTTATCTTTTTCTTATCACTAGGTTCTTTAACTATTAAGTTTGAAAGTCTCTTTAACTTCGTATATTTTTCTATTTTTTAATATTTATCTTTACTTTGTCAACTGCTTTTTCGTCTTTGCAATAGCAGCTATCCCCTATACCACTATAGCATTTTAGGAGGTTGGTGCCCTGCAAATGCTATCTAAGGTTAATAACATAGGCCCCTTCACAATTTGGCCATATCAATTTTCCGAAAATCCACCACCGATATCTGCCATGGCCAATATGTGACAACACTGATGCTGGAGGTGTGAAGCCGTAGTACGCTCGAGAAACGGCGGGCATAAATTGATGCAAATCTTATAATTGCAGAATATCTTCTTTTCAACTGCAACATAAGATAGACTACCAAATTGCAATAAATATGCAATTATATTCAGATCAATTCTTGTTCCAAAGAGGACATATCCACATGTTCTCTCTCTGTACTTCCATACATATAGACAAAAAAATAACTTGGGTAACAGAGCATTTCTAAGCAGAAGTGGAAGTAATTTTAGATATTAGGCAGTTTGATAAAAAACATCAGGGAAAAGGGCGTCAACCCTAGCCCATTGTAAGTCAAACTATTCATTTTTCTTGTAAAAAATAAAAATAAGCAACATTTAATATATTTTATTAAGGTGTAATGTTTTGAAATCCAAATTAGTTACTCTTCATTTTTCCTCCCGGCATTAATCTCTTTGATCATCTTCCAAGACTCATTAAAACACCCATATCTCCCTCGAATAAAATGTTAAAAATACCACTGAACTTTTTTCAAATGGCAAGGAGAAGGTTGCTACAAAAAGGCCCCAAATGAACAAGTAGTTACTCACCCTTAGAGTCATTGCCAATGAAGTAGGCCCAGATTCAAGGCGTTGTTGCACTGCATTTGAATGTTCAGCCATGCCTTTCTGGAATGTAGCATCCACTTGCTCAAACATGGTTTTGCAGGAGATCTCAAATGCAGGAACCACTGATGTTTCAAAACTGGATTTGAGTGCATCCTACATATGAAATTATTTCATTCGTGAATAAAACCTACCTCATGAAATCACAAAAAGCACTGAATCCAACTATACATTAAAACAAAACTCAACTCATTTAAACTGAAATCAAGATTAGTGACATACCTGAAGAACCTGTTTGGCAGTTGTCTGAAACTGTGCTTGGATATGCCTAGCTACAGTAGCTTCGAGTTTTGAATTAACTGATTTATCAAGTTGATTCACTGCCTTGTCGCCCACTCCTCTCTAATGTATTAAGTGCCAATTAGATCCCAACAAGACAATTTCATTGTGTTCATCCTGATTTCTATTATTGTCGAAAAAATATCTAATTTCTACTCATAAAGATCAAAGATAATGTACAAACCTGGAAGGATTCCACTATAGTAGATGATATTATTTTCTCAATAGTAGGAGACATTGAACGAATTACAGCTTGCCCAACTGAAGCCATTTCCTTCTTTATAGTTTTCTCCAATATTGCTGGTAGATCCTTGTTCGTGAAGTTAGTAATCAAACCTGTAACATGTTGAATACGGTCTCGTAACAACTTTTCATTTTTTGCATTCTCCTCTTGAATTCTAGCCCACAAAACATCGGCATTGGACTTGACAGCTTTTTCCATGGTTCTCCCTAGGGCGGCTTCAAGCCTTCTACCCTCTTTGGTCACTGGAACTGCAACCGTCATTGTCATTTGTTTCTGCATCTCCTTTTGCATTGTCAATAACTGCCAAATAAAAAGACAATGGACTATTGATGAGTAAAATTTCCCAAATACACAATACAAATCTGTAATGTCAATTGATTATATTTTGTTTATTGTCAGTCATTGAAAAAAGTAAAAAACCAGTGTACATACAGCATATACAATTTACACTTTCCTCAAGGCCTTGACATAAAGAAATAAAAGCTCGCCTAGATGGGTATTTTCTAACAAACAGGTACTTCTAAAGAAGCTAAAGGCTCTAGCATCTAGAGAGAAAAATGGGGAAAACTGTTCAGAATTTTCTTTCCAAGACGAAGACTTCATTACCATTTCAGAGAGGGTGTCATTAACTTAAGCCCTGAAGAATACAACGATAGGAAGTTTTTTGGGGAAAATGTATTTATTGCAGTTTTGCCTTTTATAAAAGCTTACTTATTAATAACAGCACTGTCACAAAAATCCTATCTAAATACCTTCTAATGCATTAAAATATAGTAGTGTATTTATTAGCGGTGCATCATGAACAGTAATTAAATCAAATCGAGCAATCACCTGATTGAGTGAATCTTGCATAGCCATAATTTGAGGCAAACCATTTTCAGTAGATGGGAGATTTGAAATTCCATTTGGCTCATTGGACGAATCAGTTGAATTGCATACACTTGGAGATGGGGAAGACAGACCTGTTGGTTGAGGAATTTTACCTTTTTGTCTCTTTCCTTTTGTATTAGAAGAAGGCGACGGTGGTACTACCGCTGATGTAGATGAGTCGGAAACCTTTTCATGGACATCTTTTGGCAAGTCTTGAAGTCCATCCTCGCCGGCATTAGAAGGTTGTGCCAGTGAATCCCCTCCAGTAGAATCAGCCTGTCCGGGTTCCTCTGTAACGTAAGTTTCCCCACCTATCGCACAAAATTCTCGGGCCACCTCAATGCCAAGATCAGAAGCCTGAGAGCAAAATAATTTTTCTTTGCCATCAGAAACTGGGTTTTGTTGTGGCCCCTGCCTTCCAAATTCATCATTTTGATTAGGCCTTGCCTCACCTACCACATTCACCTCTACTTCTGCATTACCCACATCCTGGATCTTAGTTTCTACTTCACTCATTCTATCAATCATATTAGTCTCAGACGAGGAACTGGCTTTTGTAATCTCAGATGGTGTAACCAGATGAGTTGGTTGCTTAAACATGACAGAAGGGCTAAGTACACTAGAAATGTCATCTTGTTTGATTTTATTTTCATCATTCTTTGGATCACTATTCAATTGGTCGGACAAGTTCCGGTGAATGGTATCCATTTGTCTTTCAACTGAATAATCATTAACAGCTTGGTCCCCAACATGATCGCTCAAGTTAGATTGTGGATTCCGGAAATCAGAAAGCTTCCTCGACAACCTTGGGCTCAAAGGAAGAGGTGGAGAAGGAACACAAACAATATTAGCATCACTACTAGAAGGAACCAATGTAACAGTTTTAGCTTCAATATTTGAACTGTTGATTTCTCTAGAAATAGGTGCCTCAATATGACCCGAACTTAAAGGGTATCTTGCCACATGACCACTCTCCGTGCTACTTGGTTGCATCATTATTTTGGGAATAGAACTGGGTGAAGGCATCTCAGATGTTCTACCTGCGGACGAGTCTAAAGAGGCGAATCCTTCAGCAATAATTGCATCTCGGGAAACATTGGAATCTAACCTATCTAGTCCCACATTTTCTAATGGCGGAGGCAAGCATTGTGCTAAATCCAAGGCATACTGCTGAATAGCCAGTGTCTGAACACAATAAACCTGAACAATATGTTCGCCATGAGGCAAAATATCACTTGTTCCAGTAAAACTCAGAATAGGCATGGTGACAGTAAACTCGGCTATATAATCCATGCGAGTTGATTCAGGATTCGGACCATATCCTAAGTGCACAGCATATATAGCATTCCTTTGTGCATTAGCAAGTAAAAGCAGACCTGCATAAGGCAATGCTGCAACTTGATTAAAGAATGCTTCCTTAAGAGACGGCCCAGCTGAACTCTTCAACTCCAAAGTCTGAGTACATTTCCAAGATTCAGTATTGCTTGGGAGCAGCCAACCTTCTTCATTTGATGAGACCCAGAGTTTCACTTCCCGATTTTGTGGCCCCTACAAGTGGGTGATGTAAAAACAAGTAAAACAAATATCACGAGAATAGTGACATGGCATGTGAATAAAGTTAAGGACTGTGGGGAAATATCTGATAAAAGTAATGAACTGCAACCATGTACCACTACAAAATCATAATTCTAAACAATACACAGTTATGCTATAGTGAATAGAAATGGTCTTCATTACATTGCACTGACTTCAGGAAAGACATATTCAGAGACCTGGCTTGCTAAACTATAAAAAGTTGTTAGCACACTTACTGCTGTGATAAGGACTATATGATTAGGCTGGTGAGGAGCAGTAAAAAATGTAGCAGAAAAAACAGGATGCCCATCATGAGGTCTCAATATTGCAAGTGGTTGTGTCTTTCGATCTTCCCATATCTTTATCTGTGACATTTGATTATTGAAGACAGATATGATTAGCACATCATTATAACTAAACAAATAAAAATAAAAAGACAGGATATAGGCATGCATGAGGAAAAAACACTCATTTGAGACAATATTCAACTTGAAGACAATAGGATGTAATTTTCGGCCAACAATTTTTCCCAATGAAACTAACCTGTTACATAATGTTGATAGAAGTATAAGTTGTGTTGTGTTGGTTTAAAATAAATAAATTTAAGATGATAATAATATCTCTTTTTTCCCAGTTTCATATCTGTTCTCCACCATTACCCTTACTGGTTTGTCTGTCATTTAGTCTACTATATTTTTTCTCTCCGTTCTTATCTTTCAAGATACCCAATGCCATATATTTGTGTTTGATTTTTAGTTATACTTATATACTACAAACTGATGTGCCGAAAGAAAATCACATATGTTCAAAGAACATTCGTGCAACTACATTATTTAATCTCATCAGTGAAAATGCTTGAACAAATCGTTTCAGCTTTCAACCAAAAAACTGAATTTAACTTTTTTTTTAATGTTGCAGTAACTAATATACATATACTCATAAATAGAATATACAAACCGTGCCATCCTGTGATGCAGATACCAGTCGACTTGTCATCCATTGGCACATTGACAAATCAGTGACCTCCCCATCATGTGTTCCTACAAGCTGAACCCCATCAATGAGCTTGTCAAGGGGACATTTCGGAGGATCTTCTGCCACAAAGGCTTCACCATTACCAATTTTGGTGGTGTCAATTCTCAGAACATGTTTTCCCATACCAACTATCAAAATCTCCTGTATGAAAATGTTGAATTAATATAACAAGAGTACAAGGGAGAAACTAAAACCATTGCATTTGGGAATGAGAACAACAAAACATGATAGTGTGGGACAATTACTTGTTTGTGGCAGTGCCAACAAATTTGAGGATGTTCAACTTTCTCCTCTCCTACTATTTGAATAGCAATAACAATATTGGCAGTAATTTGAGGCTTATCTTCATCATCCGGACCTTCAGAAATTTTCCATACAAAGACACATCCATCTGTGCCAACACTGTAAAAAAAAACATGTTCCATAATCCATAAACAAACAAATAGGGCCATTAAAAATTTCAGGCCAAGGAATCTACCTAGCCAGCAAATGAACATCTTCAGCAAAGAACGCCAAGTCTGTGACCCTCTGAGAAGATTCAAAACGGAGAGATTAATTGGATGATAAGTATTAGTCTTTAGGTGGCTATACCATTAATATCATACATTTAGATTGCAGTATAGTTGGAAATAATGAAACGATTAATCAGCTAAAAGGCAGCATGGTTAGAAATAAATAAACAATTAATCAGCTAAAAGGCAGCAGGCCAGCAAAGAAACTCAGTTACATTTAACAAAACACAAAGTTGTTTTCATACAGAATTATACCAGCACTTCAAAATAAATTGATTAAATTCAACTAATAAGCAGAGAAGTTCAAGTGAGAAAATCTATCAAGGTGTGCTACTCTGCTAATGGTCGGTATCTGTTACTTTTGTCCTATAAATTTGACACTCAATAAAATAATAAGGTAGTCATCAATATCATTCACAGCCACTTTACCGTTTCAAATTTAGATTGAACTTAAACTTAAAAGGAAATGGTGTATGCGGGGAGCTTAAAAGCTAAGCTTAATCAAAGCATTGATCAGTCCACTTTTGTATTTTTTATATAATCAATAAATAATATTAAACTATTTCTTAAGTTCATCTCGCTTCATAAAGAAGGCGCTTGGTAGAAGTTAAATAAGCTTAACTTATGACAATAAGCAGTAGTATATGTGCTTGAAGAAGCTTCTAAAAATGTTATGATGTGTCCATAAAATCTTTTCTTAAGGATAAATCATCAGACAGTTTATAAAGAGTATAGTCTAACCTAACTTTTTTCTTCAATTGTAGAAAGTTATATATATATATATGCATATGAACTCTTATATGATAAGAACCTTTTAAACAAGCATCTAGTTAAACTGTTATTAACCCCTAAAGCTATTTTTTCAGTTAGAAGATGATTACAGTTACAAGGTAGTAACAGATGAATAATAGAATGAACTAATAATAGCAAACCTGAGTGTGGCCTCTAAGCAAAGATCTAACTGCAGTGTGAATGTTAAGCACCCTAATATTCCCCTGTTTCAACCCATAACATATATAAGACTTATTCACAGCAATCTGTCGACCGAGAATCGGATTAGGATCCGACCCATATTTTGTAATCGGAGCAACTTCAAGCTGAGGCTGTACTTCACCAGGCAACCTAACATCCACGTCATACGCAACATGGTCCCCAATCAAGTGCCTTCCCTTAGGAACCTTACTACTCGGAAGCCGAATCAGAGCGGCTGCAGCTGCATTGGCGGCTGTAATGGACGCGGCAGAGGCAGAGGCAGAGGCAGAGGGAGTAACCAGTGGCGATGGCGAAGGTAAATTAGCAGCAGCACCGTATTCGGAAGAGAATGGAATAGAGACGGAAACAGGTTGTTGTTGTTGTTGTTGTTGCTGTTGAGGAGGGGCGCTGAGGAGAGCCATGAGACGGGCACCGGCGTTGGGATTGGAAGGTAGAGGGATTGGTTGAGGTTGAAGAGGGGGAGTAGGGAAAGAAATGGAACGGTGGTGGATTGGGAAATTGTTATGGTGATCGTAGGGGTAGTTGTTGTTATTGTGGTGAGGGAAAGGTTGAGGAGGGAAAGGACCGGCGGGTGGAGGGTAAGAGGAGGAAGAAGACGGTGGCGGTGAAGGGGCGGAGGGAGGGAATTGAGAAGAAATGATAGGATTAGGGCTAGGGTTAAGATTAGGGTTTGGGGGATTGAAGAAAGAGTGCATATCGAAAGGAGTTGGAGGTTGTGGTTGACTGGGATTAGACATCACCACCAGATTGAATTGAAAGTGAATTTGATAATTGATTGATCAATTCAATCTGATGAGATTGGAGAATATGTGGAGTTTTCTGCAGAATTTGTATGGTGATTCAGATTCAGATTCGGGTAGAGAGAGTGGGAGATAGAGTAGAGAGATCTGATTGTGAAGGAAGATGGAGAGATGGGGATTTTCGGTATTCCAAACACACTTACTTGGAAGCAGCAAAGATGCATGCACTAAAACGCAATTACTTCTTGCATTATTTGTGAACATTTTTTTATTTTTTCTTCTCGTATTATAATTTTGATTTTTTTCTTCAAATAACCAACATTCATAATCAATATATATAAGTAAATTCTAATCTATCCATATTTCAAACAAATAAAATTCGTCAATTCATTTGACTAAAAAACGCGCCAATAAATTCTAATCTATCCATATTTCAAATAAATAAAATTCGTCAATTCATTTGGATAAAAAAACGCGTCAATTTCATGAAATTGGCCTATCTGTGTAAATTTCATAACACACATAAAATCAATTGATATGTGCTTTCGTTATTTTATGAATGCGTTAATCTAATTGGCGTTTTTTCTTTGTTGTTTAAATAATTATCTAATTGGCATGTCATATGTGACTTTTGCATAAACATAAAATTAATTTATATGGTAAAATATTAATATGTACGACTCAGTCAACATAATTAGTGGAGAGATTGTGACATATTATGATATGGGGAGCCTAAAAGGTTCCTTGTAGTTTTAATTCTTTTATAAAAGATACTCTTGATTCCTCGTTTACAACTCTCTCAGGCATGAAGTTTTTTTCCCTTTTTTGTAGTAGTTGTAAATAGGAATTGTAAAGAAATGTTTGAAATATGGTTTAGGTTAATGTAAAGTTGTGGGATTACAATCATTCATTTGATGATTGTGATAATGGTGGTTATTTCTAATTGTTCTTATGTTTTCCAAGGAAAAAAAAAATAATGGTTGTCCTTTTCGACGTGCCTAAGAATGCAAGGACATTTGGCCTTACTATACTTCTAACAAACAAAACCTCTTTTTCGTACAAAAGTGGGGTTTCTTCCTCAGAAGATGGAGAAATGTTTATCTTGAAGGACTGTTCACCATTGGAAAGGGTAACCATGCATGTTTCTTATGGATTAGGATTCCCTACAGACGCTTTTTCCCGTAGTTCTTACATTTCACTCACAGAATTGAACCTCATAATTTTTTATAGTTGCAAATTTGTCTTCTCTTTCTTTTTAAAATAACACCAGCCTCTCACATATTCATGTGACTATGTGTAACTGTGTGATTTTCAACTGCAGACAATTCAAATTTCTTTCTTATGATCCTTTATCCCTCTATTTCTATGTATACTTCCCTTTATCAAGGATATGGGGTTTAACCCCCACCCCCATTTTCCCCTTTTGTCATGGAGGTTCTAAAGGTCTTCGACGTTGCGCCCTAACAATTGGAGTTTTATTAGGACTTTTGAGATGGTCGATGAAGGTCTGGATATTCCTCCTACTATAGGTTTTCTTTCTAATTTTATGCTACCAAGTCTTCAAAAGGGTGATTGGGTTTCTTTAGGTGGTCTATTGGGAAAGGCTTTTTTTTATACCCCACTACAACCCCTACAAAAACTAGAGAGAGACCGGTTTGGATGTGTGAGGGGGCGAAAGGATTTTCTCGTAGTGTTAGGGGTTGATGATGCCCTTTCTTCCCTTGGCCTGAATAGATGAGCACGTGGCGATTTTGGGATATGATAGTAAGTACCTTACCCTTGGAGAAGTGGTGATAATTAGCCTATTGGGGACGTTTGGTTATGGATTTGTGCACAGTAATTGATATGCGGCTGAAGGACAATGATTATCTCTCCAATTACCTAGGTAAGTTCTGGATAATCTTATTCTTTTGTGGGTATTTTCATATAGTATATGTGACCATTGTGTACTACTTTATAAATAAGATGTTGAGGAATTTCACAGAGGAACGAATGAAAAGGTGTGAGAATGTCTAAGTCGCTCTTCAGGAGATTGTTAGCCCTTATAGTCATTCGGATGGCTTTGTTTTTAAAGAAAAAAGTCAAGTTGATGAACAAGATCCAGAATCGCCCAAAGTGAATGTCCAAAGACTGGATGAGGCTCCCTTATAGGTTGTTGGCAAAGTATCACCTGTTCCAAGAGAGGTGATCACTCAGAATTTATATGAAGGCAATGTTCCACTACCTCCCCCTCCCCCCCCCCCCCACTTTGTGGAGTGATGTCTACTTTGATACCTTCCAATTCATGAGTTCTCATATCTTGTAACGCCATGTATAATATATACCTAGAATAATATCATACAAGTGTTTATTTGGTACTAACACCATCAAAATGATGAAACATGTATTGGCTTTTCTGTAGTGGGTAAGTTGCAATTTTGTGAGTTTTTTCATGGAGCTTTTTGATTTCAAATGTTGATAATTTGTTTATGATTTATCTATTTCACATATTACTAAAGTTAGGGTTTTGACATATGAACACGGTGGTTGTGAGATATTTGGTGTCAACCTCATATTTCTGACAGATTAACGTCGTCGTGGTGAGATTCGAAATCGATTATTTTGGGCTTTTTTGGTGTAAATTTATGTTTTGCTATTAAGTTTTTGTGTAAATTTTGTAAGGAATCTCCTCTATGTTTCTGACTTTCTGGTGTTTAATAAATGTTATTTTTATCCTACCCAATATTTCAGAAAAACACAACTTCTTAATGTTTGCGGATCGTAACTTTGCTGACATTGGTAACACATTGAGCTTGCAATATGAAGGGAAAAGATTTCTCCAACTATCTCACAGTCCTTTTGTTGATGGTATCCTCATTATTGTCTAAATTCAATATGACATTTTTCTATTTTCCTTTATGATGTATAAGATTAGAAACATGTGTTGGATGTAATTACATGATTTATGTTAAATCATTTTCAGTGGATCTGGACACAAAAGGGACATGATGTCAATGATCTATAATTGGCGAATTACGTTTCACCTGAACAGTTATTTGAAATGTCTTTA
Source organism: Lathyrus aphaca (assembly GCA_963966055.1). NCBI lineage: Eukaryota > Viridiplantae > Streptophyta > Magnoliopsida > Fabales > Fabaceae > Lathyrus > Lathyrus aphaca. The sequence goes on from OZ014524.1 coordinate 297,427,182, forward strand.
TATGTCTGACCCCATATTTGCTTTTATTAATTCAGGTTTAAGCACTTAGTTCGTATTTCTTTCGTGTTGGATGTCCTTACATGATTTCAGTGAGCGATATAGTTAACTATTATGTCTTTGTCTTGTGATGAGTATTAATATTATTTCAGGTTTAAGGACTGATTTTTACAGCCACTATACGCACCACTAGCACATGGCTCTTTTGGGTATCTATGAGGTATTAATAAAATAAGATTGTAATGATATATATATGGACTGTTATTTGTGTTGTTGTGTCTGGTGCAAGGTTACTGTTATAGTTAATGGTGTTGTTGCATTATTTGTGTTGTTGTGTCTGTCTGTTATTTGTGTGGTTGTGTCTGTCTGTTATTTGATGATTTATGTTCCTTTGGTTTCTTAAACTTTGTACAGGTAACCCTATGATGTTTTCGGTTCTTCTGTTATGGGGTCATGAAGCTGATATCTACGAGCTCGCTTATTAGAAAGCATATTTATTTCACATTCATGAAGCTGATACATATTTTTGGTTCTTCTATTGTGGAAATTCTTATTTTTATTTTTATTCTCAAATTCTTAAGTTTGGATATTATTAGGTTTGGATATTATTATTTTAATTATTCTCAAAATGACCATTCACATAATGCGGTAGTCATGATTATCTTACTTCTGTAACAATAAATTTGCATATTCAAATTCATGCATTAGAACATCCATTACCTATGGAGTATACTTAATGATTACCTTGACCATCTGAATTCTCTTTTATGTTTTTCAATAATAATTATTGCAATTTTTTATTACATTTGCATTTATAAGGTGGGAGAGTAGATTAAGAATCACACACTCACAATTATAAATCAATTTCTTCTTCTCACTGTGTATCAACCAAAATTCAGCATACTCTCATCTTTTGTATGGCGTACAAATATTATCCGAATGGAGGGAATGAGTCTGATCTTCAAAAATTCGACAGTCACCTTCATGAACAGGTTCAACCTTTATTTTACTATTTATTATTTATATCTATGTTAATATGCCTCGAATCATAACTTATTCTTTTCAACCCTTTTTTCTTTCATCAACAAATGGACGAAAAGGAGAAGGAGCAAATTAATGATGAGTTGAAAGAAGCACAGACAGTAGAAGAAGAAAAAAGTGAGAAATTAATGGAAGCATTGGTGGAACCAATGCGGGCTAAGGAGGAATGAGACGTATAAAAAATCCAAGATGTTGAATTGGAGCAAGCTACTTTTGAAAATGTGAAGAAGATGAAAGCAAAATGGCAGAAATAGCTTGAAAGTGTGAGGATCCATCATGCCTTCCGTTTACTATTTCATATTTATATCTATATTAACATAACTTCTTCTTTTCCCCACTTTTTTTCCATCAAAAGCCACACGAAGCTATCGTTAATACCGTGTTTGTCCAACCGCCACCTGAGGTCCATCCACCTATGGAGGTTCAACTCTAAACTCTGTATTTTACAATTCCATATAACATACATATTTTACTTGACATAACTCATGCGTTAGTTTTATTTCACATGTGCAGCAGCTGCAACAACTTCCCGAAGATCCCTTCCCGGTCTATGCCCCAGTTGTTGTGCCACAACAAAGGGCCAGAAAACAATGGAGGAAATCATAAAAAATGGAGAATATTGCATATGTATTATTTATATGTTGAAGAAGAAGAGCCAAAAATTTGGGAGTCCGATGATGATGAGGAGGAGGACTACACATGGGGAAATTTTATGTTGGGTCTAAGATTTCGTTATCATGATTGAAACAACGAATTATTTATACTAATCATCTGAATTTGGTTTCCTTGGTTCTTCTATTTAGGGTTTTGATGTCTGAATGTGTTCCTTGGTCATGTTTGTTTGTTTAGTAATGAATTGATACTTATTAAGATTTGTACCATTGTGAAGCTATGACATTGCCTCAATGTGAACTTATGACATTAACGTTATGATATTTTGTTCAATATTGTTAAACTTAATTATTGTTTTACTGCATTCATTTTAACTTATATTTTTGTTTGTAGAATCCCCCTTATTAGTCTTTCCCTATGGATATGCCATGATTGTTCTACCTAATAGGTTGGCTGAGTTGCATCCATACCTGCCTCAGATTATTACAGATATCTACCTTTATAGGAAATCCATGAATAATATGAATACTTATGTCTATTTTGAATGACTTTATCTTTAAAAGCAGAATAATTATATAAATTGTCATAGTATTTGTATGTTTGCTATAATATCACAGTGGTAGTATAAAATTACTATTATATGTCTGCAACAACCAGAAGGATGAAATGGTGAGGTTCTTAGGCCCTAAATTTTTTTCTATCAACAATTTGATGACCAACAAGAGTTTCTCTCAGGTTGGAAGAGATATACAAAGATACGAAATGGATGGCTATCATTTTCCACAAGTGGTGTTTGAACTTTCGCGCCTTGTCGTAAATCAAAAGACAAATTCATTGGTGACCTTAGTAAGTGGCTTTCACTATGCATTTTTTATATGTTTTTGAACTTCAACAAGTGAAAATATTTATACAATGTGATGTGTTAGGTGGTACCAAGAATCATAACTTGTGGCGGTAGTAGAAGACGATGATAATGATGATGATGATGAGAGAATAGAAGGTTGTTCTAGTTGAACTTCCGATTCAAATTTGACCTAACGAAACATGGTTTCTCCTAGTTAAACTTTTGGTGGTACGCTTTATCTTCCATATGACTCAGAAGCTGGTACACTATTATTTGGTCTTTTAATATGTTATGGTACACTATTATTTGTTCTGGTATTCCACCTAAGTTATAATGCTTGGCATCCTAATTTATAAGCATGTAGGTCTTAGGAAACTATACTGGTGGTGGTAATGGTCTTATGTTTTTATGGCATACTTTAACTCTTTCGAAACTGTTACAAGCTTGTACACACAATCTGAATGTGTTAACTATTCCAAAGTACCACACATATAAGTATTTTCAAACTGTTACAACTTTGATATTTTTAATCAATCTGAATGTGTTTACAACTACATATGAAAACAACTCTTTAAAATTATATCTCATTTCAACATTTTCTACATCATATAATTATTCTTAATAATTTTTTAGATTCTTTTATTTTGAGACACTATATTTAATCCCATTGAATAAATAAACACATTTAGTCATTACAAACCATTATTATTTATGTTGTTAAAGACTCATTGTATTATTTAAATTAAGTTTTTTGCATTTCATTTTCATATAATACAAATTGCACTTTTATATGGGCCATATGTTTTATACAACAAAAATTACTATGTTGTAGAGGCCCAACCCACAACTTTATTTATTTTTTCTTTTTCAGTTATACTCACAATTGCAATATGTTGTTGACCTAAGGTAATTCGCTCTCATCCAACTTCACTGCCTGCAAAACGATCGCGCCATGACAAATTGCACTTTAGGGTAAATATGATCCATGTTTGCATTGATCTTTCTGCATTTGTCTTCTCACGTTTACGAGGATTTTGTTTCTGAATCACAATAACGACCTCAATGGTGTCTTCTACAGAATGTTAATTTGTTTTTATTTTGTTTTCAGTTATGGATGATACAGATTCATAAAAACTTGTTTCAATCAATAATATTTACATCCCAAAACCCTAATTTCGTCATTTTTCTTTTTCTTATGCTTTATACTTTCTGATTTTCGTTTTCCATACTCATTTCAGTAGCCAACGCACTATAAGGGAATCAAAAAGACGCGAACTTATGATGCAACTTGACTATATCAACTATCATGAAAAACATGAACTGGGAAAAGAGGAAAATGTAGTGATGTCTTATGAAGATTATACATACCTCAAGCAAAACCAACAGTGTTCAAAGGTACCATGTTTGACTCTACGATGGTATATTTATTTTGAAGCTTTTGATTGTTTTCATTCTGATTTATCTTTAGCTAAATATATAGTCATTATTGTTAATACTATGTTTTGCTACCATTACAAGTGACAACGAAAGTAAAGAGTCAAGAAGAATGACCATGGACTTGGCTTACCTCTAAGCTGAGGAGGCAACTCTTCTTTCAACGAGTGCCACCGTAAAAAATGCGGATGCATCTCATAAAGGTAACAATGTTAATCAACAAAATCAACAAGTAGACAATAAGAACCTACTTGATAAGAAACACAAGTCAAAGAATCACAGAAAAAAGAGTTGCAGAATCGTCCCGCATTCAAATCGTGAATGGTATCAGTGTGTTTAATACATTTAGTTGCTAATAACATTCTTCGTATTATAATTGTTTTTATCTGACTGTATTAGAATTATTTTTGTCTTTCCGGTTTAGTGGGGATGAGGATTCATGTGTAAAGGTTGTTGGACGGGGGCTGAAATTTTTTGTTTGGAAACAAAAGATACGAAATCTGACTACAACAACAACTAACCTGCTTGTAAGTCAACAACCTAACATTATTTATAACTGGTGTTTCATTTCCCTTCACCTGTTACTAATAATTTTCTTTTCTTTTACTTTTAAGTAAATCCCTCAAAGACTAGTTAGGGAATGCATCCATTTTGGACAGAGAGCAATTGATATAATTGATGTTGGCAACGGCCAAACATACGAATGTGAAGTGCATTGTTCCAACAAAAAATATTCGACGCAAATGTTTATTGGTCGCAGTTGGTATCAGTTTGCTGTATGCAAACGTCTCACCACAGGTGATCGTCTGGCTTTCATTGTTGCAGACCCGCACTGTGATTGCATCATTGTTAAAATCTTAAACCGTTAGTGTTTGGTCTCGCTCAACTGTTCATATATCTTACTTTTGTTGTATGTAACTTGCTTAATACTAAGACTATTTGCATGGATGTTATTTTGTTCGTTTCTCTTTCTTTATAATGTGGTTTGGTCATGGATGTTATTGTTGTAAAAACAGTTGACTTCTCAATGTTATTTTGTTCATTTCCATGCCATGTTCTTTAATCTTCCATTGTACAGGATTGGGGAACATTATTTCTCAATGTTATTTTGTTCCTTTGAAGTTAACATTACTTTATAATTGAACATTATTAGAGTTGCGTTCTAAAGTTATTTCACCTTATATTTATTTGAATATGTTCTTATATTGCTTACAATATGGTTAGACAAATGAAGGTCATATGTATAATCTGTTGGACAAGTATCAGTCCTAACCATAATTATTGTGTAAGAAATTTCTCAAATAGCCACCAACTCTCCGGTTAACAAAGGAAAATAAATTATTGATGCTAAAGAAATTCTTGAGAAACTATATGTCACTCTTACTCGAATTCCTATAGTAACTATTGTACGTTTGTATCAAAATCCAACAACATATTTTCTGGTTATGTTTCCATCAATTAACAACATTGTTAAATTATGAAATTGTTTTGCATGTTTTTCTTTAGTTTTGCGAAATTGGTAGTTTTATTCCTGGTTTGGATTAAAACTATAATTAGGCAGAATGTAATAAGTAATTAGCAACCAATGATTCTTAGATCATATACCTGCTAGAAAAATTCTGGTCATACAACTTGACATTATTGATTGATAAGATGAAACAACCATTGATGGTTCCTTAATTCCACATGTAGTAACATATTTTCTTTTATTTTCTAATCAATTTTTTTACATATTTTTTATTATATTTTCTCCCCAAACACTAATTTATTAGTAAATAATGCTTTAGATAATTTTTTTATTGAAAATATTTATTTTTAATATATTTTTTTATAATAATTAAATAGATATATATTTAAAAATGACAACTTATTTTTCCACTTTTTTTTATCTCATTCTTCAATAATTTCACTCTTCACTTCTGACTTTTCATTTTTTTTATATATTTTAAACCATGGTTTTCTACTCATTTTCAACCAACTTTAATTTTGGATATTTGTTTGTCTCATTTATTAAACTTTATGCACCTTTTTATTATAACTCTATCAACCCTAAAAAAAAATATTTTCTCAATTGTTTTTTATAAAGTATGTGTTTAATAGTTTTTCTAAATAATAGTTGTTGTTAAAAACTTATACAATCTTTTTGCAGTCCATTTTTTTTCCAGTTGAATTTTGATATTTTCTAATTTTTTTGAATATCAATGACAAATTGGTCACAATGCTGCGGTCCACAGCAGTACCGGTGCGGACGTACGTGAACAACTTTACAATTGATTCAATTTTTTTATTTCTAAAAAGTGTAAAATAAAATTAATATTTATAAACAGAAACAACTTTACAATTGATTCAATTTTTTTATTTCTAAATAGTATAACATGAAATTAATATTTATAAACGGGAATAACTTTACAATTGATTCAATTTTTTTATTTCTAAAAACTGTAAAATAAAATTAATATTTATAATGGGAACAACTTTACAATTGATACAATTTTTTTTATTTCTAAATAGGGTAAAATAAATTTAATATTTATAAACGGGAACAAGTTTACAATTGATTCAATTTTTTTATTAAAAATCAAGTGAAATAATATTAATATTTATATACAGGAAATTTTTTACTATTGATTTAATTTTTTTAATTATAAATTATGTAAAATAAAATTAATATTTATATACGGGAATAAATTCATTGTTATAAAATGGGAGAAAATACTATTCTTATAACAGGAAACCATTTTACGATTGATTCAATTTTTTCATTCTAAACTTTTTCCTAACATAATTTATTGGTGCAATTTTAAAGGTCCACAGCGGTCCCCGTGCGAACGCACGGGTATCCCACTAGTTAAAGAACCTCAAAGCGGAATTCGAATACAATAGATTGATCCTTCAGAAATTAGTTCTCCATCGTTCTTTCAAGCGTCGGAAAATAAATCGTGAATGGTGAAAATTTCAATAGTGATTTTCGGCTGCTGGTATTATGGGAAAACTAAAACAACTCGTTTACAACCCAATTGGGTCAAATACATAACTCAAGCCCAATTTTAAATGACCCGAAACTAAATAAAACTAATTCTTCAGCTTCAAACAAAATTCTGGAAAAATGCGCTCCGAATCTGACTTCGACTCCAACACGAAAGTCGTAGCTCTCTCTCTTAGTTTTCCATCGACTGGTAGAACGCCTCAATCGGATTCCTGGAACTTCAATTATGATTGTTTCCGTAAAAGTTGTTAAAGCTGAAAATTAAGTACGAAAATCAAATTACATCAAAGATTAAATAAATTGGAAAAACAACTTAAAATATAAAAATAAACAAAGAAAAACACAGAAATGCTTAAGTGCAAACATGAGAGATTATGCATTAAAATGCACTGATCAAATTCCCCCACACTTGAACTTTTGCACTCCGAGCAAAATTAAAAATTCAAAACAGAGAAACTTCAAAACAAAACGAAACAGAGCATGCAACTCAAAGGTTATCAGGATACAAGGTGCAAGAAAACTTCTAAGTCTAAGCTTCAAGACATAACATTAGTGAGTGGTTCAATTGTGACCTTCAAAGTAAGTATGAAAAACAGATTAACAAAAAGTACATCAAAAGTATCAAGATCCTCACAATAAAAATTGTTTCTACTCAACTCTCAAGTGTTTAGGTTACTGTTTTCACTCAAAGCACAACATGAAAGTCAGTACTACCACAAGCTTGAAAAGACTCTAACATTCACCATTGAAATACATTACACACAAAGATCAAAAGAACTTTTATTCGGTTGTAGCTTGGATAAGGTAAGGGTAAGATAATTCTTAAGAGGGTACTAGGCTAAAATTCAAAGAGTTAAAAGAAAATTGAAAGAATTGCGGCAGTTGAACTACATAACATCTCAAAGGGGAATTATATTGAACAACAAACTCACAATTTATTTCTCTTCTTTTTTTTTTCTTTTTTTTTTCTTTTTTTTTTCTTTTTTTCTTTTTTTTCTATTTCTCTTCTCTCTTTTTTTCTGCCAACATCATAACAACATCACGATAACGACATAAACATAATGTTCAACCCCAATACAACTCTATACAGGACTCTTTCAACCCTTTGAATAGGGTGATGACATTGTTTTTCACTTATCAGTTTGTAATGAGTTTTAAACACAAAAAAGGATAATAGGCTCAAAGGGTTTTTCAAACCAATGGATGATATTGTTAAGGTTGGCTTTTTGGCTAACAGGTTAAAAATAAAACAAAAACAAAATTGCCTTTATCACATCAGTGTGCACAAGTAAACAAACAATTTCAACAAGAGTCAGTTCAAGTTCTAGAGACTAACAAACATGAGTGAAATCACACAAGAAAGAAAATATGGATTTTTTTGATGTGTTATCCTTTATTAGGCTCAAAGTCTCACAAGGGTTAGTGATTTATCACTAGTGATGTACAAATTAGAGTTTAGTCAAATATAAATATTAAGAATGCACAAAAAAGAACCAATCATATCACACCACAAGTCTTTCGACAAAGAACAAAGAGAATAATTACAATTGTAGCAAAATAACCAACAAGAAAGCATGTAATTAAATATATTTTTTAACACATAATAAACAAAGAGAAAAACAAAAACAAATAAATGGTTCTCTCCCCCACACTTAAAACATACATTGTCCTCAATGAAAAGAACTCAATTATAAGGTAAAAGTGAGAGAACGAAAAAGATGCTCCCTGATCAAGTTGCAGTGTAGTTGGGTGCTTCCAAGGAATGCTCTTCTATGGTTGCATCATCAGGCACTGAACTTTCATGGAATAGTTTCAGGCGCTGCCCATTGACCTTGAAAACTTTGTCAGTACCTGCACTTTTAATTTCTACTGCACCATGAGGGAAAACATTAGTAACAACAAAAGAGCCAATCCATTTGGATCAAAGTTTCCCAGCCATAAGCTTAAGGCGGGAGTTAAACAGTAAAACCTGTTGGTCCACAAAGAAATCCTTCCTAGAAATTAATTTATCATGGAAGTGCTTAGTTTTCTCTTTATAAATCCTAGAGCTTTCATAAGCCTCTAGCCTAAGCTCTTCAAGCTGTTGTAATTGGAGTTTTCTTTCAATACCTGCTTGTTGCATCTCCAAATTACAATTTTTTTACCTCCCAATAAGCACGGTGTTCTATCTCTACAGGAAGATGGCATGCCTTACCAAAAAGAAGTCGATAAGGAGACATCCCAATGGGCGTCTTGAAAGTTGTTCTTTGAGCCCAAAATGTGTCTTCTAAACGACGACTTCATCAATCCTTCTTGTTTGGCTGCACCATTTTCTCTAAAACCTGTTTGATCTCCCTGTTTGAGATCTCAGCTTGCCCGTTAATTTGTGGGTGATATACAATAGAGACTCTGTGCACAACTCCATACTTCCGGAGCAAAGATTCCATGGTTCGGTTACAGAAATGAGTGCCTTGGTCACTGATGATAGCTCGCGGTATTCCAAAACCTGCAAAAAATATTAGACCTGACAAAATCTGCAACAACTCTAGAATCATTAGTCCTAGTGGGGATAACTTCCACCCACTTTGAAACATAATCAATTGCAAGCAAAATATAAATAAAGTTAAATGATATAGGAAAGGGACCCATGAAGTCGATTCCCCATACATCAAATACCTCACAGAAAAGCATAGGTTGTTGAGGCATCTCACTCTTACGAGTGATGGTTGTACCTGCTAACTGGCATTCTTTACAAGTGCGGTAAGTCTCATAAGCATCCTTAAAAATAGTGGGCCAATAGAAACCTGAGTCAAGGACTTTTCTTGCAGTCCTTTGTGGACCAAAGTGTCCCCTACTTGAGAGGCATGAGAAAAATTCAAAATAGATTCAATCTCATAGTCAGGGACATACCTCCTAATAACCTGATCACTACCAAACTTCCAAAGATATGGATCATCCCAAACATAATAGTTGGCATCACTCTTGAGTTTATGAATCTGTGATCTAGAAGCACCTGCAGGAAAAACACCAGCAACAAGATAATTAACAATATTAGCAAACTAAGGAGTAACCCCATGCAAAAGTAAGAGTCGTTCATCAGGAAAGTCATCCTGAATAGGAAAAGGATCTTTATCTCTCTCTCTCTATCCTTCTCAAGGGTCATCCACCAAGTTCTCAGCTCCACTCTTATCTTTAATTTCCACATTAAACTCTTAGAGCAACAACATCCACCGAATTAGTCTTGGTTTTGCTTATGGTTTCTTCAACAAGTACCTTAAAGTTGCATGGTCAGTAAAAAAACAACTTTGGAACCTAACAAATATTGTCTAAACTTATCAAGAGCAAAAACAATCACTAAAAGTTCCCTTTCATTGGTGGTGTAATTAGACTGTGCAGAATCTAAAGTCCTAAAAGCATAATAAATAACATGGACAGCCTTGTCAACTCTTTGTGCAAGAACTGCTCCAACTGCATAGTTGGAACCGGTCCAACAACATAGTTGGAAGCATCACACAATAATCTCAAAAGGGAGGGTCCAGTCAGGGGGCTGGATGATGGGAGCAGAGGTCAATGCTTTCTTCAAGAAGTCAAATGCCTTTTTGCAATTGTCATCGAAGTTGAAAGTGACATCATTCTTCAACAAGTTTGACAGTGGAAGAGATATCTTGTTGAAATCCTTAATGAAGCGCCTGTAAAAACCTGCATGACCAAGGCAAGAACGATTCTCGTGAATGCAAGAGGGGTAAGGTAGTGTAGAAATCACATCAATCTTAGTAGGGTCTACAGAAATTCCTTTTTCATAAATAATGTGGCCCAAAAAATTCCCTGATCAACCATAAAATGGCATTTTTCATAATTTAAAACAAGATCAGTTTCGATGCATCTCTCTAAAACCATATTTAAACTATTCAGACATGCATCAAAAGAAGAACCATAAACAGTGAAATAATCCATAAACACTTCCATGCAATTTTCAATAAAATCAGAAAAAATACTAAGCATACATCGCTGGAAAGTACCAGGAGCAATGCAAAGACCAAAAGGCATCCTACTGTAAGAAAATGTGGCGAAAGGGCACGTGAAAGTGGTATTCTCTTGATCCCCGTGCAATATGAATCTGAAAGTAACCTGAAAAACCATCAAGAAAACAATAATGTGATTTACCCGGAACCCGTTCAAGCATTTGATCAATGAACGACAAGGGAAAATGATCATTTTTATTCACCTGATTCAGCCTCCTATAATTAATGCAAACTCTCCAGCTATTCTGAACTCTAGTGGGAACAAGTTCATTCTTTTCATTTTTTACCACAGTGAGTCCAAATTTCTTAGGTACAACCTGCATTGGGCTTACCCATTTACTATAAGAGATAGGATAAATGATACCTTCTTGCAAGAGTTTGTTTACCTCATTTTTCACTACATCAAAGATCAAAGGATTAAGCCTCCTTTGGGGTTACCTTACTGTTTTCACACCATCCTCGAGTAAAATCCTGTGCATACACATGGAATGACTAATGTCTGGAATGTCAGCTAATGTTCATCCAATCGCCTTCTTGTGCTTCTTCAAAACCTGTAAAAGCTTATTTTCTTGATCTGAATAAAGGTTAGAAGAAATGATAACATGGAGTTTTTCTTTACTCTCCAAATAAGCATATTTAAGATTATTCGGAAGTTGTTTCAACTCTAAGGACGGGGGTTTCTCGATGGATGGGGTGTTCGGGGAATCCGGGATGTCGAGAGCATCAAATGCATAAACAACATCATCGTCATGAACTTCACCTGTGGGAATCATGTCCTCCTACAGGGCAGCATCAATCCCAGCACATACAATACAAAGGTTAGTATCAGTATAATCAGTGCATGAGTAAACATCATCATATCCAGATAAAGAAGGAAAATCAAGTGAAAACAATTCAGCACAAGTGTCATCAATCAATTTAGATATCAATTAAATATGAAAAATGCAGTGCTCCTCCATGGGATGTTTCATGGCATCGAAAACGTTAAATTTCGCGACAATGTTACCAAATTCCATGGACATGGTTCCATCGTCAACATCAATTTTTGTTTTCGCCGTTTTCATGAACGGTTGGCCTAAAATGATGAGAGCTCTACTTGACTTAGTTTCTCCTTCCATGTCCAGAATGTAAAAATCTACAGGAAAAACTAAATCGTTAACTTGAGCAAGGACATCTTCCACTATTCCCCTGGGGCGGGTGTTGCTTCTGTTCGCCAGCTGAATGATTAAACATGTATGCTACAAAGGACCAAGACAAAGGTTATTAGAAACAGAAGTAGGCATAACATTAATGCCCACTCCTAAATCAAACATGTAATTCTCAAATCTACCATCCCCGATGGTACAAGGAATAGCAAAAGTTCCTGGATCCTTCTGCTTTTGTGGCAAGACCTGGGTGAGAGCTGAAACATTTTGCTTGGGCTGAATAAAAGCATAAGTATTTCTTCCCAACTTAATTCTATCTTTCCATTTGTTTCCCATCTTGTGTGTACATAAATATTTCAAAAACTTTGCGTACTTTAGAATCTGCTTGATTACATCAAGAAGCGGAATGTTCACCGCCACATTTTCGAACATATCCAAAATCTCTCTCTTCTTGTCTTCCTCAAGAACATTCTTATTTTTCTGCACTCTATGTGGGAAAGGTATTGGTGTTACCTCAACTACTTCTTTTATTTTTTTCTGGGGCAGAATCTGCAACCTTTTTGGATCTCAAAGAAATTGCACTCACATTAGGACCTTTTGGATTCACAACTGTTTGGGCAGGAAGTTGGTTTGAACCTTTGGCTTGCTGCATGACATTCATAGAAGTTTCCAATTGTACGATCTATGTTTTCATGGCTTAGATATTAGAATCTGCCTGTTGTTGGAACTGTAGATTATTGGTGGCCAATTGCTTAACAATATCCTCTAATGAAGGACCAGAAGAAGATAGGGTAGCAGTGATTGTAACCTGTGGAGGAATTTATGGTGGTGGAAAGGGTAACATCAATTGTTGTTGGTTGGAAGGTTGGTTTCCATATCAGAGGTTTAGATGGTTCCTCCAATTTGGATGGTACCTATTAGTGGACAGGTCAGGAATGTTGTACCAGTTATGGTTGTTACCTTAATTATAAAGGGCTGTAGCATAAGCTTGAGGTAATTTAGGAGGTTTCTCATCTTGCAGAATAAGACATGTATCGGTAGGATGATCAGAAGAAGTACAAATACCACATAACCTTGTTGTTTGGGCTTGTTGGGCTGCTTGAGCTTTACCTACCACTACCAATTGTTTCACCAAATCGGCCAGCTCACTCATTTTGTTTTCGAAGGCTTTGTCGGAGTGAGAAACATGAGAAGAAACGTGCACCTCATTAACACCCTTTATTTGAACATAATTGTCTCTTATTATGAACTATTGGGAATTAAGTGACATGTTCTCAATCAGAGCCTTGGCAGCGACTGGAGTCTTATCAACAAGTGCTCCACCACTAGCATCATCCAAAATATTCCTATCCATTGGTTTTAATCCTTCATAGAAATATTGAATCAATAATTGCTCGGTGATCTGATGTTGTGGGCAACTCGAAACTAATTATTTGAACCTCCCCCAATATTTAGCCAATGATTCATTATCCCATTGTCTAATACCACAAATTTCTTTTTGTATCGAGGCAGCTATGGATGCGGGAAAGTATCTCTATAGGAATACCTTCTTCAAATCATTCCAAGTAGCAACAAAATTTGGCTCAAGGTAATATAACCAGTCTTTGGTTGCACCTTGTAGAGAAAACGAAAAAGCTCTCAACTTGATGTGATCTTCAGTAATTCCTTCTGGCCTGAGTGGTGTAGAACATACAATTTGAAACTCTTTAAGATGCTTGTGTGGATCTTCACCTGCAAGACCACTAAATATCGGCAACAAGTGTATTAATCCAGATTTTAATTCAAAAGGAACAACAAGGTCAGCATATTCAATACACAAGCTATTATAGTTCACATCAGGGGCAACCAACTGCCTTAAAGTTCTTTGGTCACCCATATCACAAAAAAAAAATCATAATTCGAAGCAAACAAGTTATGCAAATAGTCAGAATCAGAATCAGACTCAATTGTGAGTGGTGAACTAGTGCTAGCCGGGACAACTCTACGTAGTGAGTGCAAAGTTCTTTCTACTTCAGGATCAAAATCAGCAAGTTCAGGACAGGAAAACCTAGTGGCTAGGATTAATGCACAATAATGCAGCAACAATAGTTAAAATGCCAACAATGTCCCTAAAAGTAAAAAAACACAAAGAAGGAAATCGATCAAAATAAATTCAGAAAAATAAACTGACACCAGAATTAATCTAATTAAGCAAGATAAAAATTTTGGATTTTTTTTGGATTTTTTCGAAACTGCAAAAACAGTAAAAAAATTAATTAAAAATAAAAAAAGAAGAATTTGGCGATTTCTGATGGTGGACTCCAGGTATTAATGGCCGGACGATTTTTCTACTCCTAGTAGGAAAAACAGTTTTACGATCGGACACAATTTTCCCAAAAACCGATTTTTTTCTCCCGACTCTAGACGCGAGAAGGTCAAAAACGTGAGAAACCTAGGGCCTAAGCGCAACAACACTAAACCTAAGACTCTAATATCGATTAATAACTACAGGAATCCCCGACAACAGCGCCAATTTGATCCGCGTGTCGCGCACAGATCATAAACAAGTAATTTACTTTAAAACGTAGTACGAGAAGTGACAACTCGTTTATTGTTCTTACAAGGATTCTTGAAACTATCAATCAATAATAGTGACTAATAAGGGGGATTTTTGATTCAGAAGTCAAAAGCGGTTATAAAAAAAGTGATTATAAAAATAAGCTAAAACGAATCAACCTACTACATCGACCTCCGACTTATCATCGATTCCTATAAAATTTCAATTCCATAACCGGGTATGATCCTATTCGACTATAATTACCACAGACAAGCACAATAGAAATTATACAATGTATGATCCTGAATTCCAGATTAAGCAAACGAATAAAAACGGTTGTGAATTAAACAAACACAACTTGATCGAACGCGATAATGCAAAAGCTACGTTAACGCGTGAAAAAGATTCAAAATCATACAATTAATCGAAACAAAGAATTCTAACATATAACAACAATCAAAATAAGCACTTAATTGAAGGTATAGAAATAATTCAAGGATAACAAATAAAGACAGAATTTTATTAAAGAACCTCAAAGCGGAATTCGAATACAATAGATTGATCCTTCGGAAATTAGTTCTCCATCGTTCTTTCAAGCGTCGGAAAATAAATCGTGAATGGTGAAAATTCAACAGTGATTTTCGATTGCTGGTATTATGGGAAAACCAAAATAACCTGTTTACAACCCAACTAGGTCAAATACATAACTCAGGCCCAATTTTAAATGACCCGAAACTAAATAAAACTAATGCTTCATCTTCAAACGAAATTCTTGAAAAATGCGCTCCGAATCTGACTCTGAATCCAACACAAAAGTCGTAGCTCTCTCTCTTAGCTTTCCATCGACTGGTAGAACGCCTCAATCGGATTCCTGGAACTCCAGTTATGATTGTTTCCGTAAAAGCTGTTAAAGCTGAAAATTAAGTACGAAAATCAAATTACATCAAAGATTAAATAAATTGGAAAAACTACTTAAAACATAAAAAATAAACAAAGAAAAACAAATAAATGCTTAAGTGCAAACATGGGAGATTGTGCATTAAAATGCACTGATCAACAAACAATATAAATAATCAATTATTACTTGGATACATGACTTTTTTCCATGCTTCAATTTCACCAATGCTTCAAACGGGAACCAAAACAGATTTTCGGATCAAAAGATATGAGTTTTAAAGAAAACCAAACAAAAGAATAAATATGCCCAGATTCGCCCGGTGAAGCAAACTTTTGCTCGATGAATTGCACCAGACAAAAATTTCTATTGTGCACTTCACACTAACCCAAACTCAAATTTTGCACAACTTTCAACAACATATCCATCAATCATTAACATGATTCATATCAACATATTAAAATATAGAAACCACTTAATGGAAGACTTGTAATCGACCATTCTCATTAACTATTTACAAGACCCTTCTGATATAGATTGTTCCATTATTTACAATTAGTATGTAATAAGTCTTCGTTTGCTTCTCGTTGTTTACTGCAATCTCACTTTTCATAATACAATGCTCATTACTCGATCAACTACGTCTCTTAGCATTTGTCTCAAGATTAAGGATTCATTACGTACAATTGTGATCACGGTGCTACTACTACACATTTCTTAATACCAAGGTGTAACTTCTCCCAATCTACATCATACTACTAGAGTCTTCATGGGTGAACTACCACTTATTACACTTCCTTAATTTTAGCTTCAACAACATCTTAATAACTCCATTGCACATTCATCCAAAATACATTTCGTTATCACTTTCTCATGTCATACTATCAATATCGTTTTCCACACCGTGTTTACGTTGCTCTTCATGGTAATCTTCTTAGATCCAAATATAAAACCATCTCACTAGTGTTTTCTTGAAATTACATGTACTTACTATGTTTCTTAATACAACTTCTTCCACTACACCTTTTGTTACTAAGTAAAGTTCATTATCTTTTCGACACAGTGCCCTATATTGTTCTTTGGGTAATTTAAGATTCATATTTGGCCTTTCGTCGGAAACAGAAATCCAAAACCTGATTTTCCTTTCATAGTCGAATATATAGTATTTATATTCCACTCTTAGCTCGTGGTATACTTGTCTCATTTGAAACGTGTAATTACATCCTTGTGTTTCTCTTCACGTTTCACCACTACTTTAGGTTCCCATAAAAATGAGCATCCTTAACTTTCAACCTCTATCCATCTGGAAGATATTATCCGAATACATTACTTACGGTACTCTTGTCCATCCAAGATGTCATAGCGATCTTAGAAACTGAAACATTAAAAATTATCTCACTCTCAGACCTTATGCCACATGTTCCATAAAATAATCTTTTATCTTCGTAGAATGAGATTACAATCTTGAAATCCTTGTCCATACCAGTGGTCAATCCAGCTTTACCAGTGACTTTACACATCTTTTGATACCTTTATCACTCATCCTATAGAGATCTTTAACTTTCAGACTCCATCATTTCCAAAGGATTGCTGAATAACACCTTACTCTTCAATTACATGCTACATGAAGTACAACTTCTACGAAGACCTCAACTGAGCTAACCAAAAATCCTTTCCGCTAACTCTTGGATTGAGCCTACTCTCACAGTACAAGTTTCGACAACACTTCAGAGTCCTCGTGGTCGCTCAACCATGATTTTACCTATCACACACATAACATTAGGTTGATCATACCCAACACTACATAATATGATATTAAGAGTCATGCTGGCAAGACACGCTTAAGAGGTAGGAATACATTCAGTGTCGACCTAAGGGGTAGGCAAACTAGGCAATGGCCTAGGGCCTCCAATTTTTTTCCAATTAGTTAATACTTAATAACAACATCATGTCAAAACAATATTCATTAGCATTTAAATATTGTAATCACCATTATCATCTTGTTCTTTTTCATAAAATGGTAATAAATACGATTAATTATAAATTATACTATAAAAATACGAAACTATTCATATAAGTGTATTTATCTTTCTAATTAACACATGAGAGAGTATACGAGACTAAATATTTTTCTAATTAAATATTAATCAGTTGTGTTAGAATGTGTCCTCTCAATTATAACAAAAAGATTACAATATATTTTATTCATATAGTAACTTTTTTTTATCTTGTTTTAATTTAAAATATTTATATTTGTTTAATTGTTTTATTTTGAAATCTTTTTCTTCTTATTTGTCTTTATTAGGAATTTTATTTTATTTTATTTAAAGTATTGTCAACTAAATATTTAAATTCAATATTCAATTTTAAAAAAAAATTAATTGAATGACAAAAAAATTAATTTAACATTAAACTTGATTTGAATAAACAAACAATGCAACACCTAATATAGAAAAAAGTAAAAATCTATTAGTAAAAAATACTCAAAAATATTAGATTATAAACAAAGTTAAAATTATAAATAATTATATAAATTCAAATAATAATTTGTCAATTAAAAATAGTGATTTATTAATTAAAAATTTAGATAAAGAGTAAATTTCTATTCTTAATAACTTAAACTATTTTATTATAAAATTCGCCTTAGGCCTCCGTTCATGTTGGGTCGGCCCTGAATACATTTATTTATGATGTTTCAAGACTAGGTCGAGGATACGACCTGTTCTGATACCAACTGTAATGCCTTGTGTAATATATGCCTAGAATAATATCATACAAGTGTTTATTTGGTATTGACACCATCATACCATTCAATCGGACTCTTGATTCATGAATTTCGGTGGGAACCATAATCCATACGATTCACATACATTACACTTCCATATTCATCTTATAAATCCATGGCATGTAACCATGCTTCTACTTCACCATCACATAAAACATTTCAATAGCTTTCCAACGCTTCGAACGGGGGTCAAAACGAACTTACGGATCCAAATTTATGAGGAAAACAAGAAATAACATTCATGAAGTTTAACCTTTGTCTTGTTGTTGATATGTAGTTGCTTTCAATTGCAGATTGTTGCAGAGGTCTGGCTTGTCTGGGAGTGTAGCAGAAGGGTCTTTTGTTGGCAGGTTTTGTGTTTAACCAATTTGGGTGTATGGTTGTTGTTGTACCCCAAAATTTGCCATCCCACAATCAAAGCAAGGTGTCCCTAGAGTTCTCTCAAGGTTCACAAGGTTCACAAAGTTCACAATTGGTCAGAAAGTTTGAAAGTTATCTCAGACAGAGCATCATCCTAAGCAAAGGATCTACATCTAGGGTTTTGAGTTTATCTGAGCTAAATGGACTTCCAAGGCCTCAAGTAAGCTTCATAACATCCCACCTATATTCAAGAATCCCTATGTCAAGTTTCAAAGCTTTCCCAAAGAGTTTGCCTAGTCAAATGATCATATATGCAAAAATCAGTCAAAGTAGTTAAAAAGTCAAACTGAGGTCAACTGTGGTAAAATCAAAGTCAAACTCCAAGGTTTTTTGCCAACATTAAGATTATGAAGTAAAATTCATCATTTGATCAAGGGTTGATCATGATTCATCAAGAAAGTTCCAGATCATCAAGAATCAGGAGTTTCTAAATTAGGGTTTTCTTAAGGAAAGTCAACTGAACTTTTACCAGCCATAACTTTCACATACTTCATCAAAAAATTTCCATCCAAAGCTCATTTTGAAAGAAATTGAATTCTCTACAACTTTGTGTCTCACAAGCCAAGCCTAAAAATGCTTCATTTGAAAGGTATGAGCTAAGACATTATAGGTCCTTTTAAAAGTCAACAAAAACTCAACTTTTTCCAAAGCTCATAATTTGAAAATGGTAAACGATATTGACATGGGACAAAAATGGTTGGTTAGAGTACTCTTTAAGCTTTCTAAAAAGTCCAAGAACACATTCATAGCATTAAAATTGAGGGAGTTATGCCTTGGCAAAGTTGGAAAATATTTTAGGGGTGCATTGAGCAAATGGGGTCTTAAATCCAATTTTTTCCAAATGGGCTTGTAATTTTGCAATCCAATATTCATGGTAACATCAAGCACGACCCAATGCCAAAGATTTCTGATTTTTATTATTTATTTACTATTTATTTGGATTTTATTCATTAAAATTCAATTTAAATATAAATTAAATATGAAAAATCAAATAATGATTGAAATCTTTGATTGGAAATTATTGAAATTATATTTAGAATGATTGGAAATCATTTGAAATCAGATTGAATCAAAAATAGCAAGGTTTCATTTGATTTTTGAGCATTTAAAGTGATGAAATTTCTTCATGATGAAGGTATCCAAAAGTCCAAACAAGACATCAATTTCTTGACCTAATTTCACTCATTTATAAATATACAAGTCAACCAACACATCCCACACGAATTTGGTAGCCAAGAACATCACATTCAACTTCAAAAATTCACACAAAAAAGTTTGATTCGGTTTCAACCCTAGAGGAATTTTCAAAGCAAAACAAAGGTGGCAAATTGTTCCTGGACATCCATAGAGTGAATTTGCATCATCACATTCATCTATAACACCTTATATTGAAGAATTCGATTCTCCCTTTCTCATATTTTGATTTTTTTTCGGTCTTGATTGTTTGAGCATTACTAACCAAATTTGCTTGTTGATTCAGGTTTAGATGAAGTTAATGATGAATTCTGGGCAAAAACATTGGAGAACCCGTGACCAATTCGTTAGATACCATTTTAGGGTTCATCTTGTTCGAATTAGGGTTTCTTGATTTAATCACTATAAATACCATCCAAGACCGTAAATCAATCAAAGACATAATATAAATCATGTTGGTGAAATCAATTTGATGAAATTGTAAGTATTTTGTGAGATATGAAATTTGCAGGTTTAAGGACGCAGGAAATTTCGCAGGAAAGCTCCCATCAAAATCCGCAGGAAAACCTGCGAAATTCTGAGGAAGAAGATGATGAAATTGGCGCCATTAGAAATTCAAAAATATTTATAATATTTTTACAATTATTGTATAATTTAATTTAGGAAACGTTGGTTGGCCTGGTGGAAGATGTACGCGCGTGTGGTGCTAAAGGATGCAGGTTCGATCCCAGCTGAGGCCATTTTTTTTTTGGTAATATATTTTGTTTTGTAGGTTCAAAATATAATGACTATTGCTCAGCTTATACACACCAAGCATTGGTAGCCCAGCTGGTCAGAGGCGTGTTGGAGGAAGCTGGAGACCTGGGTTCGACCCCAGGCTCCTACAGGTAAGTGTTTTTTGTTTTTTTTTCTTTCTAATTTTAACCTTTTTAAACTATTTTCTTTTATTATAATTATTGTTATTAGTATATATAAAAAAATTTATTAACTTAAACCTTTTCTAAACAAAATAAAAACCTAAAAAAAATAATGTTTAGTATAATTTTTATTATAAGTACATTCTTTTGTAAAATAAATACTAATTATTCTTAAACTTTATTTTTCTTACTTATAGTAATAAACTTTTATATTTTTGTAAATAAAATAAAAAATCTAATTAACTTATTTTATATATATATATATATATATATATATATATATATATATATATATATATATATATATATATATATATATATATATATATATATATATATATATATATATATATATATATATAATTATAATTCTAAAAAATATTGTATATAAATAACCTACTAATTTAATAGTTAATATTTTTCTATAATCTTTATATATTTTATTTAAATAAAGGCTAATTATTTTTATAAACTTATTTTATTACTTATTTATAACCATAAATCTTTATTTTGCAAATATTAATTCTTTTATTATTTTGTACATATTAAATCAATCCTTTCTCTAAAAAAAATTTCTTAGTAACATTTTGTTAATAATGTGTTAGTAGTATTATTTTCTTAACTGTAATAATCATATAATGTAAATAATTAAAAAAAAAATTCTTAATGATCTTTAACTATTTTTTCTCTAAACTTAATTCCCTTTTCTCACTAATACTAATAATTTCTAAAAATTTAACTTGTCTAATCTAAGTTTTTTTAATTAAATGTTTTTTTATATTATTATTGCTTTATCATTATTATTGCTTTCTTATAATTGCTTTATTATTACTTATTATTTTATTCTTACTTTATAATTTATTTTCATCCGATTATATTGTATCTATCCCAAAGCCTTATAATAATTTGTAGATTTATTTTTCCGTCTTTATTTTCTTTGTAAATATAAATTGTGTGGTTAGTAAATAGGGAGTGAAAACCTAATTGTCATTAATATGGACTTAGAAAATTAAATTCAAGATAAATATTTAAAAATAACACTCACACACGTAAGTCGATCTTTGATCGCCATCTGCACTTCCTAGGGTATTCCTCTTGGTTGCCTTTATTTTCAATGGTCAAGTCCCTCGAATATAGGGGTGTTTAAGCAAAGTCCCTTTAAGAATAAATCATCATTGTCCCTTTAAAGAATTTAAAAGATCAAGTCCCTTCGAGGTTGCCTACGATAATGATCTTGTCTCTTCGATAAATATGATGATAGTCCCTACGAATTGCTAAAAACACCCTTACATGTTGCCTTCATTGACCATACGATGACCCTACGCCCGTCCCTTTATAAAAATCCAAAGTAATGACTACCTATTCCTTAATAATAGGGATAGTCTTACTCTTGAAGAAACATAAAATAACTTGAATGACTTAGCTTAGGGTAGGTATCTCTTAGTTACTTGCTCACATCTTAAAACTACTTTTCACACATCACTTTTCTTAAACATTTTTCAAACTTAAAGACTTTGTATACATCCATACGAGGATCATTACGAAGTACTTAGAAAAATTTCTAATCACACATTCCATCTTTTATAAAAAAACATTTAAGTGAGCTAAGTAACTAAGAGCCCATGGATAACCATGGATATAAAGGGTGTTAACACTTTCCCTTTATATAACCTACCCCACGAACTCAAGTCTTTTAAAAATAGGTCTTTCCTATTCTTTTATGTCCTTTCCACTATCGCTCCCCGGATTTTCATCCCGGTGCAAACGCGAACTGTCGGCGATGTTGGAGATTGAAGTTGAATAGAGTCGTCAGCTAGGCATTTTTATCTCGAAGGAAAGGTAATGCTGCATGAACCTAGAAAGATATGGATAAGACGATTGCGAACCAAAGAGACTGAGAAAGGGGGTAGGTTACGACCTAGGAAGGTATTAGCACCCAGATCGTCCGTCGTACTCGACGGGATCCATGCATACCTGATTGTGTTTTAAAAGGGGATAGTGTATATGCTAAACTGTGTATAAAAGGATAGGGAGGAATGGATGTACAAAGTGTCAATGCAAGAAGGAAGTGAGTGCTCAAAACCAAGGCTAAGGAAAGAGAACTGGGAGGAGGAGAGAGGGAAGACAAAGAGACTTTTGTTCGATAACTGTTAAGTTATGCCTACGTATCCTCTCGTGCAATGAGGAAGTCAGAACACCGTAGTTTGACTCAAAGAGACTTAGTGTTTAGTGTTTTTGTTGTGAACTGCTTGCTTATCTATGCTCAAGTGTATGACTTGTCTGGCTCGAGTGCTAACTGTCTTACATTAGACGGAAGAAACGAGTTCTCGTTTTCAGAGTGAATGTGATGAGAAAAGAATCCCGGAAGAGACGTTTATTGTTTGTCTTTGTGTTTTCAGCTTTTTATTATTTTTGGGTGTTTTGCATAGGATAATGAGCTTAAGCCTCAATCAAGGGTCGTAAACTCATTATATCACCCCTGATTAGGGATAATAAGTCTACTTAAGTATGAGGTGAAAATCTCAACTTAATTACCCTAACGATGCATGATTAATATCATTAACCTACTTGTGATTATTAAGTGTTTTTGGATTTTGTTTTGTGTTTAGTAATGAGTTTAATCTCTAATCAGGGATTAGTGAACTCATTACACCATCCTAAGAGAAAGATAATAGATGAGAACACTTAAGATGAGGAAGACTCCTCAACTTAATCCATGGTTAGGGATTAAAATCATTATATAATAAGCCTTTATTAAAGTGGATTTTAATTAAAGGTGGGATTAAGAAATGGATTTTATGTTTGTAAGACTAAACCTGAGGGGGACTTGTCCATTGAACACCAGGGTTAGTCCCCCTGAACCAACAGGCAGAGATATAACCCTAATATAAGGCCTAAGTTACAAGCTTAAGTCTTAATGATTATTAGGTGTTTTGATCAGAAGGTGTAAAAAACTTAAAGGTTTAACACTAAGTATTAAAGTTATACATTTAATCCTAGGATAAGGATACATGCATAACCCTAATTCAGAGTCTTAAAACTTTAACTGTTTAGCCTTGATTATGAGATGAGAAACGGAGACTCAAGGAGACTCAAAGGTAAAAACTATGGGAGACTATGTACAACCCTAAAGTTATCATGCTTGGATATTCCTATGGTTTGTGAGGCTTTAAGAAAAGATCTTCAGATGGCCACCAAGGAAGAATAAGCAGATGAAAAGAGAAGAGAAAGGAGAATAGGTTACTTACTTCCTGAAGAAATTAAGTAACCTAAGAGAAAGAAAGGGAGCAAAAGAGAGCATAAGTGAATCAAACTCACTTCAAAGACAAATAAAGATGCAAATGGAGAGATAAGAAGAAGTTGGATGTGGAGGCAAATCCACATCCTAAACAACTTACCTGAATCCCCCTGAAAAGTTAGTATGAATGCATAAGATATGAAACAAAAGGCAATAAGTGTCGCTCCCAAGGATTTACATCCCGGTGCAGATGCGAACGGTCGGTGAAAGAGGTTGAGGTAGATTAGAGTCGCCAACTAGGCATTTTTATCCCGAAGGAAAGGTAATGTTGCATAAACCTAGAAAGATATGGATAAGATGGTTGAGAACCAAAGAAACTGAGAAAGGGGGTTAGTTATGACCTGGGAAGGTATTAGCACCCAGATCGTCCGTCGTACTCGACGGGATCCACGCTTACTTGATTGTGTTTAAAATGGGTAGTGTATATGCTGATTGTGTATGAAAATCTAGGGAGAAATGTACAATGTGTCATTGCAAAAGATAGGGAGAATGCTCAAGAATGAGGCTTAGAAAAAAAAGCTGAAAGAGGGGGATGACAAAGAGACTTTTGTTCGATAACTGTTAAGTTATGCCTACGTATCCTCTCGTGCAATGAGGAAGTCAGAACACCGTAGTTTGACTTAAAGAGACTTAGTGTTTTTGTTGTGAACTACTTGCTTATCTATGCTCAAGTGTATGACTTGTCTGGCTCGAGTGCTAATTGTCTTACATTAGACGGAAGAAACGAGTTCTCGTTTTCAGAGTGAATGTGATGAGAAAAGAATCCCGGAGGAGACGTTTATTGTTTGTCTTTGTGTTTTCAGCTTTTTATTGTTTTTGGGTGTTTTGCATAGGATAATGAGCTTAAGCCTCAATCAAGGGTCGTAAACTCATTATATCACCCCTGATTAGGGATAATGAGTCTACTTAAGTATGAGGTGAAAATATCAACTTAATTACCCTAACGATGCATGATTAAGATCATTAACCTACTTGTGATTATTAAGTGTTTTTGGATTTTGTTTTGTGTTTAATAATGAGTTTAATCTCTAATCAGGGATTAGTGAACTCATTACACCATCCTAAGAGAAGGATAATAGATGAGAACACTTAAGATGAGGAAGACTCCTCAACTTAATCCATGGTTAGGGATTAAAATCATTATATAATAAGCCTTTATTAAAGTGGATTTTAATTAAAGGTGGGATTAAGAAATGGATTTTATGTTTGTAAGACTAAACCTGAGGGGGACTTGTCCATTGAACACCAGGGTTAGTCCCTCTGAACCAACAGGCAGAGATATAACCCTAATATAAGGCCTAAGTTACAAGCTTAAGTCTTAATGATTATTAGGTGTTTTGATCAGGAGGTGTAAACAACTTAAAGGTTTAACACTAAGTATTAAAGTTATACATTTCATCCTAGGATAAGGATACATGCATAACCCTAATTCAGAGTCTTAAAACTTTAACTGTTTAGCCTTGATTATGAGATGAGAAGCGGAAACTCAAGGAGACTCAATGGTAAAAACTATGGGAGACTATGTACAACCCTAAAGTTATCATGCTTGGATATTCCTATGGTTTATGAGGCTTTAAGAAAAGATCTTCAGATGGCCACCAAGGAAGAATAAGCGGATGTAAAGAGAAGAGAAAGGAGAATAGGTTACCTACTTCCTGAAGAAATTAAGTAACCTAAGAGAAAGAAAGGGAGCAAAAGAGAGCATAAGTGAATCAAACTCACTTCAAATACAAATAAAGATGCAAATGGAGAGATAAGAAGAAGTTGGATGTGGAGGAAAATCCACATCCTAAACAACTTACCTGAAGCCCCCTGAAAAGTTAGTATGAATGCATAAGATATGAAACAAAAGGCAATAAGTGTCACTCCCAAGGATTTACATCTCGGTGCAGACGCGAACGGTCGGTGAAAGAGGTTGAGGTAGATTAGTGTCGCCAACTAGGCGTTTTTATCCCAAAGGAAAGGTAATGCTGCATAAACCTAGAAAGATATGTATAAGACGGTTGCGAACCAAAGAAACTGAGAAAGGGGGTTAGTTATGACCTGGGAAGGTATTAGCACCCAGATCATCCGTCGTACTCGAAGGGATCCACACTTACTTGATTGTGTTTAAAATGGGTAGTGTATATGCTGATTGTGTATGAAAATCTAGGGAGAAATGTACAATGTGTCAGTGCAAAAGATAGGGAGAATGCTCAAGAATTAGGCTTAGAAAAGAAAGCTGAAAGAGGGGGATGACAAAGAGACTTTTGTTCGATAACTGTTAAGTTATGCCTACGTATCCTCTCGTGCAATGAGGAAGTCAGAACACCGTAGTTCGACTCAAAGAGACTGGAATGATTTGACTGTGAATTGCTTGCTTGTCTATGCTCAAGTGTGTGACTCGTCTGGCTCGAGTGCTAATGTCTTGCATTAGACGGAAGAAGCGAGTTCTCGTTTGTGAATGAGTGAGATGAGAAAAGAATCCCAGAGGAGATGATAATTGTTTGTTTTTATGTTTTCAGTTTTTTATTGTTTTTGGTGTTTTGCATAAGATAATGAGCTTAAGCCTAAATCAAGGGTTGTAAACTTATTATATCCTCCCTGATTAGGAATAATGAGCCTACCTAAGTGTGAGATAAGCATCTCAACTTAATTACCATGATGATGTAGGATTAAGATCATTAACCTACTTGTGATTATTAAGATGCTTTTGGGTTTTTGTTTAGTGTTGAATAATGAGTTTAATCTCTAATCAGGGATTAGTGAACTCATTACACCATCCTAAGAGAAGGATGATAGACGAGAACACTTAAGCTGAGGAAGATACCTCAACTTAATCCATGGTTAGGGATTAAATTCATTATATAACAAGCCTTTATTAAGTGGATTTTATTAAAGATGAGATTAAGAAGTGATTTTTATGTTTGTAAGACTTATCTTGAGGGAGACTTGTCCATTAAACACTAGTGTTAGTCCCTTTTAACCAGAAGGAGGAGATGGAACCCTAATGTAAGGCCCAAGTTACAAGCTTAAGTCTTGACCATTATTAGTTGTTTTGATTAAAAAGTGTAAACAAATTAAAGGTTTAACACTAAGGATTAAATTTATACACTCCATCCTAAGATAAGGATGCAAGCATAACCCTAATTCAAAGTCCTAAAGCTTTAAGTGTTTAACCTCTGATTATGAGATGAGAAGAGAGACTCAAGGAGACTCAAAGGTAAACAAATAGGGGGGACTATTTACAACTCTAAAAATTATCATGCTTGGATTTTCCTATGGTTTGTGAGGATTAAGAGAAAGATCTTCAGAAGGCCACCAAGGAAGAAAAAGCAGATGAAAAGAGAAGAAGAAAGGAGAATAGGTTACTTACTTCCTGAAGAAGATAAGTAACCTAAAAGAAAGAAGGTAAGAACAAGAGAGCACAAGTGAAGCAAGTTCACTTCAAATACAAGTAAATATGAATATGAGGAGAAAAGAAGAGGTGGGATGTGAAGGCAAATCCACATCCCAAACAACTTACCATAAGCCCCTGCAATGTTAGTGTGAATGCATAAGATGTAAAGCAACAAGAAACAAAGCAAATGGAAGTGCAATGACCAAAACCAGAAGTGTAAACATGATGAAAATATGTTATGAGATGATGAAAAGTCATGCATGATGCATATGAATGTTCATACAAAAGATGAGATGCAAAGGAAGCAAGTTAGAAGCATGAAAACACATGGATGTTCATGAAATGTAATGAATGCAAAGCATACCAAATGAATGAAGAAATGATCAAGCAATGTTCAAGCATGTCTTAAGATGTCTAAGATGTCATACAAATGCTTGAAATATCATGGCAAGTTCATATGATGATGACATACAAAGATGAATGCAAATGAACATGAGAAATTAGGGTTTTATGAATGTATGAGATGCATATGACCAAGACAGAACCATACATCATGATAAAAATTTGAAATTGAACTCAAACAAACTCTAAACATACACAATATCACTACCCAAAGGTGAAGGTCAGAAGCTAAACCTAGAGGAAGTTATGAATTTCCTAAGTTAACTAGGGTTTTTGGGTGATTCTTCATGAAAAATGAAAATCAAATTGAAAATGCAATGCAAAATTGTGATTTAAATAACCTAGTTACTAGATGCAATATATGAAACAATGAAAAAAGAATCAAGTTCAAACTCATCAAGGTTGATCATAAATGATTTTTTTAAGTTAGGGTTATAAAATGTGAAATTCATGAACCCTAATTCAAGGAAAATTGTGAAAATGTGATCAAACCTAAAAAGAAATTTGTATGGTGAGTTTGTAAATGTTTCTAAATTTATGAGAATGCATCATGATTTTTTTTGTGATTTTTAGAAACCTAAATTCATTTTTAATTAATTAAAATCAAATAATTAATTAAATAAAACATTTAAATGATTTAAAAATAATTTTATAATGCAAAAATTAAAATAAAAAATGTTTTTGAGTTAAGAAAAATATTTAAAGTGAAAATGCAGAAAATGAGATTTTTAAAAGTCTTTTTGCTATTTTTAATAAATGGATGAAAGAAATGAAATAAAATGAAATAAAAATGAAAGATAATGAAAAGTAAGCAAGATTTATGGTCCAGGTTCAAAGTTGGGTTGACTGGCACGCAAATGGAAGGCTAGGATTGAATCTGGAAAAATTAATTTAATTAAATTGATTAATCAGGTTTAAAATGGATTAGAGTTTAATGAAGCAATCTGAGCCATCCAACACGCGCGGGAAACACAAATCCTATGACTATTATTCAAACTGGCTAATTAAATGCAATTAGGGCTAATGACTCTCAGGTGGCCGGAGAAGACCTCCAGTCATCTTCTTCGGCGCACTCTCTCACTGAAAATGCTCAAAACACCACCCCAAGCACCCAAAACCTCCAAAATGAATCATCTAACCTCCCTAAACAAGAATCCAGCCCCAAAAACAATTTATCTTGCATCAAAAGGGGGAATCAAAGAAGAACATGTTTTAGGGTTAAACTTTCAGAAGCACGATACACCCTCATCTCTCACTCATTTTCAAAAATAATCACATCACGACAACCAGGGAAGCATGTAGATTCATATTATAACTTGAAATAAGAGTTATGGAAAAAAAGTTTGAAGAAGCTACCTGAACCGAAGCTTTGCAATTTTGAGCTTTCTGACCTTCTTTCTTGTGCAAACCAACTCCAATGGACCCCCTGAGGATATTGTGATGCTTAGAACAAGTTTATATGGGCTATTTTGAAGTGTGTGGTTCTGGTTTGACAGAAAATGGAGTTCTTGTAGGGGAGGTTTCAGGCCATGGCAATTGGTGCTTTTTAATCCTTATGGTGTGTGTGATTGAATGGTGAAGGAAATTTTCAGGTTTGATGGTTGTGTGTTGAGTTTCGAAGAGATGAAGGTATAAGGTGATTTTTGTGATTCTGAGCTTATGAGAGGTTTCAGCCTTGTGTGATGTATGAAATGAGTTGCTTGAGGTTTGTATGTGATGTACTGATTGGCCGGAGGAGTTGGTGTGGCATAGTGTGATTGGTATGGCTTGTTTTGCAAAAAGTCAAAAGTTATGTACTATGAGTATGGGCACGGGTCAGAGCTGGTTTGAAGGGGTGTCTTGCCTCAGCTGAGTTCATGGAGGGCCCTTAGATCAGATTTTGTGAGCTGTAACACTTGGATTGCAAGATAGCATAGGTTTTGCAAATTTCCCTCTTTGAAATTTCTTGAAGTGCAAGGCATGCAAACTTGTGATTCTTGGCACAATTTTGATCAAGGCAAGTTGCATAATTATGTTATGATGCTTAGAGGTGGATTAGAGGTCATTAGAAGTCTTGAAACTTGATTTTGCAAAAATCCCTCTTTGGCACATACTTGAAAATTACAAGATTTTTCATTTGAAGCATTTTTGATCAAGAAAGAGGAGGTTGAAAATCTTTCCCAAAATGGAAAGTTTCCATTACAAGTCATGTCCAAAAATGGAAAGTTTGCAAATGGCTTGAAATTATTCAATCTTGTGAACTTCTAACCACTTCTAAGATCAAATAAAGATCATAGGACCTCAAAATGATGAAAATGACCCTTTGGTACCATTGTTGGGGGCTTCAGATGCCCTGATTCTGGCTTTTCTTGCACAACAAGTTACCAGTTGATCAAATGACTTCCACAATGAATTTTCTCATCAAATTTGGTACACATGATCCTTATAACATATTAAGACCATTAGAATCAAGAATGACCAACAAATTTGAGGTAAAGGGCCTCAAACCCAAAACCCTAATTTTAGGTCATCTGTGTAGAAAACCCTAGCCTGTCTGGACCTATGTGCAATCCTTTATGATTTTGTGACTTCAAAGACTTCTTGGAGATGTAAAATGATCATAGAACACTCATGGACCCTCTTGGAATGCTTCAAGACCATTGAGATAACTCATATCACCCTTTGGATCCTCCTGATCACAAACCCTAGCTATGCAGTTATGCAGATGAAATGTTTATGCATTGTGAGATGATATGCTTATGCAATGCTATATGAAAGATCACAAGCCATGTTGTGAGAAAAAGTGAGGGCAAATTTGGGGTGTTTACAGCTGCCCCTATTCAAGCATGAGTTAGCTGTGCAGGGTGTAAGCGCCTGACTTAACAGACAAACAAGATAACTTGTGGTTGAATACCAAAGACAGTCTGAAATTTGAACTCACCGGGGAGAAGAAGAAAAGGGATATAAATTGTAATAGGTAGTATAGTATGAGTATCAAATGAAAGCGATGGAGGACGACCATCAAGCAGAGGATGACTGCTGGGGATGAAAAACGGTAAGTAAAGCAATGACGGGGACGACCATCATGCTGGGAAAAGAGACCACGACGGGGACGGCCATCGGGAAAAAAACTCTCTGGGGATTAAAGAAATGAGGAAAGCACTGACAGGGACGGCCATCAAGTTAAAGGGTAAATAAACCGCGACGGGGACGGCCATCGAGCAAAGGAATAAATGAAATTATGATGAGGGACGGTCATCAAAAGGTGAAGGACGATCACCTAGCAGGGGACGACTGCTGAAAATATCGCGACATAGGACGAATGCCAGATAGAAAAGATCAACGATAAGGATGGCCATCAGATAAGCATGATGAAGGACAATCATCAAGAACTGAAGGAAGATCACCTAGATGGGTACGACTGCTCTCGGGGATTATCTTGACATAGGACGGATGTCGGATAACAAAGATCGACGATGGGGACGGCCATCAGATAAATGATGAGGGACAGTCATCAAAAGGTGAAAGACGTTCACCTAGCAGGGGACGACTGCTAAAAAGATATCACGACATAGGATGAATGCTGGATAGAAAGTTCCAACAATGGGGGTTCCACTGGGGATAGGATGAGTGACGGTCATCCAAAGGTGAAGGACAATCACCTGGCAGGGGACGGCTGCCGAAAAGATCACGACATAGGACGAATGCCGGATAAGAGGATCAACGATGGGGACAGTCATCAGATAAAATGATGAGGGACGGTCATCAAAAGGTGAAGGACGATCACGTGGCAGGGGACGACTGCCAAAAATATCACGACATAAGACGAATGTCGGATAAAAAGGGATTGTTTTGTTGGTGACTTACTGGGAAATGGTAAACACAGACGAGTGCTTACGCTTTGAAATAAAAGGTATAAGTGTTTGACGGTGTGCATAGATTAAAGATACGGACGAGCATCCTTAGGACTACGATACGGACGAGTATCGATAGAACAAACGTTGTCACGTGTTTTAGGATGATGATACAGATGAGTATCAATCGGTTAAGCAAGGAACACAAACGAATGTTGATCTGCCGGGGAGGTGATATATACAAGATACGAACAAGTATCAGAGGATTGTGTATAAGTATGTACAAGTGTTTGACCTGCCAGGGAATATGTGCAAGACACGGACGAGTGTCAAAAAGATTGAGCAAGGGACACAGACGGGTGTTTGACTTGCTGGGAAAGTATGATACGGGCGAGTGTCACAAAGAATATGTACAAGTATGAACAAGTATCTGTATTGAGAGAGAAAAAAGTATTCTGGCTTTGTCTGCAGGGGATAATTTTTGTATATTGCTGGTGTAGTGATTCTGATGTTTGTAGGTGATTGGCTTAAACCTGACTTATGATCATGCAAATATTTGATTTTTGCCGTAATGCTCCATATTAGACAGAATGCTACGCTTAGTTTGGGGAAAAATGATGCGAATGCTATGATTATGCAAAGTGAGAAAACCGATATGGGATCCGGATCCTGCAGGGAGAAAGATCTATGGGTGATCTGTCTGGAGGAAGAACTCCGATGGGGAAAGAGATCATTGGCCGATCTATAGGGAGAGAGGATCACCGAACGATCTTCTGAGGGAACTCTGTGGCGCTCTAGGGGAAGAAACCTGTGGGGATCCCGGCTGGGGAACCTTTTGTTGAAGAGACTCATGCTGAAGATGAGGAGGCTCTGGCAACTCCGTTGGGGAAGGCAGTTTAGGCATTGCTCGGGAGATCCTGCTTGGGGAGAAGAGAACTTCTGGGAAGTAGTCTATTGTAACTCCTTTGTTCAAGCGACATGCTGGGGATTTAATGAGTTTCTCGAAGGATCCTCTGAGGGGATAACAGCTTCGTGGGGGAATACCACTGTCAAGTAACCCTGCTGATGAGGTGATTGTTGACTTGGCTGGGGATATAATGCTTGATATGCCCTATGTTGTGAGTTTGTCTGCCTTGAGTACCTGCAACCTGTAAAAAAAAGAAATGCACAAGTGTCCCGAGGTATCCTCAACCGGATTCCGTCATAGAAGTTAGATTTGCTCAAGAGTGCATATTTCCTGCAAGCATTTATTAAAAATGGCTTATATGTTTTCATGCAAGTGTTGTATTATGAACTTTGGACATTTTGCAAATGAAACAAAAATGTACAAGACAAAGTGTGACTGAATATTCTGATTTTATTGATTTGTGGGCCCTGAATGGGCAAGTATAGTGAAGAAGCGAATCCCTGAAAGGAGGAGATTGCTGTAAATTGAGAAAATAAAAGTGTTGGTAATGTTTGAAGTTGACGCTCTAGTGAGCTTCCTTTGCTATGACCCGTATGACCTTGACGTTCTTCTTATCTTGCTTTCTGAAGAAGGTTGATTTTGACCGACGCTTTATCCTTTCGGAGCTTGCTATGTTGCGAGTGATACAGACGAATTCAGAATGCAGTTGTTCGCTTTTTCCCTGATTTTGCGTGGATCGCCCTTTCGGGTTTTCAATCCACCGGGATACCCATTTTTGCCTGAGTTGTCCGATGTGGCTTTTCAACTCAGCGGGTGTACATTTTTTTTTCAATTTTTCCATTATTTTTGCCCGAGTCTTTTATTCTGTTTTTGACTTGCCGGGATGCCCTATTTTTGCCTTGACTTACATTCTGTTTTTATGTCCAGCGGGTTATTTATGCGAAGTATTTTTTAACTGCATTTGAATTCACAGGAGATAAGAAATCCTCCCCATCCATAGTAGTGAGCATCAGTGCTCCACCAGAGAAAACTTTCTTTACTATGAATAGGCCTTCATAGTTTGGCGTCCATTTGCCCCTGTGGTCTGTATGAAGAGGAAGAAGTATTTTCAGAATAAGCTCTCCCACTTGGTATTCCCGAGGCCTGACTTTCTGATCGAAGGCTTTCTTCATTCGCTTTTGATATAACTGCCCATGACAGATGGCTGCTAATCTCTTTTCTTCAATCATACTCAGTTGATTATATCGAGATCGGACCCATTCTGCTTCGTCCAGTTTCACATCCATCATTACCCGTAAGGACGGTAGTTCAACTTCAACAGGTAGGACAGCTTCCATACTATACACAAGCTGATAAGGTGTTTCCCCAGTAGATGTTCTGATAGAGGTTCAGTACCCATGCAAGAAAAATGGTAGCATTTTGTGCCAGTCTTTGTAGGTGACTACCATCTTCTGTACAATCTTCTTGATATTCTTGTTAGCGTCCTCAACAACACCATTCATTTTTGGCATGTAAGGAGAAGAGTTGTGATGTTGAATTTTTAAGTCCCGACAAAGTTCTGCCATCATCTTGTTGTTCAAATTGGAACCATTATCAGTAATGATTCGCTCGGGAACTCCATATCGACAGATGATATCCCTTTTCAGAAATCGAGCTACCACTTGCCTGGTGACATTTGCATACAAAGCTGCTTCAAGCCATTTGGTGAAGTAATCAACGGCTACCATAATGAATCTGTGACCATTTGAAGCAGTCGGTTCGATCTTTCCAATCATATCAATGCCCCACATGGAGAAGGGCCAAAGTAAAGACATTACATTCAAAGGGTTCGGTGGCACATGCACCATGTCTGCATAGATCTGGTATTTGTGGCATTTTCTGGCATAAGCACAACAGTCTGCATCCATTGTGATCCAATAGTAACCCGACCTTAATAACTTCTTTGCCATTGCATGTCCTCCGACATGGGTACCGAAAGAACCTTCATGTACTTCATGCATCAGTAGGTCTGCTTCCTTCTTGTCAACACATCTGAGCAAGACCATGTCAAAGTTTCGCTTGTACAAAGAACCATCAATATTGAGGAAGAAATTGTCGGCTAGCCTTCTTAGTGTCTTCTTATCATTTGACGATGCCTCAGGTGGGTATGTTTGAGTCTCCAAGAAGCATTTGATGTCGTGGTACCAAGGCTTGTTGTCACTAGCAGTGTCCACAGAGAATACATATGTCGGTCTGTCTAATCTGGATACCAAAATCTGAGGTACATAATTGGCAACTTGTACTTTGATCATGTATGAAATGGTAGCCAAAGCGTCTGCAAACTGATTCTCATCTCGAGGGATGTATTCAAGCTTAACTCTTGTGAAGAAAGTCAATAATCTCCTCGTATAGTCATAGTAGGGAATCAGATGCTCCTAATGAGTGTACCACTCGCCGTTGGTCTGGTTGATTACCAAAGCTGAATCTCCGAATACATTCAAGGTTTTGATCCTGAGGTCAATGGCTTCCTTAAGACCCACGATACAAGCTTCGTATTTTGCTTCGTTGTTAGTGCAGGCAAATGTGAGCCTTGCTAAGAAAGGCATATGAACTTCTTTGGGTGTAATAAGCACTGCACCAACCCCACGGCCGTTGCAATTAACTGCCCCGTCAAACATCATAGTCCATGCTTCTCCTGGGTCAGGCCCTTCAGTGTGAATAGGCTCTTCACAATCTTTTGCTTTTAAGAACATGATGTCTTCATCAGGGAAGTCAAATCTCATAGGCTGGTAATCATCAATGGGTTGCTCAACCAGATAGTCAGACAATACACTGCCCATGATGGCCTTTTGAGATGTGTACTGAATGTCATATTCTGTTAGAATCATTTGCCATCTTGCAACCCTTCCGGTAAGTGTTGGCTTCTCAAATATGTACTTAACTGGATCCATCTTTGAGACCAACATGGTAGTATGAGTCAACATATACTGCCTTAGTCGGCGAGCAGCCCACGCTAAAGCACAACAAGTTTTCTCGAGCAGTGAAAACGTTGTTCACAGCCGGTAAAATTTTTGCTTAGGTAGTATATTGCATACTCTTTTCGACCAGACTTGTCATGCTGACCCAACACACACCCCATTGACTCTTCTAATACTGTCAGATACATGATTAAAGGTCTTCCTTTGACTGGAGGCATGAGAATTGGAGGTTCTTGCAGATATTCTTTGATCTTGTCAAAAGCTCTCTGATAGTCATCGTTCCACCTGACTGTTTGCTATTTTCTTAACAGCTTGAATAAGGGTTCGCAGGTTGCAGTGAGATGAGATATGAACCTTGAGATGTAGTTCAATCTACCTAAGAACCCTCAAACTTCTTTCTCAGTCTTAGGTGCAGGCATTTCCTGAATAGCTTTGACTTTATCGGGATCAACCTCAATTCCTTTTACGCTTACAATAAAACCCAGTAGCTTACCAGAACGTACCCCGAATGTGCATTTGTTGGGGTTCAACCTTAACTGATACTTTCTCAGACGCTTGAAAAGTTTCAATAGGTTTACCAAATGTTGTTCCTCTGTTTGGGACTTGGCAATCATATCATCCACATAGCACTCGATTTCTTTATGGATCATATCATGGAATAGTGTTACCATAGCCCGTTGATATGTTGCACCGGTGTTCTTCAGACCAAACGACATTACTTTGTAGTAGAACGTGCCTCAAGGTGTGATGAAGGTTGTCTTCTCCATGTCTTCAGGTGACATCTTAATCTGATTGTATCCAGAAAATCCATCCATGAAAGAAAATACCGAGAACGGAGTTGTGTTATCCACCAATACATCAATGTGAGGTAATGTGAAATCATCTTTCGGGCTAGCTCTGTTCAAATCCCGATAATCCACACACATACGCACCTTGCCATCCTTCTTAGGTACGGGTACAATGTTAGCGACCCACGGCGGGTAACTAGTTACAGCAAGAAAACCGGCGTCCCACTGCCTTTGTACTTCCTCTTTTATTTTCATGACCATGTCCGAGCGAGTACGACGCAACTTCTATTTAACTGGCGGACAATCTTCTTTCAAAGGCAGCCCGTGCATGACAATATCTGTATCTAGACCCGTCATATCTTGATAAGACCAAGCGAACACATCGACATATTCTCGAAGCATACTGATGAGTTGTTCTTTCACTGGAGCTTGCAGATTGGCCCCGATCTTCACCTCTTTCACATCTTCCTTAGTACCAAGATTGATAGTCTCAACCTCCTCCTGATGAGGAGCAATCACTTTTTCCTCTTGTCTCAACAACCTGGCCAACTCTTCAGGCAAATCATAGTCTTCATCAACCCCTTCATCTGCTTGATTAATCGGATTGTCGAAGTCATACAAGGTCATAGCAGTGTCGTTGTCGTTGCAATCCGGAGGATTATCTCTGCAAGGGTTGAGATTTGTTCATTTTAGTGATTGATTTTATCTTTAAAAAGTGAATGAAGTCTTTTAAGAAAAACATTGCCATTTATTGTTTTGTGCGAAAATAACAAAAATGAAAGACAGTGAGCGAAAAGAGATTGTTTGCAAAAGATGTCCGTTGTTCATTAATATTCCATTTGCACAAAATACATATATGGCCCTATTACGAAATGAGTCCTGACACCTTGGGTAAGATGTAGGACTTGATGCATGCTTAAACAGGAAATAATAATTACTCTGCAGCAATAACCCTTATAATTTCCTGGGAAGACCAGTTGAGGACTTGCCGGCCTGGGACTCTTGGACGAATCCAGCTTTCCAGGTTGTAGTCGCTTTCAGCCTCGTCTTCCATATTGTTGATAGCATCTGGGGTCAGCATTCCCCCACTTATAAACTTGGGAGCTTTAGCAGCCTCCTCTTGGACCTGTCGGGATGGTCTGTAACCCAAACCAAACTTGTCTTCCTTGATCTGAACTTGTAGCAGCCTTCCCCAGCCTTGGGCATTCCCGTCTTTAACAACCTTTCGAGCTTGTTTGTAAGAAGAATTTGAAGTACCAGACACTTCAGTTGTCGCTTCATTGACATTTAGAGCTTCAAAACCTTGACTCATCGTCTCATGGATCTCCCCATCCATCTCAATGTACTTGTAGGTGGCTAGATGACTGACAAAGATGTCGTCTTCCCTGCAAATAGTGATAATTTGGCCCTCCCACTCGTATTTTAACTTCTGGTGAAGGGTTGATGTTACGGCGCCAGCGGCATGAATCCAGGGTCGACCCAACAAACAGCTGTAGGCAGGCTGAATGTCCATCACATAGAAGGTAGTTTTGAAAATCTGTGGACCAATTACCACAGGCAACTCAATTTCTCCAAGAACCGATCTCTTAGAACCATCAAAGGCTCTCACAACTAGGTTACTCGGGCGGAGTGCAAGACCATCATATTCCATCTTGACCAAGGCTTTCTTTGGAAGAACATTGAGTGATGACCCAGTGTCAACCAAGACATGAGAAAGTATCACACCTTTACACTCTAAGGTGATATGTAAAGCTTTATTGTGGTTACGGCCCTCCGTAGTCAGGTCAACATCAGTAAAACCTAGTCCATGATTAGTATTGACATTTGAAACCACTATTTCTAGCTGGTTGACTGTAATCTCCTTAGGCACGTAAGCTGCGTGCAAGACCTTGAGCAATGCATTCCTGTGAGCTTCGGAACATATGAGTAGAGATAAAATGGAGATCTTGAAGGGTGTCCGGTGGAGCTGGTCCACAACTTTATAGTCACTCTTCTTGATAATTCTCATGAACTCGTCCACATCCTGATCAAAGGATGTCTTCTGAGTTTCCTTGGCAATTGGTTCTTCAGGCACCACACTCTTGCCTTTTGCTTTGGCAGCAACTTCTGCTTCAACATTAACTCTGGGAAATTGTGACGTGAAGAGACGTCCGCTTCGGGTGAAGCCTCCGCCTCCCCCGACATTATCAATCTGTGGTGTAGAAGTTGAAGAATCAAGAGTGACTTTCTTTCCGTTGCAATAAAGATCTGTGCCGTAATGCCAAGGCATGACACTACTACTATCATATGGAACTGGTCCAGGTACCTTGATGGTTACCGGACTGATTGCTGCAGAAGAGGGAGTTGTGACGTTTGTGGATCATAATAAATTGTGACAGGAGGTCTGATTGGAGATGATACAGTTGCAGGAAGTTGTCGATGTTGATGTTGATGTTGATGTTGCTGAAAGTTGTTGAAAGAATCCGGGACATGAACTGTTGCCGGATCATAATAAATGGTGACTGTGGAAATGTCTTCATTGATGGTTGTTGTTGTTGTAGTAGACTCCGTTGAAATGATGTTTGCTAAAATGGTGTTTGTTGATGTTGTAGAAGAGATGTTTGTTGAAGTTGTAGGAGTTGGAACTGTTGAATTAATTTGTAGGATGCCTTCTTTGATAAGGCTACTGATACCATTCTTCAGATTTGCACAACCATTGGCAGAAACTTTGCAAACTTCACAGCAGGCTTCACAACCTGGAAACACTTGGCACTTCAACAACCAAGCTTTAACTTCGGCCAATGGTGTTTGAATACTTGCAATATTGTCGATAAAAACAGATGGTTGGTCCTCTTCAATGGCATTAATCCTCGGTACACCGTGATTTGGTATCAGATTCTTTGTGACATTTGGAGGAGGTGCAAAATTTAAAGCTTTGGAATCAACTAAGTCTTGAACTTTCATATGCAATGCCCTGCATTTCTCTGTTGTATGGCCAGGTGCATTGGAGTGGAAGGCACATCTGGCATTGACATCGTAGTTCCTTGGAAGGTTCTGAGGATCAGGTGGAGTCAAGGTCCTTAATTCAATCAGATTGAGCTTCAGTAACTGTGGGAGTAGAGCTGCATAGGGCATCGGGATGGGATTGATAACCCTGTTGATTTGTGAAGTCCTTTGCTGGAACGGACGTTGTTGCTGATTGTTGTTGTTGTTATAAGATCTTTGTTGTTGTGGAAACTGTTGTTGTTGTGGGAAGTGTTATTTATGAAGTTATTGTTGCTGAGGTGCTGGAGCAGGGATGGTGACAACAGCTACTGATCTTGGCACGTATTGAGGCCTACCTCTGCCCACATGTACTGAGTTGGTTTCACCTGTCCTTCTAGGTCCCGAGAAGGGTTTCCTTGCATTACTGGAGCTAGCACCATTGTCAGAGATTTTACCCATCTTCAATAGGCTTTCGATTCTCTCACCAGCTATAACCACATCAGCAAAATTGGTAGAAGAGAAAGCAGAAAGCCGATCAATGTAGGTACCTTGCAATGTGTTCATAAATATGTCATCCATCTCTCTTTCAGACATTGGTGGCTGGACAACAACAACAAGTTTCCTCCACCTTTGGGCATATTCTCGAAAACTTTCTCTCGAGGACTGAGACATGCTCATTAGCAGAGTTCTGTTGGGAGCCATATCCAGGTTGTACTGATATTGGCGTATAAAAGCCTCAGCTAAGTCTTTCCAATTCCTGACTGTAGCTCTGAATAGGCGAGAATACCACTCACGGGATGCCCCAATCAAGCTATCTTCAAAGCAAAACATCCATAGCTTTTCATCCATGTTATAAGCTTTCAATCTCCCCAGAAAAGATTGAAGATGGGTGCGAGGACAAGAGGTACCATTATACTTCTCAAAGCATGGAGGCTTAAACTTGTGAGGAATCCTGACTCCTTCCACTAATCCCATATCCATCACATCAAATCCCAAAGAGTTTTGGGATTCCAGAGATCTCAGCTTCTCAGATATTTCGTCCAGACGACGATCATAAACTTCATCAGCCCCAGCTCCTAACATTGTAAACTGCTCGTCCTGAGGATCTTCTTGCAGAACATGATTTGCAATGTTTCTCTGGGTATTTCCAATAATATTGACTTCAGGGTTGATGTGGGTCCAAACTCTAGTGGATTTGCTTGTGGCTGGTCGCACGCGTTGTTACTTGTACCCCCAGTACCAACATGGTTCTCTTCTGGAGTTTGCCGCTCGACTAACTCCCTTAACCTCTCCTGGGTCTGTGCTAGCCCAGTCATCACAACCATGAACCAATTCATTTGGGTCCTTACTTTTGTCCTCACATCAGTCATCTGGGTCCTCACATCTGTCAATTCTTGCTGAAGTTGATCCATTTGTAAGCTCGAAAGGTTGTTTCTGGTCAGGTACCAGTGGATGCGGTTGACGGGAAAGACTCTCATACGAGCAATATTTCCTGAAACACACAGCAAAGTGAGAAAACAACAATAAAAACACCTGCAAAAACAGAGAATGAGGTTAGTAGAGGGTATCCGGTTTTGGTTCTTTGGTTTTGAACTTCCAGACCTCTGGGAATGATGAATATGTTTGAAGAGAAATGAAGCTCAAAAGAAGATCCAGGTAACACATAAACTATACATTACAAATGCAAAAATACATAGTTTATGATTACAACAAGCTCCCATGGTGGGTCAAAATACAATTAAGTCAAGAAATATAATAAAATTACCATGGAGAATTAAAGTACAACCAAAATAAAAGTACAAGCAAAAGAGAAATCAAACATCCAGCCCAAATTCATCCTCATTGAATTCTTTCAGGAGAGCATCAGTCACTGGTCCAACTGGATGCTCTATGATGGTCCTGATAAGAAGGTTCCTGGTTGCAATGGCACTTGTCATTTTCTGGTACTTGTCTTGTTCTTTTGATCTCTTCAACCCC
Source organism: Lathyrus aphaca (assembly GCA_963966055.1). NCBI lineage: Eukaryota > Viridiplantae > Streptophyta > Magnoliopsida > Fabales > Fabaceae > Lathyrus > Lathyrus aphaca. Next base: position 297,468,494 of record OZ014524.1, read on the forward strand.
GCCCGGAGTTTCAACTCAGAGATTTCCTTTTGTGTTGCTAACAGGGCTTTCTGACTCTTCTTCTCATTGGCTTCCAACTGCTCTATCTTAGCCTGTGTCTTATGGTCTTCTTGCAAACGAGCTTCAGTGATTCTGATCCATCTAGCCTGACTCTCCTCTAGGTAGTGCTCAGCTCTGGCTTTCTGAATCTTGGCTTCTTTGCAAGCATTCTTCAATACCAGTTCTCCCGCTCGGGCTTTTCTGATGAAGTTCTCTGTCTTTTCTATCTTGGTCACATGCTCGATACGGAGCTTCTCTAACCTTTCAATCTTTAGACGACCATCATTCCTTTCCCAAAGGGTTTTCTTCAAGGATTCAGAAAGTCGGGCATTCCTCTCTTTCAGCTTCTCAAACTCTTACAAACTGACTGTGGCTATATGCTCTACTGCTGATGGCCCTGGTACATCCTCCAGGGTGAATGGCATGCGAGTGACCTGTCCTCTAATACGAGACCATTTAGTGTACTGACCTGAAGATATGTTGTTACACTTACCCAGAATAGTAGTCCCTTTAGTATATATATGGTCCCAAGCCCAGGCTTCTTGTCGGACGGTGGCATGATTATTCTGAACAACACAGTAAAGAGACTCTGCTAAGTCTTGCTCTCGATGTGGGTGTACCAGGGCATACCCTAACTGTCTTCTGAATAGCAAAGGATTGTAATTGATGCATCCCTTCACTCCAATAAGAGGTACATTATGATATTGTCCACAACTTATAATTATGTCCCTGCCCTTGGTGTTCTAAGTACACCACCTGATGTCCTTTGAAGTAAGGGCAATCATCCTCTTAGCCTAGTTCCTTGTCTGGTGTGGATTCAAGAAAGCTTCCGTCTTCGGCATATGTCTCATCAACCAAATGTAGAAGAGAGGTGCACAACATCTGACCAGTCTTCCCCTCTACTTCTCATTTCTCTGATGCACTGAGTAATAGAAATCTCCTAACAGGGTGGGAACTGGATTCTTGAGAATGAAGATATGGATAAAATTCTTGCTTACAAACTTAGGCTCATCTGTAAACAAGATGATACCATAAACACTGAGATCCAGGAGAGCACACACAGATTCTCAGTTCCCTACTGTAGCCTTCTTTGTAGCCTAAGTGATTAAGAAGTCCAGATGAAGGTTTGGGATTCCAGCCTTGGTGGTCATATGCTGATCAATGATAGTCGCTTCCAGATGTAGAGCCTTAGCTATGTCTTCATTCTTAAAAGCAGTCATCTCAGGGTTGAAAGGAATTCCCCTTCTGATAGGGACACCCATCAACATAGAAAACGCTTCCAACAAAGGGCCTATCTGGAAATCTGGGAAGGTGAAACAACGGAGAGGAGGGTCATAGAACTGAAGGAAAGTGTGAATCATGATCCTCTATGATGCATCCAAGTCCATGATCATGTCCAGGATACCACCATAATGTTCTCTGAATAAAGGGACATGATCAGGAGTGATAAGTGCCTGAATATGCCTGATGCCTGATAGAGGGTACTGAAAGAAATGGTATGTGATATTGCTTTTTCTGGTTGAATCCATGTTGAAGATGGATGCTGATGAAGATAACTGGAGAAGATAACTGATGTAGGTAATTGAAGAAGATATCAGATGAAGATGGCTGAAGCAGAAGAACGGTCAAAACCAAACCAAAGAAGATGTGGATACCTTGTAAAACAAATAGAAAAATGTTAAAATGATGCAGTATGATGTATGTTGAATAATATGCAAGGGTTTATGATCAGGTGCTGGATTGTCCGTTGCTTTGATAGGGTCCATGAGTGTTCAGAAATCCGAATGAAGGTCTGAGAACTAGTAACCAGGTGGGGGACTCAAATAAAGAGTCACTTGTCCAGGGTTTCATAAGAATCAGTCAATAATCAGTATAACCTTAACAAAGTTCTAGTAACAGGGTATGTTGAGGCCAAGGGTTCTTGCATACCTATAAATAACCCCACCCACTCACATGTATTGTTCTAGAACAAGGATCCTGATTCAGATTTATTATGAGAAGTGTAAACATTTCTTACTCGGAGGTACAATGCTTACCCTAACCATAAAGAATCCTCCTCTAATTCACCTCAGATGGTGAAGGTCATCTAAAAAGGTCATTCAGACTTAGCAGGCTTCCCAGATAGCCCTAGCACTACAGGAAATCCGTAGTACAAAGTTCTTAAGAAGAAACCCATATCTGAACCGTGTTTCATATTCCCGCACCAGACCGAAATGGAATGGGAAAGAATATGAAGCCACTCTAATCCTATGTCTGTCACTCATGCCTTTGCGTTGGACCTTTCTCACTGGAATACCCCTCCCACCAAAGCAAACCAGCAACCAGCACAGATGATATGACAATAATATGAAATACATAAAATAGTAAATGAAAGCGATAAAGTAAATGCAGTAAGTAAAGCTGTACAGAAAGCAATAAATAAAGCAAAAACAAAAGCACACATAACACATAACACCCCCAATAAACAAAATCAAACAAGCGTTAGGAGAAACCTACAAAAGAACCAGAAGCCCTGGTTGCAAAGGAATCCCCAGCAGAGTCGCCAAGTTGTTGCTCCCGAGGATTTACATCCCTGTGCAAAAGCGAACGGTCGGCATAAGAGGTTGAGGTAGAGTAGAGTCGCCAGCTAGGCATTTTTATCCCGAAGGAAAGGTAATGCTGCATAAACCTAGAAAGATATGGATAAGATGGCTGCGAACCAAAGAAAATGAGAAAGGGGGTTGGTTACGACATGGGAAGGTATTAGCACCCAGATCGTCCGTCGTACTCGACAGGATCCATGCTTACTTGATTATGTTTAAAAGGGGTAGTGTATGTGCTGACTGTGTATGAAAAGCTAGGGAGAAATGTATAATGTGTTAGTGCAAAAGATAGGGAGAATGCTCAAGAATGAGTCTTAGAAAAGAAAGTTGAAAGAGGGGGATGACAAAGAAACTTTTGTTAGATAATTGTTAAGTTATGCCTACGTATCCTCTCGTGCAATGAGGAAGTCAGAACACCGTAGTTCGACTCAAAGATACTGGAATGATTTGACTGTGAACTACTTGCTTGTCTATGCTCAAGTGTGTGACTCGTTTGGCTTGAGTGCTAACTGTCTTGCATTAGACGGAAGAAGCGAGTACTTGTTTGTGAATGAGTGAGATGAGAAAAGAATCCCGGAGGAGACGATAATTATTTGTTTTTATGTTTTCAGTTTTTTATTGTTTTTGGTGTTTTGCATAAGATAATGAATTTAAGCCTAAATCAATGGTTGTAAACTCATTATATCCTCCCTGATTAGGGATAATGAGCCTACCTAAGTGTGAGATAGACATCTTAACTTAATTACCATAATGATGTAAGATTAAGATCATTAACCTACTTGTGATTATTAAGATGTTTTTGGGTTTTTGTTTAGTGTTAAGTAATGCATTTAATCTCTAATCAGGGATTAGTGAACTCATTACACCATCCTAAGAGAAGGATGATAGATGAGAACACTTAAGCTGCGGAAGATACCTCAACTTAATCCATGGTTAGGGATTAAATTCATTATATAACAAGCCTTTATTAAGTGGATTTTATTAAAGATGAGATTAAGAAGTGAGTTTTATGTTTGTAAGACTTATCTTGAGGGGGGCTTGTCCATTAAACACTAGGGTTAGTCCCTCTTAACCATAAGGAAGAGATGGAACCCTAATGTAAGGCCCAAGTTACAAGCTTAAGTCTTGACCATTATTAGGTGTTTTGATTAAGAAGTGTAAAATAATTAAAGGTTTAACACTAAGGATTAAAGTTATACACTCCATCCTAAGATAAGGATGCAGGCATAACCCTAATTCAAAGTCCTAAATCTTTAAGTGTTTAGCCTCTGATTATGAGATGAGAAGAGAGACTCAAGGAGACTCAAAGGTAAACAACTAGGGGGGACTATTTACAACCCTAAAAATTATCATTCTTGGATGTTCCTATGGTTTGTGAGGCTTAAGAGAAAGATCTTCAGAAGGCTACCAAGGAAGAAGAAGCAGATGAAAAGAGAAGAAGAAAGGAGAATATGTTACTTACTTCCTGAAGAAGATAAGTAACCTAAAAGAAAGAAGGTAAGAACAAGAGAGCACAAGTGAAGCAAGTTCACTTCAAAGACAAGTAAATATGCATATGAGGAGAAAATAAGAGGTGGGATGTGAAGGCAAATCCACATCCCAAACAACTTACCATAAACCCCTGAAATGTTAGTGTGAATGCATAAGATGCAAAGCAACAAGAAACAAAGCAAATGGAAGTGCAATGACCAAAACCATAAGTGTAAACATGATGCAAATGTGTTATGAGATGATTCAAAGTCATGCATTATGCATATGAATGTTCATACAAAAGATGAGATGCAAAGGAAGCATGTTAGAAGCATGAAAACACATGGATGTTCATGAAATGTAATGAATGCAAAGCATACCAAATGAATGAAGAAATGATCAAGAAATGTTCAAGCATGTCTTAATATGTCTAATATGTCATACAAATGCTTGAAATGTCATGTAAAGTTCATATTATGATGACATACAAAGATGAATGCAAATGAACATGAGAAATTAGGGTTTTATGAATGTATGAGATGCATATGACCAAAACAGAAGCATACATCATGATAAAAATTTGAAATTGAACTCAAACAAACCCTAAACATACACAAGATCACTACCCAAAGGTGAAGGTCAGAAGCTAAACCTAGAGGAAGTTATGAATTTCCTAAGTTAACTAGGGTCTTTGGGTGATTCTTCATGAAAAATGCAAATCAAATTGAAAATGCAATGCAAAATTATGATTTAAATAACCTAGATACTAGATGCAATATATGAAACAATTCAAAAAGAACCAAGTTCAAACTCATCATGGTTGATCATAAATGATTTGCTTAAGTTAGGGTTAGAAAATGTGAAATTCATGAACCCTAATTCAATGAAAATTGTGAAAATGTGATCAAACCTAAAAAGAAATTTGTATGGTGAGTTTGTAAATGTTTCTAAATGTATGAGAATGCATCATGATTTTTTTTGTTATTTTTAGAAACTTAAATGCATTTTTAATTAATTAAAATCAAATAATTAATTAAATAAAACATTTAAATGATTTAAAAATACTTTTTTAATGCAAAAATTAAAATAAAAAATGTTTTTGAGTTAAGAAAAATATTTAAAGTGAAAATGCAGAAAATGAGATTTTTAAAAGTCTTTTTTGCTATTTTTAATAAATGGATGAAAGAAATGAAATAAAATGAAATAAAAATGAAAAGTAAGCAAGATCTATGGGGTTGACTGGCGCGCAAATGGAAGGCTAGGATTGAATCTGACAAAAATAATTTAATTAAATTGATTAATCAGGTTTAAATTGGATTAGGGTTTAATGAAGAAATATGAGCCATCCAACACGCGCGAGAAACACAAATCCTATGGCTATTATTCAAACTGGCTAATTAAATGCAATTAGGGATAATGACTCTCAGGTGGTCGGAGAAGACCTCCGGTCATCTTCTCCGGCGCACTCTCTCACCGGAAATGCTCAAAATACCACCCCAAGCCCCCCAAAACCTCCAGAATGAATCATCTAACCTCCCTAAACAAGAATCCAGCCCTAAAAAAAATTTATCTTGCATCAAAAGGGGGAATCGAAGAAGAACATGTTTTAGGGTTAAACTTTCAGAAGCACAATACACCCTCATCTCTCACTCATTTTAAAAAATAATCACATCATGGCAACCAGGGAAGCATGTAGATTCATATTATAACTTGAAATAAGAGTTCTGGAAAAAAAGTTTGAAGAAGCTACCTAAAGTGAAGCTTTGCAATTTTGAGCTTTCTGACCTTTTTTCTTGTGCAAACCAACTCCAATGGACCCCCTGAGGATATTGTGATGCTTAGAACAAGTTTATATGGGCTATTTTGAGGTGTGTGGTTCTGGTTTGACAGAAAATGGAGTTCTTGTAGGGGAGGTTTCAGGCCATGGCAATGGGTGCTTTTTGATCCTTATGGTGTGTATGATTGAATGGTGAAGGAAATTTTCAGGTTTGATGGTTGTGTGTTGAGTTTCGAAGAGATGAAGGTATAAGGTGATTTTTGTGATTCTAAGCTTATGAGAGGTTTCAGCCTTGTGTGATGTATGAAATGAGTTGCTTGAGGTTTGTATGTGATGTACTGATTGGCCGGAGGAGTTGGTGTGGCATAATGTGATTGGTATGGCTTGTTTTGCAAAAAGTCAAAAGTTGTGTACTATGAGTATGGGCACGGGTCAGAGTTGGTTTGAAGGGGTGTCTTGCCTCAGCTGAGTTCATGGAGGGCCCTTAGATCAGATTTTGTGAGCTGTAACACTTGGATTGCAAGATAGCATAGGTTTTGCAAATTTCCCTCTTTGAAATTTCTTGAAGTGCAAGGCATGCAAACTTGTGATTCTTGGCACAATTTTGATCAAGGCAAGTTGCATAATCATGTTATGATTCTTAGAGGTGGATTAGAGGTCATTATAAGTCTTGAAACTTGATTTTGCAAAAATCCCTCTTTGGCACATACTTGAAAATTACAAGATTTTTCCCAACTTTGAAACATCATATCTTGAGTTCTAGGATGAATCAAGAGGAGTTCTTGTACTTTTTGAAAATGGGAAGATCCAATCTACAACTTTCATGTTTAAGAATTTTTCATTTGAAGCATTTTTGATCAAGAAATAGGAGGTTGAAAATCTTTCCCAAAATGGAAAGTTTCCATTACAAGTCATGTCCAAAAATGGAAAGTTTGTAAATGGCTTGAAATTATTCAATCCTGTTAACTTCTAACTACTTATAAGATCAAATAAAGATCATAGGACCTCAAAATGATGAAAATGACCCTTTGGTACCATTGTTGGGGGCTTCAGATGCCCTGATTCTGACTTTTCTTGCACAACAAGTTACCAGTTGATCAAATGACTTCCACAATGAATTTTCTCATCAAATTTGGTACACATGATACTTATAACATATTAAGACCATTAGAATCAAGTATGACCAAAAAATTTGAGGTAAAGGGCCTCAAACTCAAAACCCTAATTTTAGGTCATCTGTGCAGAAAACCCTAGCCTGTCTGGACCTCTGTGCAATCCTTTGTGGTTTTGTGACTTCAAAGACTTCTTGGAGATGTACAATGATCATAGATCACTCATGGACCCTCTTGGCATGCTTCAAGACCATTGAGATAGGTCAGATCACCCTTTGGATCCTCTTGATCACAAACCCTAGCTATGCAGTTATGCAGATGAAATGTTTATGCATTGTGAGATGATATGCTTATGCAATGCTATATGAAAGATCACAAGCCATGGTGTGAGAAAAAGTGAGGGAAAATTTTGGGTGTTTACAATAAGACAAGTGAAGATGCGATGATTAAGACCAGAAGTGAAAACACAATGCAAATGTGTTATGAAATGATGCAAAGACATGTACAATGTTTATGCATGATCATACAAGAGATGGGATGCAAAGGAAGGCATGTTAGAAGCTTGAAATCACAAGAATACACATAAGAAGTAATGAATTCAAAACATAGAAAATTGATGCAACAATGATCAACTAATGTTCATACATGTCCTAAGGCATCTAAGATGACATACAAATGCATGAGATGTCATGACAAGTTCACATGATGAAGGTATGCAAAGATGAATGCAAATGAACATGGCAAATTAGGGTTTTAAGAAAGTATGAGATGCATATGTCCACAACAGAAGGATAACACATGATAAAAATTTGAAAATGCAACCAAATGAACCCTAAACACACATAAGATTACTCCCCAAAGATGGAGGTCAGAAGCTATACAAAGTCAAGTTATGGTTTTTCTAAATTAGGCTAGGGTTTTGGGTACTTCTTCATGAAAAATGCCAATCAAATGGAAAATGCAATGCAAATGTATGGTTAAATACCCTATATACTACATGCAAAGTATGAAAGGATGTAAAAAGAACCATGTGCAAACTCATATTGGTTGATCAAAAATGGATTTTTGAAGTTAGGGTTAGAAAAATAGGAAATTTGGAAACCCTAATTCATGGTTAATTGTCAAAACATGATCAAACCCTAAAATAAATTTGTAAGATGAGTTTGTAAATTGTTCTAAATGTTTATGGATGCTTCATGAATTTTTTGGTGATTTTTAAATACCTAAAAGTATTTTTAATTAATTAAAATGAATTAATTAATTAAATAATACAATTAAATGATTTAAAAATAGATTTTTAATGCAAAAATAAAAAATAAAAATATTTTTGGTTTCTGAAAATTATTTAAAGTGAAGGTGCAAAAAATCATGATTTTTGAAAATGTTTTGCTATTTTAAATAAATAAAGGAAAACAAAATGTAATAAATAAAATAAAAATGCAAAGTAATTACAAAGGATGGCTCAGATTGCGTGGAAACTGGATCAAAGGTTGAGATTGCAAGTCTGCTTGACTTGAGGTATGGGGATCTAAGGGTCCAGGTTTAATCTTCCAATTCGCGTGTGATCCAAGGGCCATCATTCACTCTGATTAAATTAATTAGGTTTTTATTTAATTAATTGAGATTAGGGTTTAATGACACATCTGGGCCGTTCGTGCGCTAACCTAATCACAATCCAATGGCTGATATTCAAACTGGGCACACTAACCCTAATGACTTTCAAATGACCAGAACAGTGCTCCGGTCATCTTCTCCGGCCAACCTCAAACCCTATCTTCTTCCCTAGGCCACCCCAAGCCCTCTAACCTGCCCAGAAACACTCCCCTAACTTCACTCAACTCAAATCAATAATCAAACAACATTTATCATACATGAATCAAGCAAATCGAAACAAAAATCAAAATACAAGCAAACTTTCAGAACATCATAACATACTCATTTTTCACTTATTTTCGATTCCAAACATATAATGATGATCAGGATAACATGTAGATTCAATTTATAACAAGAAAAAGAAGTTCTGGAAAAAATGTTCTTGGAAGCTACCTGAACTACAGTTCTTCAAACTGGAGCTTTCAAGGCACCCCCTTTGTGCAAACCATCTCCTTTTGGACCTCCTGAAGCTATTGAGATGCTTGGATGAAGTTTATTTTGGCTAGTTTGTGAGATACAATTCTGATATGGCAGAAATCGTGTTTGTGTTTGAGGCTGTTTCAGGTCATGGTGATGGGTGGGTTTTGTTCCTTGAGTGATGAGGAGTTGAATGGTGAAAGAAAATGTGGTTTTTGATGGCTGTGCAATGAGTTTCGAAGAAATGAAGTTTTGAGAGGATTTTTGCAATCTGAGCTTGTGTTTTGTTTCAAGGCTTCATGTGATATGTTTTATGCTTCTTTGGCATTGCATAAACAATTGGGATTGATCAGAAGAGTGGTTGTGCACTGTGGGAATGACATGGCTCAATTGGCCAAAAAGTCAAAAGTTGTGTACTGAGGTATGGGCCATGGCAGAGCTGATTTGAGGGCTTGAGCTGCCTCAGCTGGCTTCAAGGAGGGCCTTAGGATCAAATGTTGTGAGCTGTATGGCTTGGATCAAGAGTTTGCATAGGTTTTGCAATTTTGCAACTTTGTGAATTCTTGAAGAACAAGTCATGAAAACCCTTGGTTCTTGGCATAATTTTGGTCTAAACAAGTTGCATTATGTTTCTATGATGTGTAGAAGTGCATTAGAGGTCATGAGAAGGCTTGGAAATCAAAATTGCACATTTCCCTCTTTGGCATGAACTTGAAAATTATGTGATTTTTGCCAACTTTGATCCATCATAACTTGAGTTCTAGGATGAATCAAGAGGAGTTCTTGTACTTTTTTAAAATGGGAAAATCCAATCTACAACTTTCATGTTTGAAGAAAATTCATTTGAAACCTTTTTGATCAAGAAAGAGGAGGTTGAAATTCTTTCCCAAAATGGAAAGTTTACATTACAAGTCAAGTCCAAAAATGGCAACTTTGCAAATGGCTCAAAATTCTCCAATATTGTGAACTTCTAACCATTCCCAAGATCAAATAAAGATCATTGGACCTCAAATTGATGATGATGACCCTTTGGAACCCTTGTTGGTGGCCTCAGATGCCCTGATTTTGACTTTTCTTGCACAACAAGTTACCATTTGATCAAATGACTTCCACAAGGAATTTTTGCTTCAAATTTGATACACATGCTCATTATAACATATATAGACCAATAGAATCAAGAATAGCCAAAAAATTTGACTGTGTGGGCCTCAAACCCAAAACCCTAATTTCTGGTCATCTGTGTAGGAGCCCTAAGCCTGCCTGGGTAGCTGTGCAATCCTCTGAGATTTTGTGACTTCAAAGCAAACTTGGAGGTATAATATGATCATAGAACACTCATGGACCCTCTTGGAATTCTTAATGACCTATGAGATAGCTCAAACCATTTCTAAGATTCATTTGATAACAAACCCTAGTTATGCAACTTATGCAGTGAAATAACTATGCAGTGTGAGATGGTATGCTTATTGTTGCACCCCAAAATTTGCCCTCCACAAGACAAGTCATTGTGTACTAATAGGCTCACAAGGTTCACAAGGTTCACAAGACATCTCATGAGGTTCACAAGGTTCACAAAGTTCACAATTAGTCAAAAAGTTTGACAATTCCCTCAGACAATGCATCCTCCTAAGCAATGCATCTTAAACTAGGGTTTTGACTTTTATCACGCTAAATGGATTCCCAAGACTTCAAGTGAGCTTCATAGCATCCTATATGTGTTCAATAATCCCCATGTCAAGTTTCAAGACTTTCCCAAAAGATTTGCTCAGTCAGATGATCAGAAAGGTTAAAATCAGTCAAGGTACTCAAAAAGTCAAACTGAGGTCAACTGTGGTCAAACCAAAGTCAAACTTCATGATTTTTTGCCAACATAAAGTATATGAGGTAAAATTAATCATTTGATCAAGGGTTGATCATGATTAATCAAGGAGATTTCAGATCATCAAGAATCAGGAGTTTCTAAATTAGGATTTTCACAGGAAAAGTCAACTGAACTTTGACCAGCCATAACTTTCACATGCTTCATCAAATTTTTTCCATCCAAAGCTCATTTTGAAGGAAATTGAATTCTATATAACTTTGTGTCTCACAAGCCAAGCCCAGTTTCATTTGGAAGGTATGAGCTAAGACATTATAGGTCCTTTTAAAAGTCAACAAAAAGTCAACAACTTCCAAAGAGCATAACTTGAGAATGGTAAAAGATATGGACATGAGACCAAAGAGGTTGGTTAGAGGACTCTATAAGCTTTCTAAAATGTCTAAGAACACCTTCATAGAATTAAAATTGAAGGATTTGTGCCCTTGCAAAGTTGGGAAATTTTTGGGAAGTTTATGAAGCAAATAAGGCCTTAAAACTAATTTTTGCTAAATGAGCCCACCAAATTGCCATCCAATCTTTATAATGTCATCAAGCACGACCCAGCCCATGCGTTTTCTGATATTTTTATATTTTATTTGATATTTATTTCAATTTTATTCATTAAAATACAAATTAAATTAAAATAAAATATGAAAATCATATATTTGGAAGAGATTATGATTCTAGAAGGTCATAAACACCATTCAAGACTAATTGATCACATCCAAATTCGTGCTAGACCAAGATAGTAAGAATATATTGGATTTTTTTGACATTTTTGGATAAGAGATTTCTTCATAATCAAGCAATCAATTGTCATCATTACAAAGCCCATAAATCCATGACTTTTTGACCTAATTTTCATCTCTATCTATACTTGAAGACATCCCAATCACAAACACACGAATTTCCAGCCTCCACACATATCATTCAAACTTCAAAATATCAAGAAAAAAGTCACATTCGGTTTTGGATTTAGAGGGACTCTCAAGACAAAATAAAGGTTGCAAATCGTTCCTTGAAGGTCACTGAGTGTTTCTGGATCATAAAACTATCCATCCATGCACTAAATCATGAAAACCGAATTCATGTTCTTCATCTCTTTTTCAATTTTCGATTTCATTCATTTAGCTATTATAAATTGTTTTTGTATTGTTAATCTTGTTTGTTGTGATGTTTAGATGATTTCTGGGCAAGAACATTGAGGAATCGTGCCCTAAACCGAAAATCACCATTGTTAGGGTTAGAGTTCTCAAGTTGGGAATTTACGATTTACTTAAGATAAATGAATTCTAAGAACATGGCCATAACGTATAAACTTCATGTGATTGATCTGGGCTGTTAATTTGCATTAATATTGTGGTTTGCTTGATGATTCAAAAACATAGGTTTTCTGGTTCAAGAACACGCAAGAAAATTCACAGGAAACTCTGAAGGAGAATTCGCAGGAAATTGGATGAAGAAGATGAAGTTTTGGCGCTGAAATCAAATTCAAATATGTGTTTTAAAATATATAGTTTGATTGTTGGTTTAATCTCAAACGCGCGCAGTTAGCTCAGTTGGTTGGTGTATTGGTTTGTGAACGAATGGTCCTGGGTTCGAATCCCCCCAGGCCATTTTGTTTTGTTTTATTTTTTGGTGTTTTTGCAGGTTAATAATAAACGAATTGTTGCCCCAAACATTATCACATGCGCGCGTCTGGCCTGGTGGTAGCAGTATGCGTCCAGGAGAGGCAAGGCCTAGGGCGTGGGTTCAATCCCTGCCCCAGGTAAGTTTTTTATTTCATTTTTCTAATTATTGTGTTTTATTACTTTGTTTTTATAATTAATTCTAGTTATATTTCTTATAATAAAAATATATTTAAATAATCATATGTAAATATATATTAACTTCATATTTTCTAAAAAAATCTCTAATTTATTTTCTAAACTTCACTTTAATTTATATTTAATTTGAAATTTGTGTATATTATTATTGTTTATTTAATATTCAAATTCTAATTTTATTTTCCTAAATTTCTAACCCTCATTTTGTTTAATTTTAAAAATGTTAAATTTAATCAATTTTTCTAATATAGTTAATTATGTTTTTTTTGTAAATAAATTATTATATGGTTTATTATTATTATCCTTATTATTTTATTTTCATCATCTTATTTCCCTTTAAAATTCTTTAAAAAATTGTTTATTTAATCTAAAAATATTTAATTAAATTGTATATATTTTTTATATTTGTGCTAACCTTTTCTTCTTATATTTATTTTATCACTAATTTGCTTATTTTATTATATAGTTATTATTTAATTATTTTTATTATAATGTAACTGCAAAAGCGTTGTAATAGTCGTAGTTCATTATTGTTTTATCGTTTATAAATATTCTTGCCATGGTTAGTAATTATAGGGAGTGATAATATGTTTGTAAATTAAAATTAATTTAGAATCACTAACTTAACAAGATAAATATTTGAACATATACACGAACACACGTAAGTCGATCTTTGATCGCCATCTCACTTCTTAAGGATATCCCTCATGTTGCCTAAATAAAAAAGGTCAAGTAAGGTGTTTAAAAGCAAAGTCCCTTCTCCTAAAAATATTATCAAGTCCCTTTACGATTATAAGATCACGTCCCTTCGAGGTTGCCTTCGTAAATGATCTTGTCCCTTTCGAATAAAAGATGATAAGTCCCTTCGAATTGCTAAGACACCTTACAGTTGCCTAAACACAGATGACCCTTCACATGTCCCATACAACATCCAAGGTAATGACTACCTATTCCTTAATAATAGGGATAGTCTTACCATTAAAAGAACATTTAAGAACATAAAAGATTCAAATTAGGGTAGGTTCCTCTTAAGTACTTGCTCACTCTTTCAAAAACATTTCATAACACTTCACATTTTTAAACAATTTTCAAAACAAAGTCTTTATATATATCCGTACAAGGATCATTATAAAGTACTTAAGAAGATTTTTAATCACACACTACACTTCTCAAAACAATTTTAAAGTGAGCTAAGTAACTAAGAGCCCATGGATAACCATGGATGTAAAGGGTGCTAACACCTTCCCTTTACATAACCTACCCCCCGAACCCAAAAATGTTTTAAGGTCTTTCCTGTTCTTTTATGCCCTTTCCTTTGGATAAAATAAAAGTCGGTGGCGACTCTTGCTATCCGCAACATTTAACTAAAGTCAGTTCTCCCACCGTGTTACAGAACTGGCGACTCTGCTGGGGATTTGATAAAAGAGGGGTACCCTTAGGAATTATATCACTTTAAACTTGTTTGCTTTGTTTGCTTTACTTTACTTATTGGGTGCTCTTATGTGTGAAAGATCCTAACCCGGATCTAGTGTACCTTAGGTAAATGGCAATAGACCAAGGAAACTGTACGGCGTATACCGATATGGTTGATTTGGTGGCCATAGTTAGTGTGACTTCTTGGTTGGTGCTTATGTTCCTTAAGTCAAGTTGAGGATAATATGAGGCTGCCATATGTTGTTAATACACTAACTAACTTTTAGAACCCTAGTTATCCCATCTTGGCCTTTAGAAGGTAGTGAGATAACCGGCTTCGGTGAAGACTGAAGTTGGTTGATACTCGATACTACACTCATTGAGATTCTAAACTTGGAGGGTTTTGGTTGGCAAGTAAGTTGCCTACTGAACAACCACCCTTGTGAAGGATCAATGATATTGAGATCCCTTAGAACCTGGTTACTTTATAGGACAGGTGAACCAACTAAACTTCAGGGGAGGGTACTTACCTTTAAACCTCATGCAAGCCTTCAAACCTAGGGCTATTGTGTGACTTGTTTGTGTGTGCCACATGTTTGTGATTGAGCATAACATCATAACATCATCATGCATCATAAGCATAGCATTTTCACTAACTATTTCAAGGACCAAAGGATTTATCTTTGTTCTTTGTTGCAGGTCATGGCTTCTGCTCGTAGAAACACTATCAGGATCAACTTTGTAGGAATACCTCCTAAGCTTAAAGAATTGGTTTCCCAAATTTCTGAAAACTCTCAGTTCATCAAGAGACATGGTCACCTACTGGATCTAGTCACTTCAGGGTTCAATGAAGACATGATGAGTGTTCTGTTTCAATTCTTTGATCCTAAACATCATTGCTTCACATTCCCCGACTACCAGCTGGTTCCTACAATGGAAGAGTTCTCTAAATTATTGGGTATACCTATCCTTGATTAGAGACCCTTCACAGGCTTGGAGAAAGAGCTTAAACCAGAGGTTATTGCTGCAGCTCTACATCTGAAGAAGTCAGACATTGTTCTAGAAACGAGAAGCGGAGTTAAGGGTATTCTTGCTAAGGTGTTGATAGAGAAGGCTCAAGTGTTCTTGAAGGCTATGAGCTATGATGCTTTTGAGGAGATCTTAGCCTTGCTGATTTATGGCTTAGTGTTATTCCCCAATCCATATCAGTTCATAGACGTTCATGCCATCAACATATTTCTGAGTCACAATCCAGTGCCTACATTACTCGGAGACATCTTACACTCTCTTCATACCCGTATTACGAAGGCACGAGGAACTCTGATGTGCTGCATACCTTTGCTATCTAGGTGGTTTATTTCTCACCTTCCTCGCTCAGTGATGAAGAATGAACAAGGGTTCAGGTGGTCTAAAAGGATCATGTCACTCTCTCATTCAGATATCCATTGGTGCTCCAGATCTATGGAGAATGTCACTATCATTGACCGTTGTGGGGAGTTTCCTAATGTGCCACTTCTAGGCATAAGAGGAGGCATTACTTACAACCCTTCTTTAGCTTTACGACAGTTTGGTTACGCTCGGAGTGATGGTCCACATGACATGTTGATTTAGGGTATTGTGTTTGACTACGACAAGGATCTGCAAGGTTACCGTCAAAGGTTCATACGAGCATGGGGAAAAGTGAACAAGGTTGACAGCAAGACTCTGGAGCCCAAGTACACTATTCCTATGGAAGCTTACCTCAGATGGGTGCGATCTCGTGCTCAGACTCTTATGATGCCATATCCTGCCATCCTGCCAGTTACTATGGAGCCTGTTGCTGAAGGAGATACCTCTTATACCATCCTTCACCCAGACATGCCCACTGACATGGAAGACTTACAGAGGTCCTGGATCCAGTTGAAGGAGCAAAGGGATACTTTTGAGGCCCATTACAAAACAAGTCAAGAAAGAATCCTGGAGCTAACAAAGCAACTTCACGAGGAGCGGAATCTCAACTCATACCTCAACACAAAGAGGAAACGTCCATGGAAAACTTAAAAACCCATCTTTTGTATTTATTTCATTTCATTTTGTAAGCCCAAAGGGCAAACAAATTTATTACTAATAAAAGTTTACTTTCTTGATTGTTTAAACAAATTTAAATCCTGCGGTCCTTGAAAACATTGCATACGCATTTATACACCATATCATTGCATCACAGGTTTCTTGTGCACAGGTATCTTATCTTCTCGCTATTTATTTCAGCAGAAATGGCTCTTGAACAAACAGTCAAAGATCTCCAGGCACAAAATGCACAGTTCCAAGAAGTGATCCTGAATTTGTCCAAGGGGCAAGAAGAGTTGAAAGCACTCCTCTCTGAAAATCCTGAAGATAACAAGGACAATCAGTTGAAACAACTGCAAGCTGAGATGTCAAAAATGAGGACCCAGATGAATGACCAGGTGGCTCTTATTCAAAGTTTAGCTCAGGGGCAAGAAGAGCTAAAAACCTTTGTCCACAAACTTCAAAGTAATGGAGTCAGGAATCTAATTGTCAGTCAACCTCCATTAAAACAAGTTGATTTGGTTGAAAGGAAGATGAGGATAAAAGAAGGTAAGAGACAGGTTGCCATTGATTATTCTTCAGTTGAAGAAGAAAGACCTGATAAGGCTAATCCACCTCAACACAAGGAATGTAGAAGGCAGTTTATCAAGTTTAGCACTCCAATGTCACAAGTTCTGCAATGCTTGTTGGAGATGAAACTAGTTTCTTTGAAAAGTCTTCCTCAAAATCCTAATACTGCCTCTCCTCACTATAATTCCAAGGCAAGGTGTGAGTATCATTCCAACAGTCCTGGACATGATACTAATAACTGTTGGGCATTGAAGAAAAAGATTCAAGACCTGATTGACGAAGGAATCCTAGAGGTTACTCCAAAAGGTCAAGTTGAATTCTACTATCGTCCATCAAACACCGAAGCTGCAAGACAAATTGCCCAGGGTAGCAAGAAAGGAAGCCTACCTATTCCTGTTGAGATATGGGGCACCTTGGGACACCCAAGTGGTAAATTTGATTTCATGGTGAAGTATACTGCTCCTCAAAGTTCACAGATTGCAATTGAAGACATTCAACCAACTGGATGGGACAACATATGAATTTTCATTTGTAATTTCTTTCATTTGTTTAAACACTTACTATTATGTTAAAAATTTTGTTTTCATTAATGCATTGCATATGTTTGTCTTGAATTAATCCATTCGTTTCACTATGTTTTGAAGTATGTTTCATATTTCTATTTTGTGATATTTAACTCCTGATAAAGCTATAAGCCTGTAGAGGGAGGATGACGAAAACAATACCATAATATTAGGCAGTATGCTTTTGAACAAACTATGCTGACGATGTACAGGCATTGTTTCAATTCCTAAACAGTGGAGATATAAGGAAGTTAATCCCTAGTCAACCCTTTTGAGCCTATGAAGTAGGAGTTTTTATTCTCGCAAATTAAAACCCTTATTCATAACCTGGGGCAGGGTAGTTACTCGGTTAACTCAAATATGCCAATTATTTGTGTTGTATACAACTAATGATGGTTCTCTGTAATCATGAAACCTGACAGTCAATATCCAGCAAAAGAACAGTTCACTAAGTCAAAACCTATGAAGGAGACTTAGTAAAATAAAAAAAAAAATTTAAGACATCCTGCTGACTGTAACCTTGAAATAAACGGTTCAGGCAAAAAGAAGGGATAACAAAGTTAAAAGAAAAAAGGAGGTCACTATGAATCCTCAACAAAGAAAGATGACTGAATGTTCAAATAAATTTTTGGTTTCTGAACCATCACAAATGTCAGTGTTACAATTCCAAACTCCTTTAAGCCTTAATGCATGAGTTAACTGAGCATAGGACTGAAGAACATCATGAAGATTGGGTTGGGTACAAATAAAATTTGAGCCTTTATCCTTTGTTTCTTAAACCGTGAACCAGGCCACATTACAACCCTTTAAAAGTCCTAACTGAAGCATGGTTAGTTTGAAGGCGTACTGCTACAAAAAGGTATCCTGACTCCTTTAGGGCTTATTATAAAACTTGAGTTAATATCACAGTTTTCATAAAAATTGTTTTTCTAAAATAACTTTTTTTCAAAACTTCAAGACAGACATAAGCATTGCATTTTTGAATATATTTGTTTGCATATACCTGAGTGTTTGATAAATAGAGAAACTTACAGGATGAATGTTCAAAGTTCTTCCGATAAACAAAGTTGCTTCCTGGATCAAAGTCCATGTATACAAAGGGGTATAGTCATTATCTCCCAATCAAGGGGGCAGGCCATGATACTACCTAAATCATTTGGGGCAATCAAGACAGGATTCAACTATGTTTAAGTAGCCAGGGGAAGATCTCCTCATCTATCTAAGTTACCAAGGGTAACATTACAGAGTTCATAATGCTAGGGGCATAGTCATTGTTTCCCAATCAAGGGGGCATACCAAGTTACTATTCAATTCATTCGGGGCAATCAGGTCCAGATTCAACAGTGCTTAATAGCCAGGGGCAACTTTCCTCATGTATTTGAATTACCAAGGGTAACATTACGAAGTTCATGATGTCAGGGGAATATTATTGTGGGGCGTTCTTCTTATTTCTCTTGAGGTAACTACCTTCAGATACTTCCATTATGGTACAATTCATCCTCAACCAAGGGGCAATGCTTTCTTGTCAAATCTAATACTCGGAGCGTATATGGTCCATCACAATTTGAAGACACGTTCCTCTCATTATATTACCTTGATATTGGGTTCTCAGCAGAAGCCATTGTGGAAATTAATTGTCTACGCCAGTAGTATCAGATGGTGTCAGTATCATATCTTCAGATCCAGCCATGAGGATTTCTGGGAAGGTATTCAGGAAAGTTAAGAATCTCAGGAGCTCTAAATCCAATTGGTTATACACTCTCAAAGTTGAAATGATTCTGTTTTCAAGTTCAGCTTTACTTTTCCCTCTTTATCCAGATTTACTTTTACCCTATTTACATAGGCGAAAACGTCCATTGGTTGTGTTTGAATGTATGTATGCTTTTGAATATGATTGATGTTTACCAGAAATTCATAAAATGCTTAATATGATTGATGTTTACCAGAAATGCATGAAAATGCAGTAATAGTATTTACTAAGGACGAACGAGGGAAGGAATTCAACGAAGCTTCACCGATTCATCCCCACAAGACAACTACGAACCCCCAGTAGGACAAACCCATCTTCATAAATACTTCGAGTTACATCTCCCCTTGAATTTATGTCCATCTCTTTTATCCTCAGTCGGGATACTCAGGAACTTATTCCTTCAATGGAAGTACGACGAACGAAGACGGGAGGTTATGGATACCATATTATCAAACGAGACGGGAACGAGTTCCTTATATTCTTCAACAAAGAATCGGGATTTATTTTCCCTGGCCAGCAGTTGTTATACGAAGATATCCAGACGCTTCAGACTACATGATGCATACATACATCATTTACATCATACCATAACATACATATCCATAAGTACATAATACATTTACTTAGGTGCATCATACTATGCATGCATACATAATGCATAAACTAATATTTCCCTTGCAGGATAGTTATATGCAGGTAAAACAATATCAACAACTTACAACGGGTCAGAAATGATCCATACACTACTCAAGATGTCCTCGAATAGCAGGCAAACAATCTGTAAAAAGATCCATTCCCTGGTTCAAGACATCTTTCAGAAGAACAAATCCTGACGTTCTTTTGACCCTTAAGAACAAATCCTGACGTTCTTTTGGCCCCTTGTTCAAGACTTTTTCAGAAGAACAAATCCTGACGTTCTTTTGGCCCCTTGTCCACGACTTTTTCAGAAGAACAAATCCTGACGTTCTTTTGACCCTTAAGAACAAATCCTGACGTTCTTTTGGCCCCTTGTTCAAGACTTTTTCAGAAGAACAAATCCTGACGTTCTTTTGACCCTTAAGAACAAATCCTGACGTTCTTTTGGCCCCTTGTTCAAGACTTTTTCAGAAGAACAAATCCTGACGTTCTTTTGACCCTTAAGAACAAATCCTGACGTTCTTTTGGCCCCTTGAATAGCAGGCAAACGGTCTGTAAAAAGATCCATTCCCTGGTTCAAGACATTTTATTCAGAAGAACAAATCCTGATGTTCTTTTGACCCTTAAGAACAAATCCTGACGTTCTTTTGGCCCCTTGAATAGCAGGCAAACGGTCTGTAAAAAGATCCATTCCCTGGTTCAAGACATTTTATTCAGAAGAACAAATCCTGACGTTCTTTTGACCCTTAAGAACAAATCCTGACGTTCTTTTGGCCCCTTGAATAGCAGGCAAACAGTCTGTAAAAAGATCCATTCCCTAGTTCAAGACATTTTATTCAGAAGAACAAATCCTGACGTTCTTTTGACCCTTAAGAACAAATCCTGACGTTCTTTTGGCCCCTTGAATAGCAGGCAAATGGTCTGTAAAAAGATCCATTCCCTGGTTCAAGATATTATTCAGAAGGACAAATCCTGACGTTCTTTTGACCTTGGAGAATAGGCAAACGATCTGTACAAAGATCCATTCCCTAATCCAAGATACTGCTAGAAAAGATAATCATCATAAGATTTATTTCTACTGGTCCATCCAACAATTCAAACCAGGTTCAGAGACGGCCTATACGAAGACCTAATACTGATATCCAGTATCAACATAAAGATATTATCACCTCCTGATATGTTAGATGGCATCTTTAAGCCCATCTCCAGTTCATCCTGATGGCATCTCTAAGCCCATCTCTAGTTCTTCCAAGTGGCATCTTTAAGCCCACTCAAGCATATCCAACTAATCATCAGTGTTACTTTATGCACCGGCGAGTGCAAATTTTTGGGCTTTTGTGTTCAATCCCCTTCAACCTTCCAGGTCACGACTGGCACATATACCAATCTAACCCCCCAGGTTTCAGAAAATTGAACAGGGGCAGCTGTTGCACCCCAAAAGTTTCCCTCCACAAGACAAGTCATTGTTTACTAAGAGGCTCACAAGGTTCACAAGGTTCACAAGACATCTCACGAGGTTCACAAGGTTCACAAAGTTCACAATTAGTCAAAAAGTTTGACAATTCCCTCAGACAATGCATCCTCCTAAGCAATGCATCTTAAATTAGGGTTTTGACTTTTATAAGGCTAAATGGATTCCCAAGACTTCAAGTGAGCTTCATAGCATCCTATATGTGTTCAATAATCCCCATGTCAAGTTTCAAGACTTTCCCAAAAGATTTGCTCAGTCAGATGATCAGAAAAGTTAAAATCAGTCAAGGCAGTCAAAAAGTCAAACTGAGGTCAACTGTGGTCAAACCAAAGTCAAACTTCATGATTTTTTTGCCAACATCAAGTATATGAGGTAAAATTCATCATTTTATCAAGGGTTGATCATGATTCATCAAGGAGATTTTAGATCATCAAGAATCAGGAGTTTCTAAATTAGGATTTTCACAGGAAAAGTCAACTAAACTTTGACCAGCCATAACTTTCACATGCTTCATCAAAATATTTCCATACAAAGCTCATTTTGAAGGAAATTGAATTCTCTATAACTTTATGTCTCAAAAGCCAAGCCCAGAAATGCTTCATTTGGAAGGTATGAGCTAAGACATTATAGGTCCTTTTAAAAGTCAACAAAAAGTCAACAACTTCCAAAGAGCATAACTTGAGAATGGTAAAAGATATGGACATGAGACCAAAGAGGTTGGTTAGAGGACTCTCTAAGCTTTCTAAAATGTACAATAACACCTTCATAGCATTAAAATTGAAGGATTTGTGCCCTTTCAAAGTTGGGAAATTTTTGGGAAGTTTATGAAACAAATAAGGCCTTAAAACTAATTTTTGCTAAATGAGCCCACCAAATTGCCTTCCAATCTTTATAATGTCATCAAGCACGACCTAGCCCATGCATTTTCTGATTTTTTATATTTTATTTGATATTTATTTGAATTTTATTCATTAAAATACAAATTAAATTAAAATAAATTATGAAAATCATATATTTGGAAGAGATTATGATTCTAGAAGGTCATAAACACCATTCAAGACTAATTGATCACATCCAAATTCGTGCTAGACTAAGATAGTAAGAATATATTGGATTTTTTGACATTTTTGGATAAGAGATTTCTTCATAATCAAGCAATCAATTGTCATCATTACAAAGCCCATAAATCCATGACTTTTTGACCTAATTTTCATCTCTATCTATACTTGAAGACATCCCAATCACAAACACACGAATTTCCAGCCTCCACACATATCATTCAAACTTCAAAATATCAAGAAAAAAGTCACATTCAGTTTTGGATTTAGAGGGACTCTCAAGACAAAATAAAGGTTGCAAATCGTTCCTTGAAGGTCACTGAGTGTTTCTGGATCATAAAACTATCCATCCATGCACTAAATCATGAAAACCGAATTCATGTTCTTCATCTCTTTTTCAATTTTCGATTTCATTCATTTAGCTATTATAAATTGTTTTTGTATTGTTAATCTTGTTTGTTGTGATGTTTAGATGATTTCTGGGCAAGAACATTGAGGAATCGTGCCCTAAACCGAAAATCACCATTGTTAGGGTTAGAGTTCTCAAGTTGGGAATTTACGATTTACTTAAGATAAATGAATTCTAAGAACATGGCCATAACGTATAAACTTCATGTGATTGATCTGGGCTGTTAATTTGCATTAATATTGTGGTTTGCTTGATGATTCAAAAACATAGGTTTTCTGGTTCAAGAACACGCAAGAAAATTCGCAGGAAACTCTGAAGGAGAATTCGCAGGAAATTGGATGAAGAAGATGAAGTTTTGGCGCTGAAATCAAATTCAAATATGTGTTTTAAAATATATAGTTTGATTGTTGGTTTAATCTCAAACGCGCGCAGTTAGCTCAGTTGGTTGGTGTATTGGTTTGTGAACGAATGGTCCTGGGTTCGAATCCCCCCAGGCCATTTTGTTTTGTTTTATTTTTTGGTGTTTTTGCAGGTTAATAATAAACGAATTGTTGCCCCAAACATTATCACATGCGCGCGTCTGGCCTGGTGGTAGCAGTATGCGTCCAGGAGAGGCAAGGCCTAGGGCGTGGGTTCAATCCCTGTCCCAGGTAAGTTTTTTATTTCATTTTTCTAATTATTGTGTTTTATTACTTTGTTTTTATAATTAATTCTAGTTATATTTCTTATAATAAAAATATATTTAAATAATCATATGTAAATATATATTAACTTCATATTTTCTAAAAAAATCTCTAATTTATTTTCTAAACTTCACTTTAATTTATATTTAATTTGAAATTTGTGTATATTATTATTGTTTATTTAATATTCAAATTCTAATTTTATTTTCCTAAATTTCTAACCCTCATTTTGTTTAATTTTAAAAATGTTAAATTTAATCAATTTTTCTAATATAGTTAATTATGTTTTTTTTTTGTAAATAAATTATTATATGGTTTATTATTATTATTATCCTTATTATTTTATTTTCATCATCTTATTTCCCTTTAAAATTCTTTATTTAATCTAAAAATATTTAATTAAATTGTATATATTTTTTATATTTGTGCTAACCTTTTCTTCTTATATTTATTTTATCACTAATTTGTTTATTTTATTATATAGTTATTATTTAATTATTTTTATTATAATGTAACTGCAAAAGCGTTGTAATAGTCGTAGTTCATTATTGTTTTATCGTTTATAAATATTCTTGCCATGGTTAGTAATTATAGGGAGTGATAATATGTTTGTAAATTAAAATTAATTTAGAATCACTAACTTAACAAGATAAATATTTGAACATATACACGAACACACGTAAGTCGATCTTTGATCGCCATCTCACTTCTTAAGGATATCCCTCATGTTGCCTAAATAAAAAAGGTCAAGTAAGGTGTTTAAAAGCAAAGTCCCTTCTCCTAAAAATATCATCAAGTCCCTTTACGATTATAAGATCACGTCCCTTCGAGGTTGCCTTCGTAAATGATCTTGTCCCTTTCGAATAAAAGATGATAAGTCCCTTCGAATTGCTAAGACACCTTACAGTTGCCTAAACACGGATGACCCTTCACATGTCCCATACAACATCCAAGGTAATGACTACCTATTCCTTAATAATAGGGATAGTCTTACCATTGAAAGAACATTTAAGAACAGAAAAGATTCAAATTAGGGTAGGTTCCTCTTAAGTACTTGCTCACTCTTTCAAAAACATTTCATAACACTTCACATTTTTAAACAATTTTCAAAACAAAGTCTTTATATATATCCGTACAAGGATCATTATAAAGTACTTAAGAAGATTTTTAATCATACACTACACTTCTCAAAACAATTTTAAAGTGAGCTAAGTAACTAAGAGCCCATGGATAACCATGGATGTAAAGGGTGCTAACACCTTCCCTTTACATAACCTACCCCCCGAACCCAAAAATCTTTTAAGGTCTTTCCTGTTCTTTTATGCCCTTTCCTTTGGATAAAATAAAAGTCGGTGGCGACTCTTGCTATCCGCAACATTTAACTAAAGTCAGTTCTCCCACCGTGTTACACTTATGCAATGAAATATGAAGGATCACAAGCCAAAGTGTGAGAAAAAAGAGAGGGCCAATTTGGGGTGTTTACATCTTCCCCTATTCAAGCATGAGTTAGCTGTGTAGGATGTAAGCGCCTGGCTTAACAGACAAACAAGATAACTTGTGGTTGAATACCGAGATAGTCCAAAATTTGCACTCTTTATTATAAGAAGAAAAATGATATAAATTGTAATAAACAGTATAGACTGAATATCAAATGATAGCGACGGAGGACGACCATCGAGCAGAGGGCGACTGCTGGGGATAAAAACGGTGAGAAATGCACTGACGGGGACGACCATCCTGCTGGGGAATAAAGAATCTGCGACGGGGACGACCATCGGGTAAAGTGATTAAGGACAATCATAAAGATAAAGAAGAAAACCACGACGGGGACGACTATCAGGTAAAGGATAAATGAAACAATGATGAGGGACGATCATAAAAAGGGTGAAGGACGATCACCGAGCAGAGCACGACTACTGAAAAGATCACATCATAAGACGAATGTCGGATAGAAAGATCAACGATGGGGACGGCCTTCGGATAACATGATGAGAGACAGTCATCAAAATAAATGATGAGGGACGATCATTAAGAGGTGAAGGACGATCACCTAGAAGGGGACAACTGCTCTGTTGGGGATTATCTCGACATAGGACGAATGCCGAATAAAAAAGATCGACGATGGGGACGGCCATCGGATGAATGATGAGTTACATTCATCAATAGGTGAAGGACGATCACCTAGCAGGGTACGACTGCTGAGGATTATCGCGACATAGGACGAATGTCGGATAAAAAGTTGTTTTATTGGCGACTTCTGGGGATAGATAAACACGGACCAGTGTTTAAGCCCTAGAAATAAAATGGTATAAGTGTTTCGACAGTGTGTATAGATTAAAGATACAGAAGATTATCTTTAAGACCACGATACGGACGCGTATCGATAGAAATAAACAATGACGCATGTTTAAGGAGTGATGATATGGACGAGTATCAACTGTTTGAACAAGGAACACGGACGAGTGTTGATCTGCTGAGGAGATGCGTAAGATATAGACGAGTATCAAAGAATTACGTATAAGTAGGATACGGACGAGTATCAGAAGGATTGTGTATAAGTATGTACAAGTATTTGTATTGAGAGTGCAAAAGGATATCAGGCTTTTATCTGCAAGGGATAAGTTTTTGCGTATTGCCGGAGGAGTGATTTTGGTATTTGCAGGTGACTGGCTCGAACCGGGCTTATGATCATGCAAATGTTTATTTTTTTCAGTAATGCTCTGTATTATATGGAATGCTACGCTCTGTTTGGGGATGAATGATGTGAATGCTATGATTATGCAAATGAGAGAAACGAGATCCGAGATCTGAAATCAGCTGGGAGAACGGATCACTGGGCGATCTGTGGGGAGAAACGGTCACTGCACGGTATTTCTGGAGAACTCTGGGGGGAGAATTCTGTGGGGATCCAATGCTGGGGATGAGAAGATCTGGCAACTCGCTGGGGAAAGTGATTTAGGCATTGCTTTGGAGATCCTTCTTGGTGAGGAAAGAACCTCTGGGAAGTAATCTGTCGGAGGATCAGCTTTGCGGGGGATACTCTGAGGGGATAAAAATCTCTGTGGGGGAATACACTTGTCAAGTAGTCCTTCCGATGATGTGACTGCCGACTTGGCTGGGGATATAGTGCCTGATATGCCCCATGTTGCGAAAGGTTGCCCGCCTTGAATACCTGCAACTTGTCAAACAAAAGGAAACGCACAAGTTCCCCGAGGTATCCTTAACCGGATTCCATCATAGGAGTTAGGTTCGCTTAAGAGCACATATTTCCTGCAAGCATTTATTGAAAATGGGTTATATGTTTTCATGCAAATGTTGTATTACGAACTTTGAACATTTTGCAAACAAAACAAAAAGGTACAAAACAAAGTGTGAATGAATATTTGACTTTATTGATGTGTGTGCCCTGAATAGGCGAGTACAACGAAGAAGCTAATCCCTGAAATGAGGAGATTGCTATAAAATTTAAGAAAATAAAAATCCTATTCGGCAATGCTGAAGTTGATGCTCCAATCTTCCTTTTGCTATGACCTGTATGACCTGAACACTTTTCTTATCTTGCTTTCTGAAGAAAATTGATTCTGATCGATGCTTTGTCCTTTCGAAGCTTGCCATGTCATATGAGTGATACAGACGAATTCAGAATGCAGTTGTTCGCTTATTTCCTGATTTTGCATGGATCGCCCTTTCGGGTTTTCAATCCACCGGGATACCCTTTTTTTGCCTGAGCTGTCCGATATGGCTTTTCAACTCAGCGGGTGTACATTTTTCAATTTTTCCCTTATTTTTGCCCAAGTCTTTTTATTCTGTTTTTGACTCGCCAGGATGCCCTATTTTTGCCTGGACTTACATTCTATTTTTATGTCCAGCGGGTCATTTATGCGAAGTATTTTTTAATTGCATCTGAATTCACAGGAGACGGGAAGTCTTCACCATCCATGGTTGTGAGCATCAGTGCCCCGCCCGAGAAGACTTTAGTTATCACGTAGGGACCTTCATAGTTTGGTGTCCACTTGCCCCTGTGGTCTGTATGAGGAGGAAGGATCCTTTTCAGTACAAGCTCTCCCACTTGATATTCCCGAGGTCTGACTTTTTGATCGAAGGCTTTCTTCATCCGTTTCTAATATAACTGACCATGACAAATAGCTCCTAATCTCTTTTCTTCAATCAGGCTCAGTTGGTTATGATGAGATCGGACCCATTCTGCTTCGTCCAGCTTTACATCCATTATTACCCGCAAGGAGGATAATTCAACTTCAACAGGTAGGACTGCTTCCATACCATACACAAGCTGATAAGGTGTTGCCCTGGTAGATGTCCTGATGGAAGTTTGGTACCCATGTAAGGCGAATGGTAACATTTCATGCCAGTCTTTGTATGTGACTACCATCTTTTGCACAATCTTCTTAATGTTCTTGTTAGCCGCCTCAACAACTCAATTCATCTTTGACCTGTAAGGAGAAGAGTTGTGATGTTGAATTTTGAAGTCTCGACACAGTTCTGCCATCATCTTGTTGTTAAGGTTTGAACCATTATCAGTAATGATTCGCTCGGGAACTCCATATCGACAAATGATATCCCTTTTCAAAAATCGGGCTACCACTTGCTTGGTGACATTTGCATACGAAGCTGCTTCAACCCATTTGGCGAAGTAATCAATGGCTACCAGGATGAATCTGTGACCATTTGAAGTAGTTGGTTCGATCTTTTCAATCATATCAATGCACCACATGGTGAAGGGCCAGGGTGAAGACAATACATTCAAAGGATTTGGAGGCACATGCACTTTGTTTGCGTAGATCTGGCATTTATGGAATTTTCTGGCATAGGCACAACAATCTGCATCCATTGTGATCCAATAGTAACTTAATCTCAACAATTTCTTCGCCATTGCATGTCCTCCGGCATGGGTACCAAAAGAACCCTCGTGTACTTCGTGCATCAGTAGTTCTGCTTCCTTTTTGTCAACACATCTGAGCAAGACCATGTCGAACTTTCGCTTGTATAAGGAGCCATCAGTATTGAGGAAGAAACTGCCAGCTAGCCTTCTTAGTGTCTTCTTATCATTAGATGATGCCCCATGCGGGTACGTCTGAGTCTCCAAAAAGCATTTGATGTCGTGGAACCAAGGTTTGTTGTCAGTAACAGTGTCCATAGAGAAGACATATGTTGGTCGGTCCAGTCTGGATACTAAAATCTGAGGCACATAGTTAGCAGTTTGTACTTTGATCATGGATGAAATAGTGGCCAAGGCGTCTGCGAATTGATTCTCATCTCAAGGGATGTATTCAAGCTTGACTGTTGTGAAGAAAGTCAACAATCTCCTCGTATAGTCATGGTAGGGAACCAGATGCTCTTGATGAGTATACCACTTGCCATTAGTTTGGTTGATCACCAAAGCTGAATCTCCGAATACATTCAAGGTTTTGATCCTGAGGTCAATGGCTTCCTCAAGACCCATGATACAAGCTTCATATTCTGCTTCGTTGTTAGTGCAGGCAGAGGTGAGCCTTGCTGAGAAAGGCATGTGGACTCCTTTGGGTGTAATAAGCACTACACCAACTCCACGACCATTACGATTAACTGCCCCATCGAACATCATAGTCCATGATTCTTCTGGACCAGGCCCTTCAGTGTGAATAGGCTCTTCACAATATTTTGACTTTAAGAACATGATGTATTCATCAGGGAAATCAAATCTCATAGGCTGGTAGTCATCAATGGGTTGCTCAGCCAGATAGTCAGACAATACGCTGCCCTTAATGGCTTTTTGAGAGGTGTACTGAATATCATATTCTGTTAGAATCATTTTCCATCTTGCAACCCTTCCGGTAAGTGCTGACTTCTCAAATATGTACTTGACTGGGTCCATCTTTGAGATCAACAAGGTAGTATGAGTCAACATATACTGTCTTAGTAGGCGAGCAGCCCACGCTAAAGCACAACAAGTTTTCTCGAGCAATGAATAACGTTGTTTACAGTCGGTAAACTTTTTGCTTAGGTAGTATATTGCATACTCTTTTCGACCAGACTCGTCATGCTGGCCCAACACACACCCCGTTGATTCATCTAATACTGTCAGGTACATTATTAGAGGTCTTCTTTCAACTGGAGGCATGAGAATTGGAGGTTCTTGTAAATACTCTTTGATCTTGTCAAAAGCTCTTTGACAATCATTGTTCCACCTGACTGTTTGTTCCTTTCTTAGCTGTTTGAACAAGGGCCTGCAGGTTACAGTGAGATGAGATATGAACCTTGAAATGTAGTTCAATCTACCTAAGAACCCTCAAACTTCTTTCTCAGTCTTAGGTGCATGAATTTCTTGAATTGCTTTGACTTTTTCGGGATCAACCTCAATTTTTTTTCCGCTTACAGTAAAACCCAACAGCTTACCAGAACGCACCCTGAATGTGCAATTGTTGGGGTTTAACCTTAACTGATACTTCCTCAAACTCTTAGCAACCCAAGGCGGGTAACTAGTTACAACAAGAAAACCGGCGTCCCACTGCTTTTGTACTTCCTCTTTGATTTTCATGGCCATGTCTGGGCGAGTACGGCGCAACTTCTGTTTAACTGGTGGACAATCCTCTTTCAATGGAAGCTTGTGTATGACAATATTTGTATCCAAACCCGGCATATCTTGATAGGACCAAGCAAACACATCGACATATTCTCGCATCATATTGACAAGTTGTTCTTTTACCGGAGCTTACAGACTGGCCCCAATCTTCACCTCTTTCACATCTTCATCGGTACCAAGATTGATAGTCTCAACCTCCTCCTGATGAGGAGCAACCGTCTTTTCCTCTTGTCTCGATAAGTTGGCTAGCTCTTCAGGTAAATCGTAGTCTTTTTCAACCCTTTCATCTGCTTGATTAATCGGATTGTCGAAGTTATACGAGGTCATAACAGTGTCGTTGTCGGTGCAATCTGGAGGGCTATCTCTACAAGGGTTGAGATTTGGTTCATTTTAGTGATTGATTTTATCTTATTTAGAAAAAGTGAATGAAGTTATTATTGAGAGAAACATTGCCATTTATTGTTTTGCGCGAAAATAACAAAAATGAAAAGACAGTGAGCGAAAAAAAGATTGTTTAAAAAAGATGTCCATTGTTCATTAATATTCAGTTTGCACAAAATACATATGGCCCTATTACAAAATGAGTCTCGACATCTTGGGCAAAATGCAGGACTTTGATGCAAGCTTAAAACAGGAAATAATAATTACTCTACATCAGTAACCCTTATAATTTCCTGGGAAGACCAGTTGAGGACTTGTTGGCCCGGGACTCTTGGACGGATCCAACTTTCCAGGTTGTAGTCGCTCTCAGCCTCGTCTTCCAAAGTGTTGACAGCATCCGGGGTCAGTATTCCCCCACTTATGAACTTGGGAGCTTCAGCAACCTCCTCTGGAACTTGTCGGGATGGTCTGTAACCCAAACCGAATTTGTCTTCTTTCATCTGAACCTTCAGCAGCTTGCCCCAGCCTTGGGCATTCCCTTCTTCCACAACCTTCCGAGCTTGTTTGTAGGAAGCAATTGAGGCGCCCATCCTTTCCTCCTGGGATGCAGCAAACACCTCAGTTGTAGCTTCGTTGACGTTCAAAGCTTCAAAACCCTGGCTCATGGTTTCATGGATCTCCCTATCCATTTCTATGTACTTGTATGTAGCCAGGTGACTGGCAAAGATGTCTTCTTCTCCACAGATGGTGATAATTTGGCCCTCCCACACATATTTTAACTTCCGGTGAAGGGTAGACGTTACCGTGCCGGCGGCGTGGATCCAGGGTCGACCCAACAAACAACTGTAGGCAGGCTGTATGTCCATCACATAGAAGTTAGTTTTAAAAACTTGTGGGCCAATTACCACGGGCAGCTCAATCTCTTCGAGAACCAATCTCTTAGAACCATCAAAATCTCTGACAACTAGGTTGCTCGGACGGAGTGCAAGACCATCATACTCAAGCTTGACTAAAGTTTTCTTTGGAAACACATTGAGTGATGATCCGGTATCAACAAGGACATGAGAAAGCACAACACCTTTACATTCCAAAGTGATATGCAAAGCCTTGTTGTGGTTACGCCCCTCCGTAATCAAGTCAGCATTGGTGAAACCTAGTCCATGACTAGTATTGACATTTGCGACCACCGTTTCTAACTGATTGACTGTGATTTCTTCCGGCACATAAGTTGCATGCAAGACCTTGAGTAGTGCATTTCGGTGAGCCTCGAAACACATGAGCAGAGATAATATGAAAATTTTGGAGGGTGTTTGATGGAGCTGATCCAAAAATGTGTAGTGACTTTTCTTGATAATCCTCATGAACTCGTCCACATCCTGATCAAAGGACGTCTTCTGAGTTTCTTTTGCAGCTGGTTCTTTTGGCACCACACTTTTGCCTTTTGCTTTGGCAGTAGTTTCTGCTTCAGCATTAACTCTGGGAAACTGTGAAGCGAAGAGACGTCTGCTTCGAATGAAGCCTCCGCCTCCCCCAACATTGTCAATTTGTGGTGTAGAAGTTGAAAAGTCAAGGGTAACTTTCCTTCCGTGGCGGTAAAGATCTGAGCCGTAGTGCCAAGGCACATCACTGTTGCTGTCATAGGGAATTGGCCCATGCACCGTGATGGTTACCAGACTAATTGCAATGGAAGAAGGAGTTGTGATAGTCTGTGGATCATAGTAGATGGTGACAAGAGATATGATTGAAGATGGTGCAGGTGCAGGAAGTTGATGTTGATTAGGGTGTTGCTGAAAGTTGTTGTTGAGAGAATCCGGAATATGGATGGTTGCTGGATCATAATAGATGGTAACCGTTGAGATTTCGTCACTGGTGTTTGTTGTTGTTGTAGCCGATTCCGATGAAATGATTTTTGTTGGCGTTGTAGAAGATTCTGTTGAGATAATGTTTGTTGGTGCTGTAGGAGAGATTTTTATTGCCTTTGTAGAAGATGGAACTGTTGATGTGATTTGCAGGATGCCTTCTCTGATAATACTGCTGATACCATTCTTCAGTTTTGCACAACCATTGGTAGAAACTTTGCAAGCTTCACAACGGGCCTCACAACCCAGAAACACCTGGCACTTCAATAACTGAGCTTTTACTTCGGCTAGTGGTGTTTGAATACTTGCAATGTCATCAATCAGAATTGCGGGTTGGTCCTCCTCAATGGCGTTGATCTTTGGCTCACCATGATTTGGTATTGGATTCTTTGTGACATTTGGTGGAGGTGCGAAATTCAAAGCTTTGGAGTAAATCAAATCTTGGACATTCATGTGCAGGGCCCTACACTTCTCTGTTGAATGACCAGGCGCATTGGAGTGAAAAGCACATCTGGCGTTGACATCATAATTCCTTGGAAGATTCAGAGGATCTAGTGGAGCCAAAGTTATAAGTTCAGTCAGGTTAAGCTTCAATAATTGCAGGAACAAGACTACATAGGGCATCGGGATGGGACCGATCACCCTATTAATCTGAGAAGGCCTTTGTTGGAAAGTACGTTGTTGTTAGTTGTTGTTATTATAAGATCTTTGTTGTTGAGGATACTGTTGTTGCTGAGGTGCTGGAGTAGGGATGGTTTACCGCAGCCACAAATCATTGCAAGTACTGGGGCCTACCTCTATTAACATGCACTGCATTAGTCTCTCATGTCCTTCGAGGTCCTGAGAAGGGTTTTGTCGTACCTCGAAAAATACGATCCTAAAACAAAACAACAGAGCCGCCACCTAATTCTATTTATTCTACGATAGAAAAGGGAGATATAGATACAACCTAATAAAGGATAAGAAATGGTTTACGAAACCAAATTCTAAGTTCGGGAGTCGGTTACGCAAGGGGAAGGTATTAGCACCCCTCACGTCCGTTGTACTCAACGGGAACCTCTTAGCTAATTATGCGATTAAATGTTTGATCTTAAGTCTATGTCTTCTAAATGATTGTCAATATGTTTGTTCTAAAGAATTAAAGTTAATATTATTAATAAGTCGGAGAAAAGATTAAAAGTTTTTAAATAGAGAAATAGTTAAATTTTTTATTAGGGTGCTCGCGAAGGATAAAAATCCCCGTGCCTACGTATTCCCTTGTGCAATGGGAAAGTCAAAGCTTCGTAGTTCGTGCTACTACGGTTTGTGATTTTTATTGAACAGTTGCTTAAAACGCATTCTACTGTTAAGTGTTGGCTTATACTCGCGGTGGAGGCTGAAGCACTAGCTTGTTTGAGATATAGAATGATTTAAACAATGTTCGTTTTAGAGAAAAGGTGTTTGAATTTTGTTAAGATGTTTTAAACGAAAGGGCGAATGAACCATCGCGTGGGGCTAGCCCAGTTGCGGTCCAATCCAGAACGTGCGGAATGCTAGACTCCGGAGTTCTGTCTTTCGTGATTTAATTTAAATAAATGATTTGAATATTTTGATATACGAATGGTGATTGAACCATCGCGTGAGGCTAGCCCAGTTGCGGTCCAATCCAGAACGTGCGGAATGCTAGACTCCGGAGTTCTGTTTTCGTACGTTAATTTATAAAAAATGATTGGAATATTTGTTTTTAGACGTTTGAAAATGGATGTGACTAATAACGAAGGAGTGAACAAACAATACGCGTGAGGCTAGCCCAGTTGTAGTCCGTTCTAGAACGTGCGGAATTCTAGACTCCGGAGCTCTATTCCTTGTTAAATTAATTAAGAAAAATGCGCAAAACGTGCAGATGGCGATCGCATAATAATCGGCTTACGTGTGTGAAGTGTAGACGATGAATTGTTAACTTGGCGTTGGACCAAGATACTTACTATATTTTTTTACTATTTTATTATTATCTTGAGGTATTAGGGTCGTGTCTTGTTTAACGGTTTAAAAACGAAACGAGAGATTTACGTTAGCACAAGTCACACATTAACAATAAAGCGAAAACTAATCATAAAAAATAATCATATGAACAAAGTCGATCACAATATAATTGACTGAATTAAATAGGGTCATATAATAAAATTAGTCGAGAAATTAATTAAATAATATTACTAAAAAATAATTAATAAACAAGAGTGCGATATTTTTGCATTATATAAATTTGAGAATATACAAAAAAGGGTTAGAAATGAGATAAAACAAAATATAAAAGAATAATAGTAGAATAAAATAAAACGAAAAAAGAAAATAAATAAAAACAAAATAACAATAAATAAACAAAAATAAAAGGTTGATGGGTCAAGAATATAATAAACAAGTTTGTTTATTAGGAGCTGAAATAAATTAATGGGCCAGGCAGGGCCCAAGATGTTGGCTGGGGGGAAGAGACCGACCGGGTCATGGGTCGACCCAGTTCGGTTGGGGTTAGTGCTAAGAGGAAAACCTAGGGTTAGAAGTCGCATCACTCAATGTTATTACCCAGAAAAAAACCAAAAGATGCACAAATTAAGAACAAAGATTCTGAAAAGATTAAACACGATAGCCTTCAAAACCCATCATCTCTCTCATTCTCGAATCACCCTCCCATTTCTTTTACTCAAAGATTATTGAGAAACTTGCATAGATTCAACTCGGTGGATCTTCATTTTCAAAAAGAAGACAAACAACCCCGAGTCATCATTACCATCATCGCAACACAAGCTCGTGAGGAAGAAAAAAAACAAACACAAAAACAAAACCTAATTTAAATCGTCCGCTCAGCCTCACCAAAACGCAACAAAATCAAACGAAAACCGAACGGGTGCCATCGCAAAATGAAGGACAAAAAGGAGAAAGAGATTATACCTCTTGAAGATCCGTGTCGGAACACTTAGGTTTGTTCTTCGTTCCTCGTCTTTTCCTGTTTTGCTCTTAATGTGTTGCGTTATCGTCGCTATTGCTGAGTTTTTTTGTTGTTTTGTAGTGAAGGTTTGTGTATTATGAAGGTTTGTATGAATGTAGGGATTACGGAAGATTTGTTTCTCAGTTTTTCCGAAGAAGTTTTTCTTTTGAGCGTTCTGTGTTATAAGAGCTTTGTTTTGAAGTTCCTCCCAGATTGTGAAGATGTTGTATCAGATGAAGCAGCAGCTAAAGGTGTCGTTGTAGTGTGTTTGAGGTTGCTTTTGTGGTGCAAACGAAAGTGATGATGTTTGAAAGGATTGGTTTTCGTGAGTTTCGAGCAGATGAAGGGTTTGGATTGGCGATGGAAGGTGGTTGTCTCGGCGGCCTATTAAGCAGAACTGTATGTTTTGAGTTGATCTGAACGAAACTAGAACGAAGTCAAGATGCGTTTGAGGGTTGTGTTGCTGTCACGAAACTTCACCGAAACTATAGAGTTATGTCACAACAAGGAATATGCATAAGTTGACGAAGGTTCGGGAAAGGCAGCGGTTTGTATTTCACAGTTCTCGTGGCAGAAGTGATTCAATGTTGCGGTCTCCCTCATGGCTCCCATTCATTTCTCTCAAATCTCGCAGGTTTTGACTCGAAACTCACTCTTTTCTTTTTCCCGTACTTCGAATTTTCTGGTTCAGGCAACTTTGCTGGCCTTGTTTTTGTGTGACATTATTGGTTAGGTGTTTTGGTGTTAGTGTTTTTGTGGCTGCTGGTTTGAAGTTGGCTAGAGTTTTTCGTATGCAGTACGAAGTTTTTTTTGCTTTTTGTATGCTGTGTACGTTTTTTTAATGCTTCTGATGGTTATGGTTATGGTTTTGGTATTGTTTTGGTTTGTCTTGCAGGCTGAAAATGAAGAGTGTAGCGGTTTGTGAGATGAAGGATATTTAATGGTGGTGAGGACGAAAATGAAGGGTTTCAAAGGTGTTGCTGTTGGGCCAGTGGTGGAAGAATGAAGGTGTTTGGTTGATGTAAGGTTTTGGTTGTTGAAGCTTTTTTTTCTGTTTTTTTTTATGGAGGTTTTTGTATGAAGTTTGATATGTGTTTTTGGTTGGTTGTATGGCTGCTGAGTTTTTCGTGTTAGTATGAAGTTATGGCTGGTTTTTTTATGAATGAAATTTTGTGACTGCTATTTTTTTTGTGATGGTGGCTGATAAGTTTTTTCTAAGACTCCCCCCCTTTCTACAGTTATTAAACATGGTTTTTATAGGATAACATTAGGGTTTGTAAGGATTTTGAAAACATGAAAATTTGTTGGCTAAGCTTGGTTGAGTTTTGGGGGGAAAATAAATCTGATTTTGGATAGGGATGTGTGATAGCGGGGCAGCCTGCACAAGCTGCAGGTCTGCTGCATTTTTGTTTGTTTGTATAGTGTAAAAAGAGGAAAAAGTCTTGCTATTACTATGTATCTACTGAACTTTGTCTGCTGTACTTTTGTGACTGTTTTTTTGTGATTGTGGTATTTTCATAAGCTCCTTTTTTCAAAACAAAGTAAAGTGACAAAGTGTGGATTGAATGGGTTAATGAAAATGTATGATGGAGTGCGATTCTATATATTGGCTTTTGTATGCATATGCTATATATTAAAAATGATGCATTGAGTCTTGAATGCTTTGACACAAATTGAAATGATTATATTGGAATGTGTGTGAAACTTTGATAAAATGATGTTGTATGATGAAAATGACGAACATGGTTATGTAAACTTATGAGTATGTAATATGTTTGAATGAAATGTGAATGCTAACTTTATTTTCTTTCTATTTCAACATGTACAAACATGTCATGAGGAGCAAATGGCCATGGAAGATGGAGATTCTAAGGATGCTTGGATGTGAAGCTTTGGGGATTTCTTGGAAACTTGCATCCTTAAACAAACATAACTTAGGATTTTGCTCTTGTAATAGATTTTTTTTGAATGTAATTTAAGTTTCAATTTGTATTGAGAAAGTGCTCTTGAACTTGATTGGAGTTGGACAATTTGAATTAAATCTTGAATAGAAAAAAAATGGAATTTAGCATTTGGAATGGAATTGAACTTGAATAAATAAAAGGATTGAGTTGAGATTGGAAGATGAGGTTTGAATAGCAATTGAAACTTAGACAAGAAATTTTAAAATTGAGAATGCAAGAATTTGAAAGTTGGACTAGAAAATTTGAATTGAATGAGATTAAAACATGAAATCTTGAGATGAAATTTTGGCATGGAATTTGTGGTTGGAAACTTGGGCTTGAAAAGGACTTAGAATCTAAAATTCAAAACTTGAAATTAGATATGGGAAATTGAAGTGAATGTATGGCTAAATGAAAATATTTCTAGAATGGATGAAGAGTGAAAGTATGGATTGAGAATAAAAATGAATTTGAGAAATTTGAATGGAAATGCCTTAGTAATAAAATTAGTGATAGCATCTTGAAAATGAATTGAAAATTATAAATAGATAAATAGAAATCAAAAATTAAAATTTAGAAGTAAGACTTGAAAATGAATCTAAAAAAAACTAAGAAAGGAAATAGAAATAGAATTAGAAATTGAAAAAAAATTAAAATAAATAAATATACAAAAACATATATATAAAATTGGAAATGAGAAACAAAAATAGAAATTTGGGAGTGAAAAGGAATAAATAGAAAAAGATTCATGAATGAGTTGAAAAAGAAAAAAACTTTAGAACTTTCATAAATGCGATGTGTGATGCGAGCAGTTAGGGGTAAAATTTGGGGTGTGACAGTTGCTCCTATTTAAATAATTTTACCAGATGGTATGAGGGGTGCTAATCCTCATAAAATCAGAGTGAAAGGTATTTAAATATAGAAATAACCGAAAATTTTGCCCCTAAATGCAATGACATGCTATGAACTATGAGGGACTCCTGCCGGGGATATGATAGGCGGGATGCAAGGAAACCTAACATGCTGATTTTTAATGATGAATATGCTGGATATGGTATGATGCAGACAAATGCAACAGTGATTCACAGAAATGCGAATGAGGGTGAAGACTCACTGGGGGTAACAATTCGCTGGGGATGACAAGACAAAAACGGGATGTATTCAAAGTGATAAATCAGCAGGTTCAAGTGTAACTACTGGCACTAAGAGTGACAAAAAGACCGGAAAACAGAATGCAAGATTAAAGACAGACTATCTGCAGTGATGAGTTAACAAGTTCAAGGTTGCTGGGGATCCTAATGCAACAACTCGGTGATTGAGAAAAAAGGAAAAATACCTCGACTCGGCAGCCAGGAGAACCGAAATGACAGACATTGACACGGTGATCTGGAAATAAAATAACAGGCAAAGACGCGGTGGTCTGGAAATAAAATAACAGACAAAGACACGGTGGTCTGGAAATAAAATAACAGACAAAGACGCGGTGGTCAGGAAATAAAATAACAGACAAAGACACGGTGGTCAGGAAATAAAATAACAGACAAAGACACGGTGGTCTGGAAATAAAATAACAGGCAAAGACGCGGTGGTCTGGAAATAAAAGACAGATAACGACACGGTGGTCAGGAAATAAAACAATAGGTATTGACGCGGTGGTCAGGAAATAAAGAGACATACAAATAATTCAAAGTGATAAATCAAACAGGTTCAAGTGTAACTGTTGATACCGAGAATAAAGAAAACGAACACAACGTTCGGGCAGTGGCTCTGTGCGACCGACTGATATCAGGGGTAGAAAGCAGCGCACTCAAATTGTCAACGGCTCCAAGAGACCGGCTGGTACTGAGAATAAAGACGAGAAGGTTGGATTTTTCAGCAGGATATCCAACCTCTAGAAATTCCTTACACGGAGAGTCAAGAGAAGACTTTTAGGAACCATCAGGAGACACAGGCATGTGCCAAATTAAATGGACTTAGACTGTAAGCAAAGGGCTTCACGACCAGCTTAAACAGATTCTTGCCAATGACAATTGGACTTCAAAGAGATTCTTGTAAAGTGACAGTAGATTACATGTCAGCAGAGGCCTGTTTTGCAAGGTATGACTCTTTTTTACTGTGAGCAGATGCTCGATGAGCAAGTCGGTAGTAGGGCTTAAAGCTAAGAGCGAATCGACCTGACCAACACATGAGAAAGACACACCGACTCAAATGATTTCCAATTATGCCCCTGTAATGGGTATATGGATGAAATAGTTCTTGGAAGACGACTCTCTAGACAGAGAAAGACAACATGATTCCCGACACTAGTCTTGAACTCAATGTTTTTGCATGAGGCCCGCTTGAACAACTCGAAAGAGAAGATTTGCCCCTGTGTGATTCCTCTTGCCCCAGAATCAATGGTTTTGAAAATTTCCTCTTCTGAAAAAGTTTAGACCAGCCTGCCATGACATGGACCTTGAAATGGTTGCCCCGGTGCTCGAACATCGGAAATTTGCCCATGGTCATCTGATCCCTGGGATGATAGACTTCTGGTCTAGCTGGCCATTGAATTCTTTCTGATAACTCGCTCAAGTATGAGTCTTGAGGAGAGCTCAACCTCTGAATTGTTGACTCCTGAATGGATTGATTCAGATTGACTGGTTCTTGAAGTGTCTTGCCCCTGGTTACCCAACTCCTAGGAGGGGAAACTTTTGATTTGACTGGTCATTGAATTCTTGAACTGTTGGTGATAAATTGCTCTGGTATGAGCCTTGAGAAGAAGTTCAACCTCTGAGATGCTGGCTCTTGAAGAAATTAAATGGCTTATTCTTGAAGTAATTGCCCCTGGCTGGGCTTCTCTTAATCAGTCGAATTCCCTAACTGGCTGCGTTCGTCGGGATTCCGTTGATGCTGAATTGACTTGGAAACAAACATTATTTATTTAAAAATTGGCAAATTTAATGCAACATTTATGCAAGTTTTGAAATCGCAATTTATTGGTATGACAGTGATACAACGGAGTCGATTTAAAATAAAAAGTGGATCTAGCCATTTTATGGAATGGCAGATCAAGTGATCAGTACAAATGATTAGCAAAGATCGTTAGGAGTCAGGTTAACACAACCTTGTTGTAGTATGCTCTTGAAATAATCCCTGCCTCAATTAGGACTTTTAAGGGTTGTAACGTGGCTTGGTTCACGGTTTATGAAACAAAAGATAAAAGGCTCAAAATTTATTTGTACCCATCCCGTCTTCGTGATAAACTCCAATCCTATGTTCAGTTAAATTGATATACGCATTCATATCTCAAAACTCTTTTGACAATGCGTGATAAAGATCAGGATTTGAAAGTGATGGCAGCCACCTTGCTTTATCTTGCTTTGCTGGATTTGATGACTTCATTAACTTTCTCCTAAGTTGTCTTTTTCTGTTTTTTGACTTAGCGGACTTTTCTTTGTATTTCTTTTTCCTTACGTCATTCCTTTGTTGAGTGGTTATGACTGCCATCTTATTGGGTGATAGAGAATACGTACTACAAACTTTTGGCTCTTCACGACTTTTTTGGTGTGTGAATGAAAGTACGTTGCTGATCCTTCTTGAATAATGGATTGAATCTTTTGAAGATCGGATGCAAACAGATTAACTGAACCGACTACCCTGCCCCAGGTTTGAAATTAAGGTTTTTTTTCCCACATTTTTGAAAAAGAAAACTCCTACTTCTAGGCTCAAAAGGGGTTAGCGAGGGATTATCTTCCTTATTTCACCGGTGTTTGGGAATTTGAAACAATGCCTGTACGTCATTGGCAAGGTTTTAATCGAGAGCATACAAATGGATAATTCAAGTATCTGGTTTTCATCATCCTCCCTCCAATCTTTGCTAAAGCAAAAGTTTGATAAACAAAAGATAGAAATATATTTTTGCTTTTTGTAACAATGAAAGAAAACGAGTGAATACGAATGGATTGATTCAAAAGATGCATAAACATTTCATTAATCTTGCCAATTCAAAATAAACAATGCTAACAAGCAAATACAAAATCAACATGCAAAGAAAATACAACAATGCTGAAACAAACAGGGGATTGCCAGCTTTAGGGAATTGGAAATGTCTTGATTTACTGCCTTCAAGAAACGCACCAAGAAGTCACTCGGGCGAGAGGTTGACATGCACCAACAGACTCCCTTCTGAAAAGGATATGCACCTCTTGTCGATCAAATGTTGTACCTTGGCTTGAAAAGCTCTGCTGTCTTCAGTTGAATGCCCCATTGATCCAGCATGATATCCACATTGCTCATGTGGATTATACTCAGGAGGGCATGGCTCTGGCAATGGCTTGAGAGATTTAGGAATCACCAATGAGTATTGAATCAAAGGTTGCAGAAGTTGAGTGTATGATAAAGGTACTGGGTGAAGAGGAGCATTCCTTCTTTCCAAATTGTTGCGAGGCTTATGTGGACTCTGATGATGATTCAGATATCCTTGGCTTTGGGCTTGCTGACTTGGACGAGAGTTGTCCCTGATAATCGGGGTAGTGTCTTCAAATGAAAGAATGTCCTTCTCAATTAAATATTTCACAGCGCGTTTTAAGGCATAACAGCCTTCCAAATCGTGCCCTGAAGCACCATCATGGAATAGACAACAGACATTTGGATTGTAGTTTGCTGGGAGTGGATCCGGTAAGGGACCAAAAGGCTTTGGAACAACCAATCCTTTCTTCAACAATGAAGGATATAATTCCGTGTAGGTCATAGGGATTTGAGGGGTTAAAGGCCTTCTCCCTTGTCTTCTACTCTGATTTGAGACACCCTCTGGACAAGAATCCTGAGCTTTCAATCGCTGATAAGCTGGCACTACCGGTACTCTAGGTACTGCTAGTCGCTTGATGTGATGACTTTTAAGTTCCTCACACTCAGTGCTGGATGTCATATCTTTCGATCCACCTCCTACTTCTCTTTTGCTTTCGCCAGCGGGAGTGACGACATTGAAATTCCAAGGTGGTGTCCCGATACTCTTGTGAGAAAGTGAAGACGCTCCATCATTTATGCACATGACCTGTTCTTTGTGGTACAAAATCTTAAGAACCTTCATAGGTCTCTTTCCTTTCTTATCTCCCGGCTCAACAATCAAATTGTCCGCAATCGGCTCTCCTCCTTGGGGGACTAGTGACTTAATCACACTTTGTGACTCAAAACTCTGGCATTCTTCGATAGGGTGCCCCAAGGCTCCAGTGCGGTATCTACATTCAACCTCTGGATGGTCCTCTTCAAGGATTAACCTTTTGCTATGGATCAACCTTTGTACCCAAACCTTCAATTCAGGGCAAGTATTCAAATCATGTCCTACCACCCCTTTATGGAATTCACACACCGTATTTGTATCAGGGTTGTACCATGTATTTGGCAATGGCACAGGTGCGTAAGGGGTCATCAATGAATTTTGGATAAGTAGCGGGTAGAGCTTGCTGAGTGGCATAAGAATAGGTTCACAGTGAGCTTCACTCCCTTTGTTCTGACACTGCCCCTTATTTCGCTTTCGCTTCTTTTTCCGACCTTGAGAAGAAACTTCCAGCGGATATTGAGGCACTGATCTGGAAATCAGAGGTTGATGTTGACCTAGTAGGGGAGATCCATGGGTTGGCAGCTGAGGAGTTGCCACAGGGAAACAATCTTGATTCACGACAGCATCGAATGGAGGTAGGACATTAGCTCTCTCTGTTGCAGTCATGGGCACAAGGCGACCCTCCTTCTTCAAAAGAGCTTGCAAGGTTTCCAAGACCCACTCCATCTGTTTCTTCAAGGAAAAAACCTCTTCTTTCAACAATTCTTGATTTCTTCTCAGTTCATCCACTGTTTCTTGAGACATGGTTCTTAGTCTTGGACACGTGCCGGGAATCAAACTGTTGACCCAAGACAAAGGATAGAATGAGCTTACTCTGAGGGAAGAAAATGATATGCAATGTAGATGCAATGGTATGCGAATGGATGCAAAGCGAAGATGGTTTCAAGGAACTCAAAAGCGATTGCAAACATCCAATTATAAAACTTTTCCAAAGGGAATATAAGCTGAAGTTTTTCTACGGTTAAACTTGCGATGTTTGCAATAGACATCT
The DNA here is from genome assembly GCA_963966055.1 of Lathyrus aphaca. Classification (NCBI taxonomy): domain Eukaryota; kingdom Viridiplantae; phylum Streptophyta; class Magnoliopsida; order Fabales; family Fabaceae; genus Lathyrus; species Lathyrus aphaca. Next base: position 297,511,641 of record OZ014524.1, read on the forward strand.
CTTTGATCCTTGAAGACCTTGCTGAACTGATGCATATGATGCTGAGATGCAAAGACGCAGGAATGCAAGGATGCAGGGTGCAAGGTGTCACAAATAAATCTGGAACCTTCTTAACAGGTGGGCTGTAAGAGATTGGTTCTACGTTTTACTACCCATAAGTCCCACTCACAGGATAGTTTCTACGGTGATGTTTAAGGGAACTCAAGGTCACGGACGTTTATCGTATTAACGCCCCGCCGCAGGCTAGCTGCATTGTGACGATAATAACGATAAGGTCTACCTTGAGTGGAGTTCTCATGCTAGGCGTGCAAGGAGCGAGTCCTTGGAGCCTAACATTACACAACTACCAATATTGAAACGGGTTCTAGGGGGTCCCAGAATCAAAGCCTTTTCATGAATCAAGTCACGCGACAGGCTAGCTGCGTTGCGACAAGATCTACGAAAAGTCTAACTATCTGGGGGAGCTTTCATGTTAGGCGTGCAAGGAGCGAGTCCTTGGAGAGTAACACTAATAACATCCAATTCTAATCTTAGGTGTTCCCTCTGCTTTTTCCACCACTCAAATTTACTTGCAATGTGACCCCGAGATCCCACAAACAAATATAATGAGGAAATAAAAAGAAAGCGATAAAAGAACAAATAAACAAACATAAATAATAAACATAGAGAAGACAAGAAGAGATAAGATCAAACAGATAAACACAAAAATCTAAGTTAGGCTCGACTCTCTCTAGCATGGAGCTATATCCCCAGCAGAGTCGCCAACTGTCGTACCTCGAAAAATACGATCCTAAAACAAAACAACAGAGCCGCCACCTAATTCTATTTATTCTACGAGAGAAAAGGGAGATATAGATACAACCTAATAAAGGATAAGAAATGGTTTACGAAACCAAATTCTAAGTTCGGGAGTCGGTTACGCAAGGGGAAGGTATTATCACCCCTCACGTCCGTTGTACTCAACGGGAACCTCTTAGCTAATTATGCGATTAAATGTTTGATCTTAAGTCTATGTCTTCTAAATGATTGTCAATATGTTTGTTCTAAAGAATTAAAGTTAATATTATTAATAAGTCGGAGAAAAGATTAAAAGTTTTTAAATAGAGAAATAGTTAAATTTTTTATTAGGGTGCTCGCGAAGGATAAAAATCCCCGTGCCTACGTATTCCCTTGTGCAATGGGAAAGTCAGAGCTTCGTAGTTCGTGCTACTACAGTTTGTGATTTTTATTGAACTGTTGCTTAAAACGCATTCTACTGTTAAGCGTTGGCTTATACTCGCGGTGGAGGCTGAAGCACTAGCTTGTTCAAGATATAGAATGATTTAAACAATGTTCATTTTAGAGAAAAGGTGTTTGAATTTTGTTAAGATGTTTTAAACGAAAGGGCGAATGAACCAGCGCGTGGGGCTAGCCCAGTTGCAGTCCAATCCAGAACGTGCGGAATGCTAGACTCCGGAGTTCTGTCATTCGTGATTTAATTTAAATAAATGATTTGAATATTTTTATATACGAATGGTGATTGAACCATCGCGCGAGGCTAGCCCAGTTGCGGTCCAATCCAGAACGTGCGGAATGCTAGACTCCGGAGTTCTGTTTTCGTACGTTAATTTATAAAAAATGATTGGAATATTTGTTTTTAGACGTTTGAAAATGGATGTGACTAATAACGAAGGAGTGAACGAACAATACGCGTGAGGCTAGCCCAGTTGTAGTCCGTTCTAGAACGTGCGGAATGCTAGACTCCGGAGCTCTATTCCTTGTTAAATTAATTAAGAAAAATGCGCAAAACGTGCAGATGGCGATCGCATAATAATCGGCTTACGTGTGTGAAGTGTAGACGATGAATTGTTAACTTGGCGTTGGACCAAGATACTTACTATATTTTTTACTATTTTATTATTATCTTGAGGTATTAGGGTCGTGTCTTGTTTAACGGTTTAAAAACGAAACGAGAGATTTACGTTAGCACAAGTCACACATTAACAATAAAGCGAAAACTAATCATCAAAAATAATCATATGAACAAAGTCAATCACAATATAATTGACTGAATTAAATAGGGTCATATAATAACATTAGTCGAGAAATTAATTAAATAATATTACTAAAAAATAATTAATAAACAAGAGTGCAATATTTTTGCATTATTGTTGCGGTGAGAATCGGATACCAAGCTATTGATTAAGCTTGAATCACAATTATTAAATGTTCACCACCGACTTTAATTTAATCCAAAGGGAAAAGGGAAAAAGATCGTAAAAACCCTAAATAAGGAGAAACTAGGTTCGGGGGTTGATTATACCTAGGGAAGGTGTTAGCATCCTAAGCATCCGCAGTATCCTACGGGAACCTCTTGTTAATATTTGTGTTATTGTTATTTATTGCTTGCTAAAACTAAGGGAACCTAAGGTTTTTATTTCTAATGGTGCTCGCACAACATCGCATCGATGCCTACGTATCGGGTATAGAATCAGAGCACTCGTAGTTCTCCTAAGGATTAACGAACACTTGGTTACGCTCAAGGTTCGCGAGGGAAGGTAAGTGTTATGGCAAACACTCACGTGACTTAACAAAGTCACAAAAAAAATTGTAAAATAAAAAGGTCCTAATGGCTAAGGTCGAAAAGGAATTAGGGATGGCTAAACTTCCTATGACATTGAGTCAACTGCAGGAGTTCTTTCCCTTTTGGATTTAAAAGCATGAACGAAAGTAAATAATGAGGGTGCAAGCTCCTAAGCCTAAGGCATAGGTTGCAACTTGCAAAAATAAATTGGATAAAAATAAATAGGAAATGCAAAGTAAAAGGGTTAGTAACCGGGCTATGACTCGATATATGGATCGAGAATGCTGGGGTGGAAAACAAGCGTGGTGCGTCAATTTGCTTAAGTTAGAAAGCTGTGAAGTGTAAGGAATGTGCAGATGGCGATCGTAAAACGACCGACTTACGTGTGTGAGTGAAGTGTATATGAAATTGACTTGGCATTGGACCAAGGATTTATTATCTTGAAAATTAATGTGCGCATTCAATTTTATTTCAACAGGTATATGGTCATGATGCAAAAATAAAATAAGTATAAACATAGTGTGCACACAACCAAGATATCAAAAGATTAAATTAAAAAAACTCATACTAAGAGATAAACCTAAATCTAAACCTCTCACACTAATAGGATCTAAGACTACTCTAAACAATCTCTATCTTAAACGAAAAAGAACTATACGAATATTTTTTGGATTTTTTTATATAAAATAAATAAATGATTAAGTTAAATATGCACTAAAAAAATAAGATAGAAAAGAAGAAAATGAATTCGAAATATTTTTTGTTGTATATTTTTCTTATATGTATATATAAATATCTAACTAAATATAAAAATAAAATTAAAAGAAAATTTTGAAAATAAAAGTTTTTTATTTATATCATATGTATATGAATTTATTAACTAAATATAATAATAAAATAGAATAGAAAGGAAAATTAAAATTAAAATGTTTATTTATATTTATATGTTCATTTAAATGAGAAAAATAATAAATTAACTAAATTTTTAATTAACCTAATTAGTTAAAATATAAAGGTTTAATTGAACTTATAAAATATTTTAGATCTTTTATGAAAAAGAAAAAGAGTAATGGGCTGAAATGGGAAACAGGCGCAGGCCCATAGGGTAGTACCTGGGCGGACCTCCAACCAAAGGGCGGGTCAGGGGAAACCGAACGGGTCACGGGTCGACCCGGTTCGGTTAGTTAACACTATGAGGAACTTAGGGTTTGTGGAGCACCAATTCCTAATTCTTCACACGAAATAAAAAAAAACACAGAACAATGAAAACTTTCGCACGATCTCTCAACTCACTCCGTCTCTCAACTCACTCCGCTCCGTGGGTTTCGATTCTCAAAAGAAAGTGGCGGCGGATCGGTGGTCGAATTCGGTGGCGGCTTGGATTTGTGCGAAACGATTCGGAGGTGGTAAGTTGAGTGTTTCTGGGTGAGTTTCGTTTTCAGTGTTTTTGGCCTCTCTCTCACCCGAATCTCATCTGTTCATGTGGGTTTGTTTCAGTTTGGATTTGACTTCAAACAGTGGTCCGGGTTTGTGTGTTTTTGGTTTTGAGTTGGTGATGAAGCAATGGCGGTGAAGGTCTGCGGACTTGTGGTGGTTTGTTGAAGAAATGTGTTGAGGCTGGGTGAGGGTACGAAGGTTTTGCAATGTACAGGTGGTGGTAAATTGAAAGCTGAGAGTTTTTTTTAAGATTAAAAAGGGTTTGAAGGCTTTGTTGCTTGGTTGTGGAAGATAGAAATTATGGTGTTTATGGCTGTGTTTAGAGTGTTAAAGGTTGTTGGTGAAGTTGCTGGTTGTGATGCAGAGATGGTAAGGAGTGGCGAAGGTGAGTTGCGGACGGCTTGAGCGGCTATGGCTTGGTCTCGGCTCTGCTTTCACTCGACACTTTCTGGTTCGCGGTGGCTTTCTGTTTCTGTTTTTTCTTATTTTTGTGATGTTTGTGATGGATAGGTGAAAGTTTTGATTCGTGAACTGTTTTCTTTTCTGGGTTTTGTTTACAGGAGCTTTTTGAAGATGGCGGTATTGGAGGTTTATGAGCTTTGGTGGTTTTTTGGGTTTGTTTGAAGGTGGTTGGGCGGCGGTGAAGGATTGATTGAGGGCTGGTTTTTGTTTGCAGCATAAGGATGAAGATGAGTAGTGTGGTATCAGTTTTAGGTTGTAGAAAATGTTTGATGTGAGTTTATGGTTTTGTAGTCTGGTGAAGGAGGTGAGTGAGGAGTTGAATGGAAAACTTATGCGGTTAAATGAATTTGTGTTGTGTTGTTGAAGGATGAGTTGAGTGTAGTTGCAGATTTGGTGAAGGAGGTTTCTTGGTTGTGCGATGAAGAGCGAATAAGAGTGTTAGAAGGATGTTGATATTGGAGATGAGAGGGTTGTGCGAGTCGAAGAATATGAGTAGAGTTTGTGTGGGTTGAAAGTTTCTGGTTTTTGATGGAGGGTTGTGCGATGAGGTGGAAACAGGGGAAGAACATGTTTGTGGGCCGTTGGTTTGTGAAGAGTGAGAAAAATGGTGATTCAGCTTTCGAATCAGGTTGGTTGTTTTCGGCGATTTTGTGCATTTTGTGTTCTGTTTTGGTGAAGGTGGAGTCAAAAGGGTGGATAAGAACTCACAGGAACAGTTCCAGTTCCAGTTCCTGGAACTGTAATAGGAGCTGTAACAGGATTTGTGACAGGAACTGGTGAGTTTGCTGGATTAGTTGGTGTTGTTTATTTCTCCTGCTGATTTTTGTGTGGCTACTCTTTTTTCTAAAGGCATTTTCTGTGTTTTTGTAGTTTTCTTGCTGAGTTTTGGAGGTTATGGTTTATGGATGCAGGGATGAGTTTTCGGCTCTGGTTTGAGGATGCGGATGTTGTTGGCCTGGTTGCCGGTTTCGAGTTTGTCTCAGTTTTAAGGTTTGTGAAAAGGGGGCTGCGGTTATTTATGACATGGTGAGGTCCTTACTTTTTCTGTTTTTGTTCGGATTTTGTGGCTGGATTGGTTTATTGGCTTGTTATTGATGATGTTTTTTTTGTTTTATCTTGCAGGTTGGAAGTAAAGGGTGTAGAGGTTAAGGATACCCTAAATTCTACCACACATCATAGACAACAAAGAAACCTTTAATGGAAGCAAAAACAACACACACATCACAGACAACAAAGAAACCTTTAATGGAAGCAAAAACAATACACACATCACAGACAACAAAGAAACCTTTAATGGAAGCAAAAACAAGAACAGAGTTCTTCTCACATATGAACAAGGCAAAAACACAAAGGTATCAAGACAAAAGAGAAGAAGAAAAGAAAACTCACAGAAGCGGAGCTAGTCCGATCGTTCTTTCCGGTAACAATGCACAGGTGATGCTTTGAACTTTTAAATTCCTCTCCTTCTCTTCTGATATTCTTCTATTCTTCTGAGTTTTGGTATCTGTGGCTGTGTTATCATTTCTTTATGAATGAAATTTTTTTGTGGCTGTTCTGGGTTGTTTTGGTGGCTGCTGGCTGTGAGAATTTGGGGCTGATTTTTTTACAGTGGTTGTTTTTGGGTTATTTTAGTGGCTGTTCTGGTGTTTTTTGTGTGTGTTTGATGGCTGTTCTTTGTGTGTGTTTTATGGTTGTTCTTTGTGTAACAGTGCCTATTATGTAGGACTTGGTTCAGGTTTTTTTTGATTTGAAATTTTGTACTGTGATAACTTGTAGGTGAAGGGTTGGAGGAAAGGAGACAAAGTCTGGATGTTGCAGCAATAGTGGAGCAGAGTTTTGTGCTGCAGACCTGCTGTGGGTGGCTGTGGAGCAGGCTGAATTTTTGTGCTTTGGGTGGCTGCTGTTGTGCATTTTGTGTAGTTGTAACATAAACAATTATTTGGAATAAAGTTGGATATTTAAACTGTGATTATAATTTGAAATTGAAGCTTAATATTTGAAATGAGAACTTTGAATTAGAAATTAAATATGAACTTGAATTGGAAGTGAATTAAAAAAATTAGGAATTAAACTTAAAATTGAAAATAACTTAGAAACTAATAATTAAACTTGGAATTAAAATTGACTTAGAACTTAAGAAATAAATTTAGAGTTTAGAAAATAAATACATGAATATGAATTGAAATGGAGAATTGGGATAAAAAATTAGAAAGGAGATGGGAAATAAATTGAATTGGACATTTGAAATTAGAACTTGCAATTGAAAATAAAATTTGAATTAAGAATGGAAATATAATTAGAAATGGAACTTGGGTTGAAAATTTGGAATTAACACTTGAGCTTTTGAAAATGACTTAGAAATTTGAATTTTTAGAAAAGAACTTTGAATCTATGAATGATTGAAATTGAAAATGAAATTTGAAATAGGACTTGGAATAAAAATAGAAACTTGAACATGAATTGAAAATTACAAATAGAAATTGACATTAAATTTAGAAATAAAAACTTGAAAATGAAATAAAATTAAAAATTGAAAAATAGAAAATAAATTCAAAAATAAAAACTTGAAAATGAAATAAAAAATTAATTTAGAAATGAGAACTTGAAAATGAATAGAAATAACAAATAAGTTTTAGAAAAAAATTGAAAATGAACTAAAAATTAGAAGTAGAAATTGAAATAAAATTTTAAAATAGGAACTTGAGAATAGAAACAAAAATAGAAATTAAAAACCAAAAAACACAAAAATGAATTAAAAAGTTATAAATGAGAAATAGAAATTAAATTAAAATGGAAGCTTATAAGTGAAAAGAAATTAAAAATTAAAATTAAAAATAACTTGAAAATGAGTTGAAAGCAACAGAAAAAAAAAATCTGGAATTTCCCTGCTAAATGCGATGAATGTATGATGCAAGCAGTTAGGGGTAAAATTTGGGGTGTGACAGTTGCCCCTATTTAAATAACTTTACCAGATGGCATGAATGACGGTAGACACTCATGAGATCAGGGTGAAAGGTATTTAAATACAGAAATAACCGGAAATTTTGCCCCTAAACGCAATGTTATGCTGGACTACAAAACTATCTAACTCTGTAACAACTATGCAATGAATGATGATTATGGTATGACCGATTAGATAAATCGACGACCACAAGCCAAGACTCACTGGGGATGACAAACGTTGGGGATAAAGAAACGAAAACGGGAAGTATTCAAAGTGATAAATCAACAGGTTCAAGTGTAACTGTTGACACTAAGAATAACAAAAGACGGGAACAAAAGGAAATCCAAAGCGTTGGATCAACGAACACAGACAAAACAAAATAAAATTCAAAGTGACTGCATAGTGGCTCGATGCGACCGACTGACACCAAGAATACAAATAAGACAAGGAAATAAATCGAAGTGGTAGATCAATGGCTCTATGCGACCAATTGACTTTGAGAAATAAAAAGCAACAACATATTCGAAGTGAATGCGCAGCGGCTCGATGCGACCAACTGACACTAAGAATACAACAAAATAAACATTCAAAGTGAATGTGCAGCGGCTCGATGCGACCAACTGACACTGAAAATGATAATCATAATATTCAAAATGAATGCGCAGCGGCTCGATGCGACCAACTGTCATTGGAAATGATAAACATAATATTCAAAGTGAATGCGCAGTGGCTCGATGCGACCAACTGACACTAAGAATACAAATGACACAAAATTCAAAGTGAATGCGCAGCGGCTCGATGCGACCAACTGACACTAAGAATTCAACAAAATAAACATTCAAAGGGAATGCGCAGCGACTTTATGCGACCAACTGTCATTGGAAATGATAAACATAATATTCCAAGTGAATGCGCAGCGGCTCGATGCGACCAACTGACACCATGAATAATAACAAAAATATTCAAAGTGGAAGCGCGATAGGTTCGAGACCTATTGACACTAAGAATAGAAACGAAGATACACTCAAAGTGAATGCGCAACAGGTTAGAAAAACCGGTTGACACTAAGAATGATAAAGACAAAGTAGTCAAAGTATTCAAAATGGTAAATTAGCAGGTTCAAATGTAACTGCCGACACCGAGGATAAGGAAGGAAATCATAGTGATTTAGTAACGGCTCTATGCGACCAACTAACATTGGGGATAGAATGCAAATCACCCAAAGATAGATCAACGGCTCTAGGCGACCGGCTAACACAAAAAAGTAACAACAAAATATGTTGGAGTTTTCAAATAAGATAAAACATCCAACCTCTGGAAATTCCTTCAGGAACCATCAGGAGAAAGGTACAAGTGTCGCTCCCGGGATTTTCATCCTAGTACAAACGCGAAAGTGGCGCGGAAAGGTTAGAGTCGCCAGCCAGACATTTTTATCCCGAAAGAATGGGAAAGGTAATGTTGCACAAACCTGAGGAAGAAGGAAAAGGACGAGGCCTTGCGAACCAAAGATCTGAGTTCGGGAGTCGGTTACGAACTGGGAAGGTATTAGCACCCCAGATCGTCCGTCGTACCCGACGGGATCCACGCTTGCTTGTTTGTTTCAAAGGGTGAGAAGAAAAACTGCTGCTGAATAAAACCGCTAACTGGAATGGAATGGAAATGAGAAAAAGAAACTGGAAAAAGAGAATGGACAAAAGGGGAAATGTAGGGAAAATAAAGAATGTGCTCGAACGGGCCCTACCCCGCTGCCTACGTACCTCATCGGGATAATGAGGATCAGAGTCGACGTAGTTCGCCTAACCTAGGCGGGAACTATTTGTTTGTGTTTTTTACAGCTGGAACTGCGTGTGTCTATGCTCAGGTGTTGCAGGCTCGTCTGGTACGAGTGCGTTTACCGTCTTGCATGTGTGACAAGTCGCCGCGAGTTCGCGTTATGAGTGAATGAGATGAGAAAAGAAGTTCCCGCAGGATAGTCGGTTATTGTTTGTTTTTGTCTTTTATGAGTTTTGTATGAATTTGGCACAAGGAAGTGAATTCAAACTCTTTTCCATGGAATGTACACTTGACTCTACATTCCAAGATGGAATAATAGAACAAGCATACCCAGCAAGGAGAATTTATCCAAGACTGGTTTCCTAGGATTAGGGTTTAAGTTCACTGGCTTGTTGAACTTTATTAAGTGTTTTTGTTGCTTTTGTGAAGAAGTGTCTTTTAAGTTTTTCTTTGTGAACAACTCCTTGATGAGACTTGTGCATCATGATAGTCAAGCTTACACCACTCCAAGATGGAATGAATGCAAGTGCTTCATGGAATAAGGCTATACACAAGGAATCATTTCATTTATTGGTTAAGTGTTTTTGGATTTTGTTTGAGATGAGAAAGAGAATGACTCAAGTTGATAAAAGGAAAAATCTAAGGGACTAAGACTCAATCCTAATGTATTATGTATTTACAAAGTGACCCTAGTGGTTAGTGAGGTTTTCTATTCCTAATGGAAAAAGGAAAAGAAAAAAAGGAAAAAGGATGCAACTTACTTCCTAAGGAAGATAAGTTGGTCCTAACAATGGGGAATCCTACCAATCACAAATATGGAAGGAAAAATGAATTAAACAGCCTAAAAGAAATGCATAAAAAATAAAGGATAAAGTGGAGTAAACTTACCTCAATCTTCCCCACTACAAAACAAGTGTTAATGCACATTTTTATTAAAAAGAATAAGGCAAACACACATTAATTAAATCCTAATTAAATTCTAAGGCACCTTAGACCTAAACTAGACTCTATTTTAAATCCTAAAGGAACTAGAAAAATGCTAAAATCAAAATACAACACCTATTACAGCCCCTTAATACACAAATAGCTATGAAACTAAGCCTAACACCCACCAGCTTTTTACAGCCAGCATGCAACATGAAAAAGTAGGTGTAGAAAGTCACACACATCATACTAATATAACAAACAACATGTGTTTTACAGCAGCTATATACAAAAACAGCTATGAAATACAAAATCCAAATTTGATTATTTTTATTTATGTGCACAAAGTGAATGATAAACAACACATTAATGTCACTTGACATGAATCTACATGCATCACAAAATGAACTCAAACATGTGAATTTATTTACATCATTTATTTGATTAAAAATGACAATGATCAATCAAGAACAAACATACTTTTTTCATGTTGCACACATGAGCATTTTATCATGAGATTGAACAAGTATCACTACAAGCATCAATTGTTACACATGCATGGCATAAAATCAGAATTGAACTCATGTTAAGATATGGTCAATTAAGCACAAGAAACTTGCATGAACATGTGAAGCATTTAATCACTTTTGGCAAAAAATCAACATGGTATTTAATCACTTTATCAATCAAGCAAGCAATGACAATAATCATGAAGCATATGTTGGATTTAAGCAAGCAATTAACATGTGAAACAAATGATTAAAGTGTAGCAAACAACATCAAGAATCACTTATATCACATTTGCACCTTTAACACAAAACATAGAAAAGTAAATGGAATCATGTCGAAACGACTCGAAAAAAATAAATTGGCTACTGGAAATGGACCCAAAAATTCCCTAAAATCACTACCTAAACATACATGAACATTAGAGGCACTAGGAAGCAATATTGAGCAAGAAAATAGGCTAAAAATCCAAAAATGAACAGCGTTAACCGGTTAACCATATAGGTTAACCCGTTAACGGGCCTAAAAATACAGCATTCTGGCCAAAAACGCATGCGTTAACCGGTTAACCATATGCGTTAACCGGTTAACACTGAACAAAAAGTGAAAAATGCTTTTGAAAAAAGTGCTTTTGGCCACAATCTTCCTTCTAAACAATCCTAACCCCCACTTAATCATGCTAACACAAATTTCTACTCAATTGGAGCTTATTTACACATGGTAGAACCTATATCTATTAACACCTTAAATCCAAATTCAACCAAAATCACAAATCACAAGCAAACATAATCGAAACGGAATTGATTTTAAACAAAGCGAAAAGCACTTAAAGAATGCCAAAAATGGCGAGATGGAGAGAATAACTTAAAGAAGAAATGATTAAGATCACCAACCTACGAAGCGGAGGAGTGCTTCGGTGATTGTTGCAAGAATCGGAGCTTGAATCGAAGAGAAAACCGAAAACCACGAAATCGCAAAATAAATGCGTTCTTGAGCTTGAATCTTCGTGTGCTTCTGATAAGTCGATAATCCTCACAAAAATTCAGTAGCTTATCCTTCTTCAATCCACAAAATATGAAGGTTGGAGGCTTAAGCTTCAAGATCTTCAAGTTTCAATGTGAAACTTGAAGAGCTTATTTGAAAAAGCTTTGGTGAGAGGGAGAGGAAAAGTGAGAGAAAAAAGTGCTTATCAAAGAGTGAGATTGGAAAATGGTGTTCAACCCTTTTTGTTTGGATGAAAATGGCTTAAATAGAGACTAGGCTAGGAGCTAGGTTTGGGTTTGGGGCCCAAATATTAGGTTTGGGATCCAAAATTAGGTTTGGAAGTTAGTTAGGGTTAGGGTTGGAAAAGGGAATATTCCTTGGAATATTTCCTTGGAATATTCCTTGGAACACTCTAGAAGATGGTGGAAGGTGGTGGAAGTTTCCAAGGGAAATGGAGTGGAATTGAAGTGGAAAAATGAGACGGAAAGAATGAAAGGAAGTGTGGAAAGAAAGTGGAAGGAAAGGTGGAGGGAAATGGTGAAACTAACTACCTTTCAAATGATTTTTCTTTGGTTTTTCTATGATTCCTCCATCATTTCTTGATCAAGTTTGAACCATAGGATTATTGTAACCCTAATTTCACGATCTCGATCTTAAAAGTCCGGAGTCGACCCTTTTTACCTAGCCCGATTGCCTTTTCTCCAATTCCTCGATTTTCCGTCGTCCGGCCAGTCGAACCCCTTCCAAAATGAATTTGTGGACGAGATTTGAACCCTAGGCACTTGACATCATATATAAGTCAAAGAAATCCACTTCGACTCAAAAATTTATGTAGAAGCCCTGTAGAAATGAAACCCTAATTCGGCTCTTTTCCCTCAAGAAGTATTGCACTGCTTGCCTCCTTCAATCAAACCAACACTTTCCATGACTTGTGGTTTCAAGTGAAGACTTGTGGAATATTGTGAACCCTTTGCACAAGGTTGAGAAGCTTTGTGGCCCTTCGGTAGCCTCTTCATAACTTTCGGTTGCTCCGATCATTGATCACATACCCACGCCTCGGCTATGCTATATATGATGCAATGTTTTTGGTTATTTTATGAATCCATATATGCAAAATGCTATGCAAAATGTTGTGGAAATGAGAGGGCAAATTTTGAGGTATTACAGCTGCCCCTATTCAATCATCTGCAGACCTGAACGAATAATTGCATCGGATTTTAGACGTTCAAGGTATGGACTGATTGAATACTCGAATAAAACCTGAAAATTTGCACACTGAGGGCAACAGAAATGCCATCTGCCCATTTATTTATTTATGTATTTTTTGATTTTGACCTTTGAATAAGTAGCGAAAATAGAACGAGGCGGAATAGAATCAGTGCAATCAATGCGACTGCTGAGCGAATCAAAACCACACCGAGGGTGCCTGTTGGCGTAACAGAGCTTAACGCAACATCAACCGATTTGCGACTCAAATAAGATCAACCGATCTAACACGGAGATGGTATCAACCGATCCATCCCGGAAAGCGAGAATGTAATATCATCCGATTTACAACTCGATGAGAAATGATATCAACCGATTCATGACTCAAATAAGATCAACCGATCTAACATGGAGATGGTATCAACCGATCCATAACCAAGAAAAACGAGAATGTAATATCATCCGATTTACAACTCGAAGAGAAATGATATCAACCGATTCATGACTCAAATAAGATCAACCGATCTACACGAAAATGGTATCAACCGATCCATTATCTTCGCACTGAAACGAGACCATTGTACTTAAATGGAGACTCGAAAGGAATGGGATCATTGTACTTAAACGAGAGCCCAAGCAAACAGGATCATTGTACTTAAATGATAACCTGAGACGCGACCGTTGTACTGAAACGGAGACGCGAAGAGAAATGAGACTGTTGTACTGAAACAAGACTCAAAGACGAGACCATTGTACTTAAATGGAGACTCGAATGAAATGGGGTCGTTGTACTTAAACGAGAGCCCGAGCAAACAGGATCATTGTACTTAAATGATAACCTGAGACGCGACCGTTGTACTGAAACGGAGACGCGAAAGGAAATGAGACTGTTGTACTGAAACAAGACTCAAATACGAGACCATTGTACTTAAATGGAGACTCGAATGAAATGGGGTCGTTGTACTTAAACGAGAGCCCGAGCAAACAGGATCATTGTACTTAAATGATAACCTGAGACGCGACCGTTGTACTGAAACGGAGACGCGAAAGGAAATGAGACTGTTGTACTGAAACAAGACTCAAATACGAGACCATTGTACTTAAATGGAGACTCGAATGAAATGGGGTCGTTGTACTTAAACGATAACCCGAGACGCGACCGTTGTACTGAAACGGAGACGCGAAAGGAAATGAGACTGTTGTACTGAAACAAGACTCAAATACGAGACCATTGTACTTAAATGGAGACTCGAATGAAATGGGGTCGTTGTACTTAAACGAGAGCCCAAGACGCGACCGTTGTACTGAAACGGAGACGCGAAAAAATGTGAGACTGTTGTACTGAAACAAGACTCAATTGGGGATAACAACAAAACTTGGTAGAAGCATCCATCCTGGGAAATGAAGTTGCATTCTATGGGGAATATATCAATCTGATAGGAGATATAACAGGTCTCATGTAATATACCTCAAAACTGGCCCATGCTGGTATGCATATATTTGAATTTATGGCGTAATGCTCCATGATGATGGAAATGCTACGCTTTGGAGGATGCAGACGCAATGATGATTATGCGAATGACAATGCAAAAAGATCTCCTGATAAGGAAACTGCAGGTAATTCCAGATAACTTGGCTAGGAAGAAATGATGATCACTGCATTGATCTGGTTTGTCCTGATGAGGAGGAAACAACTCTGCGGGGAAAGTTGTTAATAATTCACTGGCTCTGAATAGCCGCCACTGCCAAAAATAAATTGGACTTTGAGATGGGAGCGCCAAGACCCTGCTGGAGGTGGACCCTTTTTTGAACTCTGATGGGGAAGTGAGGACTTCCTGGGAACCAAAGACGTGACACTGCTGAGGAAGCAACTGCTGGGGAGGCAAAATACTCTTTACGCTGTTAAGAATTGCCCCTGCCTGCACGGAGACTTCTGCTTGGGGATTGCACCCACTCTCTGCTGTCTAGCTGGGATAAATTTCACTTCCCACTTGGCTGGGGACGATAGATAATGTCAATGATAAAGCTTCCCGCTGAAGATAAGAGCTCAAGTTGCCACTTGCTGGGGATAAGATATAAATCCTCTCATGTTGGGAATGAGAGATGTAAGGCGTCTCATGCTGGGGATGAGAGACGATGATATCTTTTTGCTCAAGAAGTAACCTTCCATTTGCCGCACTACTAGAGAAGGAATTGTCTAAATAGACTTGCTAAGTAATTTTGATCAATGAAGCTTGCTGATGAAATAACTCTTGAAGTACTGTGCTGACAATGGCTTTGCTTCCAGCCTCTGGGTTGATAGGTTGTCAACTAATCATGAATGAACAATGGTTCTTTGCAATTTTCAATTCGCCTCAGATTAAGGTCCGTCAGAAGTAAATGTCTCAAGAGGATTTTACAGAAAACATGGCATATGAAATGCCTCAGTGTCTTCAAACTCTTGGAGAGATTCGTTGGATCTCGAAATAACTGCCCCAGACTGCATGGTCTGCGCAAGAATTTTCCTCGCGAGGATTCATGAAAAACTCATATCACTGTGAGATAGTGTGTCCTAGTATTTTGAACCTTGGGTAGGTGCTTCTGATTAACCGTCTTCAGGAGAAAGTAACTTCTAGTGCTCTTGGGGTGGCCTGCCCCAGTACAAGTCTTGAAGTGATCACCTCTGAATAACTGCTTTGAAGAAAACACCCAGATCAACTATTCTTCGAGATATTGGATCTCGAAGTGATTGCCCCAGTTTGGCTGAAATTTGAATAATGCTTCCGCCTGATGGCTCTTTGAGAGATTTGAATCTCGAAGTGATTGCCCCAGCTTGGCTGAATTTTGAAGAGATTGCTCGACATAATTGCCCCGGATTAGTTGGCTCTTACTAGGAATGTTGGGAAAGTCCCTACTCGATGAAGTTTTCTTAAAAAGTGAACCTCGACAGATTGTCCTTCGGAAGTTTCAGACTTCTCAACTTGGCAAGATTAAGCTTCTGGACTGAGATTTCATATGTAAACTTTTATGATGCCAAACAAATGTATGTAAGCAGAAAATGTTTATTTTAAGAATGAAAATTCTAATGCAACACACATGTTAATCTTGAAGTTTTACTGAAAAAGATGTCGCAAACCTTCGCGAGCGAGTCACTGGTTAAGATACGACATAAAATTTGTTTGAATAATAAAAAGCATGCACATGCAACACCAACAAAGATCTTTCAACACCACTCAAAGGAGTCAAGAACGCGGTCTCGTAGTAGTACGCTCTCAAAAATAACCCTGTTTCAGTTAGGACTTTTGAGGGTTGTATCGTGGCCTGGTTCACGGTTATAAAAACAAAGGATATAGGCTCGAAATTTATTTGTGCCCACCCATCTTCGTGATGTTCTCCATTCCTATGTTCTGCTAGCTTTCACAAGCGCTCACTTCTCAAAAAGGGTTTTGTGATGGTTGAGGAACCAATTACACTAACGGTTTCAAGCACCAATCAGGTTGTCGCTTGGAGTCAGTCACCCCTTCACCTTTTGTGTCTGTATCACACGACTTTGTTCTTGTTCAAGGATCTTTCTTGTGTAATCCTTTTCGTCTTTCGCTTTTGCATTATTTTTCTTATCCCTAACTTTTGCCCGGACTGATTCTTGTGAATCTTCGATTGTGAAGTCCAGCGGGATGCCCTAATTTTTGCCTAAGTCGCTTGTTTTCAAGTTTCGACTTAGCGGGCTTTTTCATTCTTTTTTTTTCTTCTCTTTTTTTTTTTTGAACAAATCGTGTGACACTGTTTGTCTTGATTGCTTTGAAAGGGTCGTGATTGTCCCACTTCTTGGTTGTTGAGGGATAACCATTGTGGTCTCCGGTCTTTGGACCTCTTGATTGGGATAACCATTGTGGTTTCTGGTCATTGGACCTCTTGATTTGGTAAAACGAAAGGTAATGGATCCTCAGATTCACACTCCTTTTGAAATTTGAACGCTTGGTCAAACTAACTGACGCCTACCCTGCCCCTGGGTTAAATGCAAGGGTTTTTTCATGCGAAAAGAAACTCCTACTTCAAGGCTCAAATGGGTTGGCGAGGGTCTATCTCCCTTACATCTCCGGTGTTTAGGATTTGAAACAATGCCTGTACATCGTCAACAGGGTCTTTCTCAAAAGCACACAATTAGAGATTTTTGCGTTATCATTTCGTCATCCTCCCTCATAGAGTTTAGGCACGACAGTTGGTATTGCAATACACATACACAAAATCATGATGAATACGAATGGATTGCTTCAAGAAGAACATGTGCATTTTATTATGGTTAACATTCAAAAACAAATAAATTTCATACCAGTAAACAAATGTTTAGCATATAAAAGGAACTACAAATGGAAATGCAGTAAAGAAGCTGAATATAGCCGTAGTTGAGGAGGCTTGGCTCCGTCTGGACCCGTCAGTCTTGGATACTTTCAGCAATCAACAACTCTTTCAAGAACTTGTAGTCTTCAATTCGCAGTGGTATAATTACCCACGACAATCATACCTCTTCTTCTATTTGTTCTGACTCCGACACGAGACATCTGAAGAGGGAAGTGAAGCTGAGGAGTAAAGTTTCCCCATAAGGTTGCTCGGAAAGACCTGACGATCTTCTGCCTACGTATCTCCATTGACCCGAGACCAATGAAGAATCAGAGCGACGTAGTTCCCCTCAACAGGGATGAAACCGCACTGCAAAGACGCACCATTACCAAAACAAGAGTATCCGAATTACTTCTGGCTTCAAAACTTCAAATCAAAGAAAGTATCCTCTCTCTCATATGTTTGGTGCGAAGTTGATAGCTTTCGAGTCGATTAAGTCCTGCACTGTGTGGTGAAAAGCTTTACATCTATCAATATGATGCCCTGGTGCCCCAGAATGAAAATCACAGTTGACATTGGCATCCCATCCCTCCGGTAGTGGAAAAGGAGGTGGAGACAGCTTGCGAAGCCCAACCAACTTCAATTGAAGCAAATGCTGGAGAAGATCAGTGTAAGACATTGGCAAAGGGTCAAAAAATCTTTCTCTCCTTCATTGCCGACCCTGTTGAGGATTATGCTGACGACGATTTTGCTGTTGTGAACGTGTGGCACTTGGGATGATCATAGATGTCGTCTGGTAACGCGAACCTTGATTTCTCTTCTTTCGCTGGACACAAACTACCCCTGCTTCTTGCTTCTTTTGCTCATTGGATAACGACTTCTTAGTCCCAGAAGTGGAGGCACCGTTGACTTGAATCTTTCCTTGCTTCATCCAATTTTCAATTCTTTCACCAGTCAAGACAATATCAGAAAAACCGTTAGCTGAACAGCCTGCCAAACGTTCTATGAAGTGCCCCGGGAGGGTATCCATGAATAGGTCTACCATTTCTCTCTCCTGCAATGATGGTTGTACTCTGGCTGCGACCTCGCGCCACCTCTGCGCGTACTCTATAAAACTCTCGGATTTCTTTTGTGACATGCTCTGAGGCTGGGTTCGGTTGGGAGCCATGTCGATATTATACTGGTACTGCTTGAGAAAGGCTTCCCCAAGTTCCTTCCAATTGCGGACATAGTTCTTTTCCAGCTTTATGTACCATTCTAACGAACCCCCGGAAAGGCTGTCTTGGAAGTGGTACATCCAAAGTTTCTCATCTTTCGTATGTGCAGCGATTTTGCGATGGAAGGCCTGCAAGTGCATTTTCGGGCAAGATCTACCATTGTACTTGTCGAAAACGGGAGGTCTGAACTTTGGAGGGATCACCAACCCTGAAACCAGCCCCATATCAGCAACATCAATGCCAAGAGTGTCTTTGCATTCTAAAGCCTTTACCTTCTCGGTTAGCATCTGAAAGTCCTGGTTATTGGCCCCAGAACCAAATCCCACATCCTCATTGAGAAAAGTAAATTGATCCTCCTGTCGGTCTGCTACACGAACAGGAATTGGACCAATGCCTTCAGGGATAGGAGGTCTATTATCCGTAGATGGGATGACTGTGTTGATCGGATTGCCTTCGGCGTCCAAGGTAACCATTGGAGGATCAAGCTGTGGACGATTAAACCTCAGCATGGCGGTTCTCATCTCTTGTTGCCCCTGCACTATACTCTGCATTGTTACCATGAACTCCCCCATCTGAGTGCGAAAATCGTTCAACTCGGCTTGTATTGTATCCATGATTTGACTCAGGTAGCGTACTGGTACAGCTGATACTTCTCCTGAAATGGTCAAATAAATTAGGAAATCCAGATAACTCGTTAGTATGCAAAAATGATATGCGTGAAAATGCCATGTCACTGATCCCACTTCATTCAGATCAGGGGACAGATACCCACGGAGTGCCACATCATAAGATAAACTCTGTGAGTGTGCAGGGAGAAAGTGCTGCGTATCGGGAATTCAAAATAAAATTGCCAGGATAGAAAAATTGCAACAATGGTACCAACACACTTCCATAAAGCAAAGAATACACCAACATGCGAAACCTTATACAATTATTAGCCAACAATACTGAAATACAGGAAAATGTCGCAACCCACAACAGAAAAACAAAAGATTCCTTCAACAGCTCTGAAGGTAATCTAGAAACACAATAAAGCAAAATACATGTATCAAAGAAATCTACATCTCCTGATTTGAGCTTCGTGCAGTCTGCATGGCCAGCTGGATCAAAGGCTTCAGCTCCTGAGGTACCCTTCTGGTGTAATGATCCCTGAATCAATTAGATATTGGACATTTTGCTTGAAGGCTTTGCACTCATCGATGGTATGTCCAAATGTTCCGGAGTGGAACTCACATCTGACATCCATATTGTAATCTGGGGGAATGGGATAGGGTATTGGCAAGGCATTCCCTGGCTGAATCAAAGAATTCTCGAGCAAACGGGCAAACACTTGACTAGGAGTAAACACTTCTTCAACCTGCTTGAGCTTGAGTCTCCCCTGTTGTTGATAATTCTGATGATGAGGTGAATTCGAACACCTAGAGTTCCTCTGCACTTTCTTCTTTATGTCGGATCGGTGAATGGGTAAAGGTGCCCGACACGATGTCTTCAAAACCCAGATCGGAGGCACACACCCCTGATTGGGGATAATTCTTGTGGTAAGGAAAGGAGAAGTTCCTCCTAGTGATATGAAATCTTTTGACATATCCCCGCTTATCGGTGCGAACTCGATTACTTTTGCCTCAATGAGCTCTTGAACTTGATGCTTAAGCCTTTTGCAGTTTTCCACATGATGACCAGGTGCCCCAGAATGGAAAACACATCTGGCATTGGCGTCAAAATCTGGGGGAAGCTTTTTGGATGTGGCTGCTACGGTGACAAGTTCAACCAAATTAAGCTCGAGCAAACAAACAAGCAACTGTGCATATGATACCGGGATCAAATCAAACTTGGCTTCAGACGTCTTGGGCACTTGTCTGCAGCTTTTTCCTTTACCTTCCCTTTGATGAACTGGAAGAGTCTGCGAATTGAGAGGCTTAGGATCCCAAAGTTGAGGAAAATTTCCGTGAAACGCTCCCTGATCTTGGAACAAAATCACTGGATTGGGATGACCACTAACTTCTGCAGTAATAAAGGGGAGATGATGGCCTTCTTGGAGCTTTGGGGCTTCCCTGGTCTGGTTCTCTTGTTTCTTCAGTTGGTAGACCTCCTTCATCAATAACGTGTGGTCATGGCACAAGGTCTGCATGTCCTCCGAGAGTTGATCCATTCGGACTTTCATTTCAGCTATTTCTGCTCGGCATTGTTCCATACCCACCTCTTGATGATTGTGATTCAAGTTGGCCATTCTGAAGAGTAAATGAATCAGGATGAGAATCTGTCCCCCAACACCTGTAATGAGAGTAAGGATGCATGCAAATGCCATGTTCGATTATTTCCAAGGGATCCATCTGCTTTGATTCCAATTTGGGATACAGGAACATATAATGACATGGTTCGAACATAGGATCTTTGGAAATAGCCGAACATGTATGATAGAATGCTATGATGTTATGTATGCAACAGGCATGTGATCAGTGCAGTGTCTGCGATGTTCCAATCATATAATCAGGTGTCGGTGCAAGGTCTCAGAATCCATATATCACAATAATCATCCCTCTGATCCGGGATCCATAACTTAAGAACAGAAATCCAGATCACAAAACTGAACCAAAGGCAAAGTGGGTATGCTGAAGGTATCAGGGTTCCTGCAAACCTGTAAACCCCTCCCAATCTCACGGGTGTGCTACTCGGGTCAACATCACGGACTCTCAAAGCCGAATAGCAATAATACGTTCACCATCTCTGAGAAATGGCTCATGACCAAATCAGGGAATCGGTTTGGTATTATGTACTACGCAGGGAGGTCTCAGTTGAGTCCGGAAAAACAAGCATCCCTCACAAGTCTCCAGCTTCAAGCACTGAATCGAGAAACAATAGTACATTCATCCCGAAGGGTACAATACTATCTTCATACGAACAGTTTGCTTTAACTGAATTCCTATGAGAGAACCAGGCCATCCTATGCGAGTTCCCAATGGACCCTCGGATGCGAGTGGGTTTGCCAACAAATGTGGTCTGCCACTGTCATCACTGGAGAGGGTTGTTTCCACAAAGGTTCTCAATGATCGGTCCCCTGACTGCACATAACTTTCAAGGTAGCGCATCAACCCAGAAAGATTCCGGTATCAATACATTCCCGAGAAGGTCGCAAGTCAAGGTGTGGAACTCACTACTACCAACATAGCAAGATGCCATGAAGCCAAAGTGGAACCACTCTAAGTCCTAGGGTGCACTCGAGCCCCGGTTACGAGCTCATCTCACAGTAACCCCATCCCACAGAAAAAATGAAAACCAGCACAGCCAGACAGTCCAATATAATATGATGCATGGAAAATAAAATACTGAAAGCGGTAAATAAATGCGATAAAGTAAAGCTGTAAATAAAACAGTAAAGCTAAACTAAAGCACACAACAACAAACAGATAAACACCCAAAGAAACAAAACCAAACAGGCGCCAGGATTGACTCTACAAAGGAAACCGGAAGAATCAGGTTAGTCCCCAGCAGAGTCGCCAGCTGTCGCTCCCGGGATTTTCATCCTAGTACAAACGCGAAAGTGGCGCGGAAAGGTTAGAGTCGCCAGCCAGACATTTTTATCCCGAAAGAATGGGAAAGGTAATGTTGCACAAACCTGAGGAAGAAGGAAAAGGACGAGGCCTTGCGAACCAAAGATCTGAGTTCGGGAGTCGGTTACGAACTGGGAAGGTATTAGCACCCCAGATCGTCCGTCGTACCCGACGGGATCCACGCTTGCTTGTTTGTTTCAAAGGGTGAGAAGAAAAACTGCTGCTGAATAAAACCGCTAACTGGAATGGAATGGAAATGAGAAAAAGAAACTGGAAAAAGAGAATGGACAAAAGGGGAAATGTAGGGAAAATAAAGAATGTGCTCGAACGGGCCCTACCCCGCTGCCTACGTACCTCATCGGGATAATGAGGATCAGAGTCGACGTAGTTCGCCTAACCTAGGCGGGAACTATTTGTTTGTGTTTTTTACAGCTGGAACTGCGTGTGTCTATGCTCAGGTGTTGCAGGCTCGTCTGGTACGAGTGCGTTTACCGTCTTGCATGTGTGACAAGTCGCCGCGAGTTCGCGTTATGAGTGAATGAGATGAGAAAAGAAGTTCCCGCAGGATAGTCGGTTATTGTTTGTTTTTGTCTTTTATGAGTTTTGTATGAATTTGGCACAAGGAAGTGAATTCAAACTCTTTTCCATGGAATGTACACTTGACTCTACATTCCAAGATGGAATAATAGAACAAGCATACCCAGCAAGGAGAATTTATCCAAGACTGGTTTCCTAGGATTAGGGTTTAAGTTCACTGGCTTGTTGAACTTTATTAAGTGTTTTTGTTGCTTTTGTGAAGAAGTGTCTTTTAAGTTTTTCTTTGTGAACAACTCCTTGATGAGACTTGTGCATCATGATAGTCAAGCTTACACCACTCCAAGATGGAATGAATGCAAGTGCTTCATGGAATAAGGCTATACACAAGGAATCATTTCATTTATTGGTTAAGTGTTTTTGGATTTTGTTTGAGATGAGAAAGAGAATGACTCAAGTTGATAAAAGGAAAAATCTAAGGGACTAAGAC
Source organism: Lathyrus aphaca (assembly GCA_963966055.1). Lineage (NCBI taxonomy): Eukaryota > Viridiplantae > Streptophyta > Magnoliopsida > Fabales > Fabaceae > Lathyrus > Lathyrus aphaca. The sequence continues at coordinate 297,534,547 of OZ014524.1, forward strand.
TCAATCCTAATGTATTATGTATTTACAAAGTGACCCTAGTGGTTAGTGAGGTTTTCTATTCCTAATGGAAAAAGGAAAAGAAAAAAAGGAAAAAGGATGCAACTTACTTCCTAAGGAAGATAAGTTGGTCCTAACAATGGGGAATCCTACCAATCACAAATATGGAAGGAAAAATGAATTAAACAGCCTAAAAGAAATGCATAAAAAATAAAGGATAAAGTGGAGTAAACTTACCTCAATCTTCCCCACTACAAAACAAGTGTTAATGCACATTTTTATTAAAAAGAATAAGGCAAACACACATTAATTAAATCCTAATTAAATTCTAAGGCACCTTAGACCTAAACTAGACTCTATTTTAAATCCTAAAGGAACTAGAAAAATGCTAAAATCAAAATACAACACCTATTACAGCCCCTTAATACACAAATAGCTATGAAACTAAGCCTAACACCCACCAGCTTTTTACAGCCAGCATGCAACATGAAAAAGTAGGTGTAGAAAGTCACACACATCATACTAATATAACAAACAACATGTGTTTTACAGCAGCTATATACAAAAACAGCTATGAAATACAAAATCCAAATTTGATTATTTTTATTTATGTGCACAAAGTGAATGATAAACAACACATTAATGTCACTTGACATGAATCTACATGCATCACAAAATGAACTCAAACATGTGAATTTATTTACATCATTTATTTGATTAAAAATGACAATGATCAATCAAGAACAAACATACTTTTTTCATGTTGCACACATGAGCATTTTATCATGAGATTGAACAAGTATCACTACAAGCATCAATTGTTACACATGCATGGCATAAAATCAGAATTGAACTCATGTTAAGATATGGTCAATTAAGCACAAGAAACTTGCATGAACATGTGAAGCATTTAATCACTTTTGGCAAAAAATCAACATGGTATTTAATCACTTTATCAATCAAGCAAGCAATGACAATAATCATGAAGCATATGTTGGATTTAAGCAAGCAATTAACATGTGAAACAAATGATTAAAGTGTAGCAAACAACATCAAGAATCACTTATATCACATTTGCACCTTTAACACAAAACATAGAAAAGTAAATGGAATCATGTCGAAACGACTCGAAAAAAATAAATTGGCTACTGGAAATGGACCCAAAAATTCCCTAAAATCACTACCTAAACATACATGAACATTAGAGGCACTAGGAAGCAATATTGAGCAAGAAAATAGGCTAAAAATCCAAAAATGAACAGCGTTAACCGGTTAACCATATAGGTTAACCCGTTAACGGGCCTAAAAATACAGCATTCTGGCCAAAAACGCATGCGTTAACCGGTTAACCATATGCGTTAACCGGTTAACACTGAACAAAAAGTGAAAAATGCTTTTGAAAAAAGTGCTTTTGGCCACAATCTTCCTTCTAAACAATCCTAACCCCCACTTAATCATGCTAACACAAATTTCTACTCAATTGGAGCTTATTTACACATGGTAGAACCTATATCTATTAACACCTTAAATCCAAATTCAACCAAAATCACAAATCACAAGCAAACATAATCGAAACGGAATTGATTTTAAACAAAGCGAAAAGCACTTAAAGAATGCCAAAAATGGCGAGATGGAGAGAATAACTTAAAGAAGAAATGATTAAGATCACCAACCTACGAAGCGGAGGAGTGCTTCGGTGATTGTTGCAAGAATCGGAGCTTGAATCGAAGAGAAAACCGAAAACCACGAAATCGCAAAATAAATGCGTTCTTGAGCTTGAATCTTCGTGTGCTTCTGATAAGTCGATAATCCTCACAAAAATTCAGTAGCTTATCCTTCTTCAATCCACAAAATATGAAGGTTGGAGGCTTAAGCTTCAAGATCTTCAAGTTTCAATGTGAAACTTGAAGAGCTTATTTGAAAAAGCTTTGGTGAGAGGGAGAGGAAAAGTGAGAGAAAAAAGTGCTTATCAAAGAGTGAGATTGGAAAATGGTGTTCAACCCTTTTTGTTTGGATGAAAATGGCTTAAATAGAGACTAAGCTAGGAGCTAGGTTTGGGTTTGGGGCCCAAATATTAGGTTTGGGATCCAAAATTAGGTTTGGAAGTTAGTTAGGGTTAGGGTTGGAAAAGGGAATATTCCTTGGAATATTTCCTTGGAATATTCCTTGGAACACTCTAGAAGATGGTGGAAGGTGGTGGAAGTTTCCAAGGGAAATGGAGTGGAATTGAAGTGGAAAAATGAGACGGAAAGAATGAAAGGAAGTGTGGAAAGAAAGTGGAAGGAAAGGTGGAGGGAAATGGTGAAACTAACTACCTTTCAAATGATTTTTCTTTGGTTTTTCTATGATTCCTCCATCATTTCTTGATCAAGTTTGAACCATAGGATTATTGTAACCCTAATTTCACGATCTCGATCTTAAAAGTCCGGAGTCGACCCTTTTTACCTAGCCCGATTGCCTTTTCTCCAATTCCTCGATTTTCCGTTGTCCGGCCAGTCGAACCCCTTCCAAAATGAATTTGTGGACGAGATTTGAACCCTAGGCACTTGACATCATATATAAGTCAAAGAAATCCACTTCGACTCAAAAATTTATGTAGAAGCCCTGTAGAAATGAAACCCTAATTCGGTTCTTTTCCCTCAAGAAGTATTGCACTGCTTGCCTCCTTCAATCAAACCAACACTTTCCATGACTTGTGGCTTCAAGTGAAGACTTGTGGAATATTGTGAACCCTTTGCACAAGGTTGAGAAGCTTTGTGGCCCTTCGGTAGCCTCTTCATAACTTTCGGTTGCTCCGATCATTGATCACATACCCACGCCTCGGCTATGCTATATATGATGCAATGTTTTTGGTTATTTTATGAATCCATATATGCAAAATGCTATGCAAAATGTTGTGGAAATGAGAGGGCAAATTTTGAGGTATTACAACAAGTATGTGCCAAAATCAAATGGACTTGGATTCAAGCAACCTGTTTCACGACCTGCTTAAAAGATTTGTGCCGATGACAATTGGACTTCAAGGAGATATTGGTGGTCATAAAGACAAATACCAACCACAATTAGAATTCCACAGGGGACACCAGCAATTACTGGGGACAAAAACATTGGTACCAAACTTCGGGTACCAACAACAATGAATCCAAATTGAACACTAATGATACTGGACTTGGAAATAGACAGACGACAACCGGGGAAAGACAAATGCTAATGTCAAATGCGCATGATTGAGCATGATGCGAATGATCATGATATGCAAATGTTGACTCTAAAGAGACAAAGAGTTGACAAGACTCAATGAGGAGTAGGCTCTCAACACTAATACTCAGATGAGCAACATGAAAAACACTGGGGAGATGTCTTCGAATCTTGGAAATCATGCTTGGTCCAAGGATCCATCCGAGAGTGTTATCAGTTTTGAACTTCTATGGGGATTTCTGTAATAATAGTATAAAAGTGTTGTTGCAAACCAGGACTTCTTGGGGAAACAGAAGGTTTTTCCAATTTTCCCAAAATCAAAGAAACTTGAAAGTTTTTCAGTGTGTTTTCAAAAAAAAATTTCCTTTTAAAAAAACTTGTTATTTCCAGAGTTAAATTGTAATCAAGTGATGACATTTTGCATAACAAAAGAAAATAAGAAGCTGAACAACAAAATTCATAGGCAAAGTTTGTATTTTATTCAAGAATGGTAGCTTGCCAATGGCAACAACTCCATGGGAAATTACAATTTGAAAATGGCAATGGGGAAAGGTCTACATTGAATCCAACGACCACTACAATCCCTAATAGCTAAGACTGCCAAACACCTTGCTTCTGACAAGAGCAAATGGATTGATCTTCCATTATGATTCTTTAGTAATGGTAAACACCATCTGACACAGTCAAATGCCTTTGCCCCTAACTTTTGCCTGGACCGCCCTTTCGGGTTTTCAATCCACCGGGACGCTCTTTTTTGCCTAAGCCGCCCTTTCGGGTTTTCAACTTAGCGAGCTCTTCTTTTTTTCATTTTTATCCCTAACTTTTGCCTGGATCTCCTTCATAGGTTTTGATCCACCGGGATACCCTTTTTCTGCCTAGGTCGCCATTTCTGGTTTTCGACCTATCGGGTTTTATTTAGGTATAATATTTTTTGACTGCATCAGAATTCACCGGGTGCTTCAGCTGTTCACCATCCATAGTTGTAAGGATTAAGGAACCTCCGGAGAATGCCACCTTCACAACATATGGGCCTTCATAGTTAGGACTCCATTTTCCACGCATGTCTTTGTGGACTCGCAAGATTTTCTTGAGTACAAGATCTCCTTCTTTGAATTCTCGGAGACGGACTTTCTTGTCAAATGCTCTCTTGATGCGCTTTTGGTACAACTGGCCATGGCACATGGCGGTCATTCTCTTCTCGTCAATAAGGTTCAATTGGTCAAACCTGTTCTGGACCCACTCAGCTTCCTCCAGTTTGGTTTCCATCAAGATTCTCAAGGATGGTATCTCTACTTCAATAGGGAGGACTGCATCCATCCCATACACCAGAGAAAAAGGGGTTGCCCCTGTTGAAGTGCGAACTGATGTCCTGTATCCGTGTAAGGCATATGGTAACATCTCGTGCCAATCTTTGTAAGTTTTTACCATCTTCTGTAGAATCTTTTTGATGTTCTTGTTTGCAGCTTCAACAGCTCCATTCATCTTCGGACGATACGGAGAAGAGTTATGATGCTCAATCTTGAATGTCTCACACAGCTCTTTCATTGTTTTGTTGTTCAAATTGGTCCCATTATCTGTTATGATTCGGCTTGGGATCCCATAACGGCAGATAATTTGGTTCTTGATGAAACGGGCAACCACTTGCTTTGTCACATTGGCGTAGGAAGCTGCTTCTACCCATTTGGTGAAGTAATCGATTGCGACCAAGATAAACCGATGACCGTTGGAAGCTTTAGGCTCAATTTCCCCTATCATGTCAATGCCCCACATTGAGAAAGGCCAAGGCGATGACAGAACATTCAAAAGTGTTGGAGGTACGTGCACCTTGTCGGCATAAATCTGACATTTATGACACTTCCTGGCATACTTGAAACAATCTGATTCCATGGTCAACCAGAAATATCCGGCTCTCAAAATCTTCCTGGACATGGCATGTCCATTGGCATGTGTTCCAAATGATCCTTCGTGGATTTCCCTGATCAATAAGTCTTCTTCGCGCTTGTCCACACATCTGAGCAGAACCATATCATGATTTCTCTTGTAGAGCACATTGTTACTGAGGAAAAACTTGGACGCCAATCTTCTTAAAGTCTTCTTGTCTAGATTTGTTGCGTCAGCTGGGTACTCTTGATTCTGCAAATAGTTCTTGATGTCGTAGAACCACAGTTTCTCATCGGTTTCTTCTTCGACCAGTAGACAGTAAGCTGGTGCAGTTCTTCGCTCGATTGTAATTAGCGGAGCTTCATTAAGAAATCTGACTTGAAACATAGAGGCCAACAGAGCCAAAGCATCTGCAATTTGATTCTCTGCCCTTGGAACATGATGGAAGGTGACTTCATCAAAGTATTTAATTAATTCCACAATGTGGGCCCGATAAGGGATCAACTTCTCATCACGGGTCTCCCATTCACCTTTGACTTGGTAGATTACCAAAGCTGAGTCTCCATATACTTCAAGGACTTTTATTCTGGTATCAATTGCAGCTTCGATACCTAAAACACATGCTTCATACTCAGCAATGTTGTTTGTACATTCAAAGCACAATCTAGCCGTGAAAGGAGTATAACCGCCATCGGGGTTCATCAAGACAACCCCCACACCATGCCCCATGTAGTTAGAGGAACCATCAAACATCATCTTCCAACGAGAACCTGGCTCGGGACCTTCATCTGGACCTGGAACTTCACAGTCCTTTATCAACATAATGTCCTCGTCCGGGAAATCGAATTTCAAAGGTTCATAATCTTCGACAGGATGATCAGCAAGGTATTCAGATAAAACACTGCCTTTAATAGACTTCTGGGTTACATACTGGATATCATACTCGGATAACAACATGTGCCAACGGGCGAGTCTTCCAGTCAAAGCAGGCTTCTCAAAGATGTACTTTATTGGATCCATTTTCGAGATCAACAAAGTAGTGTGACAAATCATGTACTGCCTGAGGCGTCTGGCCGCCCACGCCAAAGCACAACAAGTCTTCTCTAAAAGCGAATATCTGCCTTCGCAATCTGTGAACTTCTTGCTTAAGTAATAAATGGCATGCTCCTTACGACCAGTTTCGTCCCGTTGGCCTAAAACGCAACCCATAGAACCCTCAAGTACAGTTAGGTACATGAAGAGAGGCTTCCCTGGAGTAGGTGGGATCAAGATGGGAGGTTCCCGTAGATAAACCTTAATCTTCTCAAATGCCTGTTGACAATCGGAGTTCCACTCAATTGCTCGATCCTTTCGGAGCAACTTGAATAAGGGCTCACATGTAGCAGTCATATTGGAGATGAATCTGGAGATGTAGTTCAATCTTCCGAGGAAACCCCTGACTTGCTTTTCTGTTTTGGGAGCTGGCATCTCTTGAATTGCTCTGACCTTGTCCGGATCTACTTCAATACCTTGTTGGCTAACAATAAAACCAAGTAACTTTCCTGATCGGACACCAAAGGTACACTTAGTTGGATTCAAACGCAGTCGGAACTTTCTGAGGCGCTCGAATAACTTCAGGAGATGATTCAAATGATCCTCCTCACTCTGTGATTTGGCAATCATATCATCCACATAAACTTCTATCTCTCTATGCATCATATCATGGAAAAGGGTGACCATTGCCCTCTGATAAGTGGCTCCTGCATTTCTGAGACCAAATGGCATAACCTTGTAACAATAAGTGCCCCATGGTGTGATGAATGTAGTTTTTTCCATATCGTCAAGATCCATCTTGATCTGGTTGTATCCTGAAAACCCATCCATGAAGGAGAAAACAGCAAATTTAGCAGTGTTGTCAACCAAAGTATCAATATGCGGAAGAGGGAAATCGTCCTTCGGACTGGCTTTGTTCAAATCCCTATAGTCCACGCACATTCTAACTTTGCCATCCTTTTTAGGGACTGGCACAATATTAGCTACCCACTCAGGGTACTTTGCAACTGCAAGGAATCCAGCATCAAACTGTCTTTTGACCTCTTCTAGAATCTTCAGAGCCATGTCTGGTCTTGTCCTTCGAAGCTTTTGCTTTACAGGAGGACAATCTGGTCGAAGAGGTAACTTGTGGACCACTATGTCTGTGTCTAACCCGGGCATATCTTGATACGACCATGCAAACACATCTACATACTCTCTGAGAAGCTTGACCAATCTTTCTCTGACATCTGCCCCAAGTGTTGTACCAATCTTGACTTCCTTCTTGTCTTCATCAGTGCCAAGATTGATGGTCTCTACCTGCTCCTTATGTGGCTGGAGCTCTGTGTGCTCATACTCAACTAATCTTGCCAGTTCTTCGGGAATGTCACAATCTTCCTCACTTTCATCTTCCGCTTGGTAGATGGGCGAGTCAAAGTTAGGAGAGAATGTAGAGTCATTGGATTCAACAGGGTTTTCGTTTATTCTGCATATGAGAATGATTTGCTTTTATTAAAAGTGGAAAATAGAGAAATGCAAGAGAAAAAGCTTTTTGTTGGTTTTGAAAGATTGCCATTTTCTTTTAAAAGTGAAAAGAGAGAGATAGAGAAAAAACAGTAAATGATCAAAATAAGAGTTTAACAAAATGCCTTCATTGATAATAACTTTGAAAATGAGAAGGGGCCCTACAAAATACTCCCATAGCCTTGGGCAGAGCTAGGGAACTTTGAAAACATTTAAAAAACAATAAATTACTTTGACAATGGAAAAAACTCTGGGATCTCGACTGCCTCCCAATTGTCCAAGGCTTCTTCACACTGATACACCAAATGATTCACATCTTCATCTTCATTATCCCCATCAATTGCATTGACCTGATAACCAGCACTGGAAAACACTTCTTGAATGGTCTTTGGACGTCCATTAACGGAGGTTGACGCTCCTTCCTTCTTATGAGTTGATTTGTAACCCAACCCGCAACGATCTAGCTTCTGTTTGACTTCAATGACATCACCCCAACCTTCATAGCTTCTTTCTTAAATGGTGGAAATGGTACTCTTCAGCGATGCAAAAGATGGGATACCCTTCCCTTTTGGTTCCTCAACTTCCAAAAGGACAACATTGGCTATCTCAAGAGCTTGGAATGAAGTTTCCAAAGCATCTTCATCAGCCTCAATATAGCTAAAGGATGAAAGGTTGCTAACCATGAGATCTTCTTCCCCAGACACGGTTACCAGCTTATTATCGACCACGAACTTCATCTTCTGATGTAGGGTAGAAGTGACTGCCCCAGCAACATGGATCCAAGGTCTTCCCAGCAAGCAACTGTAATTGGGGTTAATGTCCATAACCTGGAAAGTGATTTTGAACACCTGTGGCCCAATCAAGACCGGTAAGTCGATTTCTCCAATAACAGTCCTCCTTGACCCATCAAAAGCTTTCACAATCAGTGCACTGGGCATCATCTCTGCCCCTTGATAAGATAACTTGGCAAGCGTTCTTTTCGGCAAAACATTCAATGAAGATCCTATATCCACAAGAACTCTTGCTAAAGTATCCTCTTGACATTTTACAGATATGTGGAGAGCACGGTTATGGTCCAAGCCCTCCTTTGGAAGATCCTCCATACTGAAGCTGAGATTGTTACATGCGGTGATATTGGCAATGACTCCATCAAACTGATTCACTGTTATGTCATGTGTAACATGGGCTTGGGCTAGTAATTTCTGGAGAGCACTCCGATGGGCCGGTGAATGCATAAGAAGTGATAGGATAGATATTTTGGAAGGCGTTTGATGTAGCTGATCAATAACCTTATAATCACTCTTCTTAATGATTATGAGAAATTATGCATACTCTTCTCCCAAGACTTCCCCTTTATCCTGGTTGGCAACAGCTGGAATGACTTCTTTAGGCGGAACCGTATTGGCTTGCTGAGTATAAACACGACCACTGCGAGTTAAACGACCTGCACCCGCTATGTCAGCACTTGCAACTTTTGAAACTTCATTCTGACTAGCTTTATCAATCTTCTGATGAACTTTCCCTGTATCATACTTCCATGGAACTGCTTTAGTGTCTTCATAAAGGAAAGGGTTACTCCTTTGTTCAAATCTTGGCTCAGGTATATTGAAAATGGGTATCACAGGCTCTGGCATATTAAAGATGGGTTGAACTCTTGAGGACTCAGGCAGGTTGAACACTGGCACCAAGGTAGAATCAGATTCAGGCAAGTTGAAAATGGGTTCAATCACTGCCACTTCATCCCTCTTCACATGACCGCTTACTTGTAAAACACCCAGATTAATCAAATCTTGAACATCTCTTAAGACCAATTCACATCCCTTTGGGTTATTCGCACAAGCTTCACAATTCTTATGACAGTTCTTCAACATACCCACTTCTACTAACTTCGCATGGAAGTCTCTAAGCGGGGTCTTGATCTCTGTGGCATTGAAAATCAAACCTTCGTCAGACTCGTCAACAATGGCATTTATGGACCCATGCTTGGGTAAAGGATTATCTTTGACATTCGGACCAGTATTCCCAAATGACAAAATGTTCTTCTCCATCAAATCTTTCACTATGTACTTTAAAGCATAACAACCCTCCAAATCGTGCCCTGGGGCACCTTCATGGAATAAACAGTGGGCATTTGAGTTGTAATTTGGTGGGAGTGGGTTTGGTGGAGGACCCAAAGGCCTTGGAGTAACCAAACCTTTCTTCAGCAGTGAAGGATATAATTCAGTATAGGTCATAGGGATTCGAGGATTAGGAGGCCTTCCTCCTGGTCTTCTATTCTGAAAGTTGGGATTCGGATGAGGGGCTGGAGTCCTCTGCTGATAGGCTGAAGCATTGGGCGCTTGTTGATAACCCGGATTGTTGAGCATTGGTTGATAAGGTGGAACCACTGGAGCCGCTTGCTGATACATCGGTACTGCTTGAGTTGGCCGATACATGGGGACTTGTGGATTAAATGACGGTTGAACCGCTGCTACATAAGGATGTTGGGCATACTGTGGTGGATGAGCATACTGCTGCTGAGCCATAGGTGGAGGTCTCTGCCAAAGCGGATTTCTTCTTTGACTTGTCATTATCGCATTCGTTTCACCCTCTTTCTTCTTGTGGAAATTACTGGTAAATTTCTTGACATTACTTCCACTACCAGTGCTGGTACTGCCAGATGCACCACTCATCTTTCCACTTTTTAGTCCAAGTTCAACTTTGATTCCCACGGCTACAAGGTCAGAGAAGCTAGCAGTTATGCTCCCCACCATTCTCTCATAGAATTCTGGTCGCACAGTGTCAACAAACCAGTCAGCTAATTCTCTTTCAGTCAATGGGGGCTCTACTTGAAAAGCGGTCCCTCTCCACCTCTGAGCATATTCTTTGAATGATTCAGAATCTTTTTGTGACATACTCAACAGTTGCCTCCTATCGGGAGCAAGGTCCATATTGTATTTGTACTTTTGGATGAAAGCATCTGCCAAGTCTTGGAAACTGCGAATCTTCGACTGGTCTAGCGTTAGATACCATTTGGAGGAGATTCCCTTCAAACTGTCCTGGAAGCAGTGGATCATTAATTTATCATTGTCCACCTGTGCAACCATTCTTCGATAGTACATCAAGAGATGGTTCTTAGGACAAGTCGCGCCTTCATACATATCAAAAGTGGGTATCTTGAACTTTGGAGGTATTACCAATCCAGACACCAGACACATCTCTCTAGCAGCGGCCCCAAAGATCTGGTCACCTTCAATCGCTCTTAACCTTTTTTCAAGGGTATCAAAATTCTCTTGCATCTTCTCATGTTTCTCGTCTCCGTTTTCAGACATATCTGGCGCTTCATACGCCTGATGGTCATTAAAGTAAGGTTGAGCACAGGTGTGCACAATGTCTGGTGTAAAATTAGAAACTGCATGGTTCTCTTCATTAGTCACAGGAATAGTCTGTTGAGCAGCAAATCCATGAGGAGGAGGCACAAAACCTTGGGAAGGAAATGCCATGCCCTGAGAAGGAGGTGCGAAACTTTGAGAAGCTAAACCTTGGGACGGAGGGAAAAAACCCTGAGCAGCAAATCCTTGGGAAGAAGGAATAAAACTTTGAGAAGCGAAACCTTGAGAAGGAGGGACGAATCCATGAGTAGCCAGTCCTTGAGAAGAGGGAATGAAACTTTGAGAAGCAAAACCTTGAGAAGGAGGGACTAATCCATGAGTAGCCAGTCCTTGAGAAGAGGGAATGAAACTTTGAGAAGCAAAACCTTGAGAAGGAGGGAAGAAACCCTGAGAAGCAAGTCCTTGGGAAGAAGGAATAAAACTTTGAGAAGCAAAACCTTGAGGAGGAGGGACGAATCCATGAGGAAGCCCGAAAGGAGGCCAGGTCACAGCGGTAGTGACTGATGACGGAGGCTCAGTCGTTGCAGTAACAATTTCTGACACTACAGTCTGTTGGGTATCCATCTTCGCTCGAATGACCTGCAACATTTCCATCATTTGACCCATATTTCCACGAATATCAGTAAGCTCCTCGTTAACTCTGTCCATCTCTAGGTCTCTTTCAGCCATCCTCTTTCTGGCTTGAGCTCGAGTGTAGTATTTGCGTGAGAGCCTCAGTGTGAAAGCTGGAGAGCAGATGACGGGAATGAGTTTTATGAAAAAAATGCAAATGAAATGCCAAATGTATGAGTGCAATGCGAAAATTAAATTTTATTCAAGGAACTTAAGAAACAATTTGCAAACACCAAGGAAAATATAATAATCAAAGGACATGATTTCATTAAATTCAAAAAGTGATACAAAGTCTTGAGTACATCTTCAAGAATCCCAAACAAAGCTTAATAAAAACAAAGACAAAGTCCTAAGGAGATTCTCCTAAAAGCCTCAAGTTGAGCTTCTCGATTTGTGCTTTCATCTGAGCCCTTTCAAGCATAAGTTGATCCACGATCGACTTCCAAGAAGTGTCTCCTTGAGTGCTGGAGGAAAATAAATCCTCTTGCGCTTTCCTTTTCTTGTTGGAGAGCTCTTCTTCTTCCTTCATCTTCAGTTGTCTTCTAAGTTCTTCATTCTCACTACTGATGATCTGATGTCGATTCTTCCATGCATTCTTCTCTCGAATCTCTTTCTCCAAATCAATCTTCAGCTTCTCTGCATCATCCATAAAGATTAGAATGGGTTTCTTGAAGGTCATAGGATCCTGGCGAGGGTAAGGCATATTCAGACTGATTGCCCTATCTCGTACCCATTGGAGATAGGGTTCCATAGAAACACAATTCGGCTTTCCCAAGCTACTCCTCCCCTTCCTATGGATGTACTTCCAAGCTTGTATAATCTGTTTCTTGAGCTCTGGTTCTTCGTCATCCTTAAAGAAAATTCCTTCCACTTCAACACTCTTAGGTTTGTCCTTCAACGGATACCCGAGTTGGCGGCTAGCCAAAACTGGATTATAGCCGATTCCTCCCTTAGTGCTAAGAAGAGGCACGTTAGCAAAATCACCACAGCTATCAATAATCAATGCTCCATCATAAACACGATTGTACCAACTAATGTCAGAGTGGGTAAGAGACATGATCCTTTGTGACCACCACAAACCATCCTTAAGATTCCAAAATGAAGCTGACTTAGGCAAGTGCGAAATAAACCACTCGTACAACAATGATGCACAACAAGTAATCATCCCTCCCTTATGGTGATTCCTCAGATGGATGGAATGGTAGGTGTCTCCGAGCAAAGTAGGGACCGGGTTCTTCTTCAGAAAGATTTTGATGGCGTTCAGGTCTACAAAGTCTTCAAAGTTTGGGAAAAGTAACACTCCATATATTAGCAGAATAAAGGTCACCTCAAAAGCTTTCATATCCTTCACACTAACAAAATTCTTGGCCTTTTCTACCAAAAACTTTGTAGGGAATCCAAAAATCTTTCCTTTATAGGTCATATTTGCCTTGACCTCAGGAACACTCAAATATGTCGCCTTTGCAATCTCCGCTTCTTCCGAGTCCTTCTCTAGAACAGGGAATGGAAACTCATCCTTAACACGTGATCCCACCAGAAATGAATACTCTTCCAAAGTAAGCGCCAATTGGTAATCAGGGAACGTAAAACAGTGGTAGAGAGGATCATAAAACTGGAGCATCACAGAGAGCAACCTTCCATCCCACTCAGTCTTAAGTAAGGCTAAAAGTCTCCTATGCTTCTCCATGAAGGCTTCTTGATCCAAAACCAAATCTCTTAATTTCCTTAGGTCTTCGAGTTTGGGAGTTTTGAATGTGTACTTGACAGTCTTTCTTCTTCCAAAATCCATGATGATACCTACGATATTTGCAAAGATAGAGTTTTCTGAGTTCCTTGAATAAATTGGTAAAAATGATGCTTCATGATGCGTGAATGCAATGAATACACAAACACAAACAAGGCTTAGGTTCAAAGCTCGCATGAGGTCGAAGGTTCACCCTCCCAAAAGGTATGTACTATGAGTTTATTTGTACCTGTACAACGGGTTCTAAAAGTTCCCAGAATCATTGTCCCATCTTTCGGATATAACCGACTTCCCAACTCAACTTGGTAATCAATAATATTCTCAAGAGAGTCTCATCCGAGTGTAGTATCGCGTATCAACTATTTCGGATTTGCACCCTCATAGTCATCGCACTACATCCCTAAAAGGCCAAGTGGGGGTAAATGTTCTACGGTTCTCAGCATTAATGGCTCTCAGGTCGAATATAGTAATGCTTTCACGACTGAACTCGATCAACAAAACTACATCCGAGGAGGCCTCCGCTGAGTGGTGGTGTCTCAAGTCAACTTGGTCGGGACTCAACTCCCTACAAGCCTTCTTGAATATACCACCGTCCTATCTTGTTTTGCACTCAAGTCCGGGTTAGGACTTATCTCACCACACATGGAACACCCAACAAAAATCCCAAATAATAACAAGCAATACAACAACAAATATACAAATATACAAGGTGGACTTAACCCTCAAAAATAGACTCCCCAGTGAAGTCGCCATTTCTGTTGCGGTGAGAATCGGATACCAAGCTATTGATTAAGCTTGAATCACAATTATTAAATGTTCACCACCGACTTTAATTTAATCCAAAGGGAAAAGGGAAAAAGATCGTAAAAACCCTAAATAAGGAGAAACTAGGTTCGGGGGTTGATTATACCTAGGGAAGGTGTTAGCATCCTAAGCATCCGCAGTATCCTACGGGAACCTCTTGTTAATATTTGTGTTATTGTTATTTATTGCTTGCTAAAACTAAGGGAACCTAAGGTTTTTATTTCTAATGGTGCTCGCACAACATTGCATCGATGCCTACGTATCGGGTATAGAATCAGAGCACTCGTAGTTCTCCTAAGGATTAACGAACACTTGGTTACGCTCAAGGTTCGCGAGGGAAGGTAAGTGTTATGGCAAACACTCATGTGACTTAACAAAGTCACAAAAAAAATTGTAAAATAAAAAGGTCCTAATGGCTAAGGTCGAAAAGGAATTAGGGATGGCTAAACTTCCTATGACATTGAGTCAACTGCAGGAGTTCTTTCCCTTTTGGATTTAAAAGCATGAACGAAAGTAAATAATGAGGGTGCAAGCTCCTAAGCCTAAGGCATAGGTTGCAACTTGCAAAAATAAATTGGATAAAAATAAATAGGAAATGCAAAGTAAAAGGGTTAGTAACCGGGCTATGACTCGATATATGGATCGAGAATGCTGGGGTGGAAAACAAGCGTGGTGCGTCAATTTGCTTAAGTTAGAAAGCTGTGAAGTGTAAGGAATGTGCAGATGGCGATCGTAAAACGACCGACTTACGTGTGTGAGTGAAGTGTATATGAAATTGACTTGGCATTGGACCAAGGATTTATTATCTTGAAAATTAATGTGCGCGTTCAATTTTATTTCAACAGGTATATGGTCATGATGCAAAATAAAATAAGTATAAACATAGTGTGCACACAACCAAGATATCAAAAGATTAAATTAAAAAAACTCATACTAAGAGATAAACCTAAATCTAAACCTCTCACACTAATAGGATCTAAGACTACTCTAAACAATCTCTATCTTAAACGAAAAAGAACTATACGAATATTTTTTGGATTTTTTTATATAAAATAAATAAATGATGAAGTTAAATATGCACTAAAAAAATAAGATAGAAAAGAAGAAAATGAATTTGAAATATTTTTTGTTGTATATTTTTCTTATATGTATATATAAATATCTAACTAAATATAAAAATAAAATTAAAAGAAAATTTTGAAAATAAAAGTTTTTTATTTATATCATATGTATATGAATTTATTAACTAAATATAATAATAAAATAGAATAGAAAGGAAAATTAAAATTAAAATGTTTATTTATATTTATATGTTCATTTAAATGAGAAAAATAATAAATTAACTAAATATTTAATTAACCTAATTAGTTAAAATATAATGGTTTAATTGAACTTATAAAATATTTTAGATCTTTTATGAAAAAGAAAAAGAGTAATGGGCTGAAATGGGAAACAGGCGCAGGCCCATAGGGTAGTACCTGGGCGGACCTCCAACCAAAGGGCGGGTCAGGGGAAACCGACCGGGTCACGGGTCGACCCGGTTCGGTTAGTTAACACTATGAGGAACTTAGGGTTTGTGGAGCACCAATTCCTAATTCTTCACACGAAATAAAAAAAACACAGAACAATGAAAACTTTCGCACGATCTCTCAACTCACTCCGTCTCTCAACTCACTCCGCTCCGTGGGTTTCGATTCTCAAAAGAAAGTGGCGGCGGATCGGTGGTCGAATTCGGTGGCGGCTTGGATTTGTGCGAAACGATTCGGAGGTGGTAAGTTGAGTGTTTCTGGGTGAGTTTCGTTTTCAGTGTTTTTGGCCTCTCTCTCACCCGAATCTCATCTGTTCATGTGGGTTTGTTTCAGTTTGGATTTGACTTCAAACAGTGGTCCGGGTTTGTGTGTTTTTGGTTTTGAGTTGGTGATGAAGCAATGGCGGTGAAGGTCTGCGGACTTGTGGTGGTTTGTTGAAGAAATGTGTTGAGGCTGGGTGAGGGTACGAAGGTTTTGCAATGTACAGGTGGTGGTAAATTGAAAGCTGAGAGTTTTTTTTAAGATTAAAAAGGGTTTGAAGGCTTTGTTGCTTGGTTGTGGAAGATAGAAATTATGGTGTTTATGGCTGTGTTTAGAGTGTTAAAGGTTGTTGGTGAAGTTGCTGGTTGTGATGCAGAGATGGTAAGGAGTGGCGAAGGTGAGTTGCAGACGGCTTGAGCGGCTATGGCTTGGTCTCGGCTCTGCTTTCACTCGACACTTTCTGGTTCGCGGTGGCTTTCTGTTTCTGTTTTTTCTTATTTTTGTGATGTTTGTGATGGATAGGTGAAAGTTTTGATTCGTGAACTGTTTTCTTTTCTGGGTTTTGTTTACAGGAGCTTTTTGAAGATGGCGGTATTGGAGGTTTATGAGCTTTGGTGGTTTTTTGGGTTTGTTTGAAGGTGGTTGGGCGGCGGTGAAGGATTGATTGAGGGCTGGTTTTTGTTTGCAGCATAAGGATGAAGATGAGTAGTATGGTATCAGTTTTAGGTTGTAGAAAATGTTTGATGTGAGTTTATGGTTTTGTAGTCTGGTGAAGGAGGTGAGTGAGGAGTTGAATGGAAAATTTATGCGGTTAAATGAATTTGTGTTGTGTTGTTGAATGATGAGTTGAGTGTAGTTGCAGATTTGGTGAAGGAGGTTTCTTGGTTGTGCGATGAAGAGCGAATAAGAGTGTTAGAAGGATGTTGGTATTGGAGATGAGAGGGTTGTGCGAGTCGAAGAATATGAGTAGAGTTTGTGTGGGTTGAAAGTTTCTGGTTTTTGATGGAGGGTTGTGCGATGAGGTGGAAACAGGGGAAGAACATGTTTGTGGGCCGTTGGTTTGTGAAGAGTGAGAAAAATGGTGATTCAGCTTTCGAATCAGGTTGGTTGTTTTCGGCGATTTTGTGCATTTTGTGTTCTGTTTTGGTGAAGGTGGAGTCAAAAGGGTGGATAAGAACTCACAGGAACAGTTCCAGTTCCAGTTCCTGGAACTGTAATAGGAGCTGTAACAGGATTTGTGACAGGAACTGGTGAGTTTGCTGGATTAGTTGGTGTTGTTTATTTCTCCTGCTGATTTTTGTGTGGCTACTCTTTTTTCTAAAGGCATTTTCTGTGTTTTTGTAGTTTTCTTGCTGAGTTTTGGAGGTTATGGTTTATGGATGCAGGGATGAGTTTTCGGCTCTGGTTTGAGGATGCGGATGTTGTTGGCCTGGTTGCCGGTTTCGAGTTTGTCTCAGTTTTAAGGTTTGTGAAAAGGGGGCTGCGGTTATTTATGACATGGTGAGGTCCTTACTTTTTCTGTTTTTGTTCGGATTTTGTGGCTGGATTGGTTTATTGGCTTGTTATTGATGATGTTTTTTTTGTTTTATCTTGCAGGTTGGAAGTAAAGGGTGTAGAGGTTAAGGATACCCTAAATTCTACCACACATCATAGACAACAAAGAAACCTTTAATGGAAGCAAAAACAACACACACATCACAGACAACAAAGAAACCTTTAATGGAAGCAAAAACAATACACACATCACAGACAACAAAGAAACCTTTAATGGAAGCAAAAACAAGAACAGAGTTCTTCTCACATATGAACAAGGCAAAAACACAAAGGTATCAAGACAAAAGAGAAGAAGAAAAGAAAACTCACAGAAGCGGAGCTAGTCCGATCGTTCTTTCCGGTAACAATGCACAGGTGATGCTTTGAACTTTTAAATTCCTCTCCTTCTCTTCTGATATTCTTCTATTCTTCTGAGTTTTGGTATCTGTGGCTGTGTTATCATTTCTTTATGAATGAAATTTTTTTGTGGCTGTTCTGGGTTGTTTTGGTGGCTGCTGGCTGTGAGAATTTGGGGCTGATTTTTTTACAGTGGTTGTTTTTGGGTTATTTTAGTGGCTGTTCTGGTGTTTTTTGTGTGTGTTTGATGGCTGTTCTTTGTGTGTGTTTTATGGTTGTTCTTTGTGTAACAGTGCCTATTATGTAGGACTTGGTTCAGGTTTTTTTTGATTTGAAATTTTGTACTGTGATAACTTGTAGGTGAAGGGTTGGAGGAAAGGAGACAAAGTCTGGATGTTGCAGCAATAGTGGAGCAGAGTTTTGTGCTGCAGACCTGCTGTGGGTGGCTGTGGAGCAGGCTGAATTTTTGTGCTTTGGGTGGCTGCTGTTGTGCATTTTGTGTAGTTGTAACATAAACAATTATTTGGAATAAAGTTGGATATTTAAACTGTGATTATAATTTGAAATTGAAGCTTAATATTTGAAATGAGAACTTTGAATTAGAAATTAAATATGAACTTGAATTGGAAGTGAATTAAAAAAATTAGGAATTAAACTTAAAATTGAAAATAACTTAGAAACTAATAATTAAACTTGGAATTAAAATTGACTTAGAACTTAAGAAATAAATTTAGAGTTTAGAAAATAAATACATGAATATGAATTGAAATGGAGAATTGGGATAAAAAATTAGAAAGGAGATGGGAAATAAATTGAATTGGACATTTGAAATTAGAACTTGCAATTGAAAATAAAATTTGAATTAAGAATGGAAATATAATTGGAAATGGAACTTGGGTTGAAAATTTGGAATTAACACTTGAGCTTTTGAAAATGACTTAGAAATTTGAATTTTTAGAAAAGAACTTTGAATCTATGAATGATTGAAATTGAAAATGAAATTTGAAATAGGACTTGGAATAAAAATAGAAACTTGAACATGAATTGAAAATTACAAATAGAAATTGACATTAAATTTAGAAATAAAAACTTGAAAATGAAATAAAATTAAAAATTGAAAAATAGAAAATAAATTCAAAAATAAAAACTTGAAAATGAAATAAAAAATTAATTTAGAAATGAGAACTTGAAAATGAATAGAAATAACAAATAAGTTTTAGAAAAAAATTGAAAATGAACTAAAAATTAGAAGTAGAAATTGAAATAAAATTTTAAAATAGGAACTTGAGAATAGAAACAAAAATAGAAATTAAAAACCAAAAAACACAAAAATGAATTAAAAAGTTATAAATGAGAAATAGAAATTAAATTAAAATGGAAGCTTATAAGTGAAAAGAAATTAAAAATTAAAATTATAAATAACTTGAAAATGAGTTGAAAGCAACAGAAAAAAAAATCTGGAATTTCCCTGCTAAATGCGATGAATGTATGATGCGAGCAGTTAGGGGTAAAATTTGGGGTGTGACAATTATATAAATTTGAGAATATACAAAAAAGGGTTAGAAATGAGATAAAACAAAATATAAAAGAATAATAGTAGAATAAAATAAAACGAAAAAAGAAAATAAATAAAAACAAAATAACAATAAATAAACAAAAATAAAAGGTTGATGGGTCAAGAATATAATAAACAACTTTGTTTATTAGGAGCTGAAATAAATTAATGGGCCAGGCAGGGCCCAAGATGTTGGCTGGGGGGAAGAGACCGACCGGGTCATGGGTCGACCCGGTTCGGTTGGGGTTAGTGCTAAGAGGAAAACCTAGGGTTAGAAGTCGCATCACTCAATGTTATTACCCAGAAAAAAACCAAAAGATGCACAAATTAAGAACAAAGATTCTGAAAAGATTAAACACGATAGCCTTCAAAACCCATCATCTCTCTCATTCTCGAATCACCCTCCCATTTCTTTTACTCAAAGATTATTGAGAAACTTGCATAGATTCAACTCGGTGGATCTTCATTTTCAAAAAGAAGACAAACAACCCCGAGTCATCATTACCATCATCGCAACACAGGCTCGTGAGGAAGAAAAAAAACAAACACAAAAACAAAACCTAATTTAAATCGTCCGCTCAGCCTCACCAAAACGCAACGAAATCAAACGAAAACCGAACGGGTGCCATCGCAAAATGAAGGACAAAAAGGAGAAAGAGATTATACCTCTTGAAGATCCCTGTCGGAACACTTAGGTTTGTTCTTCGTTCCTCGTCTTTTCCTGTTTTGCTCTTAATGTGTTGCGTTATCGTCGCTATTGCTGAGTTTTTTTGTTGTTTTGTAGTGAAGGTTTGTGTATTATGAAGGTTTGTATGAATGTAGGGATTGCGAAAGATTTGTTTCTCAGTTTTGCCGAAGAAGTTTTTCTTTTGAGCGTTCTGTGTTATAAGAGCTTTGTTTTGAAGTTCCTCCCAGATTGTGAAGATGTTGTATCAGATGAAGCAACAGCTAAAGGTGTCGTTGTAGTGTGTTTGAGGTTGCTTTTGTGGTGAAAATGAAAGTGATGATGTTTGAAAGGATTGGTTTTTGTGAGTTTCAAGAGGATGAAGGGTTTGGATTGGCGATGGAAGGTGGTTGTCTCGGCGGCCTATTAAGCAGAACTGTATGTTTTGAGTTGATCTGAACGAAACTAGAACGAAGTCAAGATGCGTTTGAGGGTTGTGTTGCTGTCACGAAACTTCACCAAAACTATAGAGTTATGTCACAACAAGGAATATGCATAAGTTGACGAAGGTTCGGGAAAGGCAGCGGTTTGTATTTCACAGTTCTCGTGGCAGAAGTGATTCAATGTTGCGGTCTCCCTCACGGCTCCCATTCATCTCTCTCAAATCTCGCAGGTTTTGACTCGAAACTCACTCTTTTCTTTTTCCCGTACTTCGAATTTTCTGGTTCAGGCAACTTTTCTGGCCTTGTTTTTGTGTGACATTGTTGGTTAGGTGTTTTGGTGTTAGTGTTTTTGTGGCTGCTGGTTTGAAGTTGGCTGGAGTTTTTCGTATGCAGTACGAAGTTTTTTTTGCTTTTTGTATGCTGTGTACGTTTTTTTTATGCTTCTGATGGTTATGGTTTTGGTATTGTTTTGGTTTGGTTTGTCTTGCAGACTGAAAATGAAGAGTGTAGCGGTTTGTGAGATGAAGGATATTTAATGGTGGTGAGGACGAAAATGAAAGGTTTCAAAGGTGTTGCTGTTGGGCCAGTGGTGGAAGAATGAAGGTGTTTGGTTGATGTAAGGTTTTGGTTGTTGAAGCTTTTTTTTCTGGTTTTTTTTATGGAGGTTTTTGTATGAAGTTTGATATGTGTTTTTGGTTGGTTGTATGGCTGCTGAGTTTTTCGTGTTAGTATGAAGTTATGGCTGGTTTTTTTATGAATGAAGTTTTGTGACTGCTGTTTTTTTTGTGATGGTGGCTGATAAGTTTTTTCTAAGACTCCCCCCCTTTCTACAATTATTAAACATGGTTTTTATAGGATAGCATTAGGGTTTGTAAGGATTTTGAAAACATGAAAATTTGTTGGCTAAGCTTGGTTGAGTTTTGGGGGGAAAATAAATCTGATTTTGGATAGGGATGTGTGATAGCAGGGCAGCCTGCACAAGCTGCAGGTCTGCTGCATTTTTGTTTGTTTGTATAGTGTAAAAAGAGGAAAAAGTCTTGCTATTACTATGTATCTACTGAACTTTGTCTGCTGTACTTTTGTGACTATTTTTTTGTGATTGTGGTATTTTCATAAGCTCCTTTTTTCAAAACAAAGTAAAGTGACAAAGTGTGGATTGAATGGGTTAATGAAAATGTATGATGGAGTGCGATTCTATATATTGGCTTTTGTATGCATATGCTATATATTAAAAATGATGCATTGAGTCTTGAATGCTTTGACACGAATTGAAATGATTATATTGGAATGTGTGTGAAACTTTGATAAAATGATGTTGTATGATGCAAATGACGAACATGGTTATGTAAACTTATGAGTATGTAATATGTTTGAATGAAATGTGAATGCTAACTTTATTTTCTTTCTATTTCAACATGTACAAACATGTCATGAGGAGCAAATGGCCATGGAAGATGGAGATTCTAAGGATGCTTGGATGTGAAGCTTTGGGGTTTTCTTGGAAACTTGCATCCTTAAACAAACATAACTTAGGATTTTGCTCTTGTAATAGATTTTTTTGAATGTAATTTAAGTTTCAATTTGTATTGAGAAAGTGCTCTTGAACTTGATTGGAGTTGGACAATTTGAATTAAATCTTGAATAGAAAAAAAATGGAATTTAGCATTTGGAATGGAATTGAACTTGAACAAATAAAAGGATTGAGTTGAGATTAGAAGATGAGGTTTGAATAGCAATTGAAACTTAGACAAGAAATTTTAAAATTGAGAATGCAAGAATTTGAAAGTTGGACTAGAAAATTTGAATTGAATGAGATTAAAACATGAAATCTTGAGATGAAATTTTGGCATGGAATTTGTGGTTGGAAACTTGGGCTTGAAAAGGACTTAGAATCTAAAATTCAAAACTTGAAATTAGATATGGGAAATTGAAGTGAATGTATGGCTAAATGAAAATATTTCTAGAATGGATGAAGAATGAAAGTATGGATTGAGAATAAAATGAATTTGAGAAATTTGAATGGAAATGCCTTAGTAATAAAATTAGAGATAGCATCTTGAAAATGAATTGAAAATTATAAATAGATAAATAGAAATCAAAAACTAAAATTTAGAAGTAAGACTTGAAAATGAATCTAAAAAAACTAAGAAAGGAAATAGAAATAGAATTAGAAATTGAAAAAAAATTAAAATAAATAAATAAATAAATAAATATACAAAAACATATATATAAAATTGGAAATGAGAAACAAAAATAGAAATTTGGGAGTGAAAAGGAATAAATAGAAAAAGATTCATGAATGAGTTGAAAAAGAAAAAAACTTTAGAACTTTCATAAAAGCGATGTGTGATGCGAGCAATTAGGGGTAAAATTTGGGGTGTGACAGTTTTCTTTGCATTGCTGGAGCTAGCACCATTGTCATAAATCTTACCCATCTTCAATAGGCTTTCGATTCTCTCGCCTGCTATAACCACATCAGCAAAATTGGTAGAAGAGAAGGCAACAAGTCTATCAATGTTGGTCCCTTGCAAGGTATTCATAAACATATCAGCCATTTCCCTTTCAGACATAGGTGGCTGGACAACAGCAGTGAGTTGTCTCCACCTTTGAGCGTATTCGCGGAAACTTTCTCTCGAGGACTGAGACATACCCATCAAGAGGGTCCTATTGGGTGCCATATCCAAGTTGTACTGATATTGGCGTACAAAGGCCTCTGCTAAGTCTTTCTAGTTCCTGACAATAGCCCTTGATAGGTGTGAATACCACTCTCTGGATGCCCCGGTTACACTGTCTTCAAAGTAAAACATCCACAGTTTCTCATCCATGGTATATGCTTTCAATCTTCCCAGAAAAGATTGCAAATGGGTACGAGGACAGGAGGTACCATTATACTTTTCAAAGCATGGAGGTTTGAATTTGTGAGGAATCCTTACTCCCTCAACTAGGCCCATATCCATCACATCAAATCCCAAGGAGTTCTGGGATTCCAAGGATCGTAGCTTCTCAGATATCTCGTCCAGACGACGATCATAAGCTTCATCTTCCCCAGCACCTAACACTGTAAACTGCTCATCTTGAGGATCTTCCTGTAGAATACGATCTCCAGTGTTCCTTTGGCCATTGTCACATCCCAAATTTCACCCCTATTTTTTTAATTCATACATCCATACCGTCATTAGTATACCGTGATGCATATTAGTCAGCTTACCTTTTTTGCAACAAGTTTTTTATTTTTATTTATTGTCAAGCTTTTATTCATGAATTTGATTCTATTTTATTTCATTTTTCAAGTTTTATATTTATTTTCTATTTCTTTTTTTTATATTTCATTTTCAAGCTTTTTAAATTTTAAATTTTAATTTCAATTTCTACTTCTAAATTTCAATTTTTTTTACATAAGTTTAAATTCAATTCCAACTTCAAATTCAGGATTTATTTTCAAGTTCCAAATTTCTATTTCATTTTTAAGTTACAATTTCTATTCCAATTTCATTTCCATTTCTATCTCAATTCCAAGTTCCTATTTTAAGTTCAATCTAAATTCCATGGTTCTAGTTTCAAGTCTAAATACCAAATATAAATTATAAGATTATTTCTAAGGTGCAAATCCATTTTCTTATTTCCATAATCCAAAGAATCTCAATCCAATGCTATTCTATTTCAAAGTTATTCCAAGTCCAATTTCAAAATTCAAGAGTTTAATTTCCAAGCTTTACTCAAGTTTTATGTCATGTTTCAAATTTCAAATTTCTATTTCATATTCATCTCAAACTTCTATGTCCAAATTCCAACTTTACTTCTAGGTTGTTTCCTAGATTTCAAGTGTTATTTCCATCTCAAGTTTTAATCCATCCTTCGATTTAATTTTATGGTTCCCAAATTTCTCATCAAGTACCATTTTCTATTTTAAAAGGATTTTGAATTTCAAGTCCGTTTCAAGTCTCAATTTAATTTTAAGTTTCAAATCCATCTTATTCCATTCTGAATTTCTTTTTTAAACTTATTTCTTTTCAATACGTTTCATTCAAAGTTCAAGTTCAAGGTTGGATTAATCAATCAAGTTCTTTTTTTCAAAGCTCTTGTCTCAAGTTGGTTATTTTAAGCCTTGGGCCTAAGTTGGTTTCAAATGTTGTCTCAAAAAATTCAAATCATGGTCAATTCATGTCGTGGGGTTTGTTTTCAAACCGTGATTAGAGGTCATTTTTTAACCTTTATTTGAATTAATGACCAAATCATTAGGAGGCGGCATCCTTCCGGTATTGTGAATTTCAAATACTTCCAAAAAGTTTACATTTCAAATATTTGAGTATTTAAAATTACAAGAAACAAATTTCAATTTTGACTAGGATCAATATATAGGCCTAGTCCATGATTGTTTCCCTCTTCCCATGAGTAGCCTTGATTGGTACTAAACTCGACGTTGAATCTTCAAGTTCTTCCAAATCCATGATTGTTTGTGGATCCTTCATCTCCGAGTTTTGCCACTCCCATCATCACCACATGAAAATTAAAAAGAGAAGATTAACTTTCATTCAAATCAAATTCATTTAAGCAAAACCAACACTCATTCACATGGTCACATATCATTTTGTGCACAAACCGTTCGAACTCATTGTTGTTTCCAATATCAAAGTGAGATACCAATTTTAAAAGAGAAAAGTTTCAAAGGCAATACATTCAAACATAAACACATTTTTTCCAGTTTAGTTTTCATTCACCAGCATTCACCAATTACCAAATAATATGTCACATAGGCCACATACATGTTCAGTTCATTTCACTACCTAATATCACAAGGTTCAAAGAAGGGTTTTTCACGATAACAACAAAAAGGGGAAGAAGTTTTCAACTCAGAACAAGTCCAAGCCAGAAGGGGATTACTGTTTCATTAACAAGCAAAACCGAACAAAAAATATAGTCAGATTACCTCTTTGACCTGCTGCATTTTCAGACCTCTGCAGCAGGGTATCTTTTTTCTCTCTCTCCACAAGAAGACAATAGTAACACCAATTTAGGGCCTGCGTTTCTGGACCATGACCTGCAAAATTCAGCTTGCACCAAAACTTGATAAATTCTTGCTCCAAGGACCTGCAATCCGAAAGTAACTGGGCATGAGCATCAAAACCAAAACTCAGTAGTTAAACTTAATTAACAAGTTACCAAAGGTTCAAGAATCTGAAACCCTAATCCTATTAGTATTTAAAGAAGGGTTGGTTATCAGTACAGGGGGCGATGGACAGTAAGCAATATCAAAATAAAAAAAACCAAACCTAGAGATAACCATACACAACCTCAGAAAATACACAGCATACAAAAAGACTCCAGCCAACTTCAAAAAACCAGACACAAAAAAACCAGAAGCTAAATTAAAGAGGTGAAGCAACCTGTTCAGAAGGGAGAGCAAGAAATCTCACCAGCGGACCTTCTTCAACAACATAGAATCGCCGAAAACCTTTATCACCCTCACTCTTCCATCGCCGACCACCACCAAATGCCGCATCGCACAACCACTTGAAGCCGCGAAGACGCGACATCGCCACCCTTACACCGAATAAGCCGCGAACCGTTACCATCACCATCACCAACCTAACAACCTGCGAGATATGAAATCGCCGCCGTATGAGAACCTGAGCCGCAAGACGGAGAAAAGCAAGCAGAAAGTGAAGAAAAATAGAGATTTCTCAGAACAGAAGAAGCTTACCACAAATCGTCGATGATCTCGGATCGTTAGTTTGTTGTTTACCTTTATCTTTGAACTATTGTCGTTGTTGTTTGTCTTGTTTCTCTGGATTTTGATTTTTTTCTTTTTGCCCTTTTGAACATATGAATTGCTCAATTTAATAAGAATTGGGGTTAGGGTTCATATTTGTGCTGCGTTGCGGACTGTTTTCTTTGACGGATTGTTGGATGCTTTTGGTTAATTTGGGAGGGTTTTAGTCAGATGTGTGTTCGATCGTGTGTTCGTGATTTCAGATTATGAACGTTGATCGAGGTTTTAGAATAAAGGCTAGAGATATGGAGATCGAGGGAGAAGACTCGAGAGAGGGTTCACTTTGAGAGGAATTACAGGGCGGTGAGGAAAATCGAAGAGTTTTTTTTGAGAGGGAGTGTTTTCTTTTCTGGATTTGGAAAGGATAGTTGCAGCTTATGTTACACTTAGGGTTTCTTTACCCTTTTTAGGATCAACCCAACCGGACCGGGTCGACCCGTGACCCGACCGGTTTTCCCATGAACCATCCCCTGGGCCTTGCCCGGCCCACTCCTTTTATTTACATGATTAATAATAACCCCTCCTTTTACTCTATAACAGACTCGACCGGTTTTCCCATGAACCATCCCCTGGGCCTTGCCCGACCCACTCCTTTTATTATTTTATAGACTTTATTTTTTCTTAAGTTTATGATTGTATTCTTTTATTATTTATCTTGTTTAACCTATTTTTGTTTTTGTTAAAATTAAAAAAAAAAAAAAATTATATACATACTAAAACATTTTATATTAACTATTAGTTCCACTTATTTTAAGTTATCAATTTATTAAATAATTGTATTGAATAATTCTATTTATTTTAGTCATTCGATTTATTATCTTTTGACCGATTTCATGTGTATTATTTCTTGCCCATTATTTAATCATGTAATAATGATGCGTGATTTGTATGAACTTGAAGTTTTATTTTCGCATAATGATTGTAATTTGTCAAAAAAGAATGAACGTGATCACTAAGACCAAATCGTTCAAAAGATAATCAAGTATTTTGGTCCAACACCAAGTAGTTTCATAAACTCATCTTCGCATACACGTAAGTCGATCACCAAGTGATCACTGTCTACACGACTTTTACGTATCTTAATTAATTTAACGAAAAAAACAGAGCTCCGGAGTCTAGCACTCCGCACGTTCTGGAACGAATCACAACTGGGCTAGCCCTACGCGTATTGTTTCGTTCATTCCTTCGTTATTAATCACATTAATTCTAAAATGTCTAAAAAAAACAATTATTCAACTTATTGATTTAATACGAGAACATAATTCCGGAGTCCAGCACTCCACACGTTCTAGAATGGACCGCTACTGGGCTAGCCCCACGTAACGTGGTCCATTCGCCTTCCGTATTTCGAAATATCTAATCGCACAATTAACTTACGAAAACAGAACTCCGGAGTCTAGCATTCCGCACGTTCTTGATTGGACCGCTACTGGGCTAGCCCCACGCGACGTGTTCAATCACCATTCGTATATCAAAGTATCCCATTTATTTTCATAAATTACATTACGAAAGAATAAAGCCCCGGAGTCCAGCATTCCGCACGTTCTAGAATGAATCGTTCATGGGCTAGCCCCACGCGACGCGCTTCATTCACCCTTTCATATTCTAAAACAATTCAACTTACCAACCAATTTAAATTACTTTTATAATTAATCAGCGAAAGACTGAACTCCGGAGTCCAGCACTCCGCACGTTCTGGAATGTAATCACTCCTGGGCTAGCCCCACACGACGTGGTTCATTCGCCCTTTTCGTTTAAAACACCTTAATAAAGGTCAAACGTTTTATCTAAACGAACATTGCTTAAATCTTCCTGTCTCGCAAACAAGCTAACGCTTCAGCCTCCACCGCGAGTATAAGCCAACGCTTAGCAGCAGAATGCATTTTAAATAATCGTTCAATTAAAAAAACATAAACCGTAGTCGCACGAACTACGAAGCTCTGACTTTCCCATTGCACAAGGGAATACGTAGGCACGAGGATTTTAATCATTCGCGAGCACCCTAATAAAATTTAACTTTTTCTCTGTTTAAAAACTTTAATCCTTTCTCCGTCTTAATATCAATTTAAAAAATTTTCTTTTAGAACAAACATATTAATAATATTTTGAAGACAAAGACTTAAGATCAAGCATTTAATCGCATAATTAGCTAAGAGGTTCCTGTTGAGTACAACGGAGGTGAGGGGTGCTAATACCTTCCCCTTGCGTAACCGACTCCCGAACTTTGAATTTGGTTTCGTAAACCATTTCTTATCCTTCATTAGGTTGTATCTATATCTCCCTCTTCTCTCGTAGAATAAATAGAATTAGGTGGAGACTCTGTTGTTTATTCTAGGATCGTATTTTTCGAGGTACGACAGTTGGCGACTCTGCTGGGGAATAGCTCCATGCTAGAGAGGGTCAAGCCTAGCTTAGCTTTGTGTGTTTTTTTTTTGTTTGATCTTGTCTCTTCTTGTCTTCTCTATGTTTATTATTTATGTTTGTTTATTTTTTCTTTTACCACTTTCCATTTATCGCTCATTATATTATTTGTCTGTGGGATCTCGGGGTCACTTTGCAAGTAAAATTTGAGTGGTGGAAAAAGCAGAGGGAACCCCTAAGTTTAGAATTGGATGTTATTAGTGTTAGTCTCCAAGGACTCGCTCCTTGCACGCCTAGCATGAAAGCTCCCCCAGATAGTTAGACTTTTCGTAGATCTTGTCGCAACGCAGCTAGCCTGTCGCGTGACCTGATTCACGAAAGGACTGTGATTCTGGGACCCCCTAGGACCTATTTCAATCTTGGTAGTTGTGTAATGCCAGGCTCCGAGGACTCGCTCCTTGCAAGCCTAGCATAAGAACTCCACTCAAGGTGGACCTTATCGTTATTATCGTCACAATGCAACTAGCCTGCAGCGGGGCGTTAGTACGGTAAACGTTCGTGACCTTGAGTTTCCTTAAACCATCGCCGTAGAAACCCTCCAGTGAGTGGGACTTATGGGTAGTAAAACGTAGAACCAATCTCTTACAGCCCACCTGTTAGGAAGGTTCCGAATTTACCTGTGACACCTTGCATCCTCGCATCCCTGCATCTTCGCATCTCATCATCATATGCATCATTTTAGTAAATGCTTCAAGGACAAAGAGATTTTTTTTTGTTGCAAACATTTTACCATGAGTGAACTTCAGTTTATTAGTTTTGGGAAATAATAAGAAAACTTTACCCATTTTGGTTTTGCAATAACTTCTTAAGTCCCTTGAAGCATTTGCATTTTTTTACTCATGTTTGCATCTCCACATCTGCATTTTGTCAAAAACTCATTCTCGTCAACTCCTTTCCAGCTGTCACACTGAGGATCTCACGCAAGTATTCAATCCGAGCTCAGACCAAGAAGAAGATGGCTGAAAGAGACCTAGAGATGGACAGAGTTAATGATGAGCTTTCTGATCTTTGTGGAAATATGGGTCAGATGATGGAAATGCTGCAGGTCATCCGAGCAAAGTTAGATACCCAACAGACTGTAGTGTCAGAGATCGTCACTGCAACGACTGAGCCTACGCCAGCAGTCACTACCCCTGTGACCTGGCCACCTTTTGGTCTTCCTCATGGATTTGTACCTCCTCCTCAGGGTTTTGCTTCTCAAAGTTTTATTCCTTCTTCCCAAGGACTTACTGCTCAGGGTTTCTTCCCTCCTTCCCAAGGTTTCGCTTCTCAAAGCTTCGCACCTCCTTCTCAGGGTCTTGCATTTCCTTCCCAAGGTTTTGTACCTCCCCCTCAAGGATTTACTGCTCAACAGACTATTCCTGTGACTAATGAAGAGAACCATGTGGTTACTAATTTTACACCAGACATTGTGCACACCCGTGCCTAACCATACTTCAACGACCCTCAGGTATATGATGTACCAGACATGTCAGAGAATGGAAATGAGAAACATGAGAAGATGCAAGAGAATTTTGATACCCTAGAGAAAAGGTTAAGAGCAATTGAAGGCGACCAGATCTTTGGGGCTGCTGCTAGAGAGATGTGTCTGGTGTCTGGATTGGTAATTCCTCCAAAGTTCAAGATACCCACTTTTGACATGTATGAGGGTGCGACGTGTCCTAAGAACCACCTCTTGATGTATTATCGAAGAATGGCTGCGCAGGTGGACAATGACAAATTAATGATCCATTGCTTCCAGGACAGTCTGAAGGGAATCTCCTCCAAGTGGTATCTAACGCTAGACCAGTCGAAGATTCGCAGTTTTCAAGACTTGACAGATGCTTTCATCCAGCAATACAAATACAATATGGACCTTGCTCCCGATAGGAGGCAGCTGTTGAGTATGTCACAAAAAGATTCTGAATCATTTAAAGAATACGCTCAGAGGTGGAGAGCGACCGCTGCTCAGGTAGATCCCCCGTTGTCTGAAAAGGAGTTAGCTGATTGGTTTGTTGACACGGTGCGACCAGAATTCTTTGAGAGAATGGTGGGAAGCGTAACTGCTAGTTTCTCTGACCTTATAGCCGTGGGAATCAAGGTTGAACTTGGACTGAAAAGTGGAAAGATGAGTGGTGCATCTAGCAGTTCCAGCAATGGTAGTGGAAATAATGTCAAGAAATTTACCAGCAATTTCCACAAGAAGAAAGAGGGCGAGACGAATGCAATAATGACGAGTCAAAGGAGAAATCCGCTTTGGCAGAGGCCTCCACCTGTAGCTCACCCCCAGTATGTCTACCCACTACAGTATGTTCAACATCCTTATGTGGCGGCAGTTCAACCGTCATATAATCCACAAGTCCCAGTGTATCGGTCAACTCAAGCAATACTGATGTATCAGCAAGCGGCTCCAGTATTCCAGCTTATCAACCAATGCTCAACAATCCAGGCTATCAACGAGCGCCCAATGCCTCAGCCTACCAGCAGAGGACTCCAGCTCCTCATCTGAATTCCAACTTTCAGAATAGAAGACCAGGAGGAAGGCCTCCCCATCCTCGTATCCCTATGACCTATACTGAATTGTATCCCTCACTACTGAAGAAGGGCTTGGTTACTCCAAGGCCATTGGGTCCTCCACCAGATCCGCTTCCACCAGGTTACGACTCAAATGCCCACTGTTTGTTCCATGAAGGTGCGCTGGGGCACGATTTGGAAAATTGTATTGCTTTGAGGTATGTTGTGAAGGATCTAATGGATAAAAACATTTTATCTTTTGGAGATACTGGTCCAAATGTTAAAAATAATCCTTTACCTAAGCATGGGTCCATAAATGCCATTGTTGACAAGTCTGATGATGATTTGATTTTCAACGTTGCAGAGGTCAAAACCCCGCTTAGAGACTTTCATGCGAAGTTAGTAGAGGTGGGTATGTTGAAGAACGGTTATAAGAATTGTGAAGCTTGTGCGAATAATCCAAAGGGATGTGAACTGGTTTTGAGAGATGTTCAAAGTTTGATTAATCTGGGTGTTTTACAAGTAAGCGGTAGTGTGAAGAGAAATGAAGTGGCAATGATTGAACCCATTTTCAACTTGCCTGAATCTGATTCTACCATGGCACCAATGTTCAACCTGCCTGAGTCCTCAAGAGTTCAACCCATCTTTAATATGCCAGAACCTGTGGTGCCCATTTTCAATATACCCGAACCAAGGTTTGAGCAAAGGAGTAACCCTTTCCTTTTTGAAGATACCAAAGAAATTCCATGGAAGTATGATACAGGGAAAGTTCATCAGAAGATTGAACAAGCTAATCAGAAGGAAGGTTCAAAAGTGGCAAGTGCTGACATAGCAGGTGCAGGTCGTTTAACTCGCAGTGGTCGTGTTTATACTCAGCAAGCCAATACAGTTCCACCTAAAGAAGTCATTCCCGCTGTTGTCAACCAGGATAAAAGGTTAGTCTTGGAAGAGGAGGATGCGGAATTTCTCAGAATCATTAGGAAGAGTGATTACAACGTTATTGATCAGCTACATCAAACACCTTCCAAAATATCTATCTTATCACTTCTTATGCATTCACCGGCCCATCGAGGCGCCCTCCAGAAATTACTAGCCCAAGCTCATGTTACGCATGATATAACTGTGAATCAGTTTGATGAAGTCATTGCCAATATCACTGCATGTAACAATCTCAGCTTCAGTATGGAGGATCTTCCAAAGGATGGCTTGGACCATAACCGTGCTCTTCACATATCTGTAAAATGTTAGGAGGATGCTTTAGCAAGAGTTCTTGTGGATACAGGATCTTCATTGAATGTTTTGCCGAAAAGAACGCTTGCCAAGTAATCTTATCAAGGGGCAGAGATGAGGCCCAATGCACTGATTGTGAAGGCCTTTGATGGGTCCAGGAGGACTGTTATTGGAGAAGTAAACCTACCGATCTTGATTGGACCGCAAGTGTTCAAAATCACTTTCCAGGTCATGGACATTAATCCTAATTACAGTTGTTTGCTGGGAAGACCTTGGATCCATGCCGCTGGGGCAGTCACTTCTACCTTACACCAGAAGATGAAGTTTATGGTCGATAATAAGCTGGTAACTGTGTCTGGTGAAGAAGATCTCATGGTCAGCAACCTTTCCTCCTTTAGCTATATTGAGGCTGATGAAGATGATTTGGAAACTGCTTTCCAAGCTCTGGAGATAGCCAATGTCGTCCTTATGGAAGTAGAAGAGTCAAAGGGGAAGGGTATTCCATCTTTTGCATCACTAAAAAGTACCATTTCCACTATCGAAGAAGGAAGCTATGAAGGTTGGGGTGATGTCATTGAGGTCAAGCAGAAGCTAGATCGTTACGGGTTGGGTTACAAACCAACTCATGTGAAGGAAGAGGCGTCAACCTCCGTCAAAGGACGTCCAAAGACCATTCAAGAGGTGTTTTCCAGTGCCGGCTTTAAGATCAATGCAATTAATGGGGATGCTGAGGATGAAGATGTGGATCATTTGGTTTATCAGTGTGAAACAACTTTGGGCAATTGGGAGGCAGTTGAGATCCCATAATTTTTTCCATTGTCAAAGTAATTTATTGTTTTCTTTAAGTGTTTTCAAAGTTCCCTAGCTCTGCCCAAGGCTATGGGATCATTTTGTAGGGCCCCTTCTCATTTTCAAGTTATTCAATCAATGAAGGCATTTTATTAAATTCTTACTTTATTTTCATTTACTGCTTTTTCTCTTTTCACTTTTAAAAGAAAATGGCAATCTTTCAAAGCTAATAAAAAGGTTTTTCTTGCATCCCTCTATTTTCACTTTTAATAAAAGCAAATTATTCTCATATGCAGAACAAATGAAAACCCTGTTGAATCCATTGACTCTATATTCTCTCCTAACTTAGATTCACCCATCTACCAAGCGGAAGATGAAAGTGAGGAAGATTGTGGCATTCCCGAAGAACTGGCAAGATTAGTTGAGAATGAGCACACAAATCTTCAGCCGCATAAAGAGCAGGTAGAGACCATCAACCTTGGCACCGATGAAGATAAGAAGGAAGTCAAGATTGGTACAACACTTGGGGCAGACGTCAGAGGAAGATTGGTCAAGCTTCTCAAAGAGTATGTGGATGTGTTTGCATGGTCGTATCAGGATATGCCCGATTTGGACACAAACATAGTTGTTCATAAGTTTCCGCTTCGACCAGATTGCCCTCCAGTAAAGCAAAAGCTCCGAAGAACAAGACCAGACATGGCTTTGAAGATTCGAGAAGAGGTCAAAAGACAGTTTAATGCTGGATTCCTCGCAGTTGCAAAGTACCCTGAGTGGGTAGCTAACATCGTACCAGTCCCCAAGAAGGATGGCAAGGTTAGGATGTGCGTGGACTATAGGGATTTGAACAAAGCCAGTCCCAAGGAAGATTTCCCTCTTCCGCACATTGATACTTTGGTTGACAACACTGCTAAGTTCGTTGTTTTCTCCTTCATGGATGGATTTTCAGGATACAACCAGATCAAGATGGATCCTGATGATATGGAAAAGACCACTTTCATCACACCATGGGGCACTTATTGTTACAAAGTTATGCCATTCGGTCTTAGAAATGCAGGAGCCACTTATCAAAGGGCAATGGTCACCCTTTTCCATGAGATGATGCATAAGGAAATAGAAGTTTACGTAGATGATATGATTGCCAAATCACAGAGTGAGGAGGATCATTTGAATCATCTCCTGAAGTTATTTGAGCGTCTCAGAAATTTCCAACTGCGTCTGAATCCAGCTATGTGTACCTTTGGTGTCCGATCAGGAAAATTACTTGGTTTTATTGTTAGTCAGCAAGGAATTGAAGTAGATCCAGATAAGGTCAGAGCAATTCAAGAGATGCCAGCTCCAAAAACAGAAAAGCAAGTCAGAGGTTTCCTTGGGAGACTGAACTACATCTCCAGATTTATCTCCAATATGACTGCTACCTGTGAACCTTTATTCAAGTTGCTCCGGAAGAATCAAGCGATTGAGTGGAGTCCTGATTGTCAATTGGCTTTTGAGAAGATTAAGGTTTACCTACAGGAACCTCCTATCTTGATCCCACCTACTCCAGGGAAGCCTCTCTTCATGTACCTGACTGTACTTGAGGGATCTATAGGTTGTGTATTAGGCCAACAAGATGAAACCGGTCGCAAGGAGCATGCCATTTATTACTTAAGCAAGAAGTTCACAGATTGTGAAAGAAAATATTCGCTTTTAGAGAAGACTTGTTGTGCCTTAGCATGGGCTGCCAGACGCCTCAGGCAATATATGATTTGTCACACTACTTTGTTGATCTCGAAGATGGATCCAATAAAGTACATTATTGAGAAACCTGCCTTGACAGGAAGGCTTGCCCGTTGGCACATGTTGTTATCCGAATATGACATCCAGTATGTAACCCAGAAGTCTATCAAAGGCAGTGTTTTGTCTGACTACCTTGATGATCACCCTGTTGAAGATTATGAACCTTTGAAATTCGATTTCCTAGACGAGGACATTATGTTGATAAAGGACTGTGAAGTTCCAGGTCCAGATGAAGGTCCCGAGCCAGGTGCTCGATGGAAAATGATGTTTGATGGATCCTCTAATTACATGGGGGCATGGTGTGGGAGCTGTTTTGATGAATCCTGATGGTGGATATACTCCTTTCACAGCCAGATTATGTTTTGAATGTACAAACAACATCGCTGAGTATGAAGCATGTGTTTTGGGTATCGAAGCTGCAATTGATACCAGAATCAAGGTCCTTGAAGTATACGGAGACTCAGGTTTGGTAATCTACCAAGTCAAAGGTGAATGGGAGACTCGTGATGAGAAGCTGGTCCCTTACCGTACCCACATTGTGGAATTAATTAAATACTTTGATGAAGTCACTTTCCATCATGTTCCAAGGGCAGAGAATCAAATTGCAGACGCTTTGGCTATGTTGGCCTCTATGTTTCAAGTCAGATTTCTTAATGAAGATCCACTCATTACAATCGAGCGAAGAACTACATCAGCCTACTGTCTACTGGTCAAGGAAGAAACTGATGAGAAACCGTGGTTCTATGACATCAAGAACTACTTGTAAAATCAAGTATACCCTGTAGATGCAACAACTTTAGACCAGAAGACTCTGAGAAGATTGGCGTCCAAGTTCTTCCTCAGCAACAATGTGCTTTATAAGATAAATCATGATATGGTTTTTCTCAGATGTGTGGACAAGCGCGAAGCAGACTTATTGATCAGAGAAATCCATGAAGGATCATTCGGAACACATGCCAATGGACATGCTATGTCTAGGAAGATTTTGAGAGCTGGATACTTCTGGTTGACCATGGAGTCAGATTGTTTCAAGTATGCCAGGAAATGTCATAAATGTCAGATTTATGCCGACAAGGTGCACGTACCTCCGACCCTTTTGAATGTTCTATCATCTCCTTGGCCTTTCTCAATGTGGGGCATCGACATGATAGGGGCAATTGAGCCTAAAGCTTCCAATGGTCACCGGTTTATTTTGGTTGCAATCGACTACTTTACCAAATGGGTAGAAGCAGCTTCCTATGCCAATGTGACAAAGCAAGTAGTCGCCCGCTTCATTAAGAACCAAATTATCGGCCGCTATGGAATCCCAAGCCGGATCATCACAGATAATGGGACCAATTTGAACAACAAGACGATAAAAGAATTTTGTGATACATTCAAGATTGAACATCATAACTCTTCTCTTTACCGTCCAAAGATGAACGGAGCTGTGGAAGCTGCGAACAAGAACATCAAGAAGATCTTGCAGAAGATGGTGAAGACTTACAAAGACTGGCACGAGATGTTACCGTATGCCTTACACGGATACAGAACATCAGTTCGCACTTCAACAGGGGAAACCCCTTTCTCTTTGGTGTATGGGATGGATGTGGTTCTCCCTATCGAAGTAGAGATACCATCTTTGAGGATCTTGATGGAAACCAAACTGGAAGAAGCTGAGTGGGTCCAGAGCAGATATGACCAACTGAATCTCATTGATGAGAAGAGAATGACCGCCATGTGCCATGGCCAGTTGTACCAGAAGCGCATCAAGTGAGCATTTGATAAGAAGGTCTACCTCTGAGAATTCAAAGAAGGAGACCTTGTACTCAAGAAAATCTTGCCAGTCTACAAAGACATGCGTGGAAAATGGAGCCCTAACTATGAAGGTCCATATGTTGTGAAGGTGGCATTTCCGGAGGTTCCCTAATCCTCACAACTATGGATGGTGAACAACTTAAACACCCGGTGAATTCTGATGCAGTCAAAAAATATTATGCCTAAATAAAGCCCGTTAGGTCGAAAACCAGAAATGGCGACCTAAGCAAAAATGGGTATCCCGGTGGATCATAACCTATGAAGGAGATCCAGGCAAAAGTTAGGGATAAAAACAAAAAAATAAGAGCTCGCTAAGTTGAAAACCCGAAAGGGCGGCTTAGGCAAAAAAGAGCGTCCCGGTGGATTGAAAACCCGAAAGGGCGGTCCAGGCAAAATTAGGGACAAAGGCATTTGACTGTATCAGATAGTGTTTACCATTACTGAAGATCATTACTTGAAGACCAATCCAGTCGCTCTTGTCAGAAGCAAGGTGTTGGGCGGTTCTAGTTATTAGGGATTATAATGGTCGTTGGATTCAATATAGACCTTTCCCCATTGCCATTTTCAAATTGTAATTTCCCATGGAGCTTTTGCTATTGGCAGGCTACCATTCTTGAATGAAATACAACCTTTGCCTTTAAACTTTGTCTTTCAGCTTCTTATTTTCTTTGTTATGCAAAATGTCTTTATTGAATTACAATTTAACTTTGAAAATGAAAAAAAATATTTTAGAAACAGTTTTGAAAACGTACTGGAAAACATTCAAATTTCTTTGACTTTAGGAACATTAAAAGATTTTCTGTCTTCTAAAAAACCCTCTGGCTTGCAGCAGCACTCCCATGCAATTATTACAGAAATCCCCACAGAGAATTAAAAGCTGGTAGCACTCTTGGATGGATCCTTGGACCAAACATTGATTTCCATGTTTGAAGACATCTCCCCAGCATCTTTCTTATTGCCCGTCTAAGTATTGGCGTTGAGATCCTACTCTTCCCGCTTTATCAAAATTCTCTGTCTCCCTAGAGTCAGCATTTGCATATCACGATCATTCTCATCATGTTCAATCATACGCATTTGACATAATCATCTGTCTATCCCCAATTGTCATCTGTCTAACTCCATGTCCCGATTACTGTCTTTTGTTATTTTAAGTCCACTGCTGTTGGTACCCCGCAGTGTGGTTGACCAAGGTTTTTTTTCCAGCAACACTGGTATCCCGTGCAGAGGCCCTCATTGACATATACCTCTTTTAAGCCCGATCATCATCAACATGAATCCTTTAAGCTTTATGCTTAAGATTTAAAGTCGTTAATTCAACACGTATCCGTGTCATCCTAGTATTTCCTAAAAGTTTTTCTTCGAGTTCTTCGTTTAAGGAATCTCCGGAGGTTGGTCGTTTATCTCATTGAAAACTCCAACGTTTATTCTTATTTTTCCAGTTGATCGCTTAAAGCCGTGGGATTCATCTTTAAATACTTCGCATTTTACTCCCAGTATCAGTTGTTTGCACAGAGCCACTGCCCAAACGCTGTTTCATTTTCTTTATCCTCGGTCTCAACAGTTACACTTGAACCTGTTGATTTATCACTAGGGTTTATTTATCTGATAATTTCCGACCGCCGCGTCAATGTCTGAGTTTTGTTTTCCCGACCGCCGCGTCGATGACAGTTATTTATTTCTTCAACCGCCATGTTGAGTTTTGTTTTTCCGACCGCCGCGTCGATGACAGTTATTTATTTCTTCAACCGCCGTGTTGAGTTTCGTTTTTCCGACCGCCGCGTCGATGACAGTTATTTATTTCTTCAACCGCCGTGTTGAGTTTTGTTTTCCGACCGCCGCGTCGATGACAATTATTTATTTCTTCAACCGCCGTGTTGAGTTTTGTTTTCCGACCGCCGCGTCGATGACGGTTATTTATTTCTTCAACCGCCATGTTGAGTTTT
Organism: Lathyrus aphaca; assembly: GCA_963966055.1. Lineage (NCBI taxonomy): Eukaryota > Viridiplantae > Streptophyta > Magnoliopsida > Fabales > Fabaceae > Lathyrus > Lathyrus aphaca. The sequence continues at coordinate 297,573,250 of OZ014524.1, forward strand.
GTTTCCCGACCGCCGTGTCGATGACAGTTATTTTATTTCCTCAACCGCCGCGTTGAATTGCCTTCCCGACCGCCGTTGTCGATGCCTGCTATTTTATTTTCCCGACCACCGTTGTCGACGCCTGTTATTTTATTTTCCCGACCACCGTTGTCGACGCCTGTTATTTTATTTTCCCGACCACCATTGTCGATGTCTGTTATTTTATTTCCCGACCACCGTTGTCGATGTCTGTTATTTTATTCCCCGATCACTGTGTCGATGTTTGTTTATTCCTGGCCACCGTTGTCGATGTCTGTTATTTTTGTTCTCCGGGCTGCCGAGCCGAGATCTTTTCCAGTTTTTCTCAATCACCGATTCGTTGTATTGGGATCCCTAGCAACCACTTTGAACTTTCTAACTCATCACTTCAGATAAGTCTGTCTTTAATCTTACGTTTTGTTTTCCGTCTTCTGTCATTCTTAGTGCCAGCAGTTACACTTGAACTTGTTGATTTACCACTTTGAATACATCCTTATTTTGTTTTGTCATCCCCATCATTTTGTTATCCCCAGTGAGTCTTCACCCTCGTTATCATTTCTATAGATTACCGTTCGCATTTGTCTTCGTCATATCACATTCAACATATTCGTCATTAAATCAGCATGTTAGGTTTAATGGCATCTTGCATATCATATCTCCAGCAATAGTCCCACATAAGTTCATGGCATGTCATTGTATTTAGGGGCAAAATATTCGGTTATTTCTATATTTAAATACCTTTCACTTTGATTTTATGAGAGCCAAACCTTCCTCATGCCATCAAGTGAAGTTATTTAAATAGGGGCAACTGTCACATCCCAAATTTCACCCCTATTTTTTTTATTCATACATCCATACCGTCATTAGTATACCGTGATGCATATTAGTCACCTTACCTTTTTTGCAACAAGTTTTTTATTTTTATTTATTGTCAAGCTTTTATTCATGAATTTTATTCTATTTTATTTCATTTTTCAAGTTTTATATTTATTTTCTATTTCTTTTTTTATATATTTCATTTTCAAGCTTTTTAAATTTTAAATTTTAATTTCAATTTCTACTTCTAAATTTCAATTTTTATTTATTTATATATAAGTTTAAATTCAATTCCAACTTCAAATTCAGGATTTATTTTCAAGTTCCAAATTTCTATTTCATTTTTAAGTTACAATTTCTATTCCAATTTCATTTCCATTTCTATCTCAATTCCAAGTTCCTATTTTAAGTTCAATCTAAATTTCATGGTTCTAGTTTCAAGTCTAAATACCAAATATAAATTATAAGATTATTTCTAAGGTGCAAATCCATTTTCTTATTTCCATAATCCAAAGAATCTCAATCCAATGCTATTCCATTTCAAAGTTATTCCAAGTCCAATTTCAAAATTCAAGAGTTTAATTTCCAAGCTTTACTCAAGTTTTATGTCATGTTTCAAATTTCAAATTTCTATTTCATATTCATCTCAAACTTCTATGTCCAAATTCCAACTTTACTTCTAGATTGTTTCCTAGATTTCAAGTGTTATTTCCATCTCAAGTTTTAATCCATCCTTCGATTTAATTTTATGGTTCCCAAATTTCTCATCAAGTACCATTTTCTTTTTTAAAAGGATTTTGAATTTCAAGTCCGTTTCAAGTCTCAATTTAATTTTAAGTTTCAAATCCATCTTATTCCATTCCGAATTTCTTTTTTAAACTTATTTCTTTTCAATACGTTTCATTCAAAGTTCAAGTTCAAGGTTGGATTAATCAATCAAGTTCTTTTTTTCAAAGCTCTTGTCTCAAGTTGGTTATTTTAAGCCTTGGGCCTAAGTTGGTTTCAAATGTTGTCTCAAAAAATTCAAATCATGGTCAATTCATGTCGTGGGGTTTGTTTTCAAACCGTGATTAGAGGTCATTTTTTAACCTTTATTTGAATTAATGACCAAATCATTAGGAGGCGGCATCCTTCCGGTATTGTGAATTTCAAATACTTCCAAAAAGTTTACATTTCAAATATTTGAGTATTTAAAATTACAAGAAACAAATTTCAATTTTGACTAGGATCAATATATAGGCCTAGTCCATGATTGTTTCCCTCTTCCCATGAGTAGCCTTGATTGGTACTAAACTCGACGTTGAATCTTCAAGTTCTTCCAAATCCATGATTGTTTGTGGATACTTCATCTCCGAGTTTTGCCACTCCCATCATCACCACATGAAAATTAAAAAGAGAAGATTAACTTTCATTCAAATCAAATTCATTTAAGCAAAACCAACACTCATTCACATGGTCACATATCATTTTGTCCACAAACCATTCGAACTCATTGTCGTTTCCAATATCAAAGTGAGATACCAATTTCAAAAGAGCAAAGTTTCAAAGGCAATACATTCAAACATAAACACATTTTTTCAGTTCAGTTTTCATTCACTAGCATTCACTAATTACCAAATAATATGTCACATAGGCCACATACATGTTCAGTTCATTTCACTACTTAATATCACAAGGTTCAAAGAAGGGTTTTTCACAATAACAACAAAAAGGGGAAGAAGTTTTCAACTCAGCACACGTCCAAGCCAGAAGGGGATTACTGTTTAATTAACAAGCAAAACCGAACAAAAAATATAGTCAGATTACCTCTTTGACCTGCTACATTTTCAGACCTCTGCAGCAGGGTATCTTTTTTCTCTCTCTCCACAAGAAGACAATAGTAACACCAATTTAGGGCCTGCGTTTCTGGACCATGACCTGCAAAATTCAGCTTGCACCAAAACTTGATAAATTCTTGCTCCAAGGACCTGCAATCCGAAAGTATTTGGGCATGAGCATCAAAACCAAAACTCAGTAATTAAACTTAATTAACAAGTTACCAAAGGTTCAAGAATCTGAAACCCTAATCCTATTAGTATTTAAAGAAGGGTTGGTTATCAGTACAAGGGGCGATGGACAGCAAGCAATATCAAAAAAAAAAAACAACCAAACCTAGAGATAACCATACACAACCTCAGAAAATACACAGCATACAAAAAGACTCCAGCCAACTTCAAAAAACCAGAAGCTAAATTAAAGAGGTGAAGCAACCTATTCAGAAGGGAGAGCAAGAAAGCTCACCAGCGGACCTTCTTCAACAACATAGAATCGCCAAAAACCTTTATCACCCTCACTCTTCCATCGCCGACCACCACCAAATGCTGCATCGCACAACCACTTGAAGCCGCGAATACGCGACATCACCACCCTCACACCGAATAAGCCGCGAACCGTTACCACCACCATCACCAACCTAACAACCTGCGAGATGCGAAATCGCCGCCGTATGAGAACCTGAGCCGCAAGACGAAGAAAAGCAAGCAGAAAGTGAAGAAAAATAGAGATTTCTCAGAACAGAAGAAGCTTACCACAAATCGTCGGTGATCTCGGATCGGTAGTTTGTTGTTTAACTTTATCTTTGAACTATTGTCGTTGTTGTTTGTCTTGTTTCTCTGGATTTTGATTTTTTTTCTTTTTGCCCTTTTGAACATATGAATTGCTCAATTTAATAAGAATAGGGGTTAGTGTTCATATTTTTGCTGCGTTGCGGACTGTTTTTTTGACGGATTGTTGGATGCTTTTGGTTAATTTGGGGAGGGTTTTAGTCGGATGTGTGTTTGATCGTGTGTTCGTGATTTCGGATTATGAACGTTGATCGAGGTTTTAGAATAAAGGCTAGAGATATGGAGATTGAGGGAGAAGACTCGAGAGAGGGTTCGCTTTGAGAGGAATTACAGGGCGGTGAGGAGAATCGAAGAGTTTTATTTTAGAGGGAGTGTTTTCTTTTCTGGATTTGGAAAGGATAGCTGCAGCTTGTGTTACACTTAGGGTTTCTTTACCCTTTTTAGCATCAACCCAACCGGACCGGGTCGACCCGTGACCCGACCAGTTTTCCCATGAACCATCCCCTGGGCCTTGCCCGACCCACTCCTTTTATTTACATGATTAATAATAACCCCTCCTGTTACTCTATAACAGACCCAGAGGTTTTATTTTTTGTTTTTTTTAATTATTTTATAGACTTTATTTTTTCTTAAGTTTATGATTGTATTCTTTTATTATTTATCTTGTTTAACCTATTTTTGTTTTTGTTAAATTTTTTTTTTATAAAAAAAATTATATACATACTAAAACATTTTATATTAATTATTAGTTCCACTTATTTTAAGTTATCAATTTATTAAATAATTGTATTGAATAATTCTATTTATTTTAGTCATTCGATTTATTATCTTTTGACCGATTTCATGTGTATTATTTCTTGCCCATTATTTAATCATGTAATAATGATGCGTGATTTGTATGAACTTGAAGTTTTATTTTCGCATAATGATCGTAATTTGTCAAAAAAAGAATGAACGTGATCACTAAGACCAAATCTTTCAAAAGATAATCAAGTATTTTGGTCCAACACCAAGTAGTTTCATAAACTCATCTTCGCATACACGTAAGTCGATCACCAAGTGATCACCGTCTACACGACTTTTACGTATCTTAATTAATTTAATGAAAAAAACAGAGCTCCGGAGTCTAGCACTCCGCACGTTCTGGAACGAATCACAACTGGGCTAGCCCCACGCGTATTGTTTCGTTCATTCCTTCGTTATTAATCGCATTAATTCTAAAATGTCTAAAAAAAAACAATTATTCAACTTATAGATTTAATACGAGAACAGAATTCCGGAGTCCAGCACTCCGCACGTTCTAGAATGGACCGCTACTGGGCTAGCCCCACGTAACGTGGTCCATTCGCCTTCCGTATTTCGAAATATCTAATCACACAATTAACTTACGAAAACAGAACTCCGGAGTCTAGCATTCTGCATGTTCTGGATTGGATCGCTACTGGGCTAGCCCCACGCGACGTGTTCAATCACCATTTGTATATCAAAGTATCCCATTTATTTTCATAAATTACATTACGAAAGAATAGAGCCCCGGAGTCCAGTATTCCGCACGTTCTAGAATGAATCGTTCCTGGGCTAGCCCCACGCGACGCGCTTCATTCACCCTTTCATTTTCTAAAACAATTCAACTTACCAACCAATTTAAATTACTTTTATAATTAATCAGCGAAAGACTGAACTCCGGAGTCCAGCACTCCGCACGTTCTGGAATGTAATCACTCCTGGGCTAGCCCCACGCGACGTGGTTCATTCGCCCTTTTCGTTTAAAACACCTTAATAAAGGTCAAATGTTTTATCTAAACGAACATTGCTTAAATCTTTCTGTCTCGCAAACAAGCTAGCGCTTCAGCCTCCACCGCGAGTATAAGCCAACGCTTAGCAGCAGAATGCGTTTTAAATAATCGTTCAATTAAAAAAACACAAACCGTAGTCACACGAACTACGAAACTCTGACTTTCCCATTGCACAAGGGAATACGTAGGCACGGGGATTTTAATCCTTCGCGAGCACCCTAATAAAATTTAACTTTTTCTCTGTTTAAAAACTTTAATCCTTTCTCCGTCTTAATATCAATTTAAAAACTTTTCTTTTAGAACAAACATATTAATAATATTTAGAAGACAAAGATTTAAGATCAAGCATTTAATCAAATAATTAGCTAAGAGGTTCCCGTTGAGTACAACGGACGTGAGGGGTGCTAATACCTTCCCCTTGCGTAACCGACTCCCGAACTTTGAATTTGGTTTCGTAAACCATTTCTTATCCTTCATTAGGTTGTATCTATATCTCCCTCTTCTCTCGTAGAATAAATAGAATTAGGTGGCGACTCTGTTGTTTATTCTAGGATCGTATTTTTCGAGGTACGACAGCCATACCCAAGGATATTAGCTTAAGGATTGTTGTCGGGTCCGAACACTACTGGAGTCGTTCGCGGCTGCTCGTGCGCATTATTACTAGTATCTCCAGTGCCTGTGTGGTTATCTTCCGGAGTTTGCCGCTCGACTAACTCCCTCAATCTTTCTTGGGTCTATGCCAGTCCAGTCATCACAACCATGAATTGATTCATTTGGGTCCTCACTTTTGTCCTCACATTTGTCATTTGAGTCCTCACATCTGTCAGTTCCTGCTGTAGCTGATCCATTTGTAGACTCGGAAGGTTGTGTCGAGTTGGATATCTGTGAATGCGATTGACGGGAAAGACCCTCCTGCGAGCAATATTTCCTGAAACAATCAACAAAGTGAGAAGACAACAACAAATCACCTGCAAAAACAAAATGTATGTGGTTAGAATGCAATGCAATATGTCTATCTGTCTTTCGAGGGTATCCGATTTGGTTCTTGGTTTTGACCTTCCAGACCCCTTGGAGGAGATAAAGATGTTGAACGAAATCCACAAAAACCAATAATACATAGAATACAAACGACATTGCCAAAATACAACCAGTTCATGAATACAACAAAAACAAAAACTCCCATGGTGAGTTGAAATACAACAATAATACATAAACTATAATACAATCAGTTCACGAATACAACAAAACAAACTCCCATGGTGAGTCAAAATACAATCAAATTCAAGAATACAACAAACAAAATCACCATGGTGAGCTAAAGTACAATCAAATAGACATAAGTAAAGAAAATCAGACATCCAGTCCAAAAGCATCCTCCCTGACTTCCTTCAGGAGAGCATCAGTTACTGGTCCAACTGGGTGCTCTGTAATGGCTCTGATGAGGAGGTTTCTGGTTGCAATGGCATTTGTCATCTTCTAATACCTGTCTTGTTCTTTGGATCTCTTTAACCCCTCCCGGAGTTTCAACTCTGAGATCTCCTTTTGAGCTGCTAGTAGTGCTTCTTGGCTTCTTTTCTCATTAGACTCTAACTGCTCTATCTTGGCTTCCATCTTCTAGTCTTCTTTCAGACGATCCTCAGTTATCCTGACCCATCTATCCTGACTCTCCTCCAGATAATGCTCAGCTCTTGCCCTTTGAATCTTTGCTTCCTTACATGAATTCTTCAACACAAGTTCCCCTGCTCGGGCTTTCCTGATGAAGTCTTCAGTCTTCTCAATCGTGGTTACATGCTCGATGCGCAGCTTCTCTAACCTCTCAATGTCTAGACAACCATCATTCCTTTCCCAAAGGGTCTTCTTCAAAGCTTCAGCCAGCTGGGCATTCCTTTCCTTCAGCTTTTCAAACTCTTCCAGGTTTACTGTAGCTATAGACTCAACTGCTGATGGCCCTGGTACATCCTCCGGGGTGAATGGCATGTGAGTAATATGTCCTCTGATGCGTGACCATTCAGTGTACTGAGCAGAGGCTATGTTATTGCACTTCCCTAGAATAGCAGTCCCTCTAGTCTGTATGTGGTCCCAAGCCCAGGTTGCTTGTTGGACAATGGCATGATTGTTCTGAATAGCACAATAAAGAGACTCTGCTAAGTCCTTCTCCCTAGGTGGATGTATCAAGGCATACCCCAACTGTCTTTTGAAAAGTAAAGGATTGTAATTGATGCAACCCTTTACTCCGATAAGTGGCACATTTGGGTATTGCCCACAACTTGTTATTATGTCTCTACCCTTGGTGTTTTGAGTACACCACCTGATATCTTCTGAAGTAAGGGCAATCATTCTCTTAGCCCAATTTCTTGTCTGATGTGGGTTTAGGAAAGCTTCTGTCTTTAACATATGCTTCATCAACCAACTATAGAAAAGAGGTGCACAACATCTTACCAGTCTTCCTCTCTGTTTCTCATTCCTCTAATGAACTGAGTAGTAGAAGTCTCCCAATAAGGTGGGAACCAGGTTCTTTAGCATGAAGATGTGAATGGAATTCTTGCTTACAAACTTAGGCTTGTCTACAAACAAAATAATACCATAAATGCTGAGAGCTAGGAGAGCACACACAATTTCCCAATTCCCTACTGCAACTTGCTTTGTAGCCGGAGTGATCAAGAAATCCAGATGAAGGCATGAGATTCCAGCCTTGGAAGTCATATGCTCATTAATGATAGTTGCTTCCAGATGTAATGCTTTGGCTATGTCTTCATTCTTTGGGGGATTCATTTCAGGATTGAAAGGTCCTCTTCTGATAGGGACACCCAATAGCATAGAGTATTCTTCCAGCAAAGGACCTATCTGAAAATCTGGGAAAGTGAAGCAACGTAGAGGAGGGTTATAACATTGAAGACAGGTGTGAATCATGCTCCTCTGCAATGTGTCCAAGTCCATGATCATGTCCAAGATTCCACCATAATGCTCTCTGAATAAGGGAACATGATCAAGGGTGATAAGGGCGTATATCTGCCTGATGCCTGCTAGAGGATACTCAAAGAAGTGGTATGTGATGATGCTTTTCCTGGTTGAATCCATGTTAAAGATGTGTGCTGAAAGAGATAACTGAAGAAGATAGCTGAAGAAGGTAGCTGAAGAAGTGTTGAAGCAGATAAGTTGAGCAGAAAAACGGTCAAAACCAAACCAAAGGAAGATGGATACCCTGTAAAACAAAATAGAAAAATGTTAAATGATGCAATATGATGTATGCTTATGATATGCAAGGGTTTATGATCATGTGTTGGATTATCAGTTGCCTTTTGACAGGATCCTTGAGTGTTCAGAGTTTCGGATGGAGGCATGAGAACCAGTAACCAGGCGGGGGGACTCAAATAAAAAGTCAACAATCCAGGGTTTCAAAGAACTAGTCCAAAATAGTACAACCTTAAGAACGAATTCCAGTAGCAAGGTATGTTGAGGTCAAGGGTTCCTGCAAACCTGTAAACAACCCAACCCACTCACAGGTATTGTTCTAGAACAAGGATCCTCAGGCTCGGATCTATTATGAGAAGTGTAAACACTTTAAACCCGGAGGTACAGTGTTTACCCTAATCATAAATGATCCTCGTCTAATTCACCTCAGATGCTGAAGGTCATCTAAAAAGGTTATCCAGACTTAGCAGGCTTCCCAGATAGCCCTAGCACTACAGGAAATCTGTAGCACAGAGTTCTCAAAAGGAAACCTATGTCTGAACCGTGTTTTCATATTCCTGCACCAGACCGAAATGGAATGGGAAAGAATACAAAACCACTATAATCCTATGTGTCACTTAGGCCTTTGTGTTGAGCCTTTCTCACTGGAATACCCCTCCCACCAAAGCAAACCAGAAATCCAGCACAATGATATGATAATAATAAATGAAATGCAGAAAGCAATAAATGAAAGCGATAAAGTAAATGCAATAAATAAAGTTGTACAGGAAGCAATAAATAAAGCAAAAATATAAACACAAATAGCACATAACACCCCCAATAAACACAAACAAACAAGCGCTAGGAGAAACCCACAAGAGAACCAGAAGCCCTGGTTGCAAAGTCCCCAGCAGAGTCGCCAAGCTGTCGCTCCCCGGATTTTCATCCCGGTGCAAACGCGAACTATCAGCGATGTTGGAGGTTGAGGTTGAATAGAGTCGCCAGCTAGGCATTTTTATCCCAAAGGAAAGGTAATGCTGCATGAACCTAGAAAGATATGGATAAGATGTTTGCGAACCAAAGAGACTGAGAAAGGGGGTAGGTTACGACCTGGGAAGGTATTAGCACCCAGATCGTCCGTCGTACTCGACGGGATCCATACATACCTGAATGTGTTTTAAAAGGGGGTAGTGTATGTACTAAACTGTGTATAAAAGGCTAGGGAGGAATGGATGTACAAAGTGTCAGTGCAAGAAGGAAGTGAGTGCTCAGAACTGAGGCTAAGGAAAGAGAACTGGGAGGAGGAGAGGGGGAAGACAAAGATACTTTTATTCGATAACTGTTAAGTTATGCCTACGTATCCTCTCGTGCAATGAGGAAGTCAGAACATCGTAGTTCGACTCAAAGAGACTTAGTGTTTTTGTTGTGAACTACTTGCTTATCTATGTTCAAGTGTATGACTCATCTGGCTCGAGTGCTAGCTGTCTTGCATTAGACGAAAGAAGCGAGTTCTCGTTTTCAGAGTGAATGTGATGAGAAAAGAATCCCGAAGGAGACGTTTATTGTTTATCTTTGTGTTTTCAGCTTTTTGTTATTTTTGGGTGTTTTGCATAGGATAATGGGCTTAAGCCTTAATCAAGGGTCGTAAACTCATTATATCGCCCCTTATTAGGGATAATGAGTCTACTTAAGTATGAGGTGAAAATCTCAACTTAATTACCCTAACGATGCAGGATTAAGATCATTAACCTACTTATGATTATTAAGTGTTTTTGGATTTTGTTTTGTGTCAAGTAATGCATTTAATTTATAATTAGAGATTAGTGAACTCATTACACCATCCTAAGAGAAGGATAATAGATAAGAACACTTAAGATGAGGAAGACTCCTCAACTTAATCCATGGTTAGGGATTAAAATCATTATATAACAAGCCTTTATTAAAGTGGATTTTAATTAAAGGTGGGATTAAGAAATGGATTTTATGTTTGTAAGACTAAACCTGAGGGGGACTTGTCCATTGAACAATAGGGTTAGTCCCTCTGAACCAGCAGGCAGAGATATAACCCTAATATAAGGCCCAAGTTACAAGCTTAAGTCTTAATGATTATTAGGTGTTTTGATCAGGAGGTGTAAACAACTTAAAGGTTTAACACTAAGTATTAAAGTTATACACTCCATCCTAAGATAAGGATACAAGCATAACCCTAATTCAGAGTCTTAAAACTTTAATTGTTTAGCCTTGTTTATGAGATGAGAAGCAGAGACTCAAGGAGACTCAAAGGTAAAAACTAGGGGAGACTATGTACAACCCTAAAGTTATCATGCTTGGACATTCCTATGGTTTGTGAGGCTTTAAGAAAAGATCTTCAGATGGCCACCAAGGAAGAAGAAGAAGATGAAAAGAGAAGAGAAAGGAGAATAAGTTACTTACTTCCTGAAGAAGTTAAGTAACCTAAGAGAAATAAAGGGAGCAAAAGAGAGCATACGTGAATCAAACTCACTTCAAAGACAAATCAAGATGCAAATGGAGATATAAGAAGAAGTTGGATGTGGAGGCAAATCCACATCCTAAACAACTTACCTGAAGCCCCTGAAAAGTTAGTATGAATGCATAAGATATGAAACAAAAGTTAATAAGGCAAGTGAAGATGCAATGATCAAGACCAAAAGTGAAAACACAATGCAAATGTGTTATGAAATGATGCAAAGACATGTACAATGTTTATACATGATCATACAAGAGATGGGATGCAAAGGAAGGCATGTTAGAAGCTTGAAATCACATGAATACACATAAGAAGTAATGAATTCAAAGATGTCATGACAAGTTCACATGATGAAGGTATGCAAAGATGAATGAAAATGAACATGGCAAATTAGGGTTTTAAGAAAGTATGAGATGCATATGTCCACAACAGAAGGATAACACATGATAAAAATTTGAAAATGCAACTAAATGAACCCTAAACACACATAAGATTGCTCCCCAAAGATGGAGGTCATAAGCTATACCAAAGTCAAGTTATGGTTTTTCTAAGTTAGGCTAGGGTTTTGGGTACTTCTTCATGAAAAATTCCAATCAAATGGAAAATACAATGCAAAAATATGAGTTAAATACCCTAGATACTACATGCAAAGTATGAAAGGATGCAAAAAAGAACCATGTGCAAACTCATCTTGGTTGATCAGAAATGGATTTTTGAAGTTAGGGTTAGAAAAATAGGAAATTTGGAAACCCTAATTCATGGTTAATTGTCAAAACATGATCAAACCCTAAAAGAAATTTGTAAGATGAGTTTGTAAATTGTTCTAAATGTTTATGGATGCTTCATGAATTTTTTGGTGATTTTTAAATACCTAAAAGTATTTTTAATTAATTAAAATGAATTAATTAATTATATAATACAATTAAATGATTTAAAAATAGATTTTTAATGCAAAAATAAAAAATAAAAATATTTTTGGTTTCTGAAAATTATTTAAAGTGAAGGTGCAAAAAATCATGATTTTTGAAAATGTTTTGCTATTTTAAATAAATAAAGGGAAACAAAATGAAATAAATAAAATAAAAATGCAAAGTAATTACAAAGGATGGCTCAGATTGCGTGGGAACTGGATCAAAGGCTGAGATTGCAAGTTAGCTTGACTTGAGGTATGAGGATCTAAGGGTCCAAGTTTAAACTTCCAATTCGCGCGTGATCCAAGGGCCAACATTCACTCTGATTAAATTAATTAGGTTTTTATTTAATTAATTAAGATTAGGGTTTAATGACACATCTAGGCCTTTCATGCGCTAACCTAATCACAATCCAATGGCTGATATTCAAACTGGGCACACTAACCCTAATGACTTTCAGATGACCGGAACAGTGCTCCGGTCATCTTCTCCAGCCAACCCCAAACCCTATCTTCTTCCCCAGGCCACCCCAAGCCCTCTAACCTGCCCAGAAACACTCCCCTAACTTCACTCAACTCAAATCAACAATCAAACAATATTTATCATACATGAATAAAGCAAATCGAAACAAAAATCAAAATACAGACAAACTTTCAGAACATCATAACATACTTATTTTTCACTCATTTTCGATTCCAAACATATCATGATGATCAGGATAACATGTAGATTCAATTTATAACAAGAAAACAAAGTTCTGGAAAAATGTTCTTGGAAGCTACCTGAACTGAAGTTCTTCAAACTGGAGCTTTCAAGGCCTCCCCTTTGTGCAAACCAACTCCTTTGGACCTCCTGAAGCTATTGAGATGCTTGGATGAAGTTTATTTTGGCTAGTTTGTGAGATACAGTTCTGATATGGCAGAAATCGTGTTTGTGTTTGAGGCTGTTTCGGGTCATGGTGATGGGTGGGTTTTGTTCCTTGAGTGATGAAGAGTTGAATGGTGAAAGAAAATGTGGTTTTTGATGGTTGTGCAATGAGTTTCGAAGAAATGAAGTTTTGAGAGGATTTTTGCAATCTGAGCTTGTGTTTTGTTTCAAGGCTTCATGTGATATGTTTTATGCTTCTTTGGCAATGCATAAACAATTGGGATTAATCAGAATAGTGGTTGTGCACTGTGGGAATGGCGTGGCTCAATTGGCCAAAAATTCAAAAGTTGTGTACTTGAGGTATGGGCCATGACAGAGCTGATTTGAGGGCTTGAGCTACCTCAGCTGGCTTCAAGGAGGGCTTTAGGATCGAATGTTGTGAGTTGTATGGCTTGGATAAAGAGTTTGCATAGGTTTTGCAATTTTGCAACTTTGTGAATTCTTGAAGAACAAGTCATGAAAACCCTTGGTTCTTGGCATAATTTTGGTCTAAACAAGTTGCATTATGTTTCTATGATGTGTAGAAGTGCATTAGAGATCATGAGAAGGCTTGGAAATCAAAATTGCACATTTCCCTCTTTGGCATGAACTTGAAAATTATGTGATTTTTGCCAACTTTGATCCATCATAACTTGAGTTCTAGAATGAATCAAGAGGATTTCTTGTACTTTTTGAAAATTGGAAAATCCAATCTACAACTTTCATGTTTGAAGAAAATTCATTTGAAACCTTTTTGATCAAGAAAGAGGAGGTTGAAATTCTTTCCCAAAATGGAATGTTTACATTACAAGTCAAGTCCAAAAATGACAACTTTGCAAATGGCTCAAAGTTCTCCATTCTTGTGAACTTATAACCATTCCCAAGATCAAATAAAGATCATAGGACCTCAAATTAATGATGATGATGACCCTTTGGAACCCTTGTTGGTGGCCTCAAATGCCCTGATTATGACTTTTCTTGCACAACAAGTTACCATTTGATCAGATGGCTTCCACAAGGAATTTTTGCTTCAAATTTGATACACATGCTCCTTATAACATATATAGACCAATAGAATCAATAATGGCCAAAAAATTTGAGTGTAAGGGCCTCAAACCCAAAACCCTAATTTCTGGTCATCTGTGTAGGAGCCCTAAGCCTGCCTGGGTAGCTGTGCAATCCTCTGAGATTTTGTGACTTCAAAGAAAACTTGGAGGTATAATATGATCATAAAACACTCATAGACCCTCTTGGCATGCTTCATGACCTCTGAGATAGCTCAAACCATTTCTAAGATTCATTTGATTACAAACCCTAGTTATGCAACTTATGCAGTGAAATAACTATGCAGTGTGAGATGGTATGCTTATGCAATGCAATATGAAGGATCACAAGCCAAAGTGTGAGAAAAAAGAGAGGGCCAATTTGGGGTGTTTACATCCACTTGGATAAAATAAAAGTCGGTGGCGACTCTTGCAATCCACAACATTTATAGAAAGTCAGTTCTCCCACCGTGTTACAGAACTGGCGACTTTGCTGGGGAGTTACTAAGTAAAAGAGGGGTACCCTTAGGAATTAGATCACTTAAATTGTTTGCTTTGTTTGCTTTATATTACTTGTTGGGCTTATGTGTGAAAGATCCTAACCCGGATCTAGTGTACCCTAGGTAAATGACAATAGACCAAGGAAACTGTACGACGTATACCGATATGGTTGATCTGGTGGCCATAGTTAGTATGACTTCTTTGTTGGTGCTTATGTTCCTTAAGTAAGTTAAGGATAATATGGGGCTGCCATATGTTGTCAATACACTAACTAACCTTTAGAACCCTAGTTATCCCATCTTGGCCTTTAGAAAGTAGTGAGATAGCCGACTTTGGAGAAGTCTAAAGTTGGTTGATACTCGATGCTACGCTCATTGAGATCCTAAACTTGGAGGGTTTTGGTTGGCAAGTAAGTTGCCTACTGAACAACCACCCTTGGGAAGGATCAGTGATATTGAGATCCCTTAGAACCTGGTTACTTTTGTAGGATAGGATGAAACCATCTAAACTTCAGGGGAGGGTACTTACCTTTAAACCTCATGCAAGCCTTCAAACCTAGGGCTATTGTGTGACTTGTTTGTGTGTTCCACATGTTTGTGATTGATCATAACATCATGACATCATAAGCATAGCATTTTCACTAACCATTTCAAGGACCAAAGGATTTATCTTTATTCTTTGTTGCAGGTCATGGCTTCTGCTCGTAGGAATACAATCTGAATCAACTTTGTAGGGATAACTTCTAAGCTTAAGGAATTGGTTTCTCAAGTTTCTGAAAACTCCCAATTCATCAAGAAGCATGGTCACCTACTGGATCTAGTCACTTCAGGGTTCAATGAAGACATGATGAGTGTCATATTTCAGTTCTTTGATCCTAAACATAATTGCTTCATATTCCCCGACTATCAGCTGGTTCCTACAATGGAGGAGTTCTCCAAACTACTGGGTATACCTATCCTTGATCAGAGACCCTTCATAGGTTTAGAGAAAGAGCCTAAACCTAAAGTCATTGCTGCAGCCCTACATCTGAAGAAATCAGACATTGTCCTAGAAACGAGAAGCAGAGTTAAGGGTATTCTTGCTAAGGTATTGATGGAGAAAGCTCAAGTGTTCTTGAATGTTATGAGCTATGATGCTTTTGAGGAGAACCTAGCCCTATTTATTTATGGCTTAGTGTTGTTCCCCAATCCAGACCAATTCATAGACGTACACGTCATCAACATATTCCTAACTCGCAATCCAGTGCCTATATCACTTGGAGACATCTTACACTCTCTTCATACTCGTACTACGAAGGCGAGAGGAACTCTGATGTGTTGCATACCTTTATTGGCTAGGTGGTTTATTTCTCACCTTCCTTGATCAGTGATGAAGAATGAACAAGGGTTGAGGTGGTTTAAGAGGGTCATGTCACTTTCTCATTCAGACATTCATTGGTGCTCTCGATCTATAGAGAATGTTACTCTCATTGATCGTTGTGGGAAGTTCCCTAATGTGCCACTCCTTGGCATAAGAGGGGGAATTACCTACAAACTTTCTTTAGCTCTACGTCAGTTTGGTTATGCTCGGAGTAATGGTCCTCATGACATGCTTATTCAGGGTATTATGTTCGACTACGACAACAATCTTCAGGGTTACCGTCAAAGGTTTATACAAGCTTGGAGCAAGGTGAATAAAGTTGATAGCAAAACTTTGGATCCAAAGTATTATATTCCTATGGAGCCTTATCTCAGATGGGTGCGATCTCATGCTCAGACTCTCATGATGTCATATCCTGTTGTTCTACCAATCACTATGGAGCCTGTTGCTGAAGAAGACGTTCCTTATACCATCCTACATCCAGACATGCCCAATGATTTGGAAGAGTTGCAGAAGTCCTGGATTCAATTGCGGGAGCAAAGGGATACTTTTGAAACTCATTTCAGAGCTAGTCAAGAAAGAATTCTGGAACTGACAAGACAACTTCACGAGGAGCGAAACCTCAACTCATACCTCAATCCAAAGAGGAACGTCCATGGGAGACTTAAAACCCCATTTTTTTTTGTATTTTATTGTTATTTCCTTTCATTGTAAGCCCAAGGGGAAAAATTATATTAAACATTTACTAATAAAAATTTGTTTTTGTTTTTCTTAAACAAATTTAAATCCCGCGGCCCTTGAAAACATTGCATATGCATCTACATACCATATAATTGCATGACAGGTCTCTATAGCAGGTTTCTCAATCTTCTCGCTGTTTATTTCAGCAGAAATGGCTCTCGAACAAACTGTCAAGGATCTCCAGGCGCAAAATGCTCAGTTCCAAGAAGTAATCCTGAATTTGTCCAAGGGGAAAGAAGAGTTGAAAGCATCCATCTCTGAAAATCCTGAAGATAACAAGAATGGTCAGTTGGAACAATTGTAAGTTGAGATGGCAAAAATGAAGATCCAAATGAATGGCCAGGTGGCTCTTATCCAAAGTTTAGCTCAAGGGCAAGAAGAGCTGAGAACCTTTGTCCACAAACTTCAAAGTAATGGAGTCGTGAATCTAATCGTCCGTCAACCTCCGATAAAACAAGCTGACTTGGTCGAAAAGAAGATAAGGATAAGAGAAGGAAAGAGACAGGCTACCACTGATTGTTCTTCAGTTGAAGAAAAAAGACCTTGTAAGATTAATCCACTTCGACACAAGGAATATAAAAGACAGTTTATCAAATTCAGCACTCCAATGTTGCAAGTTTTGCAATGCTTGTTGGAGATGAAGTTAATTTCCTTGGAAAATCCTCCTCAAAATCCTAATACTTCCTCTTCTCTCTATCATCCCAAGGCAAGGTGTATGTATCACTCCAACTGTCCCGGACACGATACTAATAGTTGTGGTCATTGAAGAAAAGGATTCAAGACCTGATTGACGAAGGAATCCTCGAGGTTACACCAGAAGGCCAGATTGAGTTCTTCTATCGCACATCAAACATCAAAGTGCCCAGACATCTGGTGTAACCAGTTTAGAGGAAGAGGCTTTGAGAACATTTGAATTTTCATTTGTAATTTCTTTTATTTGTTTAAACACTTATTATTATGTCAAACTTTGTTTTCATTAATGCATTGCATATGTTTGTCTTGAATTAATCCATTTGTTTCACTATATTTTGAACTATGTTTCATATTTCTATTTTGTGATATTTAACTCCTGATAAAGCTATAAGCCTTTAGAGGGAGGATGACGAAAACAATACCATAATCGTATGCAGTATGCTTTTGAACAGACTATGCTGACGATGTACATGCATTGTTTCAATTCCTAAACAATGGAGATATAAGGAAGTTAATCCCTAGTCAACCCTTTTGAGCCTATGAAGTATGAGTCTTATTCTCACGCAAATCAAAACCCTCAATTATAACCTGGGGCAGGGTAGTACTTTGGTTAACTCAATTATGCCAGTTAATGGTCATTAAGTCTGACAGTTAATATCCAGCAAAAGAAAAGCCCACTAAGTCAAAACCTATAAAGGAGACTTAGTAAAAATTGAGATATCCCGCTGATTGTAATCTTGAAACAAACAGTTCAGGAAAAAGGAAGGGATAATAAAGTCAAAAGAAAAAAAAAGGTCACTTTGAATCCTCAACAAAGAAAAATGACTGAATTTTCAAATACATTTTTGGTTCCTGAATCATCACAAATGTCAGTGTTATAATTTCAAACTCCCGTGGAGCTTCAATGCATAAGTTAACCGAACATAGGACTGAAGAACGTCATGAAGAATGGGTTGGGTACAAATAAAATTTGAGCCTTTATCCTTTGTTTCTTAAACCGTGAATAGGCCACGCTATAACCCTTTAAAAGTCCTAACTGAAGTATGGTTAGTTCGAAAGCGTACTGCTACAAAAGGTATCCTGACTCCTTTAGGGCTTATTATAAGACTTGAGTTAATATCACAGTTTTCATAAATATTGTTTTACTAAATCTTTTTCAAAACTTCAAGATAGACATAAGCACTTCATTTTGAATATCATTGTTTGCATATAACTGAGTGTTTGACAAGCAGAGAAACTTACATGATGAATGTTCAATAAACCAAAGTCCTTCCGATAAACAAAGTTGCTTCTTGGATCAAAGTTAATGCATACAAAGGGGCATAGTCACTACCTACCAATCAAGGGGGCATGTCATGTTACTATCTAATTCATTTGGGGCAATCAAGTCAAGGTTCAACTATGCTAAAGTAGCCAGGGGCAGTTCTCTTCATCTATCTGAATTACCAAGGGTAACATTACAGAGTTCACGACGCCAGGGGCATATTATTGTGGGGGCATTCTGCTTATTTCTCTTGAGGTAGCTCCTTTCAGATACTTCCATCATGGAACAATTCATCCTTAACCAAGGGGCAACGCTCTCTTTCCAAATCTAATACCCGGAGTGTATATGGTCCATCACAATAATATTACCTTGATATTGGACTCTCAACAGAAGCCATTGTGGAAATTAATTGTCTACGCTAGTAGTATCAAATGGTGTGAGTATCATATCTTCGGATCCAGTCATGAGAATGTCTAGGAAATTATTCAGGAAAGTTAAGAACCTTAGAAGCTCTAAATCCAGTTGGTTATACACTCTCAAAGTTGAAACATTTCTGTTTTCAAGTTCAGGTTTACTTTTCCCTCTTTATTCAAGGAAGAATTGTTTTCCGAATCCAGATTTATTTTTCCCTTTTTACTAAAGCAAGAAACGTCTGTTGGTTATGTTTGAATGTATATATGCCTTTGAATATGATTGATGTTTACCAGAAATGCATAAAATACAATAATAGCATTTACTAAGAACGAACGGAGGTAGTAATTCAACGAATCTTCGTCGGTTCATCCCCACAGATTAATCTTTAAAGATATTCTTACGGAATACTTCAAGTAATATCTTGTACTTCCAACTCTACGAAGTGTCCAAATAGTTTCATATCCTCCGAAGAATTGATACTTGACCGAATAAGTCTCCCAGATCTACGTCCATCTCTTTTATCCTCAATCAGGATATTCAGGAACTAAATCCTTCAATAAGAAGTACGACGAACGAAAAACGGGGAGTTCTAAGTACGATGTTCTTAAACAAGACGGGAACGAAGTCTTCATACTTCTCAGCAACGAATCGAGATTTATTTTCCCCAGCCAACAGTTGTGCTACGAATATACTTATACGCTTCAACTACATAATTCATATATAATATCATATCATATCATATCATACGCATTCTCATAAAATATTATCTTGCATAATGTTATATACATCATGATATTTGCACCGAACTAATCTTGTTTTTCAGGTTAATTCTCCATCAGACAAACTTCATCAACAACTTGTTACCTTGGGCCGTCGTTTATCCACCCGAAGGTTATCTCATTATTTTGGGACGTCGTTTATTCTTCCCGAAGGCTATTTTGAGACGTCGTTTATTCTTCTCAAAAGCCATATTGTTACCTTGGGCCGTTGTTTATCCACCCGAAGGTTATCTCATTATTTTGGGACGTCGTTTATTCTTCCCGAAGGCTATTTTGAGACGTCGTTTATTCTTATCAAAAGCCATATTGTTACCTTGGGCCGTTGTTTATCCACCCGAAGGTTATCTCATTATTTTGGGACGTCGTTTATTCTTCCCGAAGGCTATTTTGAGACGTCGTTTATTCTTCTCAAAAGCCATATTGTTACCTTGGGCCGTCGTTTATCCACCCGAAGGTTATCTCATTATTTTGGGACGTTGTTTATTCTTCCCGAAGGCTATTTTGAGACGTCGTTTATTCTTCTCAAAATCCATATTGTTACCTTGGGCCGTCGTTTATCCACCTGAAGGTTATCTCATTATTTTGGGACGTCGTTTATTCTTCCCGAAGGCTATTTTAAGACGTCCTTTATTCTTCTCAAAAGCCATATTGTTACATTGGGCCGTCGTTTATCCACCCGAAGTTATCTCATTACCTTGGGCCGTTGTTTATCCACCCAAAAGCTAGATCTTCATATTGGGGATTGCTTTCCTCTCAAAGAAATATATCTGAAGAATTTTTCTCTGAATGGCATCTTTAAGCCCATTCGAGCAATACAAACAACCAACAATGTCATGGCCTGAAACACCCATAAGGATCATACACACCATAAGGATCAAAAAACACCCATTGCCATGGCCTGAAACCTCCCCTACAAGAACTCCATTTTCTGTCAAACCAGAACCACATACCTCAAAATAACCCATATAAACTTGTTTTAAGCATCACAATATCCTCAGGGGGTCCATCGGAGTTGGTTTGCACAAGAAAGAAGGTCAGAAAGCTCAAAATTGCAAAGCTTCAGTTCAGGTAGCTTCTTCAATTTTTTTTCCAGAACTCTTATTTCAAGTTATAATGTGAATCTACATGCTTCCCTGGTTGCCATGATGAAATTATTTTTGAAAATGAGTGAGAGATGAGTGTGTATCGTGCTTCTGAAAGTTTAACCCTAAAACGTGTTTTTCTTCGATTCCCCCTTTTGATGCAAGATAAATTGTTTTTGAGGCTGGATTCTTGTTTAATGTTGTTTGGGGATGCATTTTGGAGGTTTTGGGAGCTTGGGGTGGCCTAGGGAGAAAGTTCAGGTGGGGAGCTTGCCGGAGAAGACGACCGGAGATCTTCTCCGGTCGCCTGAGAGTGATTAGCCCTAATTTCATTTAATTAGCCAGTTTGAATAATAGCCCTTGGATCTGTGTTTGCCGCGCGTTTTGGATCGCTATGATTGATCATTAAAACCCTAAACCTAATTAATTAGATTAATTAATTTAAATTAAGTCAGATTAAAATGTGACCATTGGATCTCATTTAATTAGCAACTTTAAATCATAGCCTCAGGATCATCATACTTAAAGTCACGTGGACTTTCCATCCTGACCACCCATCCCCTGAACTTTCAATCTGAACCATTGCTTTTGTATACTTTTGTTTTTTTTTCTTTTATTATTTCATATTTATTTTCATCCATTTATTAAAAATAGCAAAAAGACTTTTAAAAATCTCATTTTCTGAATTTTTACTTAAAATATTTTTCTTAACTCAAAAACATTTTTTATTTTAATTTTTGCATTAAAAAAGTATTTTTAAATCATTTAAATGTTTTATTTATTTAATTAATTGATTTTAATTAATTAAAAATACATTTAGGTTTCTAAAAATCACCAAAAAATTCATGAAGCATTCTTAGGCATTTAGAAACATTTACAAACTCACCATACAAATTTAGTTTTAGGTTTGATCACATTTTCACAATTTTCTTTGAATTAGGGTTCATAAAATTCCCTTTTTCTAACCCTAACTTGAAAAATCATTTCTGATCATCCATGATGAGTTTGAACTTGGTTCTTTTTTCATTCTTTCAAAAATTACATCTAGTATCTAGGTTATTTATCTCATAATTTTTCATTGCATTTTCAATTTGATTTGCATTTTTCCTTTAGAATCACCCAAAAACCCTAGTTAACTTAGGAAATTCATATCTTCCATTAGAATTAGCTTCTGACCTTCATCTTTGGATAGTGATCTTGTGTGTGTTTAGGGTTTGTTTGAGTTCATTTTCAATTTTTTATCATGATGTATGCTTCTGTTTTAGTCATTTGCATCTCATACATTCATAAAACCCTAATTTTCTATGTTTATTTGCATTCATCTTGGCATATCATCATCATATGAACTTTCCATAACATTTCATTCATTTGTATTCCATCTTAGATATCTTAATACATGCTTGAACATTTCTTGATCATTTCTTCATTCATTTGGTATGCTTTGCATTCATTGCTTTTCATGTGCATCCATGTGTTTTCAAGCCTCTAACATGCTTCCTTTGCATCTCATCCTTTGTATGAACATCCATATGCATCATGTATGGCTTTGCATCATTGCATAACACATTTGCATTGCATGATCACTTCTGGTTTTGGTCATTTCACCTTCATTTGTCTTATTTCCTTTTGCTTTGCATCTTATGCATTCACACTAACATTTCAGGGGATTATGGTAAGTTGTTTGGGATGTGGATTTGCCTTCACATCCCACCTCTTCTCTTCTCCTCATTTGCATATTTTGTTTGTCTTTGAAGTGAAATTTCTTCACTTATGCTCTCTCATTCTTACTTTCTTTCTTCTAGGTTACTTATCTTCTTCAGGAAGTAAGTAACCTATCCTCTTTCTCCTTCTCTTTTCATCTACTTCTTCTTCCATGGTGGCCTCCTGAAGATCTTTCTTTTAAGCCTCACAAACCATAGGATATCCAAGCATGATAATTTTTAGGGTTGTATATAGTCTCCCTTAGCTTTTTACCTTTGAGTCTCCTTGAGTCTCTCTTCTCATCTCATAATCAGAGGCTAAACACTTAAAGCTTTAGGACTTTGAATTAGGGTTATGCCTGAATCCTTATCTTAGGATGGAGTGTATAACTTTAATCCTTAGTGTTAAACCTTTAATTTGTTTACACCTCTTAATAAAAACACTTAATAATAATCAAGACTTAAGCTTGTAACTCGGGCCTTATATTAGGGTTCCATCTCTTCCTTTTGGTTAAGAGGGACTAACCCTAGTGTTTAATGGACAAGTCCCCCTCAAGCTGTCTTACAAACATAAAATACACTTCTTAATCTCACCCTTTAATTAAAATCCATTTAATAAAGGCTTGTTATATAATGAATTTAGTCCCTAACCATGGATTAAGTTGAGGTATCTTCCTCAGCTTAAGTGTTCTCATCTATCATCCTTCTTTTAGGATGGTGTAATGAGTTCACTAATCCCTGATTAGAGATTAAACTCATTACTTAACACTAAACAAAAACCCAAAAACATCTTAATAATCACAAATAGGTTAATGATCTTAATCATATATCATCATGGTAATTAAGTTGAGATGCTTATCTCACACTTAAGTAGGCTCATTATCCCTAATCAGGGAGGATATAATGAGTTTACAACCCTTGATTTAGGCTTAAGCTTATTATCCTATGAAAAACACCAAAAACAATAAAAAAAACTGAAGACACAGAAACACACAATAATCGTCTCCTCCGGGATTCTTTTCTCATCACACTCACTCTGAAAATGAGAACTCGCTTCTTCCGTCTAATGCAAGACAGTTAGCACTCGAGCCAGACGAGTCATACACTTGAGCATAGACAAGCAAGCAGTTCACAGTCAAATCTTCCAGTCTCTTTGAGTCAAACTACAGTGTTCTGACTTCCTCATTGCACGAGAGGATACGTAGGCATAACTTAACAGTTATCGAACAAAAGTCTATGTGTCTTCCCCCTCTTCGAGCTTTCTTTTCTAAGCCTCATTCTTGAGCACTCACCCTTTCTTTTGCACTGACACACTGTATATTCATTCCTAGCTTTTATGCATAGTCAGTACATACATTACCCATTTTAAATACAATCAAGTAAGCGTGGATCCCGTCGAGTACAACGGACGATCTGGGTGCTAATACCTTCCCAGGTCGTAACCAACCCCCTTTCTCAGTTTCTCTGGTTCGCAACTGTTTTATCCATACCGTTCCAGGTCTATGCAGCATTACCTTTCCTTCGGGATAAAAATGCCTAGCTGGCGACTCTATTTCAACCTCAACCTCCAACATCGCCGACGGTTCGCGTCTGCACCGGGACGAAAGTCCGGGGAGCGACAACTATAAATACCATCCAAGACCGTAAATCAATCAAAGACATAATATAAATCATGTTTGTGAAATCAATTTGATAAAATTGTAAGTATTTTGTGAGATATGAAATTTGCAGGTTTAAGGACGCAGGAAATTGCGCAGGAAAGCTCCCATCAAAATCCGCAGGAAAACCTGCGAAATTCTGAGGAAGAAGATGATGAAATTGGCGCCATCAGAAATTCAAAAATATTTATAATATTTTTACAATTATTGTATAATTTATTTCAGGAAACGCTGGTTAGCCTGGTGGAAGATGTATGCGCGTGTGGTGCCAAAGGATGCAGGTTCGATCCCGGCTGAGGCCATTTTTTTTTGCTAATATATTTTGTTTTGTAGGTGCAAAATATAATGACTATTGCTCAGCTTATACACACCAAGCATTGGTAGCCCAGTTGGTCAGAGGCGTGTTGGAGGAAGCTGGAGACCTGGGTTCGACCCTAGGCTCCTGCAGGTAAGTGTTTTTTGCTTTTCTTTCTTTCTAATTTTAACCTTTTTAACCTATTTTCTTTTATTATAATTATTGTTATTAGTATATATAAAATAATTTATTAACTTAAACCTTTTCTAAACAAAATAAATACCTAAAAAAAATAGTATAATTTTTATTATAAGTACATTCTTTTGTAAAATAAATACTAATTATTCTTAAACTTTATTTTTTTTACTTATACTAATAAATTTTTATATTTTTGTAAATATAAAATCTAATTAACTTCTTATATATATATATATATATATATATATATATATATATATATATATATATATATATATATATATATATATATATATATATATATATATATATATATATATATATAAAATTATAATTATAAAAAATATTGTATATAAATAACCTATTAATTTAATTAGTTAATATTTTTCTATAATCTTTATATTTTTTTTTGTATATAAAGGCTAATTATTTTTATAAACTTATTTTATTACTTATTTATAACCATAAATCTTTATTTTGCAAATATTAATTCTTTTATTATTTTGTACATATTAAATTAATCCTTTCTCTAAAAAAAATTTCTTAATATGTTAGTAGTATTATTTTCTTAATTGTAATAATATATAATGTAAATAATTATATATTTTTTTAATGATCTTTAATTATTTTTTTCTCTAAACTTAATTCCCTTTTCTCACTAATACTAATAACTTCTAAAAATTTAACTTGTCTAATCTAAGTTTTTTTAATTAAATGTTTTTTTTATTATTGCTTTATCATTACTATTGCTTTCTTATAATTGCTTTATTATTACTTATTATTTTATTCTTGCTTTATACTTTATTTTCATCCGATTATATTGTATCTATCCCAAAGCCTTGTAATAATTTATAGATTTATTTTTTCGTCTTTATTTTCTTTGTAAATATAAATTGCATGGTTAGTAAATAGGGAGTGAAAACCTAATTGCCATTAATCTAGACTTAGAAAATTAAATTCAAGATAAATATTTAAAAATAACACTCACACACGTAAGTCGATCTTTGATCGTCATCTGCATTTTCTAGGGTATTCCTCTTGGTTGCCTTTATTTTCAATGGTCAAGTCCCTCGAATATAGGGGTGTTTAAGCAAAGTCCCTTTAAGAATAAATCATCATTGTCCCTTTAAAGAATTTAAAAGATCAAGTCCCTTCGAGGTTGCCTACGATAATGATCTTGTCCCTTCGATAAATATGATGATAGTCCCTACGAATTGCTAAAACCGCCCTTACATGTTGCCTTCATTGACCATACGATGACCCTACGCCCGTCCCTTTATAAAAATCCAAAGTAATGACTACTTATTCCTTAATAATAGGGATAGTCTTACTCTTGAAGAAACATAAAAGAACTTGAATGACTTAGCTTAGGGTAGGTATCTCCTAGTTACTTGCTCACATCTTAAAACTACTTTTCACACATCACTTTTCTTAAATATTTTTCAAACTTAAAGACTCTGTATACATTCATACAAGGATCATTACAAAGTACTTAGAAAAATTTCTAATCACACACTCCATCTTTTAAAAATAACATTTAAGTGAGCTAAGTAACTAAGAGCTCATGGATAACCATGGATATAAAGGGTGTTAACACCTTCCCTTTATATAACCTAACCCCCGAACTCAAGTCTTTTAAAAATAGATCTTTCCTGTTCTTTTATGTCCTTTCCACTTGGATAAAATAAAATTCGGTGGCGACTCTTGCTATCCGCAACATTTATAGAAAGCCAGTTCTCCCACCGTGTTACAGTTGTTATTGTTGTATAGATGTTACAGGAAGATTGTAGGATGTATGGTCGTTGGCGTATTGTGCTAGCCTGGACAAGGTTTTGTCGTTGTGTTGGTGTGGTGTGATCTAGGTCGTGTAACATTGGTTGTGTGGGGCATGATGTATGTAGTTGATGTTGTGTACGTTTTGTAGGATAACATACAATAGTAATACACAAATATGACTCATTTGATTTTCAATTTGGATTTTTATTTGTAGCAACTTTGGTAATGAAATTTTGTATAAAAAAAATCATAGTGATGGGTTTAATTAGGATTTATTTATTTTTAGACTTTCCACTTGGGCTTTGACTTGTCATTTGTACCCTCCATTTGATTCTTTGAACTATGCTTGAAACTTAATCCATGACCCTTGATTAAAAAAACACGACTATTAAAATTCCAATACTTGATTCAAAAAAACTTCACCAACCAAATTCCACACTTTTGAATTATTCATTTGAAACTCGAATTGGTCTTGAAAAAAAATATGATCCATCATTGAATACACAAACCAAATTTGGTCTTTGAATGAAGTTGGAGCTTTGAACCAACATGAATTCGTCTGTACTTTGCCACTTGAGTTCTAATAAATTGAATCAGTTACCATGAATCAAATGATTAAGAAAATGCCTTGAAATCAGAGGACTAAGATATGAACTTCTATATATCAGACTTGAATCAATACAAAATACTGACTAAAAGATGAACCATAAAGCATTATGAACTTGACACATCCTTGATAAATTGATAAAGAAGCAATACTCTTTGTTTGACCAAGATTAGGTCATACTTTCACTGCACTTCAGCCATCATTGTGCATACATTTGTCTTGATAGCCTTAAATGTAACTCAATTCATCCTAGTGACACTTAACTTAGACAATAAGGAAATGAAAGCTAAAACAAAATATATTTTTTTTGGTTTTTTCATGGGTTAATGCATAAAAGACACACATGTGAAATGCTTGATGTTATGCAAATGATGTAAATAGAGAATACAGTCAAATGAATGAAAACTTTAAAATGTCAGGTCAAAATTTGGGGTATGTTGTAACACCCAAATTTCATAATTTATGTAATTGTTTATGAATAAGTGGTAAATTGTGATATTTTGTGGAATATTAAGAAGAATAAAATATTTTATTAAATAGTGATATTATAATAATTGAATATTATTTAAATATTATTATTAACAAAAATAAAATAAAAGAAGTTGGAGGTCTAAGGGATAAAGTGGTCTTTTGTGAAGTTTATGAGAAAAAGGATACGATCAAAATTCTCATAATCATGTTTTTGGTGAAGGCTGAAGGATTGCTTTGAAGAACAAGGAGACAAAAAGGAATTTGCTCAAGAGGTGAAAGAGAAAGCTCAATTGAATAAGGTATAGGGAGTAGTTCTCTTTCAACGTCTATAATCACTACAAGAAAATTGGTAATTACGATGTTCATTTTGGTAGGTTACGAGGGTTAGAACCACCACAATTTGCATGTTACGACGGTTACAACTCCTTTATAGAAACGTGCGTCGCGAGGCTGTATTGCGACGGTTGTCAAAAGCATCATGCAAACTGTCGTTCTCTTCCACGACGGTTATGGATCTGTCGTAACTTGAATATTGTAATGGTCGTGGAATTTAGTTTTGTTTTTGATTTCATTGTTGATTGTGGCGGTTTGAACCGTCGGAAATTGCGAATATTTTATTAACAAATAAAATTCGTGTGGCGGTTTGAACCGTCGCAAATTGTGTATATTTTTTTATAAAATAAAATTCTTGTGGCGGTTTGAACCGAATCAAATTGCTAATATTTTTTTTTAAAATAAAATTCTACCCTCAAATTTTTAGCATTATTATTAAAAAAAAAAGAAATATAAACTAGTACATACAATCTCTGGAACTTGTACATAAAAGTTATCACACCAATTCTTTAATCATAAGTTTGATTGCTTCACATCCAATCCCTAGAACTTGTACACATTAGTACATATAATTTCTATGTATACAAATAAATCTAAAAGAACCAAATTTTAATATAAATGAACCTACTTCTAATAGAAAACGTTGAACAAAAAAGAGCTTGAAAATGTCTCTCAATCTTCATTTTCAACTGCGCCCACCGAAAGCTCACTTTTGTCGTCACGTTTGGGTTTCCATCTCGATCACCTCCCATCCCAAGTAACAAACTTTATGGGATTGCAAGTCATGAGAAGTGGTTTTCCAGTATGCTGCAACACAAGGATGATAAATTGTATTTGAGAATCTTCTAAAAAAAGTTCTACTATTTGAACAATAAGTAAATATAATAGATCTTCTTTAAAGCACTACTGACTCTGCAAATAATGAGGAAGTGAAAGTGGAAACTTTGTAGTGAGTTAGGATCCATTCCACTACCATCACCTGCGTAGGAAACATAAATTCATTTCCAACAACTAGCATATCAATGCAACATAAATGACTATATTAGTAGATACTATGCATGTTTGAATAACATACCTAGAAAGCTTAGCACCAGTGAATTATCCTTCTTGTTCTTAAGCTTGTCAACGTTAACAAAAGTCGCACCATTTTGGATCTAGTAATTGTAAACACCCCAAATTTTCCCTCCCTCATTTCATCATGGCTTGTGATTCTTTTCATGTGCATAAGTTCAATCATATCATCTCATATTACATTTTTTGTTTCATTGCATTGGTTCAAAGTCATCTGCATCTAGGGTTTGTGATCTGAGCAATCCAAGATTCATTTGAGCCACTACAAAGATCTTCAATCATCTCAAGAGGGTCCATGTATGTTAAAAAATCATATTATATCCTCCCAAGATCAAGAAAGTCAGAGAATCACAAGAACTGAGGAAGGCATGGAAGCAGAGCCAAGCTTAACTACACAGATGACCTAAAATTAGGGTTTTGGTTTCAAAGGCCATAAATCCAATTATTTTGGTCATTATTGTTTCTAATAGTCTCTATATGATATAAGGATCATTCATACCAATTTTCATGAAGAAATTCAATGGGTAAGGCATCTGATCAATAGATGACTTCTTGAGCAAGTCAGTGTAAAATCAGGGCATCTGAGGCCCCCAATCATCCAACCAAAGGGTCTTTTCCATCATTTTGAGTGTATATGATCTTTATTTGATCTTATAAGAAGTTGAAAGTTCACAAAATTGAAGAATTTCAAGCCATTTGCAAAGTTGCCATTTTGGGAAAGTGACTTGTAATGCAAACTTGCCATTTTGGGAAAGTTTTTCAACCTCCTCTTTTTGATTCAAAAATGCTTCAAATGAAAAATTCTTGGTCATGAAAGTTGTAGATTGGATCATTCCCTTTTCAAAAAGTACAAGAACTTGATCTAATTCATCATAGAACTCAAGTTATGGCCTTGCAAAGTTGGGAAAAATCACAAAAATTTCACTTATGCACCAAAGAGGGAAACTTGCAAAACCACTTGCCAAAGCATTTTGTGACTTCAAACACACTTATAACCATTACACAAACATAGTACATGACCTATAAATCATAATTGCCCAAAGAATTGCATCATTTTATGCCCTGAACATCAAGATTTCTCAAAGGGGCCAAAACATCACATAATTGCAAAACACCCCATAACTTTCTTCCCTCATGCTGAATTGCCTCAAGAATGGATTTGTGGACATCCATGAAGTCAGCTGTGCATGGACATGCCCAAGGACCAGCTGTATTCTTGCCCATACCTCAAGTACAAGTCATGTTGACATTTTGGCAACTTGCCCATACCAATCACCATAGGCCACCACCCACTCTCTGACCTATCACAACTTGTTATGTGGATCAAACACAGCCCATAACACAAGAAAACACAGGCTGAAACCTTAGAATCCTCAGCATACACAAAATCCCCCAAACTTGCAAAAGCTTTCGAAACTCATAGCTCAACCATCAAATCTCCAACATTTTTCCACCATTCAACTCCATATTCATCACTGATCATTTCCCACCCTTCATTTTGCTTTGAAACACCTTGTATCAAAAACACGATTTTCACATTTCTTGAACTGAGTTTCAGCCAACATCACTTAGAGGCCATATAAACTCCAACCAAGCATCACAAACTCTTCAGGAGGATCATTGAAGCTGATTTGAGGCAAAAAAGCAGCCAACCAGTGCCATTTTCGAAAGCTTCAGTTCAGGTAACCTCAAGAACAAATTTTCTAGAAATGATTTCTTAAGTTCTTAGATTGTTCTCCATGCTTCACTGATCACACTGTACCTTTTGGTTTTGAAAATGATTAAGTTTTAAGCATGTATGAAGCTTCTGAAATTTCTGAAAGATTTTTCGTTTTGCTTCGAATCTCATTGTTCATGTGAAATAAATGTTGTTTGATGGCTGATTCTTGTTTAGAATGGGGTGGGGATCATTTCTGGAGAGTTTGGTGGTTTGATTTTACGTATTGAGAGAGATTGAATGAGAGACTGGCCGGAGAAGATGACAGGAACACTGTTCCGGTCACCTGAAAGTAATTAGGGTTCAGATTAGGGCTCTAATCATAATTAGCGTAGTTTGAATTCTAGCCCTTGGATTACGCGCGAAGTCAATTCCCTCCAACCTGACTTTGAACCTCAGCCTTAGGATTAGCTGACTTTCCCATTTTCTCATTTTATTTAATATTTATTTCATTTGTTTTCTATTTTATTTGAACGAATTTTTAAAAATAGCAAATAATATCAAAAAATTCTGAAAATATTTATCCAAGCTTCTATTTATTTTCAGAAACCAAAAATATTTTTATTTTTATTTTTTGCATTGAAAATTATTTTTAAATCATTTAAATGATTATTTTTAATTAGTTAATGAGAATTAATTAATTAAAAATACATTTAGGTATTTAAAAATTCCAAAAAAAATCAGAGAGCTTTTCAAAACATTTAGAAACATTTACAAACTCACAATACAAATTTCTTTTTAGTTTTGATCACACTTTGACAATTTTCATTTGAATTAGGGTTCTTTAATTTGAATATTTTCAACCCTAACTTCAAAAATTCATAACTTTTGATCCAAGTTGAGTTTGTGAATGGTTCTTTTTGCATTGTGTTCTACATACCTCCAAGCTTCTAAATTTTTTTTTTCATTTTTATCTTGCATTTTCAATTTATTAGGCATTTTCCCTTTAGGATCACCCTTTAAACCCTAGAAATTTAGGAAAATCATAAGTCCTTTAGGGTTTAGCTTCTGACCTCCCCCATTGGGTAGTGAACTTATATAGGTTTAGGGTACCTTTGATCCCATTTTCAATTTTTTGTCTTGTCATTTGCTTCTGATTTTGGATTTTGCATTTGCATATTGTACATAAACCCTAATCTTTGCCTTCATTTGCATTCATTCTTCATATGCTTGCATACATGAACTTGCCATGACATTTTGTGCATCCACATGACATATAAGGAATCTTAGGACACATTAGAAGCATGCTTGACCATTGCATCATCCATTTTCCATGCTTTTGCTTTCATTTGATGTCATATGCATTCATGAACTTTCATGCCTCCTTTCATGTCTCATTTGCATCTTCATCCTTTGTATGATCATCCACATCTCTTGGTATGCTTTTGCATCATCCCATAGCATCATTGGCATCATGGATATGCTTCTGACTTTGGTTTGCCTCTTTGCATCTCATCTCATTTTCACTTCATTTCATTTCTTGTTGCTAACTTTTCAGGTGGTAAGTGTTTGAGAAGTGAATTTGCCTTCACTTCTCATAATCTCTTCTCATCTCTTCTTTTGCATCCATTGCTGCATTTTTACTTGTGAATTAGAGTGAGCTTGCTCATTCATGTTCCCTCCTCACTTTCTTCCTTCAAGCAACTTGTCTTCTTAAGTGAAGCAAGTTATCTTGCTTCTTTCTGCTTTTCCTTCCTTTCATCCTGCTTCTTCCATGGTGGCTTTTCCTTGAAGATCTCTTGCAAGCCTAATTAATCCTAGGAATACCCAAGCATGATCACAATTAGGGTTTGATTAGTCCCCCCATTAGTTTTACCTTTGTGTCATCTTTGTGTCTTCTCTTCTCACCTCTTAATCAAGGACTAAACCTCAAAGGTTTGAAGGCTTTGTGATTAAGCTTATGCCTGCATCCTTCTATTAGGATGGAGTGTATAAATTTAATCCTAAGTTTTAAACCCTTAAAGTTGTTTAAATCCTTTAATCAATCCAATTTAATAATCACTAAGACATCAAGCTTGTAACTTGGGCCTTGCATTAGGGTTCTAATTCTTCCTTAATTGGTTAAGAAGGACTAACCCTAGTGCTAATGGACAAGTCCCCCTCAAGTTGTCTTACAAACCATAAAATCCATTTCTTAATCTTACCATTAACTAAAATCCATTTAATAAAGGCTTTGTTTTGTCATGAGGTTAATCCCTAATCATGGATTAAGTTGAGGAGCCTTCCTCAGCTTAAATGTTCTCATCTATTATCCTTCTATTAGGATGGTGTAATGGGTCCATTAAATCTTTGATTATGGCTTATACTCGTTACTTAACACTAAACAAAAACTCCAAAAACATCTAAATAATTACAAGTAGGTAATGATCTTAATCCTGCATCATGGTGACTAAGTGTGAGGTGTTTACTTCATTCTTAAGGTATTCTCATTACCCCTAATCAGAGGGAGGGTGTGATGAGTTTACTAACCTTTGGTCTAGGCTTAAGCTCATTAACTTATGACAAACACAAAAAAAGCAATAAAAGACTGAAAACACAAAAACAAACAATAATCGTCTCCTCCGGGATTCTTTTCTCACCTCATTCACTCATAAACGGGAACTCGCTTCTTCCACCTAATGCAAGACAGTTTGCACCTGAGCTATACAGGTCATACACTTGAGCATAGATAAGTAAGCAATTCACAAGTCAAGTTATCTTTCATTCTCTTTGAGTCGAACTACGGTGTTCTGACTTCCTCATTGCACGTGAGGATACGTAGGCATAACTTAACGGTTATCGAACAAAAGTTTCTGTTTATTCCCCCCTCTTTCAGCATTATCCTTTAAGCCTCATGATCCTGAGCTCCACATTCTTTCCTTACACTGACACTTCCTTATTTCACTTCAAATTTATTTTGCGCTGACACTTGCATTCTTTTCCAGCTTTTACACACAAAAATAGCACTAACACTACCCCTTTTAACACAAATCTTTTAAGCGTGGATCCCGTCGAGTACGACGGACAATCTGGGTGCTAATACCTTCCCAGGTTGTAACCAACCCCCTTTCTCAGTTTCTCTGGTTCGCAACCGTCTTATCCATCTTCTTTCTAGGTTTATGCAACATTACCTTTCCTTTGGGATAAAAATGCCTAGCTGGCGACTCTTTCATTTTCTTTTCTTCTTTCGCCGACCGTTCGCGTATGTACCCCTCTTGGCCCCGTGTCATTTGGTGGGAGTGACAACTTGGCGACTCTGCTGGGGACCCTTATATTGCAACCAGGGCTTCTGGTTCTTTTTGTGGGTTCCTCCTAGCGCTTGTTTGATTTGTGTTTACTGGGGTGTTATGTGCTTTGTACGTTTATTTTATTTTGCTTTATTTATTGCTTTATGTACAACTTTATTTATTGCTTTCTTTACAGTCTTATGCATATTTCATACTGTCATTTGCTGGATCTGGTTTGCTGTTTTGGTGGGTGGGGTTCCATTGAGAGTTTAAGGTCCTATACCTGGGACCTAAGTGACACCTAGGCTAGAGTGGTTCATGTTCTTTCCCATTCCATTTCGGTCTGGTGCGGGAATATGAAACACGGTTCAGATGTGGGTTTCTTCTTGAGAACTCTGTGCTACAGATTTCCTGTAGCACTAGGGCTATCTGGGAAGCCTGTTAAGTCTGGATGACCTTTATTATGACCTTCAGAAACTGAGGTGAATTAGAGGAGGATCTTTTATGGTTATTGTAAACACTGTACCTCCGGGTTAGAAGTGTTTACACTTCTCATAACTAATCCAAGTCTGAGGATCCTTGTTCTAGAACACTACCTATGAGGGGGCTGGGCTGTTTACAGGTTTGCAGGAACCCTTGGCCACATCATACCCTGTTACTGTTTCATTTAAGAATACTCCACTTTGGACAGTTCTTGTGATTAACCCTGGACATGTGACTCTTTATTTGAGTCCCCCACCCTGGTTACTGGATTTCTGAGCCTTCATCTGGACTTTTGAATATACATGGGCTTTATATCAAGGCAGATAATCAGATCCGGTTTGATCACAAACCCTTGCATATCATTTGCATATATCATCATTGCATCATTTAACATTTTCTTATTTTCTTTTCAGGGTATCCACTTCATTGTATCTTGGTTTTGGTTTTGACCCCTTCTTCTGCATAGACCTTTGCTTCAGCTATCTTCATCAGTTATCTGTTTCAGTTATCTCTAGTACCAGTCTGTCAGTGGTTCACCTCCAGCATATCCCTCTGTGAATCTTCATCAGCACTTATCTTTAGCTTCTTCAACAAGCACTTATGGCTACTCCCAGGAAAAGCAACATATCCTACCACTTCTTTGAGCCTGTGTTGACTGGTATCAGGCAGGTCTAGTCACTTATCACCCCTGACCACATCCCATTGTTTAGAGAGCATTATGGAGGTATCCTGGATATGGTTATGGACCTTGATCCTTCTCAGAGGAGCATGATCCACACCTGCTTACAGTTTTATGACCCTCCTTTGAGATGCTTCACCTTTCCAGACTTCCAGTTATGGCCTCTACTGGAAGATTTTTCTTTATTGATTGGAGTACCTATCAGGGGTGGAATCCCCTTCAACCCAGAGATGGCTGCTCCTAGAAATGAAGAGATAGCAAGGGCATTGCACTTGGAACCTGCCCTAATTGAGCAAAGTATGACAACAAAGGCTGGGATCCCTGGTTTGCACTTGGACTTCTTGATTTCTCAGGCCATCCTAAAAGCTTCATTGGGAGAGTGGAGGGCAGTCTATGCACTGTTAGCCCTCAACATATATGGGGCTATACTCTTTGCAGATGAGCCCAAATTTGTCAACAAGAACGCCATCCATCTGTTTCTTCTGAAGAACCCAGTACCTACACTGCTAGGAGATTTTTACTACCCCATTCATCAGAGGAATGAGAAACAAAGGGGGAAGTTGGTAAGATGTTGTGCTCCTTTGTTTTACACCTGGCTGCTCAGACACCTGCCTAAGTCAGATGCTTTCTTGAATCCCCACCAGCAGAACAATTGGGCCAAGAGGTTCATTGCCTTGACTTCAGATGATATTAGATGGTGCACCCAGAGCACCAAAGGCAAGGACATTATCACCAGCTGTGGACAATACCCAAATGTACCTCTGATAGGAGTAAAGGGTTGCATCAACTACAATCCTTTACTGTTCAAGAGACAACTGGGCTATGCCTTAGTTCACCCTCCCAGAGGACAGGATTTAGCTGAGACCCTATATTGTGAAGTTCAACCTAATTCAGCTGTTGTCAGGCAAGCTGCCTGGGCTTGGGACAACATCCAGACAAAAGGGGTGGCTATTCTTGGAAGATGTAACAATGTTGCTTCAGCTCAGTACTATGACTGGTCCCGTACTAGAGCTCAGATTACCAGAATGCCTTTCACCTTGGAAGACATACCTGGACCATCTACAGTATAGCCTGCAGCAACAGTTAGCCTGGAGGAATTTGAAAAGTTGAAAGAAAGGAATGAGCAGTTATCCCAGGCCTTGAAGAAGACTCTTTGGGAAAGAAGTGATGGTCGCCTGGACATTGAGAGATTGGAAAAGCTCAGGGTTTAACACCTTGCCAAAATTGAAAAGACAGAAGACTACATAAGGAAAGCAAGGGCTGGGGAACAAATATTGAAGAATGCCTGTAAAGAGGCCTAGATTCAGAAAGCTAGGGCTGAACATTATCTGCAAGAAAGCTAGGCTAGGTGGGTCAGGATCACCGAAGCCCGTACACAAGAAGACCAGAAGACTCAGGCCCAGATTAAGCAGTTAGAGGCCAATGAGAAGAAGCAGCAGGAAGCCCTATTGGCTGCACAGAAAGAGATATCAGAGTTGAAGCTCAGAGCAGGATTGAAGAGATCAAAAGACCAGGACAAGCATAAGAAGCTGACCACTGCCATTGCTACTAGGAACCTCCTCATTAGGACCATTACAGAGCACCCAGCTGGTCCAGTGACTGAGGCACTCCTGAAGGAGGTCAGAGAGGATGAGTTTGGGCTGAATGTCTGATTCTTTGCTTTTTGTTTGTTTCCATTTGATGTACTTTTCCTTTTATTGTATTTTGA
Source organism: Lathyrus aphaca (assembly GCA_963966055.1). Taxonomy (NCBI): domain Eukaryota; kingdom Viridiplantae; phylum Streptophyta; class Magnoliopsida; order Fabales; family Fabaceae; genus Lathyrus; species Lathyrus aphaca. Next base: position 297,609,737 of record OZ014524.1, read on the forward strand.
CCCTCCATGGGCATGTGTTGTAAAACAAACTATGTATTGTTCACCATTTGTAATATATATTAGTTTATTTTCATTTGGGCTTTTCTCTTAAGTACTCAAGCATCTTCCTCGAGGTCTGGAAAGGTCAAAACCAAGAACCAAACCGGATACCTTGGAAAACAAATATGCATACTGCATTGCATGCTAACCTTGTTTTTGTTTTGTAGGCTTTGTTATTATTATTGTTTCTAACTTTGTTGTGATCTCAGGAAACATTGCTCGTCGTCGAGTGTTCCCTGTCAACCGCGCACACCGGTACCCGACTCGTAACAACCTTCCCGGCATTCAAATGTAACAAGTACAGCAGGATCTGACTGAGGTCAGAAATCAGATGACCAATGAGAGATTGGAGATGAGAAATCAGATGTCTCAGTTCATGGCAGTGATGACTGGCCTAGGCCAGAGCCAGGAGAGCATAAGAGAGTTGGTGGAGAGGCAAACTCCTGAAGAGCCTCATCTTGGGACAGGAGGAACTAGCAATAATGAAGGAGGCCAGCCTCGTATTAACCCACCGGAGTTTGGACCTCACCTAAATCCAGAAGTTAATATCCTAAGGAATGGTCAAGGTAATGCTACTGGGGGCCCAATCCTGCAGGAAGATCCCCAGGGAGAACAGTTTACTGTTATAGGGGTTGGAGACGAGGTATATGACAGAAGATTGGACGAGATTGCTGAAAAGTTAAGATCTTTGGAATCTCAGAATTCTTTGGGATTCGATGTGATGGACATGGGATTAGTAGATGGGGTGAGAATTCCCCACAAATTCAAGCCCCCATGTTTTGAAAAGTACAATGGTACCTCCTGTCCTCGCACTCATCTGCAGTCTTTCTTGGGAAGGCTCAAAGCTTATACTATGGATGAAAAGTTGTGGATGTTCTACTTTGAAGACAGTCTGACTGGGGCTTCGAGAGAGTGGTATTCACACTTGTCTAGGGCCACCATAAGATGCTGAAAGGATTTGGCTGAGGCTTTCATCCGTCAATATCAATACAACCTGGATATGGCTCCCAACAGGACCCTTCTAATGGGAATGTCCCAATCTTCTAGAGAGAGCTTCCGGGAGTATGCCCAAAGGTGGAGACAGCTTGCTGCTGCTGTCCAACCACCCATGTCAGAAAGGGAAATGGCTGACATGTTCATGAATACATTGCAAGGGACCTATATTGATAGACTGGCTGCTTTTTCCTCTACCAGTTTTGCTGATGTGGTCATAGCTGGCGAGAGGATTGAAAGTCTCTTGAAGATGGGCAAATTTCCGACGGTGGTGCAAGTTCCTCCAGCAACCCCAAAAAACCTTTTGTGGGACCCCGAAGGGCAGGTGAGACAAACTCCATTCATACAAGCAGAGGCAGGCCTCAATATGCTCACCGGTTAGTAGCAGTTGTTACCATCCCAGCTCCTTTGCCACAACAATCATCATATCCTCAACAACAACAACCACAGTATCAACAACAAGTTCATTATCCGCAACAAAGGTCATACAACAACAGCAATAACAACCAACAACAACGTCCCTTTCAACAAAGACCATCACAGGCAAACAGGGTAATTGACCCAATTCCAATGTTGTATGTTGCACTCTTGCCACAACTCTTGAAGCTCAACCTAGTTTAGTTAAGGACATTGGCACCTCCAGATCCTCTTAATATGCCAAAGAACTATGATGCAAATGCCAGGTGTGCATTCCACTCAAACGCACCAGGGCATAATACTGAAAAATGCAGGGCCCTGCAGATGAAAGTCCAAGATTTAGTGGACTCAAAAGCTCTCAACTTTGCGCCTCCTCCGAACGTTACAAGAAATCCAATTCCTAGTCACAACGGGCCTAGGATTAATGCTATTGAGGAAGGCAAACCATCCACATTAATTACCAGTATTGCACAAATCCGAACACCCTTGGTTGAAATCAAAGCTCAGCTGTTAGGATGCCAAGTGTTCCCCGGATGTGAGGTCGGCTATGGATATTGCAACATTGCTGTTAATGGATGTGAGAGACTGAGAAACAGCATAGATGGCCTCATTAGAGATGGCATTCTTCAGATTACGACAACAACACCTACAACTCCAACGATTCCTTCATCAACAATCACAGATACTCCTACAACGTCAGCAACCATTGTTCCAACAGATTCTACTACAACTCCAACAAATATTCAGTCAATCACTTCAACGGATACAAGTTCAGTCACAATTCCTTCTACAACGACAACACCCATTATTCCATCAGTTCCTGCTACAACTTCAACACCTGTCAAATCAACAGTACCTCCTACAACATTAGCAACGGTTAATGAGAGTGTCTCAACGGTTACGATATACTACGATCCTGCAGATATTCCTTCCAGCAATTCACAACAAAATGCTACTTCTGTCAGAGCTCCAGTTACCATATATTATGATCCACACACCATTGTGGTCCCCTCTGCAGCTGCTATCAGTCCGGTCACTATCACAGTGCCCGGGCCAGTTCCTTACGAAAGCAATAATGCCATCCCTTGGCATTATGGCTCAGATCTATACTGCGAGGGGCAGAAAATCACTTTAGAGTCATCAACTTCTTCACCACAGGTAGACAATGTGGGGGGAGGCGGAGGCTTCACTAGAAGCGGACGTCTCTTTGCCTCGCCAATACCAAGACCCATTGCTGAAGCAGAAGCTGCTGTTAAGGCAAAAGGAAAGTACGTGGTGCAAGAAGAACAAGTTGCTAAAGAAGCTTTGAAGACTCCTTTTGATCAAGAAGTTGATGAATTCATGCAGATCATCAAAAAGAGCGATTATAAGGTGGTAGACCAGCTTCACCAAACACCTTCCAAAATCTCCATACTATCATTGCTAATGTGCTCCGAGGCTCATCGGAACGCACTATTAAAAGTCCTGCACGCAACTTATGTGCCGGAAGAGATTACTGTCAATCAGTTAGAGGTTGTGGCTGGAAATGTCAACGCTAGTCATGGACTAGGATTTACCAACGTTGATCTGACAACAGAAGGTCACAATCACAACACGGCTTTGCACATTACCTTGGAGTGTAAGGGTGCAGTTCTTTCTCATGTGTTGGTGGACACAGGGTCATCCCTCAATGTCCTACCCAAGAAAGCCCTTGTGAAGCTGGAGCATGATGGATTGGCACTACGCCCAAGCAACTTGGTAGTAAGAGCCTTTGACGGTTCTAAAAGATCAGTTCTGGGAGAGATAGAGTTACCAATAATGATTGGCCCACGGGTTTTCAAAACGACCTTCTTTGTGATGGATGTACAGCCTGCCTACAGCTGTCTATTGGGTAGACCATGGATACACGCCGCTGGCGCCGTGACGTCAACCCTTCACCAGAAGTTAAAATTCGAGTGGGAGGGCCAAGTCATTACCATTTGTGGGGAGGAGGATATTTTCGTTAGCCAGCTGACTACTTTCAAATACATTGAAATGGATGGGGAGATCCATGAAACCATGAGCTAAGGGTTTGAGGCCCTTAATATTAATGAAACATCTGCTGTGTCTGGGACTTCCATCACATCATATCAACAAGCCCGGAAGGTTGTTGAGGAAGGTACCGCCCAAGGCTGGGGCAAGCTGTTGCCCGTGGAGAAGAAAGAGGACCGATTCAGATTGGGTTACAAACCAACTCGACAAGATCAACCAGAGGCTGCAAAGGAGCCCAAGTTTGTCAGTGGGGGAATGCTCACCCTGGATGCTGTGAATAGTTTGGAAGATGAGTCAGAAGACGAGCGCAACCTGGAAAGCTTGATATGTCCAAAGATCCCGGGGAGCCGTGTCTCAAACTGGTCTTCCCAGGAAATTATAAGAGTTACTCCTGCAGAGTAATTATTATTTCCTGTCTTTAAAGCATGCATCAAGTCCTGCATCTTGCCCAAGATGTCAGGGCTCATTTTGTAATCGGGTCATCTTGTATTTTGTGCAAAGATCAATTAATGAATATCAGAACATCTTTTTGCAAATGAGTCTTTTCTTTTCCGCTCACTGTTTTTCATTTTTTATTTTTTGTACAAAAATGAAATGGCAATGTTTTTCAAAATAATAACTTCATTTTCACTTTTTCTAAAGCAAGATAAAACTGATCACTAAAATGAACAAATCTAAATCCTTGCAGAGAATACCCTCCAGACTGCACCGACAACAACACTGTTACGACTTTGTATGACTTTGACAATCCGATTAATCAAGCCGATGAAGGGGTTGAAGAAGATTATGAGCTACCTGAAGAGCTAGCCAGGCTGTTAAGACAAGAGGAGAAGGTTATCACTCCTCATCAGGAGGAAGTTGAGACGGTTAATCTTGGTACAGAAGAAGACTTGAAAGAAGTTAAGATCGGGGCCTGTCTGCAAAAGTCAGTAAAAGAGCAACTTATTGACATGCTTCGGGAGTATGTGGATGTTTTTGCTTGGTCTTATCAGGATATGCCAGGGTTGGACACCGACATTGTTATGCACAAGCTACCTCTGAAAGAAGACTGTCCGCCAGTAAAACAGAAGTTGCGCCGTACTCGCCCAGATATGGCAATGAAGATAAAAGAAGAGGTACAAAAACAGTGGGACGCCGGTTTCCTTGCTGTGACTAGTTACCCGCCGTGGGTTTCTAACATTGTACCTGTGCCTAAGAAGGATGGAAAGGTGAGGATGTGTGTGGATTACCGGGACCTGAACAGAGCTAGCCCGAAAGATGACTTCCCTTTACCTCACATTGATGTATTGGTCGACAATACGGCTCAATTCTCGGTGTTCTCCTTCATGGATGGATTTTCAGGATATAATCAGATCAAAATGTCACCTGAAGACATGGAGAAGACAACTTTCATCACACCCTGGGGCACATTCTGTTATAAGGTGATGCCATTCGGACTGAAGAATGCTGGTGCCACTTATCAACGGGCTATGGTAACATTATTCCATGACATGATCCACAAAGAAATTGAATGTTATGTGGATGACATGATTGCCAATCCCTCACAGAAGAAGACCACCTGGTGAATCTGTTGAAGCTATTCAAGCGTCTGAGGAAGTACCAGTTGAAGTTAAACCCCAACAAATGCACATTCGTGGTGCGATCCGGTAAGCTGCTGGGATTTATTGTAAGTGAGAAAGGGATTGAAGTTGACCCTGACAAAGTCAAAGCCATTCAAGAAATGCCTGCACCGAAGACTGAAAAAGAAGTTCGGGGGTTCTTAGGTAGATTGAACTACATTTCGAGGTTCATATCTCACCTTACTGCAACCTGTGAGCCCTTGTTCAAGTTGTTAAGGAAAGAACAAACGGTCAGGTGGAATGAAGACTGCCAAAGGGCTTTCGACAAAATCAAGGAATACTTACAAGAGCCTCCAATCCTTATGCCGCCAGTCGAAGGAAGACCTCTAATAATGTACTTGACAGTATTAGAAGAGTCAATGGGGTGTGTGCTGGGCCAGCATGACGAGTATGGTCGAAAAGAGTATGCAATTTACTACCTAAGCAAAAAGTTTACCGACTGTGAACGACGTTATTCATTGCTCGAGAAAACTTGTTGTGCTTTAGCGTGGGCTGCTCGCCGACTAAGACAATATATGTTGACTCACACTACTTTGTTGATCTCAAACATGGATCCAGTCAAGTACATATTTGAGAAGCCAACACTCACCGGACGGGTTGCAAGATGGTAAATGATTCTCACAGAATATGACATTCAGTACACATCTCAGAATGCCATCAAAGGCAGTGTATTGTCTGATTATCTTGTTGAGCAACCCATTGATGATTACCAGCCTATGAGATTTGACTTCCCTGATGAAGAAATCATGTTCATAAAAGCAAAGGATCATAAAGAGCCTATTCACACTAAAGGGCCTGACCCAGAAAAAGAATGGACAATGATGTTTGATGGGGCTGTTAATATGAATGGTCGTGGTGTTGGTGCAGTACTCATTACACCTTAGGGAGTTCACATGCCTTTCTCGGCAAAACTCACTTTTAACTGCACTAACAACGAAGCTGAATACGAAGCTTGTATTATGGGTCTTGAGGAAGCCATTGACCTCAGGATCAAAACATTAATTGTATTCGGAGATTCAGCTCTGGTAATCAATCAAACCAACGGCAAATGGTACACTCACCAGGAGCATCTGATACCTTACCGGGATTATACAAGGAGGCTACTCACATTTTTTACAACTGTCAGACTTGAGTATATCCCTCGAGATGAAAATCAGTTTGCAGATGCTCTGGCTACCATTTCATCCATGATGAAAGTTCAAGCTGCCAACTTTGTGCCTCGGATTTCAGTATCCAGACTTGACAGACCAGCATACGTATTCTCTGCAGACCTTGCTAAAGATGATAAGCCTTGGTTCCATGACATCAAGTGCTTCTTGGAGGATCAAACATACCCACCTGGGGAAACTTCCAAAGATAAGAAGACATTAAGAAGGCTAGCTGGTAGTTTCTTCCTGAATGCTGATGGTTCCTTATACAAAAGAAACTTTGATATGGTACTTCTTAGATGTGTTGATAAGATAGAAGCAGACTTGCTGATACACGAGGTGCATGAAGGATCTTTTGGTACCCATGCTGGAGGGCATGCTATGGCTAAAAAGTTGCTAAGATCAGGCTACTACTGGATCACAATGGATGCAGACTGTTGTGCGTATGCCAGAAAGTGTCATAAATGCCAGATTTATGCAGATAAAGTGCATGTGCCTCCGAATCCTCTGAATGTGATGTCTTCACCTTGGCCCTTTGCCATGTGGGGCATTGATATGATTGGAAAGATTGAACCGACTGCTTCAAATGGCCACAGATTCATCCTGGTTTCCATTGACTATTTTACCAAGTGGGTTGAAGCAGCTTCCTATGCCAATGTCACCAGACAAGTGGTAGCCCGATTCCTGAAGAGAGACATCATCTGTCGGTATGGAGTACCCGAGCGAATCATTACTGATAATGGTTCCAACTTGAACAATAAAATGATGGCAGAACTGTGTCGGGACTTCAAGATCCAACACCACAATTCTTCTCCTTACAGGCCAAAGATAAATGGCGCTGTTGAGGCAGCTAACAAGAATATCAAGAAGATTGTGCAAAATATGGTGGTCACCTACAAAGACTGGCATGAAATTCTACCATTTGCCTTGCATGGGTAGCGTACGTCAATCAGAACATCCACTGGGGCAACACCGTATCAGCTTGTGTATGGTATGGAGCCAGTCCTACCTGTTGAAGTTGAATTACCCTCCTTGCAGGTACTGATGGATGTTAAACTGAACGAAGCAGAATTGGTCCGATCCCGGTACGAACAGTTGAATCTGATCGAAGAGAAGAGATTAATTGCAATCTGCCATGGGCATTTATATCAGAAAAGAATGAAGAAAGCCTTCGATCAGAAAGTCAGGCTTCGGGAATACCAAGTAGGAGATCTTGTGCTGAAAAGACTCCTTCCTCCTCATTCAGACCACAGGGGCAAATGGACTCTGAATTACGATGGTCCATTCATAGTAAAGAAAGTCTTCTCTGGTGGAGCACTGATGCTCAGTACTATGGATGGCGAAGACTTCCTGTCCCCTGTGAATTCAGATGCAGTTAAAAAACACTTCGCATAAAATGACCCGTTGGACACAAAAACAGAATGTAAGTCCAGGCAAAAATAGGGCATCCAGGCGAGTCAGAAACAGAATAAAGGACTCAGGCAAAAATAAGGGAAAATAAATTTAAAAAAAATGTGTACACCCGCTAAGTTGAAAAGCCACATTGGACAACTCAGGCAAAAATGGGTATCCCGGTGGATTGAAAACCCGAAAGGGCGATCCACGCAAAATAAGGGAATAAGCGAACAACTGCATTCTGAATTCGTCTGTATCATTCACAACATGGCAAGCTTCAGAAGGTTCAAGCCTCGGTCAGAATCAACCTTCTTCAGAAAGCAAGATGAGAAGAACGTCAATGTCATACAAGTCATGGCGAAAGGGAAGCGCACTGAAGCGTCATCAACATTGCCAGCATCTTTTTTGTTTCTCAATTTGTAACAATCTCCTCATTTCAGGGGATCTGTTTCTTTGATTGTATTTGCCAATTCAGGGCACACAAATTAATAAAGTCAGATTTTCAAGTCACATTTGGTCTCGTACATTTTATTTCGTTTGCAAAAAATGTTTGATATCCTTGTTTGCATGAATACAGATGTGTCTTTTTCTAAATTACATGCTTACAGGAAATATATTTGCTCCCGGGGGTGTCTAAATTCCCATGATGAAATCCAGTAAGGGATACCTCAGGGTACTCGGACGTTTCTTTGTCATAACAGGATTGCGGGTAGTCAAAGCGCAACAGGGGGCATGAAAGCTTCTCCCCAACAAGCTGCCAAATCATTATTTACTCAGCACATCTCCCAAATAGCCCCAGGGATGCCTTCTCCCCAGCTGAGTTTCCAGGCTTCAATCATCTTCAGCAATATCTGAAGATCTCACAACAAAGTGACGAGAGCTTCCACAGACCCCAGTTGGGCTCCTCATCACCAAAAATAGGTCTATCAGTGACTTATTCCCCAAACAAAGTCATATATATCAGATCTACCAGTGATCTCATGCCCAGCTGGGACATTCCCTTCAAGCAGATCAGCCAGAGATCTCCACAAGCAACGGGATCCGAATCCCGGATCAGTATCTTTGCATAATCATAGCATTCGCATCATATTTTCCCCCAGAGCGTAACATTCCGTCTAATACGGAGCATTACGACAAAAATCAAACATATTGCATAATCGCAAGTCCGGTTCAAACCAGTCACTTGTAAATACCGACAATACCACATCAGTGATACACAAACACCTCACAAACTCCCCAGCAGAAAGCTGAAGTTTCCCCTTTGCATTCTCAAAATACAGATGTATGCTCCTTTGGCACTCGTCTGTATCATCATTCCCCAGAAAGTCGCCCGAACGTTCTCTACAAACAAATATCTATACACTCTTTAGACACTCGTCTGTGTTTGTCATTTCCCAGCAAATCCCCACTAAAAAAGATAAACAACTTTCTTTTCTATCTGACATTCGTCCTATGTCATGATGCTTTCGGCAGCCGTACCCTGCCAGGTGATCGTCCTTCACCCTTTGATGATCGTCCTTCATCATTCCCCCAGCGGAGTCTCCATTACTGGAACCCTTTCCTATCCGACATTCGTCCTATGTCGTGATATTTTCAGCAGCCGTACCCTGCTAGGTGATCGTCCTTCACCTCTTGATGATCGTCCTTCATCATTTTATCTGATGGCCGTCCCCCATCGTTGATTTTGTTATCTGACATTCGTCCTATGTCATGATAAACCCCGAGAGCATCCGTACCCTGCTAGGTGATCGTACTTCACCCTTTTGATGATCGTCCTTCATCATGCTTATCCGATGGTTGTCCCCATCGTCGACTCTTTCTAGCTGACATTCGTCCCATGTTATGATATTTTCGGCAACCGTACTTTTCCAGGTGATCGTCCTTCACCTTAGATGACCGTCCCTCATCTTATCCCCAACAGAGCAGCCGTCCCATGCCAAGTGATCGTCCTTCACCTTTGATGATCGTCCCTCATCATTTTATTTCTTCAATCTGATGGTTGTCCCCATCATTGCCTTTACTCTTAATTCAGAGAATCTTGTTACTGTATTTGATGGTCGTCCCCATCATAATCTTTTCATTTCCCCAGCATGTCGGTCGTCCTCGTCATTGTTTCATCCCCAGCAGTCGTCCCCTGCTCGACGGTCGTCCTCCGTCTCCCGCCCTTTATAATCATATTTTACTTCCTTTTACAATCATTATCCCTTTTCTTCTTCACAACCAGTGAGTGCAAATTTTGGACTGTCTTTGGTATTCAACGATAAGTTATCTTGTTTGTCTGTTAAGCCAAGCGCTTACATCCTACACAGCTAACTCATGTTTGAATAAGGGCAGCTGTAAACACCCCAAATTTTCCCTCCCTCATTTCATCATGGCTTGTGATTATTTTCATGTGCATAAGTTCAATCATATCATCTCATATTACATTTTTTGTTTCACTGCATTGGTTCAAAGTCATCTGCATCTAGGGTTTGTGATCTGAGCAATCCGAGCCACTACAAAGATCTTCAATCATCTCAAGAGGGTCCATGTATGTTCAAGCATCATATTATATCCTCCCAAGATCAAGAAAGTCAGAGAATCACAAGAACTGAGGAAGGCATGGAAGCAGAGCCAAGCTTAACTACACAGATGACCTAAAATTAGGGTTTTGGTTTCAAAGGCCATAACTCCAATTTTTTGGTCATTCTTGTTTCTGCTAGAATCTATATGATATAAGGATCATGCATATCAATTTTCATGAAGAAATTCAATGGGGAAGGCATCTGATCAATAGATGACTTCTTGAGGAAGTCAGTGTAAAATCAGGGCATCTGAGGCCCCCAATCATCCAACCAAAGCGTCTTCTCCATCATTTTGAGTGTATATGATCTTTATTTGATCTTAGAAGAAGTTGGAAGTTCACAAAATTGAAGAATTTCAAGCCATTTGCAAAGTTGCCATTTTGGGAAAGTGACTTGTAATGCAAACTTGCCATTTTGGGAAAGTTTTTCAACCTCCTCTTTTTGATTCAAAAATGCTTCAAATGAAAAATTCTTGGTCATGAAAGTTGTAGATTGGATCATTCCCTTTTCAAAAATTACAAGAACTTGATCTAATTCATCATAGAACTCAAGTTATGGCCTTGCAAAGTTGGGAAAAATCACAAAAATTTCACTTATGCACCAAAGAGGGAAACTTGCAAAACCACTTGCCAAAGCATTTTGTGACTTCAAACACACTTCTAACCATTACACAAACATAGTACATGACCTATAAATCAGAAATGACCAAAGAATTGCATCATTTTATGCCCTGAACATCAAGATTTCTCAAAGGGGCCAAAACATCACATAATTGCAAAACACCCCATAACTTTCTTCCCTCACGCTGAATTGCCTCAAGAATGGATTTATGGACATCCATGAAGTCAGCTGCGCATGGACATGCCCAAGGACCAGCTGTATTCTTGCCCATACCTCAAGTACAAGTCATGTTGACATTTTGGCAACTTGCCCATACCAATCACCATAGGCCACCACCCACTCTCTGACCTATCACAACTTGTTATGTGGATCAAACACAGCCCATAACACAAGAAAACACAGGCTGAAACCTTAGAATCCTCAGCATACACAAAATCCCCCAAACTTGCAAGAGCTTTCGAAACTCATAGCTCAGCCATCAAATCTCCAACATTTTTCCACCATTCAACTCCATATTCATCACTGATCATTTCCCACCCTTCATTTTGCTTTGAAACACCTTGTATCAAAAACACGATTTTCACATTTCTTGAACTGAGTTTCAGCCAACATCACTTAGAGGCCATATAAACTCCAACCAAGCATCACAAACTCTTCAGGAGGATCATTGGAGCTGATTTGAGGCAAAGAAGCAGCCAGCCAGTGCCATTTTCGAAAGCTTCAGTTCAGGTAACCTCAAGAACAAATTTTCCAGAAATGATTTCTTAAGTTCTTAGATTGTTCTCCATGCTTCACTAATCACACTGCACCTTTTGGTTTTGAAAATGATTAAGTTTTAAGCATGTATGAAGCTTTTGAAATTTCTGAAAGATTTTTCGTTTTGCTTCGAATCTCATTGTTCATGTGAAATAAATGTTGTTTGATGGCTGATTCTTGTTTAGAATGGGGTGGGGATCATTTCTGGAGAGTTTGGTGGTTTGAGTTTACGTATTTAGAGAGATTGAATGAGAGGCTGGCCGGAGAAGATGACAGGAACACTGTTCCGGTCACCTGAAAGTAATTAGGGTTCAGATAAGGGCTCTAATCATAATTAGCGTAGTTTGAATTCTAGCCCTTGAATTACGCGCGAAGTCAATTCCCTCCAACCTGACTTTGAACCTCAGCCTTAGGATTAGCTGACTTTCCCATTTCCTCATTTTATTTAATATTTATTTCATTTGTTTTCTATTTTATTTGAACGAATTTTTAAAAATAGCAAATAATATCAAAAAATTCTGAAAATTTTTATCCAAGCTTCTATTTATTTTCAGAAACCAAAAATATTTTTATTTTTATTTTTTGCATTGAAAATTATTTTTAAATCATTTAAATGATTATTTTTAATTAGTTAATGAGAATTAATTAATTAAAAATACATTTAGGTATTTAAAAATTCCAAAAAAAAATCAGAGAGCTTTTCAAAACATTTAGAAACATTTACAAACTCACAATACAAATTTCTTTTTAGTTTTGATCACACTTTGACAATTTTCATTTGAATTAGGGTTCTTTAATTTGAATATTTTCAACCCTAACTTCAAAAATTCATAACTTTTGATCCAAGTTGAGTTTGTGAATGGTTCTTTTTTCATTGTGTTCTACATACCTCCAAGCTTCTAAAAACATTTTTTTTTCATTTTTATCTTGCATTTTCAATTTGTTTGGCATTTTCCCTTTAGGATCACCCTTTAAACCCTAGAAATTTAGGAAAATCATAAGTCCTTTAGGGTTTAGCTTCTGACCTCCCCCTTTTGGTAGTGAACTTATATAGGTTTAGGGTACCTTTGATCCCATTTTCAATTTTTTGTCTTGTCATTTGCTTCTGATTTTGGATTTTGCATTTGCATATTGTACATAAACCCTAATCTTTGCCTTCATTTGCATTCATTCTTCATATGCTTGCATACATGAACTTGCCATGACATTTTGTGCATCCACATGACATATAAGGCATCTTAGGACACATTAGAAGCATGCTTGACCATTGCATCATCCATTTGCCATGCTTTTGCTTTCATTTGATGTCATATGCATTCATGAACTTTCATGCCTCCTTTCATGTCTCATTTGCATCTTCATCCTTTGTATGATCATCCACATCTCTTGGTATGCTTTTGCATCATCCCATAGCATCATTGGCATTATGGATATGCTTCTGACTTTGGTTTGCCTCTTTGCATCTCATCTCATTTTCACTTCATTTCATTTCTTGTTGCTAACTTTTCAGGTGGTAAGTGTTTGAGAAGTGAATTTGCCTTCACTTCTCATAATATCTTCTCATCTCTTATTTTGCATCCATTGCTGCATTTTTACTTGTGAATTATATTGAGCTTGCTCATTCATGTTCCCTCCTCACTTTCTTCCTTCAAGCAACTTGTCTTCTTAAGTGAAGCAAGTTGTCTTGCTTCTTTCTGCTTTTCCTTCCTTTCATCCTGCTTCTTCCATGGTGGCTTTTCCTTGAAGATCTCTTGCAAGCCTCATTAATCCTAGGAATACCCAAGCATGATCACAATTAGGGTTTGATTAGTCCCCCCATTAGTTTTACCTTTGTGTCATCTTTGTGTCTTCTCTTCTCACCTCTTAATCAAGGACTAAACCTCAAAGGTTTGAAGGCTTTGTGATTAAGCTTATGCCTGCATCCTTCTATTAGGATGGAGTGTATAACTTTAATCCTAAGTGTTAAACCCTTAAATTTGTTTAAATCCTTTAATCAATCCAATTTAATAATCAATAAGACATCAAGCTTGTAACTTGGGCCTTGCATTAGGGTTCTAATTCTTCCTTAATTGGTTAAGAAGGACTAACCCTAGTGCTAATGGACAAGTCCCCCTCAAGTTGTCTTACAAACCATAAAATCCATTTCTTAATATTACCATTAACTAAAATCCATTTAATAAAGGCTTTGTTTTGTCATGAGGTTAATCCCTAATCATGGATTAAGTTGAGGAGCCTTCCTCAGCTTAAATGTTCTCATCTATTATCCTTCTATTAGGATGGTGTAATGGGTCCATTAAATCTTTGATTATGGCTTAAACTCATTACTTAACACTAAACAAAAACTCCAAAAACATCTAAATAATTACAAGTAGGTAATGATCTTAATCCTGCATCATGGTAACTAAGTGTGAGGTGTTTACTTCATTCTTAAGGTATTCTTATTACCCCTAATCAGAGGGAGGGTGTGATGAGTTTACTAACCTTTGGTCTAGGATTAAGCTCATTAACTTATGACAAACACAAAAAAAGCAATAAAATATTGAAAACACAAAAACAAACAATAATAGTCTCCTCCGTGATTCTTTTCTCACCTCATTCACTCATAAACGGGAACTCGCTTCTTCCGCCTAATGCAAGACAGTTTGCACCTGAGCCAGACAGGTCATACACTTGAGCATAGACAAGTAAGCATTTCACAAGTCAAGTTATCTTTCAGTCTCTTTGAGTCGAACTACGGTGTTCTGACATCCTCATTGCACGAAAGGATACGTAGGCATAACTTAACGGTTATCGAACAAAAGTTTCTGTTTATTCCCCCCTCTTTCAGCATTATCCTTTAAGCCTCATGATCCTGAGATCCACATTCTTTCCTTACACTGACACTTCCTTATTTCACTTCAAATTTCTTTTGCACTGACACTTGCATTCTTTTCCAGCTTTTACACACAAAAATAGCACTGACACTACCCCTTTTAACACAAATCTTTTAAGCGTGGATCCCGTCGAGTACGACGGACAATCTGGGTGCTAATACCTTCCCAGGTTGTAACCAACCCCCTTTCTCAGTTTCTCTGGTTCGCAACCATCTTATCCATCTTCTTTCTAGGTTTATGCAGCATTACCTTTCCTTTGGGATAAAAATGCCTAGCTGGCGACTCTTTCATTTTCTTTTCTTCTTTCGCCGACCGTTCGCGTCTGTACCCCTCTTGGCCCCGTGTCATTTGGTGGGAGCGACAATAATGCAAAGGAAAATTCAGTACATCTCTTACTCTATGAATACAACCACTTCATAATAGCTTTTTTTTTAAGTTTTGACATACTGGTAGGCCATCATGAGAGGTAAGTTTTATAAGTTATTTTAGAGTTTTAAGCCAAGCAAATAAGAAACCAATATTGTTAATTCAACTAAATATATATTTATGGTCCATTCAAAATTAAAAACTGTAAAATATACTTTAAGATTCCATTTATATTATAATTGTTTTTCTAAAAGTAGAAGTGGGTGTTAATTACTCCGAGACTACAACTCAGGGTGCTAGTAGCATGCCTTGATATACTAAGACCCAAAGACGGGTAGAAAAAATGAGAAATTATGTCAATAGAAGCAATATAAAAGCAAGTATTCATTCAACTTAAAAGAAATCACACCTCCAAAAGCCCACTTATGAGAAGTGGCGTTAGAATGAAGAAACTTAGGATGAACTCGTGCATGATCCAAGTGACCTAAAATTGCAATTAGGGAAATATCAGTATACGAAAAACAATAATTAAATTTGAAATTTAAAAAAAAGTGTAATGTGAAAGAACTTGACTAGGAGAAGGCTTAGAAGTAGGACCAACAACATAATCACCGGTTTTCCAGAAACTATGGCTTCCAGAGACAATCGGAGTTGAAATTGATTCAGGAGGGTTTTGCTGAAGTGGTAAATGTACGTCGCTCATTACAGCACTCGCAGAGGCGCCGTCGTCGTTGTTGTCGATGTTGACGATGTTTTTCTCAGGTTTGGGAAAGACGGACATGGAAGAGGAACGAAGTACAGTAGAATGTGGAAGTGAAAGTGGAAACTTGAACTAGCATAACAACCTGTATTTTGAAAAGCCAAACCTTTGTTTCAAAACCTCGAAACAGTTTCCCATGGTTGTTAAAGTATTAATGATAAAGATGGTAATTTTACCTTAAATCCTTTAAGTAAACCCCATGGTCCAAGTACCACTGCTAGAGCAACACACAACACAACATAAACCTTTCAATCCTCAACATGCTACTATACAAGCTTGTCCACATATGGAACTTGTCCCTACACAAAAACTCCACCAAAAAACCAACATAAATAAATATAAACACATATAATAACTTTAAAAAATGGAAATAATTTAATGAACTACATGTTTACAATAAGTACCTCTTCAATATGAATTGTCATGCATGTTTCATGTTTACACTAACTGCATGTTTGGAACTCTATCTTGGACCTTTCTGTAAACACCCCAAATTTTCCCTCACTTATTTCACCATGGCTTGTGATTCTTTTCATTGGCATAAGTTCAATCATATCATCTCATAGTGCATTTTACTTCACTGCATTTTTTCTAAGTCATCTGCATCTAGGGTTTGTGATCTGAGCCATCCCTGAGCTATCTGAGCCACTCCAAAGGTCTTCAATCATCTCAAGAGGGTCCATGTATGTCCAAGTATCATATTATATCCTCCCAAGATCAAGAAAGTCAGAAAATCACAAGAACTGGGAAAGGCATGGAAGCAGAGCCAAGCTTAACTGCACAGATGACCTAAAATTAGGGTTTTGGTTTCAGAGGCCATAACTCCAAATTTTTTGGTCATTCTTGTTTCTATTGGTCTCTATATGTTATAAGTATCATGCATACAAATTTTCATGAAGAAATTCAATGGGGAAGGCATCTGATCAATAGATGACTTCTTGAGCAAGTCAGTGCAAAATCAGGGCATCTGAGGCCCCCAATCATCCAACTAAAGGGTCTTATCCATCATTTTTGATGTGTATGATCTTTATTTGATCTTAGAAGAAGTTAGAAGTTCACAAAATTGAGGAATTTCAAGCCATTTTCAAGTTTGCCATTTTGGGAAAGTGACTTGTAATGAAAACTTGCCATTTTGGGAAAGTTTTTCAACCTCTTCTTTTTGATCCAAAAATGCTTTAAATGAAAAATTCTTGGTCATGAAAGTTGTAGATTGGATCCTCCCATTTTCAAAAAGTACAAAAACTTGATCTAATTCATTCTAGAACTAAAGTTATGGCTTTGCAAAGTTGGAAAAATCACTTAATTTTCACTTTTGTACCAAAGAGGAAACTTGCAAAAACACTTGCCAAAACCAAATGTGACCTTAAATCAACTGCTAACCATCACACAAACATCATTCATGATCCATAATTCAGAATTTCCCAAAGGACTTCTCATTTCTATGCCTTGAATTACAAGTTACATAAGGCATTTTCTCATGAATCTTCAAAATTGGAATTTTTGCAAAAGGAACTTCTAATGCTTGAATTAGTTGCTAAGTGAGTTCATGACATCATAACAACTTCACATGGCCCATTTGGCTGCAATTTGCCCAAGAGTTTAGAGGTTTCTTGGCCTTGATTCACAAAGACTTCCAAAGGGGGAAAAGTTGCAAGAACCATGCTATCACTTGCCCTAGCCATTACAGCTGCACAAAAGCAATCTAAGGGCCTTCCTTGATCCATGATGAGCCCATCCATGCCCCTAATCTCCCTCTAACCCGAGCCATACCTCAAGTACACAAAGTCATGACTTTTTGCATTTTGCCCATGTCAATCAAACTGTGCCACTACCAACTCTCTGCCCAATCAGGGCCTCATATGTGGACCTCAAGGACTTGAAAGAGACACACACACAAGCCTGCAACCTCCCATAAGCCAGGATACACAAAAACTGCCCTCTTCTTCATCTCTTCGAAACTCTTGATACAACCATCAAACCTAAATTTTTTCTTCACCAACAAGTCACACATCATCCATATAACAAGAATCAACCCTCAAAACAGCCAAAAACATCACATACAAAAACCTCAAAATCTGCTACACCAGAACTGGAACTTCAAAACCAGTCATCCTCAAAGTTTTCTAAGCTTCGTATCATCTTCAGGAGGTTCATAGGAGTGGGCTTGCATCAAGGGAGGACCCAGAAAGCTCAGAATCAGAAGGTCCCATCTCAGGTAACATGATGAACTTTTTTCCCAGAAGCTTGCTTTTAAGTTCTTTTATGGTTCTATATGCTTCCCTGATCATGGGGATATGATTATTTTTGGAAATGGTTGAGAAACCACCATGTATGTAAGCTCTGAAACTTTTGCACGTTTTTACATTTTTGTTCGATTCATGTTCATGATGCAAAATAAATGAGTTTTGGTTGGGGATTTAGGTTTAGGATTGTTAGAGGTTTATTTTTGTGCAAGAAATTTGAAGATTGGTGGCCTGAGGGAGAAGTTAGGGTTTGGGCTCGTCGGAGAAGACGACCGGAACAACGTTCCGATCGCCTGAAAGTGGTTAAGCCCTAATCCTGTAATTAAGCAACTTTGAATGTCAGCCTTAGGATCTGCCTTGCGCGCGCGTTTTCAGTGGCCAGGATTGTTTTGATTAGCCCTAATCCTCATTTATTTAGTTTAATTAAGATTAATTAAATTAATTTAGTCAGGACAAATCCCAACCCTTGGATGACGCGCCAGTCAACCAATTTCTTCCTACTTTGAATCTAGGCCATCAGATCTAATTACTTTCCATTTAATTTAATTTAATTTTCATTTTTATTCATTTTTCTTGCCCATTTTATTTAAAATAGCAAATTATTTCTAAAAAATCTCATTTTTTGCATCATACCTTAAAATATTTTTCTCTTTCTGAAAATAATTTTTATTTTATTTTTTACATAATTTTCGTATTTTAAAAATATTTAAATGTTTATTTTAATTAATTAATGAGAATTAATTAATTAAAATAGCATTTAAGTTTCTAAAAATCACCAAAAAAATCACATTGCATTTTGATACATTTAGAAACATTATCAAACTCTTCAAACAAATTTCTTCTTGGTTCTTGACCTACTTTGACATTTTTCTTTGGAATTAAAGTTCTTAAAAGTCAATATTTTTGCCCTAACTTAGAAAAATACATTTTGTCTAACCTTGAAGAGTTTGATGATGGTTCTTTTTGCATTGCATTCTTCATATCATGTAGTTTCTAGGATAAAATTGGTTTGAATTTATCTTTCATTTTCAATTTGTTGAGCATTTTCCCTTTTGAAGTGCCTTAAAACCCTAGCCAACTTGAGAAAATCATAACTTCCATTAGGTTAAGATTTAGGTCTCCTCCTTTGGGAAGTGAAATTATGTAGGGTTAGGGTTCCTTTGATCCCATTTTCAATTTTTTACCTTGTCATTTGCTTCTGATTTTGAATTTTGCTTTGTGTCTTGTGCATAAACCCTAATTTTTGCCTTCATTTGCATTCATCCTTCATATGCTTGTATACATGAACTTGCCATGACATTTCTTGCATCCACATGACTCCTAAGACATCTTAAGACATATTGAAATCATGATTGATCATTACATCCTTCATTTGCCATGCTTTTGCTTTCATTTGATGTCATATGCATTCATGAACTTTCATGCTTCTTACATGTCTCATTTGCATGTTCATTACTTGTATGATCATTCACACTTCATGACATACATTTGCATCATCCTTTAGCATCATTTACATCTTGGATATGCTTCTGGTTTTGGTTTGCATCATTGCATTCATTTCATTTTCATTTCATTTCATTTTTACTAACTTTTCAGGTGGTAAGTGTTTGAGAGGTGAATTTGCCTTCACTTCTCATAATCCATTCTCATCTCTTATGCATTCATTGCTGCATTTTACTTGTGGATTATAGTGAGCTTGCTCATTCATGTTCCCTCCTCACTTTCTTTCTTCAAGCAACTTATCTTCTTAAGTGAAGTAAGTTGTCTTGCTTCTTTCTGCTTCTCCTCCTTTCATCTTCCTTCCTCCTTGGTGGCTTCCTTCTTGAAGATTCTCTTGCAAGCCTCATACACCCTAGTAACAACCAAGCATGATCACAATTAGGGTTTGATTAGTCCCCCATTAGTTTTACCTTTGTGTCATCTTTGAGTCTTCCCTTCTCACCTCTTAATCAATGACTAAACCTTAAAGGTTTTAAGGCTTTGAGATTAAGCTTATGCCTGCATCCTTCTATTAGGATGGAGTGTATAACTTTAATCCTAAGTGTTAAACCCTTAATTTGTTTAAATCCTTTAATCAATTCACTTAATAATCATCAAGACATTAAGCTTGTAACTTGGGCCTTGCATTAGGGTTCTAATTCTTCCTTAATTGGTTAAGAAGGACTAACCCTAGTGTTAATGGACAAGTCCCCCTCAAGTTGTCTTATAAACTATAAAATTCACTTCTTAATCCTACCATTAACTAAATCCATTTAATAAAGGCTTTGTTTTGTCATGAGGTTAATCCCTAATCATGGATTAAGTTGAGGAGCCTTCCTCAACTTAAATGTTCTCATCTATCATCCTTCTATTAGGATGGTGTAATGGGTCCATTACTTAAATCTTTGATTATGGCTTAAACTCATTACTTAACACTAAACAAAACTCCAAAAACATCTAAATAAATGAAAGTAGGTTAATGATCTTAATCCTATACCATGGTGATTAAGTGTGAGGTGTTTATCTCATACTTAAGGTATTCTCATTACCCCTAATCAGAGGGAGGATGTGATGAGCTTACTAACCCTTGGTTTAGGCTTAAGCTCATTTTCTTATGACAAACACAAAAGCAATAACAAAGCTGAAAACACCAAAAACAAACAATAATCGTCTCCTCTGGGATTCTTTTCTCATCTCATTCACTCACAAACGAGAACTCGCTTCTTCCGTCTAATGCAAGACAGTTTGCACCTGAGCCAGACAGGTCATACACTTGAGCATAGACAAGTAAGCAGTTCACAAGTCAATTTATCTTTCAGTCTCTTTGAGTCGAACTATGGTGTTCTGACTTCCTCATTGCACGAGAGGATACGTAGGCATAACTTAACAGTTATCGAACAAAAGTATTTGTATGTTCCCCCCCCCCCTCTTCCAGCATTATTCTTTCAGCCTCATAGTCTTGAGCTTCCCATTCTTTCTTACACTGACACTCTCATATTTCACTTCATTTCCTCTTACACTGACACTTGCATTCTTTTCCAGCTTTTTGTACACAAAATAGCACAGACACTACCCCTTTAAAACACAAATCTTTCAAGCGTGGATCCCGTCTAGTACGGCGGACAATCTGGGTGCTAATACCTTCCCAGGTTGTAACCAACCCCCTTTCTCAGTTTCTCTGGTTCCCAACCGTCTTATCCATCTTTTCTTAGGTTTATGCAGCATTACCTTTCCTTCGGGATAAAAATGCCTAGCTGGAGACTCTATTCATTTCCTCTCTTTCGCCGACCGTTCGCGTCTGTACCCCTTCTGACCAGGTGTCATTCGGTGGGAGCGACACTTTCCACTGTTTCACTGACAATGACTCCTTGTTGCTGTCCAACAGTGCATCATAATCAAGTCATGAAAATTCATAATACCACACAAATTTGAAATCTAATATTAATATCCTTCCATAATACCACACAAATTTGGAAGTCATGTATGCTGTCTTACCGTAAATTCATTCAAACCTGGAATAAACCATTATTTACATCCAAAATGGCCTAAACTAGCATTACATGAAATTCAGAGGATACAAGAAAATTCCAAGACAAGTTCAAGGTCTTCTACATATTAGAGATAGAGGGATCTTATTATATATATTCAGTATCATTGTATTCATTAATTAATCAATCAATACATAATAGTTTTCTTTTCTTCTTCTTGAGTGCAACAAACTTTCTAACTGTTTTCCACCTTCTCCAATGGTGAGTTTCAACATTCTTCATATGGTATCATAGCTAACCAAGCTCTGGTAGCCATTGTTCCCTGTTTTTCTGTTATTTTCTCTACTTCGTTTCTCTGCAACAATGGCTGCACAGAGCTTCACCGATTTTACTACAAACTCTGCCAATCCTTACTACCTGCATCCAAACGAGAATCCAGCTCTTGTTCTTGTTTCTTCACCCCTTGATGACAAAAAC
Organism: Lathyrus aphaca; assembly: GCA_963966055.1. Lineage (NCBI taxonomy): Eukaryota > Viridiplantae > Streptophyta > Magnoliopsida > Fabales > Fabaceae > Lathyrus > Lathyrus aphaca. The sequence goes on from OZ014524.1 coordinate 297,631,485, forward strand.
TATCACACCAGGTCTCGCTCAAAGCAAATAGCATTGATCTCCAAGAACAAAGATCGGTTCATTGATGGAACTCTTCCCAAGCCTGCGGTTTCAGATGTTCTTTATGCGCCATGGATTCGTTGCAATACGATGGTTCTCGCATGGATTCAACGTTCGATTTCTCCATTGATTGCACGATCGGTTCTGTGGATAGATTCAGCTGCTGGTGTTTGGAAAAATTTGCAGGTTAGGTTTTCTCATAGTGATATTTTCCGCATTTCTGACATTCAAGAAGATCTTTACAAATTTCGTCAAGGAACTTTAGATGTATCCAACTACTTCACTCATCTGAAAGTTCTATGGGATGAATTGGAAACTTATTGTCCGATTCCGTCTTGTTCATGTGTTGTTCAATGCTCTTGTGGTGCTCCTGCATATATCCGTAAGTATAGAGATCAAGACTATGTGATTCATTTCCTTAAGGGTTTAAATGAAAAATTTACTCAATCCAAGAGCCAAATCATGATGATGAGTCCTCTACCTGATATTGACAAGACTCTCTCTTTGGTAATTCAACAAGAGAGAGAAATGAACAATGTTGTTTCTGCAACTATTCCATTTGTTAGCAATTCTGAAGATAATGTGGTTTTGAATGTATCTCAGGATGCTCAATCTAATAAACCTAATGTGAATAGAGGCAGGTATCAAGGCAATGCAGGTCAAAGAGGGCAAAATCGTGTCTGTACTCACTGTGGAAGAACTAATCACACCATTGATACTTGTTTCATCAAACATGGCTATCCTCCAGGTTTTAGGCACAAGTTCAAAGGCAGTGGAAATAGTTCTCAACAGGCTGCAACAATTAACAATGTGTTAGAGGCACTTGCATCAGGTTCTAGTTCCACCAATCCCTCTTATGGCTTGACTCAAGAGCAATACAATAACATCATAGCAATGCTACAACATTCAAAATCAGTTTCCACAGCCAATTCAGTGTCTACCTCTCCCCTTGTGCTAAACTCTCTATCTGCTAATGTCAATGGTAACTCTTCTTCTCTTTGGATACTAGATACAGGAGCCACATATCATATCTCATTCAATCTGTCAGCATTTACTAGTTATCAAACTATTGTCCCAATTTCTGTCACTCTACCTGATGGTTCTCAATTGTCTGCTTCCATATCTGGTTCTGTTAAGCTTACACAATCTTTAATCTTGCACAATGTCCTTTATATACCTTCTTTTAATGTTAATCTTGTCTCTATAGCAAAACTGTCTCAAAGCAATGATTGTGTTGTTCAGTTCTCTGCTAATTCTTGCTTCATTATGCAGAATCCTTCAATGGCGACGATTGGTATAGTTGATCTGCAAAATGGCCTATATGTTCTGCATTCAAATATTTCTCAAAATTCTTGTAATTCTACTTTTAATAATGAATGTGAGATATGGCATATGAGGCTAGGCCATCCCTCTCACAAAGGCTTACAAGCCATTGCAAAACAATTTCCCTTTATTCCATGTAAAGATAACTTTTCTCCTTGTGATCCTTGTCATTATGCCAAACAAAGAAAGTTACCTTTTCCTAATAGTGTTACTTGTTCCACTGATATATTTCAACTTGTTCATGCTGATTTATGGGGCCCCTTCTCTACTGTCTCTATGTTAGGACACAAGTATTTTTTAACACTAGTTGATGATCATTCTAGGTTCACATGGGTGATTTTTTTGAAAACCAAAGATCAAACTAGCAGTAGTTTTATCAGTTTTGTAGCTTATGTTGAGAAACAATTTAATAAAACCATCAAATGCTTGAGGTCTGATAATGGTACAAAATTTCTAGCCTTACATAATTTTCTGTCTTCTAAGGGAATTCTACACCAAAAGTCTTGTGTTGAAACCCCTCAACAAAATGGAATTGTTGAGAGGAAACACCAACATATACTCAATGTTGCTAGAGTCCTACATTTTCAATCCAATGTTCCTCTAACTATGTGGAATTTTTGTGTTCAGCAAGCTATTCACATCATTAATAGACTTCCTACTCCCTTGCTAAAACTGAAATGCCCTTATGAAATTTTGTATCAAGAACCTCCCTCACTAATTCATCTTAAAGTGTTTGGGTGTTTGGCTTATGCTACCTCTCTCATGAATCATAGGACAAAATTTGACCCTAGGGCTAGAAAAGCTGTCTTTATAGGATATAAAGAAGGTACTAAAGGATACATACTCTATGATTTGAATCATCACAATATCTTTGTTTCTAGACATGTCATTTTTTATGAAACTACATTTCCTTTCAAATCCAACTCTTTTTCCCAAGATAACACAAGTACTGAATTTTCTCATAATGATGGTACTCATTCTGACATCTTTATTGACCCTCCTTTACATCCTGTCATTACAGCTAATGACCCTTATTTACATCCTGTCATGACAGTTGATAACCCATCAGACAATACCTTGCTTCCTAATAATTCTCATGAGAATAACTCTCCTCTTGCACATGACCTGATCTCCAGTCCTGCTACTGAGCCTACTACTAGTACTGGCTCTCCTCATAATGATCTTACTTCTGCTGCTCAACCAAGTACTAGACACTCCTCTAGAGTTTCTCATCCACCATCTTACCTTGATGATTATCATTGTTTCTCTACTTCTACACATGCTCCCTCTTCAAAAGTTCCTTATCCTCTGTCTTCAGTTTTGTCTTACAGCAAATGCTCTCCAACTTTTCATCATTTTTGTTGCTCTATCTCTTCTAATCATGAACCTTCTAGTTTCCAACAAGCTAACAAACTTGAATGTTGGAATCATGCTATGAATGTTGAATTGCAGGCTCTTGCTGATAATCATACTTGGACATTAGTGGAGCTTCCATCTGGTAAGGTACCTATTGGATGCAGATGGGTCTATAAGGTGAAATATAGGGCAGATGGATCCATAGAAAGGTATAAAGCCAGACTTGTAGCAAAGGGTTATACACAAATGGAGGGAGTTGACTACTTTGATACTTTTTCTCCTGTGGCTAAGATTACCACAGTTAGAGTTTTATTGTCCATAGCTGCAATAAAAGGTTGGCATCTAGAACAATTAGATGTCAATAATGCTTTTTTACATGGAGACTTGCATGAAGAGGTGTATATGACATTACCTCCTGGTCTGGTTCCATCTAATAGTTCACAGGTATGCAGACTACACAAATCCCTGTATGGTTTGAAGCAGGCTAGCAGGAAATGGTATGCTAAACTGTCTTCTTTTTTTATTTATCTTGGCTATTCACCTTCTCAAGCTGATTGTTCCTTATATGTCAAGTCTACATCCACAAGCTTTACAACCTTACTTGTCTATGTAGATGACATAGTTTTAGCTGGTGATTCGATTTCTGAAATTCAGAATGTTAAACATCTATTGGATCAACAATTTAGTATTAAGGACTTGGGACAGCTGAGGTATTTTTTAGGTTTTGAGATTGCCAGGTCTACTATAGGTATTTTCATGAATCAAAGGAAATATACACTGCAGTTGCTTGAAGATACTGGTTATTTGGCAGCAAAACCTTCATTTGTGCCCATTGATCCTAATATCAAGTTGTCCACTACTGATGGCTTACCACTTGATGATCCATCTGCATACAGAAGACTCATAGGTAGATTAATCTACCTTACCAATAGCAGGTCTGATATATCTTATGCAGTTCAGCATCTCAGTCAATATGTTTCAAAGCCTCTCACTCCCCACTATCAAGCTGCCACCAGAATATTGAAGTACCTCAAGTCTGCACCTGCAAATGGGATTCTATTTTCAGCATCTAGTTCTCTAAAACTTTATGGCTTTGCAGATTCTGATTGGGCCAGATGTTCAGAGACCAGAAAGTCCATTACAGGTTTTTGTGTTATTCTTGGATCCTCCCTCATCTGCTAGAAGTCTAAGAAACAAAACACGGTTTCCCGTTCATCCACTGAAAATGAATACAGATACTTAGCTTCTTTAGCTTGTGAACTTCAATGGCTGCAATACCTTTTCCACGATTTTCTCATTAAATTTCCTGATCCTGCTTCTGTATACCGTGATAGCAAATCAGCTATCTACCTTGCCCATAACCCAACATTTCACAAGAGGAGCAAACACATTGAGTTGGACTGCCATGTCATTCGAGAAAAGATCGTCTCTAACCGCATTCATCTTATGCTTGTTTCTACAAAAGAGCAGTTAGCTGATGTTTTTACTAAACCTCTACATTATCCTGCTTTTAGCTCTATATTGTCCAAGCTTGGTCTTTGCAGTATCCAAAGTCCAGCTTGAGGGGGGATATTAGAGATAGAGGGATCTTATTATATATATATATTCAGTATCATTGTATTCATTAATTAATCAATCAATACAGAATAGTTTTCTTTTCTTCTTCTTGAGTGTAACAAACTTTCTAACTGTTTTCCACCTTCTCCAATGGTGAGTTTCAACATTCTTCATACTACATAATATAAAGTTATATGTTCAAGTAAATAAAAAACAACGTGAAGATTGAAGTAATATTTGTTTTGCATGTGTTGTTTACAATCTTACTAATCCAATGGCCAAGTGATGGGCGAACAAGGGTAGCATCGATTCCTGCACATATTGATGCAAAAATTAAAGATGAACTACGCCTTATTGAAGTAAGGGCAACCTTTTGTCCAAGAGTTCAAACTTTCTCGATTGTATCGACGTCAATATCTTCATCATTGGACCTGAAAATGTTTCTAAAGAACCGATACAAGTCAATGCCTACTTGGACAACCCAAGATGTCACAACTCCTAGCATATCTCCTGTACATAATGAAAGCTCACAACAAGTAAACAAAAACTAACTCGTTCATAATCAGGTGTCTTAACCTAAAGAAGATTTTCATATAAATGTTCTTGCATACCAATTGGACCTAGTTCATTAATCGTTCTAACAAGATCCTACAATATTAAAAAAGAAAGTTAAAAACAAAAATCAGATTTCAAAACATGCCCAGAATTCAAAAATGAATCGGAGAATATACCCCTGTTGATCTTTACTAAAGTTTAGAGAAATCTCCTAAATAGGGTTCAGTACAGATCAAGATTAGGTGTCATACTGTATTTTCCATGCAGAGCCATTAGCAAGTTATACTTCACACTTATAATTTCATTTCCAAAAAAAATCCTTTTAAAACCCACATGTCAACTTGACTATAAAACAATGAAATGTCAAACCCCAATTGCTACACACACTCACATGTATCATGCATATAAGACCTAGATATGATTCATTTAGAATCTACTACACACAAAAATTGAGGGAACCATGGGTGTTTGTTATTCTTGTAAACATCCTCAATATTAAAAAAACATTATAAAGTACATCTCAATGGTTTTGTGAAATATTTTCATCAACCAATTTCAGCAAACCAAGTTATTGGAATCCAACCAAAACACTTTTTTTGGACTTCAATTCAGATTCTAAAATTGAGATGGAGTACAACACTATTAATGAACAATTGTTTCCTATGTCGAAACACTTTCATAATCAAATTATAAGTAGAAGAAAAGGAGCATAATAGAATAAAAAGGGTGGTGTGAAAAATACAAGCAAATCACTTACTTTTATAACTTCATTAATTCCATCAATCATGTAATTAAATATGGTCGTGCGCTAAGACTCAAATGCATGCCAATGAAGAAGACATTTGCATATGATACTAGTTTCCACAGGTTTACTCTTTTTGAAACCCAAATCCTCATCATGGTTTATCACAAAGATTAAAAAAATGGCAAAGCTTATCTTTCAATATCTCCCACAATTCAAACATTTATTCTCATCATCATTAGAATTAACACTACCATTTGATTAGGTATTAACTCTAAAGGCCTAAAAATATAAATTTATCTAAGAAAAACCTATGCTCCCTAGAGCAAATATCATTTTACAATGAATCATAACAATCTTTGAGCACATAGGAAGGGAATAACCATCTAAATCGGCATCACTTTCGGACATAACGTCGCCATTAGCATGCTGCACAAAAGGTCTTAACAGTTGTAAAATTTGAGTGAACTGAACTGAAATCGTAGCAATTAAAGACAAATGTTGGAGAAATTTGAGGAGATTAAAAGGAGGAATGGAGATTACAACCTATAAATGTGATTCTCTAGACGATGATGAAATAGTGGTTCACGACGAGGATTCATGATAGTTCATAAACAACTGATGAAGATGATTCACGATGTTCAAACCCTAGACGAGAGTTTCCATTGGCATAAAGAGGTTTATGGATGAAGATGATTCACGAAGTTCAAACCCTATACGAGAGTATCCATTGGCTTTGAGAGTTTTGGGTTTTTGTTTCTTTTTGTGAACACGCACGCATTTAGGATCACATTTAGGATCTCTCTTTAAGACGGTTTTGTGATAAATGTCGCAAAAACTCTACGACGGTTGACCCAAACTGTCGTGACAACCGTCGTAGTCCAAGAATAAGGAAAGTTTTGTGATAACTGTCGCAACTCAAGTGTCGTAAATCTCATTTTTTCTTGTAGTGAATGTATGGATTGTCTTATGAGGAAAGATGATTTTTTTAGGGGAAACCGTAGGGTTGGGTAGTTTGTTGATAGAATTTGATGATTTGTTGTTGTTAGAGGTTATAAGTGATGATTACATGATGATAATAGGTTGTATGATCGTTTTATGTTTCTTTTTTGCTATTAATTGGAGTTTCTGAGATGTACAGAAAAGCGTAGGGTTTTCAGCTAAAAATCGCCTTCTCGCTTAACGAGCGAGGGGAATTTTGGGAAGTTCGCACACAGAGAGTTGCTCGCTTAGCGAGTGTAGACACATATTTTCGACACCATGATTTGAAAGATAAAATTATGTTCTTTGACAGAGGAAGAAATTCGACAAAGGAAGGAAATTGAAGAGTATATTTGAAGAGATATTTCGACATTTTTAGTTGATATGTTGTTTTCAACAGTTCGACCGAAATTGGGTGACACCTGAAGCGTTCGACGTTTCGACAAGGAGAAATGATGCATTGTTTCTACAGGTTTGGTTGATATATTTTGTTTGACAATTCGAAAGTCCTGAAGGGACGCATCACTTCGACATTAAAGAAAAAAATTCAAATTCAGACAGTTATTTCGTTTGGCAGAAGGACGCGTGGAAGCTTTTGAAGAAAGGGGAACATGCAGAAAGCCAAGTGTCATTAGTCTGAAGATTTTTCCGTTGATAGCAGTTATTTTATTTGTATATAAATAGGATAATGTTTGTTAGATTAGAGGTGTGAAAACACTTGTACATAATTCTTGCAAAATACTCTAAAGTACCCGTGTGAGAGAAAAAGTGTTTTATCTGGAAAATGTACGTGTGAACAACACCATTCATTTAAGGTTTTATCAAATTCAAATTTTTTTATTTAATCCTTTCCTATACATTTACCATCCAATTTATCTTTCGTTATTTACTTTATGCAAATCTTTACTTTTGTCAAATTTACTTTAAAACATTTACTTAAAATAATCTAACAAAATCATTCATATATGAAAGACACAATTAGTCAAATCAAAGATCCAAAGACTTCTTACTCTAAGAGTTCAGGATTTCATCAAAATTTGCACATGTGTCATAGGATTTGTATGGTTGGTCCTACAAGTAAACCAATTCAATGAGATTGGAAAGTAAACCAATTTGGCTTATGAGAATAACTCTTAGTTAAAAGATTTTTCTACCTCGTTGTATGATTCTAAGAAGCGGTAAATTAGCCGTAACCGAAGTAGAAGGACCTAAACGAACAAGAGTAAGAAGAATGACAAATCTGCCACATAGTCAAAATGAAAATAATACAGTACTTACCCCCACTCCTTCGATTGGAGGAAATACAGGGTCAATTTTTGTATCATAAGCCATACCCCCTTCGTCAGGGTCAACACCTGCGTTTGCAGTATCTCAAAATGCGCCTAGTTTTTCTTCCATCGGACACCAATTATCCATGGGAATGCCTCCCCCTATAGGGAACGTTCATAGGCCTTTTTCGACGAACTTTACAATGCTTTTGTTTGGTGGGAGCAGCCTTATGGGATGCCTACTACCACTATGGCAAGTTTGCAAAACACATCCACAGTCTATTCTGATTCCTTATTGAAAAGGTCATCACCATTGCAAGGATCAGGATCTGGTGGGAATATGAGATTGAATCAACCCCCACTAGGCTTCCAAATGCCAGCAATTACAAATAATTATGCGCAAGTAATACGGCAACAAATGGATGAAAGTAATCATGATATGGTCCAAATGTTGACACAACAAATGGGAGTAGTTTTTAATCCTTTGATAGAAAACACTACCCAAACAAACCAAATGTTGGCAGCGCAGATGACGTGTATTGCTGACTTTGTTTGTGTCCCTCAAGTTCGACAAAGAGACCAAATAATTCAGAACCCAGTAGTGAATGTCAAAGAGGAACCCACAATAAATCAGAGACCTTTAGAAAATCCCCGGCCCAACCTAGGGAACCAGGGAGGAGTAGTCGAACAACCTCGTGTCGAAATACCTGTCCAACAAGAGCCTAGGAGGATAATAGTTCAGAGAGGCCAGGATGCTGATGATGTCTTACAACAGCGAATACGGTATAACAACTTGCCTTCCGAAAACAATTTGGCAGCCATGGTCGAAAGGATAATGGTGCAAAATGGGGTAAATATGGGATTACAAAGGCCTAGTTACGCTTCCCCATTATCTGAATATGTTCTACAACAGGAATTACCGCCAAGGTGGAAAATCCCCAAATTTTCAGGGGACACTAGTGAGTCCACCATAGAACATATAACACGTTATTTGATCGAAGCAGGGGAAGTAGCCCACAACAAAAATTTAAGGATGAAACACTTCCCAAGTTCTTTGACAAAAAACGCATTTACTTGGTTTACATCATTGCCTACAAACTCCATATATACGTGGACCCAGTTAGAAAGATTGTTCCACGAGCAATTTTATATGGGACAAACTAAAATAAGTTTGAAAGAATTAGCCAGTGTCAAGAGGAAATTTTTAGAGCATATAGATGATTACCTAAATAGGTTCAGATTGCTAAAAGCAAGATGTTTCACACAAGTGCCAGAACAAGAGTTAGTCGAAATGGCTGCAGGAGGTCTAGATTATTCTATAAGAAAGAAACCAGACACTCAATATTTGAAAGAGATGGAACAACTAGCAGATAGGGTGAGACAAATCGAAAGGTTAAAAGCTGAAAAATTTAGAGCAAATAAAAGTAAAAAAGAGAGGGTGGCCTATGTAGGAGTATGTCAAGATGATGATTATGAAGAAAATGAATCAGTTAATTTCAATGAACAAGAAATTGATTTAGCAGAACTAAAGCAAGGTCCACCATACTCTTGTAAAGTACTGGTTCCGTCGAACGGAAAGAATCCAGTAGAACCAGAAAAGAATGACAAATTTCCTAAAAGAACTTATATGTTCGACGTCACCAAGTGTGACGAAATTTTAGACATGTTGGTCAAAGATGGTCAGTTAATAAAACCACCAAGCACTAAAGAGCCTCCTATTGACCAACAGAAAAAGAGAGGTTTTTGCAAATACCATAATATTTTGGGCCATAAAACTTCTCAATGTTTCCTTTTCAGGGACCTTGTTCAAAATGCAATCCGTGATGGAAGACTGAAATTTGGAGACAAATCAAAACAACAAATGAGGATTGATTCAAATCCCATGCAGATTGTCGAAGCCAATTATGTTGAACCATTCACTATGAATATGATCGAATTCAAAAAGACGTCAGAGGATAGTTTTGAACTGATAGAAGCTGCTGAAGGTTTCGATACCAACATAAACATGGTGGGGATTCTTGGTGATCTCCCAGATTAGCCTGAATGGGAAGAAGTATCCAAAGATTGTGTGACTCTGCCAATAATGATCAAGGTTACTGAATATCTTGATGTTAAGGAACTGAATGACCACATCAGCAAAGTTGAGGCTACTGAAAGTTTAGAAAATCACAACAAAGTTGAGACTACTGAAGGTTTCGACAGTAGAAACGAAGTTGAGACTACTGAGGGTTTCGACAGTCAGGACAAAATTGAAGATACTGAAGGCTTTGATAACTAGAAAAAGCTGGAAACTACTGAATGTTTAAACAAAGGAAATAACAACTACATTGTCGAAGATGGAATAATATGGGATACTCTGGGGGAACCAATTGAAACATTTGATTATCTAGTAAAATACACTGCTCCCACAAGCTCTCGTATTGACATAAACAAAATCCAACCAACTGGATGGGAAGATGTTCCTGCAAGCACTAATGAAGAGATAGCTAACAATTTCCTTAGCGTCGAAAAGAAGGTTTCTGAAGGCTCCATAAAGATGAGCAATGCTGCAAACTGCGTCAACACTTTGGGACCTGTCAATAAGGGCATCACCAGAATCAAGGCAGAAGCTGCTGAAGACCTTGTAAAACCGGCCACTACGGGATCCTACGCAGAACAATGGAGGATCCTAAAGAGCAACGAATCAGAGAGAAAAGTTTCTGCCTGACAAAGAACTAGGTTGAAGTCGAAGGAGGTCTTGCTGAAAAAATGAATAAATTAAGTATTACTTATGGATAGAAAATAGACATCAACATGGTAGACTTGTCCCAGAAAATCCAAGAGAAAATTGATGGGGATCACCGTCGAGAAGAGCACCAGAGGTTGGCATATCCAAAGGAGGATGAGAATCTGGCAAAATTCATCCAAAGGTGTCAAAGGAAGAAAACTGAAGTGATGTTATGTCCACATTGCAGTGCAATCTTCGACAGGAAGGCAACAACAAACTTAGAAGCAATGTATAAGTCCCAGAAAAAAGGAAACTGGGGGACAATCCTAGCAATCAAAACTGGAAGATATGACCTAAGAAGGACTGAGCACCACCTCCAGAGGTTTGGAGAAAGACACTATAACACTTACAAACCATCTAACAAAGTTGATGATGATAGATGGGTCCAGCCCATTAGGGATGCTCAAGGACCAAAGAAGTGGAGAAATTTTGAAATTTAGAGAGGATCTTCAGTAGAAGGAAAAATGGAGATTGAAAGGCCAAAACCAAGACCATACACATCAGAGCACTACAAAGGGAAGAATCCTATGTCAAGATCCTAATGGAGAAGATTTCAAAGGCAGAAGAGGGCGAAAAAAGAAGCTACAGAAGGAAGCATGATCGAAAAGGAAAGTATAAACAAAAACAACGCAGAATCAAGCAAAACTTCCCAGGCCCCAGGCGAAGAGGAACCTTCCCAGAAGAATAAACCAAGCAACATGTTAGAGATGTTGAAACTCAACGACAAAGTGCAAGAAGACGATGAACTAACTGATGATTTCAAGTCTGAATCAGAGGGTTCATTCGATGTGGTATGCAATGTGGTGTCTGTCCTTCCTAGAGATTACGATAGAACTATGGAGGTCGAAGATGAAGAATGGAACATGGAAGGCAATACAATGGGACCTAGGCCAGTGTGTTATTATGTGATGAATAACGGTTGCGTCGAAGAGCAGAACGCTTTCTTTGAAAGGCCAGATGACTCAATGAAGGGACACCTGAAGCCTTTATTCATCAAAGGAAAAGTCGAAAATGTTGGTATAAATAAAATACTGGTGGACGGTGGAGCTGCAGTAAATTTGATGCCTCACTTCATCCTAAGGAAGATTGGGAAGGATGATTCTAATGCAAAACCTCACAATATGGTGTTGTCAAATTATGAAGGAAAAGTGGGAACTACCATGGGTGTTATCCAGGTAAGCTTAACTGTTGGAACCATAAAAAGGCCAACAATGTTAATAGTCATTGCTTCAAGGGAAAATTATAACTTACTACTTGGAAGAGAATAAATTCATGGAATAGGAGTCTACCTTCTTCAATGCACCAGCGAATAGCTATCTGGCGCCCTGATGGGATTGTTGAGAATATTGAAGCAGATCAAAGCTACTTTATAACTGAAATCAACAATGCAAACAGTAGAAGTTTCGACAAGAATTTGGCTCACATACCTCCCTACAGTCCAGCAGAATTCGACTTGAAAGCAACAGACAACACCTGGTGTTCCATGTATCTTCACCCAACGCATGGTTTTCAGTGGGACAAAAAAGTAATAGGCGAACCAAGTCACATGTGGAGAACTTCTCCTATTGATCCAACAGGTTGGGGAAGTGAATTTGATGATGATGACTGAAGAAGCAGCTCTTGAAAGAATTATGGCTTATATAGCCGAAAATAAACTCAAAGCGGCTCTCGAAGCCGAAGTAAAATATATGGTCGTCGAAGCCAATAAAGAAAATTTTGACGAACAATGACCCCCAAGGGACGTTAACGAAAATTATGATGACAATCAGTTGGGCGAATGGCAACACCAGAAGCTTGACGCCATCTATGATGACGAACCTTTGGAGTTCGAAAAAGACCTAGTATCAACTAACACGAAAATGGTGGCGCAGGATCCATTGGGAGAAATAAATCTGGGACTAGGGGCAGAATGAAGGCCAACTTATATAAGTGCCAAGATGGACCCTCAGTTCAAGGTCGAAATAGTCCGTTTGTTGAAAGAGTTCAAAGACTACTTCGCATGGGACTACGACGAAATGCCTGGTTTAGATAGAACTTTAGTCGAACTGAAGCTACCAATAATGGAGGGAAAAAAGCCAGTAAAATAGACTCCAAGACGCTTCGCACCAGAAATTCTGTCGAAAATAAAAGAAGAGGTCGAAAGACTTCTGAAATGCAAATTTATCCGCACAACCAGGTATGTTGAATGGATTGCTAATATAGTACCTGTAATTAAGAAAATGGCAAACTAAGGATATGAATTGACTTTAGAGACTTAAACTCAGCTACCCCAAATGATGAATATCCTATGCCAGTAGCAGAAATGCTTATAGATTCTGCAGCAGGTCATGAGTACTTAAGTATGTTAGACGAATACTCTGGCTATAATCAAATCTTTATTGCAGAAGAAGATATTTCTAAAACAACATTTTGTTTCCCTAGAGCGATAGGGACTTACGAATGGGTAGTAATGCCATTTGGTTTGAAAAATGCTGGAGCAACTTACCAACGGGCTATGAACTCAATTTTTCATGATTTTATTGAAACTTTCATGCAAATTTTTTTTGATGATATTGTAATCAAGCCCGTTTCAGGAAAAAAAATCATTTGGATCATCTTTGACAATCCTTCGGAAGGATGAGGAAGTTTGGTTTAAAAATGAACCCCCTTAAATGTGCTTTTGGTGTGCAGGCGGGTGATTTCTTAGGTTTTGTGGTCCACGAGAAAGGGATTTAAATAAATGAAAACAAATCTAAAGCCATAATGGAAGCAAAAGTGCCATCAACAAAAAAGGGATTGCAGTCTCTGCTAGGGAAAATCAACTTTCTCAAAAGGTTTATCTCCAACCTTAGTGGAAAAACACAAGCCTTGTGTTCTCTACTTCGATTGAAGAAGGAAAACTTTACATGAGGGCAAGAACAACAAGATGCCTTCGACAAGATCAAGGAGTATCTAGCTAGTCCTCCCGTTTTGATGTCCCCCTGTAGAAGAAGAAGTATGAGGTTATATATCTCAGCATCAGACAAAACATTGGGAAGTATGTTATGTCAAGAAGATGAAAATGGCGTCGAAAGGGCCATCTATTATCTTAGCAGAGTCTTAAATGATGTTGAAAATAGATATAGTGTGATAGAGAAATTATGTTTGTGTGTATATTTTTCTTGTACAAAGTTAAAGCACTATATAAAACCAGTTGATGTATATGTTTCCTCTCATTTCGAAGTAATAAAATATATGTTATCTAAATCTATATTGCATAGTCGAATTGGGAAATGGGCTTTGGCATTGACAGAATATTCCTTGAAATATATGCCTTTAAAGGCTGTTAAAGGACAAGTGGTTGTTGACTTCATAACTGACCACTCAATAAAAGAAGATGAAATCAAATACGTCGAATTAGAACTGTGGAAGTTATATTTCGACGGTTACAGTCATAAGAATGGAACTGGAGTTGGGATACTAATTATTTCTCCTAACAAAATTCCAACAAAATTCAAGTACAAGGTTGAAGGCTTATGTTCAAATAATGAAGTAGAATATGATGCTCTGATTACTGGACTTGAAATATTGTTGGAATTGGGGGAAACTAAAGTCGAAATAATGGGTGACTTTGAGTTAGTAATAAAACAATTGACAAAAGAATATAAATGTGTCAAAGAGAACCTAATTATGTACTTCGCAATAGCTAACAGACTCCTTAAAAAATTCGACAACGTAGCCATTAAACATATACCTAGGTTGAAGAATCAAGAAGCAAATAATTTGGCTCAACTTGCATCAGGCTACAAAGTGTCGAAAGAAAACTTGGAGAAAACTATTGAAGTAAGGAGAAGAGTTATATCCACCAAATTGTCCCCGTCATATTTGGAGACAATAAAATTGGGTTATGGAGATAAAGAAACTTTTGAAATCTTCAATGTAGATGATGCAGAAATTGAAGACTGGAGAAAACCTATTAAGGATTATCTACAAGACCCAAATCAGAAAGTCGAGAGAAGGGTAAAATACAGAGCCTTAAGCTACGTGCTTCTTGGAAATGAATTATACAAAAAGACTGCATAAGGAGTTTTACTCAAGTGCTTAGGAGAAGATGAAGCTTACATAGCTCTATCGAGCGTGCACAGTGGTACATGTGGCACGCACCAAGCAGGCCATAAAATGAAATGGTTGTTATTTCGACAAGGTGTGTACTGGCCAAAAATGTTGAAATATTGTGTCGAATTTGCGAAAGGTTGTCAGGAATACCAAGTACATGCAGGTATACCACACGTCCCTGCAAATGAGTTGCATTCAATTATAAAGCCTTGGCCATTCAGGGGTTGGGCTTTGGACTTAATTGGAGAAATTTGACCAGCTTCTTCGAAAGGACAGAAGTACATCTTAGATGGAATAGATTATTTCACTAAATGGATTGAAGTCATACCATTGGTAAATGTGGACCAGGAGGCAGTTATATAGTTTATCAAAAAATATATAATCTATAGGTTTGGAATACCAGAAACAATAACTATTAACCAAGGATCTGTATTTACTGGGAAAACTATGCAAATGTTTGCAAAAGAAATAGGTTTAAGACTCTTAACTTCGACACCTTATTATGCCCAGGAAAATGGACAAGTCAAAGCAACAAGCAAGGTTGTGATAAATTTGATCAAAAAGCACATAGGTAGAAAACCTAGAAACTGGCATAAGACTTTGGATCAAATTTTATGGGCTTGTCGAACGTCTCCCAAAGAAGCAATAAACTCTACCCCATTCAAATTGACTTATGGACATGATGCAGTGCTATCAGTCGAAATTTATTTACAGTCGATACGAGTTCAAAGGCAACATGAAATCCCATCATAAATTTATTGGAGCATGATGATGGACGAATTAGTTGACTTGGACGAAGAAAGGTTGCATGCGTTAGAATTAATAAAAAGGCAAAAAAAGAGTCGGAAAGTTTTACAATAAGAAAGTGACATTTAAGAAATTTTTAGTGGGTGATCTTGTTTGGAAAGTAATTCTTCCTATGGATCGAAAAGATAGATTAATGGGAAAATGGTCTCCCAAGTGGGAGGGACCTTACCAAATTTTAAGAGTTTTTGAAAATGGCGCATATGAGGTCGAAGAGATAGACATAGATAAAAGAATACTAAAGATAAATGGCAAGTATTTAAAAAAGTATAAGCCAATATTGCAAGAAGTAAAGATAGCCAACTAAGGGAAAATAATGTATTTTGCCAAACAAAAGGCAGTAGATTCATTACAAATAAATTACTGGCGAATTAACTAGTACATAAAAATATATTCACTATCACTATTACAACTGAATATTTTCAAAAGATTTCTTCAAATCATCAAACTTTTTTCTCTGAATTTGGAGTCGACGCTCATAGAAGCTCTTACTGGTCGAAAGGGTCTCAATTTCCTGAGTAAGTAATTGAGCCTTTTCATCATGATGAACCCCCACTTCTAACTCTTCATCAATCTCTTTATGATTAGGCTTCTGAAGAGCATCCTTGCGTTTCTTCTCCTGAGAAATTTTCTTTTGAAGTTCAGCCATATCCTCCTCCCATTTCTGAATGTTGGTGTCACATTCGACAATCTCTTTGGCATAGTCCTCAGAGATCTTCTGCAGCTCTGTGATCTTGTTGGTCGAAACGGTTGCGGCATCCCATTTAGCAAGCTGAGTTTCAGATTTCTTGGAGATTTGTTTGGAAAAATCCTTCAGACGATTTAAGTCAACACTCACCATGTCGACCAAGGTGGTCAGGTCCATCACAAGGCTGCTCACTTCAGCAGGAGACTCCAAGACATTGACTTATTTTAAGACTTTCTTCAAGTCAAAGCAGGCAGTTGAATTTGCATCCAAAACCATGAACAGGTCCACGTCAAGGATTTTTGCCTTGATCTCAGCTAGAACAACTTCAAGAGAATGTGCGCTGGAAGTAGCTCCCGAAGTGGTTGAAGTGCTTTGAGAAGAGTCTTGGAAGTTGAAGCGAGCACTGAGCACAAGTTTAAGATACTCCAAGGGTTTCTGTACTTTGAGATTCTCAATCTCTTCACGAGAAAGAGTTGTCGAACCAGTTGACCCTCTTTTATGTGACTTAGCATTCAACTGACTTGGTTGCCCTTGGTGAGACCCAACATGTTCTTCCTTTGACTTGTAACCATCACCACCAATTACTCCTTCTTTGGGGTTATCACCTTCGACCTCAGCATCAGTCTTCAGGTCTTCATCCTGCACATGAGAATTTGCATTTAGAGAAAGAGAAGGAGAACGGTCGTCATAGTATTGGGGAGAATCAGGCGTACGCGGTTCTTCCGCCTCTGGCTCATCTGTCAGATGTTTAGTAGAAGAAGGTGTTGGACTGGCACTTTGACGTGTTAGAACATTTTGTTTTGTTCCTGTCTTTTCTGGAGTGTTGTCTAAATTGACCTGCAAATAGCCATAAACATCAGAAAAGAAAGAAAATATATTAAGAAGATAAAAGTTAAAATAGTCGAACAAAGACTTACCTGAGGAGCCTCAGTGTGAAAGCCGTAATTCCCACTTTCTACATCCTTTACTTGCACATTTGCAGCTAGACTTGGTGGAGAAGTCTCTTTCACCACTTTGGTTTTGGACTTTGGAGTGGGAGCTTTAGTAGGTTTCTTTCGTTTTTGGGGTTGAATTGGTTCTGGTGATTCATCACCAGACTCTTCACTAGACACTCTTTCTTCTAGTTTCTTTCTTTTGGGTGTAGGTGGTGGCTTTCGACTTGCCTGAATATAGTAATAAAAGACAATTCAGTTTTGAAAAGAGAAAGGCAGGCTGATCAAAGAAAGAAAGATCGGTACCTTAGTCGAAGGTTTCTTAGTAACAATGGGTGGATCTTCTTCCATCACATCACTACTGTTTTTGACAGCAGCCCTTCTGGTTTGGACTTTGGTAGCTAAAAAACACAAAATGAAGTCAGAGAAAGAAAGACAAGTTCAGAATATTGAAAACAAAGAAATCATTGTCGATTAAAACACCTTCAAGAATAAGAGTTTCCACGTGAACGTGTTCTATTCCAATATGAAGGTGCCCTTTGTAATCATCCAAAGTGAACTTAGTTGGAACACTCGCTTGGCATGTTTTTTAGATTGCTGACGAAGGATTTTCAAAGAATCCCCACAAACAAACCAATATGGAAATGGAGGGCTCAATGCCACCCCAAAGTCAGAAGAAGGTAGATAGGGAAACCTTGGTAGATAAAGATTTAAAGCTAGCCCATATCGTTGTTCTGGTCGAACGTATGAAGGCAATTTCAATCTACCCAATCTCTCCTTCAACTTCTGTTTTAAAGTCAATGTTGCTTCGCTTATGGTTCGACTAAGTTCCTCTGGCCTATAAATAGTTTTAAAATATTTATAAAACTTTTGTATCTCTTCAATATGTTGTCCTTTACCTTTTTTCGTCCGGTCCTGCACAAGAGTAAATGACTTGGTCAGGTGAGTTGCGAATGCTTTTACATCATAGAATTTGGTGATGTAATACTCCCTCCACCAAACCTCAAATTCAGGTGTGCAAAGAAAGGAAGGTCGAAAAACTACTGGGCAGATGTCAACAGAACCATCAAAATATTTCTTCGCCAGTTGGAGGATTTGTTCTTTAGAGTGGTGGGAGTTGTAGAAAAGAATGGAACCTTTCTTCGAGATCATTTCGCCCAAGATCAGGTTCTCCAAGATCATTTCGCCCAAGCATAGTCTGATCCCCTCTTCAAGTTGGTTAGATATGGTGATAAATTTCTTTTCCACTTGCAAGGAACGGGAGCAGAAGACATACTTAGACAACCATAAAGTTAAGAAGGCTATATGATCTTCTTTAGATACTGTATTGGTTGTCTTATCATGATAATGGTTGATAAAAACGGAGTAAGAGGCTTTACTAGTGTCGAAATTAATGGAATCTTGGTTTTGAAGAGTTGGGTCGAAGTTCCATCCTAGAGGGCTGAGTCCACATATTGCTGCCAGATCGAAAAGGGTTGGTGTGACCATTCCACAAGGAAGGTGAAAGTTGTTGTAGGTGTTATCCCAGAAAAAGAGAGATTCTAAAATCATGTTGGGACAGTAGCTAGGTCCAACTTTCGACTTTTGGATTAAATCGAAGATTCCCATTTCTCTCCAAAAAGGTTATTTAACCATTTCAATCTTTGCCAACCAAGCAAGGTAGTCAGAGGGATCTTTTGCCATAGGACTTGTTCTAAAGATCCTAGCATTATTTAAGTGAAGCAAATTTTGACCTTCATCAGTGGTCGAATTTGAACCCTCAGTTGGTTCCTCAGTCAGTTTGGGTTTTACCCCAGCTCCTATAGGTTTTAAACGTTGATATGAAGGGAAATATTCTCTTAACTTATCTGGATTAAGGTCTGGATTAGGGAGAGGTCCTAAAATAGAATGACAACTACCAGAAACCAATATAGGAATAAATACCTAAGACCTATAAATACTATCATTTTCTTTTTCTTTGGGAGGCTCTGGAATGTATTGTTGGTTTCCAATGATCGTGGGTCCATTCATCCTGTGTGCATATGGAAGTGTGATGGAGTTTCTAGTCTTCTGGTTGCTGGAAGATTTCATGGAGGCTATTGTTGTTTAAAGGGAAGTTTCTTTGCGTTTTAGAGGGATGAAGTTCTTTGCTTTGAAAACAAGAAGATTGTGTAAAAAGGTTTTGAAAAGAGACATGGTTCAGTATTTATAAACAAAAAGATTGAAACGGTTAAGTTTTATTTGAATCATGGGACACGTGGCGAGTTTATTTCATAAATAAAGTGGGTTAATGGTAGTTGAAAAAACTCATGATGGCCTAGCCTTAGGAGGTGGTGGAATAGTTATCTAGAACGTGGGCTGAGTTGACATTTTGAGAAAAGATATGATGATGAAGATTTCTAGGGATTTGAAATATCTAACCTTGGAAATGATGAAAATAAAAAGTTGATATGGCATCGAAGTAATTCTCAACAATAAATGATTTTTCTCCAAAATAGTCAAAAAGACCTTTGCTGGGGGAAATTTGTAGACACATATTTTCGACACCATGATTTGAAAGATAAAATTATGTTCTTTGACAGAGGAAGAAATTCGAAAAAGGAAGGAAATTGAAGAATATATTTGAAGAGATATTTCGACAATTTTAGTTGATATGTTGTTTTCGACAGTTCGACAGAAATTGGGTGACACCTGAAGCGTTCGACGTTTTGACAAGGAGAAATAATGCATTGTTTCTACAGATTTGATTGATATATTATATTTGACAATTCGAAGGGCCTGAAGGGACACATCGCTTCGGCATTAAGGAAAAAATTCAAATTCAAACAGTTATTTCGTTTGGCAGAAGGATGCGTGGAAGATTTTGAAGAAAGGGGAACATGCAGAAAGCCAAGTGTCATTAGTCTGAAGATTTTTCCATTGATAGCAGTTATTTTATTTGTATATAAATAGGATAATGTTTGTTATATTAGAGGTGTGAAAAAACTTGTACAGAATTTCTGCAAAATACTCTAAAGTACCCGTGTGAGAGAAAAAGAGTTTTATCTGGAAAATGTATGTGTGAACAACACCATTCATTTAAGTTTTTATCAAATTCAAAGTTTTTTATTTAATCTTTTCCTTTACATTTACTAGCCAACTTATCTTTCGTTATTTACTTTATGCAAGTCTTTACTTTTGTCAAATTTACTTTGTCAAATTTACTTTAAAACTTTTACTTAAAATAATCTAACAAAAGCATTCATATATGAAAGACACAATTAGTCAAATCAAAGATCCAAAGACTTCTTACTCTAAGAGTTCATAATTTCATCAAAATTTGCACATGTATCATAGGATTTATGTGGTTGGTCCTGCAATTAAAGCAATTCAGGGAGATTGGAAAACTAGAGGTTATTCGCCAAATTTGACAACGAACAGCGAGCTAGATAATCGCTTAGCGAGGCCTATATCTTTTTGAAAAATAATTTCTTTTCTTGGATGACTCGTGATGATTTGTTTTGTTGTGTTATGATGCTATGATATTGTTGTGAGTTGTTACCATGCTATAATAGGCTAAATGTGTAGGAAATATGATGAAATGGTGTTATGATGACTATGTTGTAAAATGATGCTAGGTAGTAACGATAATATGAATAGGCAAGTAGATATATGAATGACTAATGATGTATAATGATGAATGTTGATGAAAATATTGATTAAGATGATATTGTTGTTGCATCGTGCATTCATGCCATTCTTATGATGATTGAGGCTTCAATCCCATTGTATGGATTGAGGTGTTGTTGTTTATGTTGTGCTCCCTTGTGGAGGGTTGATGGCCAGTGTCCATCACATGTTGAAAATCGGTACCACATGCATTTATGAAGTTGCATTTCATTATTTGTGGCATAGCATGAACACATTTGTTTTATGATGACGTGACTTGTTGTTGTTGTTGTTGTTGTTGTATGTGGGTGAGATTTGATGTAAATGATGTATGATTGTATGTCGTCTTATAATTTCGTCTTTATATTATTTATATTGATCGTGAATTACTCACCCTTCCTGCCTTTCATGATGGTCCATTATGTCATGATGCAGATTCTCAAGAAGAGTTCGGTGATTGGGAGTAGCTCGGAGTGCGTCTCTTGTTGTTTATAGAGTCTAGGTGGTGTCCTGCTCTGTGTCGTGTAACACTGGGAACGCTTCATTGTTTTTGTTGTTTTAATGCAAGATTGATGATGTTTTGGATTTCAAATGAATTTAAAAACAATGTTGAAATGAGTTGACGATATTGATGACCCGTTGCATATTTAAATGATGTTTTGTTTTAAGTTTTGATGTGTGATGCAACCCGTGTTACGGGACAAGACACATATACGAGTTCAAGTGATGATTATGTTGAAAATGTGATGCCCTTTTGTGTTGAACTCTGATTTTCTTAAATAATATGTTTGAATATGTTATAGGGCAAAAAGGGGTGTTACATTAGTGGTATTAGAGCAGGTCGGTCTGTCAGGTCGTATGTCATTGTTGTCAGTTTGTTGTCGGTCGTTATTTGTTAATGGTTATCCCTTTCTGATGTTGTGAGTGTTGTGCATAATGGTTGGAAATAACATGCATGCTCTTGCAGAAGTTGTTGCGACATTGGCTGAAGCTACAGCTCGAAACAATAAACAAGATGAGTTTCTTGCTTTGGAGAAGTTCCAGAGTAATAGTCCATCAGTGTTTGAAGGTGATCATAAATTGCACAATGCACAGAAATGGCTCATGGCAATTGAGAAGATCTTTAGGGTGATGATGTGTACAGATGCGTAGAAGGTACAATTTGGTACCCACATGTTGTCTGAAGAGGCTGAAGACTGGTGGGATAATACCTGTCAGCAATTGGAGGATTTTGGTATTGCAGTAACCTGGGTAGTGTTCATGAGGGAGTTCCTGGGAAAGTATTTTCTGGAAGATGTTTGTGGTAAAATGAAGGTGGAGTTCCTTAAGTTGAAGTAAGGAAACATGATGGTTGCAGAGTATGTTGCTAAGTTCGAAAGGTTAGGAAGTATTATCCTCACTACAATCGTGTTGATGTTGAGTTGTCAAAATGTCTCAAGTTTAAGAATAGGCTGAGACCAGAGATCAAACAGGGAATTGGATGTCAGTAGATCTGTAGATGTGCTGAATTGGTGGATAAGAGCAAAATTTATGATGAAGATAGCCGAGATCGATCTGCTCACTGCAAGCAACTGAGTGAGAAGAAAGAGAAAGGCCAGTTTAGAGGAAAGACTTATGTGACTCTAGCTGAGAAGGGGAAGAATAAGGTTTCAGATGGGAAAGAGCCAAGTAGGGGAGCAAGTTCCATTCCTCCCAAGTGTCACAAGTGTGGTGAATCCGGTCACAAGTTGGATGTGTGCAGTAATCCATTGGTGAGATGCTACAGGTGTGGAAAAAGAGGTCATCGGGTTGGTGATTGTCTGAATGAAGGTCCAACTTATTTTAATTGTGGTGAATAGGAACATATTAGCACCCAATGTCAGAAGCATAAGAAGGCTGCTATTGCTACTCAGACCAATGGTAGAGCGTTTACTTTGAGTGGTTCTGAAGTTCCTAAGAAGGACAACCTGATTTGAGGTACATGTTTTATTAATGGTGTTGAATTGATTGCAATTATTGATATTGATGATATGCATTCTTTTATTTATCTTGAATGTGCTAATAAGTTGGGTTTGAAGTTGTCTAGTATGAATGGTAGTATTGTAATAGAAACGCCAACTAATGGTTTTGTTACTATTACACTTGTTGTCTGGTGTGCTTTCCTTTACACCAAATTGATGTTATTCTTGGAATGAACTGGCTAGAGTTCAATTTTGTGCATATCAATTGTTATGCGAAAACTGTTGAGTTTCCTGGAATTGGTGATCATGGTGAATTGATGTTCTTGACAGCTAAGCAAGTAGATGAATTATTAGAAGACGAAGCTCAGATGTTTGCAATGTTTGCATCGTTGCAAGTCAAAGGGAAGACTTCGAGTATTGATTTATCGGTTGTTCAAGAGTTCCCAGATGTGTTCCTAGAGGATATAAGTGATTTACCTCCAGAGTGTGAAGTTGAGTTTGTAGTGGATTTATTACATGGTACTAGTCCTGTGTCTATGGCTCCGTATCAAATGTCTGCTGTAGAATTGAGTGAGTTGAAGAAGCAACGAGAAGAGTTGTTAAAGAAGAAGTTTGTTTGACCTAGTGTTTCTCCATGGGATGCGCTAGTGTTGTTGGTTAAGAAGAAAGATGGTAGCATGAGGTTGTGTGTTGATTATCGGCAGTTGAACAAGTTTACTATCAAGAATAAGTATCCATTTCCGAGAATCCATGATTTGATGGATCAGTTGGTGGGAGCTTGTGTATTTAACAAAATTGATTTAAGGTATGGTTACCATCAGATTCGTGTTAAGTATGATGATATTCCGAAGACAACTTTCATAACGAGGTATGGTCATTATGAGTATACAATGATGTCGTTCGGTGTATCCAATGCACCCAGGTGTGATCATGGAGTACATGAATAGAATCTTTCATGAGTACTTGGATAAATCTATGGTAGTTTTTAGGCATAATACCCAAATTGGTCCCTTAACTCTACCTCAGGGTCCAATTTGGTCCCTTATCTTTAAAAAGTATCAAAGTAGTCCTTTAATTGTTAGAAAAGGTCCACGTTAGTCATTTATGTCCATTTTTTACTAACGACGTCAAGTTTGCTTAGGTGGAATCTGACGTGTAATATGTTCATACGACGTGGCATTTGACATGGCATATGCTATCAAAACCACCAAAATTCCGGAAAAAAAGTCCAAATTTTTTACCTCCACCAAGAATCGAACCCATACATATTGGGTTACTTGTGCCAATATACCACCACTAAGCCATTTCACATTTGTTTATTTATTTTACAAATGAAACATATGCCACGTCAAAATCAAATCTGCAGCACAAAATGAAGAACCAGAAACCCTAGCATTGTCTCCATCTTCCTTCACCTGTTTTTGATCCTAATCCTTGGAATCAGAACTAGGTTCAAACAAAAGCTTCTCAAAAGCTTGAATGAAGCTCGAAACCTTCCCCGGTCCAATTTGAGCAACACTCTCCCTCACATCTTCCCTCAATCTCTCCCTACTTCTCTTCACAATCAAGTTCATATTCAAATTCAAACCCCATCACCTTCTCCTCCTTGTTTCTCAATAGAATCAATCTCAGTTTCATCATCTATTTTATCTTCCTCTTCATTATCCTCATCCTGATTCAGATTTTTGATAAAATCCTCCCAAGACTTTTTCAGATTCCGGTAAGCAACACATACACACTTCTTCTCTTTACAATTACATTGTGACACGGTCGAACTCGAATCCACACCATCATCCTTGCATTTCTTCTTTGCCACTACGAATTTTCGTTGCCGGATTTTAGTTTGCAAAGAATTAGGGTTTCTAGGTTTCTGAGACTTTTTGGGATAAGATGAAACATTAGGGTTCGCTTCCTCTCCATCGCTTTAGAAGGTGAATTCAAATACCCTGTTTGGAAAACTCTCGAACTAGGCTGAAAAATTGAATTTTTAGATGAAACCCTCGAAGTGAAGGTACGAAAACCATCAACAACAAGCTTTCCTCTTTTGTACCACACCATGGTTGCAAGAATCCAGATACGAAAGAGATGAAAAAATTGAAATTTTAATGTTCAAATTAGTGAAAAACTCAGGGTATGCGATAAATTAAAGCATGAAAAAAATATGAATGGAAGTGGTTGAAAATGAGTTTGGAAGAGTTGAAAAATGGAAGAATCTGGATAGAGAAATGGGTTTGGAAGAGTTGAAAATGGATTTGGAAGAGTTGATAAATAAGAAATAAGTATTTTATTCAAGAAATAAGCAAATAAATGTGATATAGCACAATGGTAAACTTTCTTTCAAAATAAATATGGTGACCTTGGTTCGATTCTTGCAGAAGGAAAAGTTTTGGGGTTTTATTTTAAAATTTTGGTGACCTTGCTGATGAAGATGACAACTCATTGCCAACTCAGTTGCCACGCGTGTATAAACAAACGACGTTAGTAAAAAATGGACGGAAAGGACTAACGTGAACCTTTTTGAACAATTAAAGGACTACTTTGACACTTTTTAGAATTAAGGGACCAAATTGGACCCATGGGTAGAGTTAAAGGACCAATTTGAGTATTTTTCCTAGTTTTTATCGATGATATTTTGATTTATTCCAAGATAGAAGAGGAACATGCAGGGCATTTGAGGATTGTATTGCAAGGGTTGCGAGAGAAGAAGTTGTATGTGAAGCTGTCAAAATGTGAGTTCTGGTTGCAAGAAGTGAGTTTTCTTGGACATGTGATTTCCAATAGTGGGATTGTTGTAGATCCGTCGAAGATTGATGTAGTGTTACAGTGGGAGACTCCTAAGTATGCTACTGAGATTAGAAGTTTTCTGGGTTTAGCGGGTTATTACAGGAAGTTTATTGAAGGTTTTTCGAAGTTGGCGCTACCTTTGATTCAGTTGAATCGAAAGAGTCAAGCTTATGTATGGGATGTTACGTGTGAAAAGAGTTTTGTAGAGTTGAAGAAGAAGTTGACAACTGCTCCAGTGTTGATTTTTCCGAATCCGAATGAGTCATTCATGGTGTATTGTGATGCGTCGAAGATGGGACTTGGAGGAGTTTTGATGAAAAATGGTCAAGTGGTTTCTTATGCTTCTAGACAATTGAGAGTTCATGAAAGAAATTATCCTATGCATGATTTAGAGTTAGCAGTTGTGGTATTTGTGTTGAAGATTTGGAGACATTATCTCTTTGGTTCGAAATTTGAAGTGTTAAGTGATCATAAGAGTTTAAAATATCTGTTTGATCAGAAGGAACTGAACATGAGGTAGAGAAGATGGTTGGAATTGTTAAAAGACTTTGATTTTGATTTGAATTACCATTTTGGTAAGTCAAATGTAGTTGCAGATGCTTTGAGTAGGAAGACATTGCATATGTCAATGCTGATGGTGAAAGAACTTGAAATGATTGAACAGTTCAAAGACATGAGTTTGTTGTGTGAAGCTACATCTGAGAGTGTGAAGTTGGGAATGTTGAAGTTGACCAGTGAAATTGCCGAAAGGATCCGTGAAGGACAACAATCTGACTTGAAGTTGGTTGATCAGTTGACTTTTATTAACCAAGGAAACGGAGGTGAATTTCGAGTAGATGAGAATGGTGTGATGAGATTCCGGGATAGAGTGTGTATTCCTGATGTTTTGGAAATTAAGAAGAGTATCTTAGAAGAAGGACATCTAAGTAGATTGAGTATCCATCCTGGTGCTACGAAGATGTACCATGATCTGCAGAAATTGTTTTGGTAGCTAGGTATGAAGAACGATGTTGTGGAATTTGTGTATGCAGGCTTGACTTGTCAGAAGTCGAAGATTGAACATCAGAAACCATTAGGTATGATGTATTTGTTGAATATTCCAGAATGGAAGTGGGATAGTATTTCCATGGATTTTATGACAGGTTTGTCGAAAACTGTTAAGTGAAATGATTATATTTGGGTAATTGTAGATAGATTGACTAAGTCGGCCCATTTTCTGTCGATGAAGATTAATCATTCTATGCAGAAGCTAGCTGAGCTGCATATTGAAGAAATTGTGAAGTTGCATGGGATACCGTTGAGTATTGTATCAGATAGAGATCTGTGGTTAATGTCAAGGTTTTGGAAGAGTTTACAAGATGCTTTGGGTACTCAGGATGAGCTCTGCTTATCATCCGCAGACAGATGGTCAAACAAAAAGGACTATCCAATCTTTAGAGGATTTACTAAAAGCTTGTGTGCTGGATTAAGGGGGATCTTGGGATAGTCATTTACCGTTGATTGAGTTTACCTACAATAATAGTTATCATGCTAGTATTGGAATGGCACCATATGAGGCGTTGTATGGAAGGAGATGCCAGACTCCATTGTGTTGGTATGAATCAAGTGAGAGTGAAGTACTTGGACCTGAGATTGTGCAAGAGATGACTAAGAAGATTAAGATGATAAAATAAAAAATGAAGGCTTCTCAGAGTCGACAAAAAAGTTATCATGATAAGAGGAGGAAAGCTATTGAGTTTCAAGAGGGAGACCATGTGTTCTTGAGAGTTACTCCGGTGACTGGTGTCGGAAGAGCTTTGAAGTCTAGAAAGTTCACTCCGTGTTTTGTTAGTTTGTATCAGATTTTGCAAAGGATTGGAACGGTAGCATATCAGATTGTGTTACCACCATCGCTTGCGAATTTGCATGATGTGTTCCATGTGTCACAGTGGAGGAAGTATGTGTGTGATCCATCACATGTGATTCAGATGGATGTCGTTCAGGTAAGAGATAGTTTAACTGTTGAAGCTTCACCATTGCAGATAAATGGCCGAGAAATAAAGCAGTTGCGAGGAAAATAGATTGCCTTGGTAAAGGTATTGTGGGGTGGACCAGCAGGTGAAAGTTGGACTTGGGCACGTGAAGATCAAATGAAGGAGTCGTATCCGACTCTGTTTGTTTCAGGTAAACAATTTTTAGGTTGAAAATTCTTAAAGTGGGGGAGAGTTGTAATACCCCAATTTCATAATTTAATTATTTATGATAAAGTGGTAATTGGTGGAATATTAAGAAGAAGGAAATATTTTATTAAATAGTGATATTATAATAATTGGATATTATTTAAATATTATTATTTTAAAAAATAAAATAAAATTGAAGGTCTAAGGGGTAGAGTGGTCTTTTGTGAAGTTTATGAGAAAAGGGATACAATCAAAATTCTCATAATCGTGTTTTTGGTGAATGATGAAGGATTGCTCTGAAGAACAAGGAGACAAAGAGGAATTTTATCAAGAGGTGAAAGAAAAAACTCAATTGAATAAGGTATGGGGAGTAGTTATCTTTCAACGTCTATAATATATGGATTGTCTTATGAGGAAAAGGTATTTTTTAGGGGAAACCTTAGGGTTGGGTAGTTTGTTGATAGAATTTGATAATTTGTTATTGTTAGAGGTTATAAGTGATGATTACATGATGATAATAGGTTGCATGATCGTTTTCTGCTATTAATTTGTGTTTTTGAGGGTTTTGGGCGTATCTGAGATGTACAAAAAATCGCAGGTTTTTCAGCTAAAAATCACATTCTCGCTTAGCAAACGAGTGGAAGTTTGCACACAGAGAGTTGCTCGCTTAGCGAGCTAGATGTTCACTTAGCGAGACCTGTAGCTTTTTGAAAAATAATTTCTTTTCTTGGATGACTCGTGATGAGTTGTATGATGCTATAATGTTGCTGTGAGTTGTTACCATGCTATAATAGGCTAAATGTGTAGGAAATATGATGAAATGATATTATGATGACTATGTTGTAAAATGATGCTATGTAGTAATGATAATATGAATAGGAAAATAAATATATGAATGACGAATGATGAATGCTGATGAAAATGTTGATTAAGATGATATTGTTATTGCATCATGCATTCATGGCATTCTTATGATGATTGAGGCTTCAATCCCATTGTGTGGATTGAAGTGTTGTTGTTTATGTTGTGCTCCCTTGTGGAGGGTTGATGGCCAGTGTCCATCACATGTTGAAAATCGGTACCATATGCATTTATGAAGTTGCATCTCATTATTTATGGCATAGCATGAATGCATTTGTTTTATGATGATGTGACTTGTTGTTATTGTTGTATGTGGGTTAGATTTGATGTAAATGATGTATGATTGTATATCGTCATATAATTTTGTCTTTATATTATTTATATTGATCATGAATTACTCACCCTGTCTGCCTTTCGTGATGGTCTATTATGCCACCCTGCAGATTCTCAAGAATAGTTTGGTGCTCGAGAGTAGCTCGGAGTGCGTCTCTTGTTGTTTATAGAGTCTATGTGGTATCCTGTGTCTTATAACACTGGGGAACACTTGGATTATTTTTGTTGTTTTAAAGCATGATTGATGATGTTTTGGATTTCAAATGAATTTAAAATTAATGTTAAAATGAGTTGACGATATTGATGACCCGCTGCATATTTAAATGATGTGTTATTTTAAGTATTGATGCGTGATGCAACCCGTGTTATTGTTCGCTGTCGAATTTGGCGAACAACCTCTGGTTTTCCAATCTCACCGAATTGGTTTACTTGCAGGACCAACCACACAAATCCTAGGACACATGTGCAAGTTTTTGATGAAATTATGAACTCTTAGAGTAAGAAGTCTTTGGATCTTTGATTCGATTGGTTGTGTATTTCATATATGAATGATTTTGATCATTTTAAGTAAGAGTTTTAAAGTAAATTTAACAAAATAAATTCAAAAAAGTAATTTGACAACGGTAAAGATTTGCATAAAGTAAATAATGAAGGATAAATGGCTGGTAAATGTAAAGGAAATGATTAAATAAAGAACTTTAAATTTGATAAAACTTAAATGAATGATGTTGTTCACACATACATTTTCCAGATAAAACTCTTTTTCTCTCACACGGGTACTTTAGAGTATTTTGCAGGAATTATGTACAAGTTTTTCCACATACTTAATCTAACAAACATTATCCTATTTATATACAAATAAAATAACTGCTACTAACGGAAAAATCTTCAGATCAATGATACTTGGATTTCTGCATGTTCCCATTTCCTCAAAAGCTTCCACGCGTCCTTCTGCCAAACGAAACAACTGTCTGAATTTGAATTTTTCCTTAATGTCAAAACGATGCGTCCCTTCAGGCTTGTCGAATTGTCATCAACCAAATCTGTAGAAACAATGCATCATTCTCCTTGTCGAAATGTTGAACGCTTCAGGTGTCACCCAATTTTTGTCGAACTGTCGAAAACAACATATCAAACAAAATCTGTCGAAATATCTCTTCAAATATATTTCTTCAATTCTCTTCCTTTGTCGAATTTCTTCCTCTGCCAAAGAACATAATTTTATCTTTCAAATCATGGTGTCAAAAAATACGTGTCTACAAATTGCCCCCCAGCAAAGGTCTTTTCGACTATTTGGAGAAAAGTCATTTGCTGTCGAGAATTGATTCGACGCCATGTCAACTTTTATTTTCATCATTTCCAAAGTCAGATATTTCAAATCCCCAGAAATCTTCATCATCATATCTTTTCTCAAAATGTCAACTCAGCCCACGTTCTAGGTAACTATTCCACTACCTCCTAAGGCTAGGCCATCATGAGTTTTTTCAACTGCCATTAACCCACTTTCTTTGTGAAATAAAATTACCACGTGTCCCATGATTTAAATAAAAACCTAACTGTTTCAATCTTTTTGCTTATAAATACTGGGCCATGTCTCTTTTCAAAATCTTTCTTCACAATCTTCTTGTTTTCAAAGCAAAGAACTTCATCCCTTTAAAACGCAAAGAAACTTCAATTAAAACAACAATGGCCTCCAAGAAATCTTCCAGCAGCCAGAAGACTAGAAACTCCACTACGCTTCCATATGCACACAAACTGGATGGACCTACGATCATTGGAAACCAACAATACATTCCAGAACCTCCCAATGAGAAAGAAGAGGATAGTATTTACAGGTCTCGGGTATTTATTCCTATACTGGTATCTGGTAGTTTTCATTCTATTTTAGGATCTCTCCCTAACCCATACCTTAATCCAGATAAGTTAAGAGAATATTTCCCTTTATATCAACGTTTAAAACCAATAGGAGTTGGGGTAAAACCCAAACTGACTGAGGAACCAACTGAGGGCTCAAATTCGACCACTGATGAAGGTCTAAATTTACTTCACTTAAATAATGCTAGGATCTTTAGAACAAGTCCTATGGCAAAAGATCCTTTTGACTACCTTGCTTGGTTGGCAAAGATCGAAAAGGTTAAAGAACCTTTTTAGAGAGAAATGGGAATCTTCAACTTAATCCAAATGTCGAAAGTAGGACCTAGCTATTGCCCTAACATGATCTTAGCGTCTCTCTTTTTCTGGGATAACACCTACAACAACATTCACCTTCCTTGTGGAATGGTCACACCAACCCTTTTTGATCTGGCAGCAATATGTGGACTCAGCCCTCTAGGATGGAACTTCGACCCAACTCTTCAAAACCAAGATTCCATTAATTTCGACACTAGAAAATCCTCTTACTCCGTTTTTATCAACCATTATCATGATAAGACAACCAACACAGTATCTAAAGAAGAGCATAAAACCTTCTTAACTTTATGGTTGTCGAAGTACGTCTTCTGCTCCCATTCTTTGCAAGTGGCAAATAAATTTATTACCATAGCTAACCAACTTGAAAAGGGGATTAGACTATGCTTGGGCGAAATGATCTTGGCGAACCTGTACGAGTCCTTGAGTGAAAGCGTAGATTTCCTAAAAACTGCCACTGACAAAGGGAAGCTTAGTATTTCAGGACCTTTTGGCTATTACAACTGTGGCTTAATGCCACTTTTGAAACTTCTATCCCTGTTAAGAACACAGTGAACAAAGAGGAAGTGACAGATAGAGTCGTCGAATAGCCTAGGTTAGCACAACTGACGCCATCTGATGAAGGACTCAGTCTTCGACAGGATTTCACAAGCTACGTCATGATGTTCGCCAAGAGATATAATTTCACACTTCCATGGCACCTTTGGCCCACAGAACAATTGGTCCTGACTGGTTTACCTCACAACCTCCCTTTGAAATGGAAGAGGCTAAACGGAAATTCCTTGACGTTTGGGAAGCTTTTTTGGTCCCTAGACTTTTTCTTTCCCACAATAATGTTATGAAAACCAAAATTGATTTAATCATTTACCAACCCAACCTAGTTGCTATACAGTTTGGATTAGTCCAACCGAAATCAAAACCTATTTTTTCGAAGAAAGATTCTATTCTTTTCCACAACTCCTACCACTCTGAAGAATAAAGCCTCCAACTGGCGAAGAAATATTTTGATGGTTCTGTTGACATTTGTCCAATGGTTTTTCGACCTTCCTTTCTTTGCACACATGAGTTTGACATTTGGTGGAGGGAGTATTATCGCACCAAATTCTATGATGTAAAAGCATTCACCACTCACTTGACCAATGCATTTACTTTTGTGCAGGACCGGACGAAAAAAGGTAAAGGACAACATATCTAAGAGATACAAAAGTTTCAAAAATATTTTGAAACTATTTATAGGCCAGAGGAACTTAGTCGAACCATAAGCGAAGCATCAGTGACTTTAAAATAGAAGTTGACGGAAAGATTGGGTAGATTGAAATTGCCTTCATACGTTCGACCAAAACAACGATATGAGCTAGATTTCAATCTTTATCCACCAAGGTTTCCCTCTTTTCCTTCTGCTGACTTTGGGGTGGCGTTGAGCCCTCTATTTCCAGATTGGTTTGTTTGTGGGGATTCTTTGAAAATCCTTCGTCAGCAATCCAAAAAACCTGCCAAGCGAGTGGTTATGACTAAGTTCACTTTGGATGATTACAAAGGGAACCTTCATATTGGAATATAACACGTTCATGTGGAAACAATTATTTTTAAAGGTGTTTTAATCGACGATGAATTCTTCCTTTTCAATCCTATGAACTTGTCTTTCTTTCTCTTACTATGTTTTGTGTCTTTTAGCTACCAAAGTCCAAACCAGAAAGGTTGCTGTCAAAAACACTAGTGATGTGATGGAAGAAGACCCACCAGTTGTTACTAAGAAACCTTTGAATAAGGTACCAATCTTTCTTTCTTTGATCAGCCTTCCTTTCTCTTTCAGGAACTTAATTGTCTTTTATTACTACATTCAGGAAGGTCGAAAGCCACCACCTACACCCAAAAGAAAGAAACTAGAAGAAAGAGTGTCTAGTGAAGAGTCTGGTGATGAATCACCAGAACCAAGTCAACCCCAAAAACGAAAGAAACCTACTAAAGCTCCCACTCCAAAGTCCAAAGTCAAAGTGGTGAAAGAAACTCCTCCACCAAGTCCAGCTGCAAATATGCAAGTAAAGGACGCAGAAAGTGGGAACTCTGGCTTTCACACTGAAGCTCCTCAGGTAAATCTTTGTTCGACTGTTTAACTTTTATCTTCTTAATATATTTTCTTTCTTTTCTGATATTTTGGGCTATTTGCATGTCAATTTAGACAACACTCCAGAAAAGACAGGAACAGAACAAAATGTTCCAACGCATCAAAGTGCCAGTCCAACACCTTCTTCTCCTAATCATCTTACAGATGAGCCAGAGGCGGAAGAACCACCTACGCCTGATTCTCCCCAATACTCTGACGACCGCTCTCCTTCTCTTCCTCTAAATGCAAATTCTCATTTGCAGGATGAAGACCTGAAGACTGATGTTGAGGTCGAAGGTGACGACCTCAAAGAAGGAGTGACTGGTGGTGATGGTGACAAGTCAAAGGAAGAACATGTTAGGTCTATCCAAGGGCAACCAAGTTAGTATAATGCTGAGTCACAAAAAAGAGGGTCAACTGGCTCGACAACTCTTTCTCGTGAAGAGATTGAGAATCTCAAAGTACAGAGATCCTTGGAGTATCTTAAAGTTATGCTCAGTGCCCGCTTCAACTTCCAAGACTCTTCTCAAAGCACTTCGACCACTTCGGGAGCTACTTCCAGCGCACATTCTCTTGAAGTTTTTCTAGCGGAGATCAAGCAAAAATCCTTGACGTGGACCTGTTCATCGTTTTGGATACAAACTTAACTACCTGCTTCGACTTGAAGAAAGTCTTAAAACAAGTCAATGTCTTGGAATCTCCCGCTGAAGTGAGCAGCCTTGTGATGGACCTGATCACCTTGGTCGACATGGTGAGTACTGACTTAAATCGTCTGAAGGATTTTTCCAAACAAATATCCAAGAAATCTGAAACTCAGCTTGCTAAATGGGATGCTGCCACCGTTTCGACCAACAAAATCACAGAGTTGCAGAAGATCTCTGAGGACTATGCCAAAGAGATTGTCGAATGTGACACCAACATTCAGAAATGGGAGAAGGAGATGGCTTAGCTTCAAAAGAAAATTTCTCAGGAGAAGAAACGCAAGGAAGCTTTCCAAAAGCCTAATCAGAAAGAGATTGATGAAGAGTTAGAAGTGGGGGTTCATCATGCTGAAAATGATCAATTAATTACTCAGGAAATTGAGAACCTTTCGACCAGTAAGAGCTTCTGTGAGCGTCGACTCCAAATTCAGAGAAAAAAGTTTGATGATTTGAAGAAATCTTTTGAAAAGATTCAGTTGTAATAGGGATAGTGAATATATTTTCATGTACTAGTTAATTCGCCAGTATTTTGTCTGTAATGAATATACTGCCATTTGTTTGGCAAAATAACATTATTTCCCCTTAGTTGGCTATCTTTACTTCTAGCAATATTGGCTTATACTTTTTTAAATACTTGCCATTTATCTTTAGTAATCTTTTATCTTTGTCTATCTCTTCGACCTCATATGTGCCATTTTCAAAAAATCTTAAAATTTGGAAAGCTCCCTCCCACTTGGGAGACCATTTTCCCATTAATCTATATTTTTTATCCATAGGAAGAATTACTTTCCAAACAAGATGACCCACTGAAAATGTCGTAAATTTCACTTTCTTATTGTAAAACTTTTCGACCCTTTCTTTTTTCCTTTTTATCAATTCTAACACGTGCAACCTCTCTTCGTCCAAGTCAACTAACTCGTCCATCATCATGCTCCAATAAATTTCTGATGGGATTTCATGTTGCCTTTGAACTCGTATCGACTGTAAATAAATTTCGACCGGTAGCACTGCGTCATGTCCATAAGTCAATTTGAATGGGGTAGAGTTTGTTGCTTCTTTGGGAGACGTTCGACAAGCCTATGAAATTTGATCTAAAGTCTTATGCCAATTTCTATGCTTTCTACCTATGTGTTTTTTGATCAAATTTATCACAACCTTGTTTGCTGCTTCGACTTGTCCATTTTCCTGGGCATAATAAGGTGTCGAAGTTAAGAGTCTAAAACATGTTTCTTTTGCAAACATTTGCATATTTTTTCCAGTAAATACAGATCCTTGGTCAGTAGTTATTGTTTCTGGTATTCCAAACCTATAGATTATATATTTTTGAATAAACTCTATAACTGCCTCCTGGTCCACATTTACCAATGGTATGGCTTCAATCCATTTAGTGAAATAATCTATTCCAACTAAGATGTACTTTTGTCCTTTTGAAGAAGATGTTCGAATTTCTCCAATTAAGTTTAAAGCCCAACCCCTGAATGGCCAAGGCTTTATAATCGAATGTAACTCATTTGCAGGGACATGTGGTATACCTACGTGTACTTGGCATTCCTGACACCCTTTCGCAAATTCGATACAATCTTTCAATATTGTTGGCCAGTACACACCTTGTCGAAATAATAGCCATTTCATTTTATGGCCTGCTTGGTGCGCACCACACGCACCACTGTGTACTTTCGACAAAGCTATGTAGGCTTCATCTTCGCCCAAGCATTTCAGTAAGACTTCTTCTGCAGTCTTTTTATATAATTCGTTTCTAAGGAGCACGTAGCTTAAGGCTCTGTATTTTACCTTTCTTTTAACTTTCTTATTTGGGTCTTGTAGATAATCCTTAACAGGTTTTCTCCAGTCTTTAATTTTTGAATCATCTACATTGAAGATTTCAAAATTTTCTTTATCTCTATAACCCATTTTTATTGTCTCCAAATCTGATGGGGACAATTTGGTGGATATAACTCTCCCCATTACTTCAATAGTTTTCTCCAAGTTTTCTTTCGACACTTTGTAGCCTGATGCAAGTTGAGCCAGATCATTTGCTTCTTGATTCTTCAACCTAGGGATGTGTTTAATGGCTATGTTTTCGAAATTTTTAAGGAGTCTGTTAGCTATTACGAAGTACATAATTAGGTTCTCTTTGACACATTTATATTCTTCTGTCAATTATTTTATTACTAACTCAGAGTCACCCATTATTTCGACTTTAGTTGCCCCTAATTCCAACAATATTTCAAGTCCAGTAATCAGAGCTTCATATTCTGCTTCGTTATTTGAACATAAGCCTTCAACCTTGTACTTGAATTTTGTTGGAATTTTTTCAGGAGAAATAATTAGTACCCCAATGCCAGTTCCATTCTTATGACTGGAACCGTCGAAAGATAACTTCCATGGTTCTAATTCGACATATTCGATCTCATCTTCTTTTATTGAGTGGTCAGCTATAAAGTCAGCAACCGTTTGTCCTTTGGCAGCCTTTAAAGGCATATATTTCAAGGAATACTCTGTCAATACCAAAGCCCATTTCCCAATTCGACTATGCAATATAGATTTAGATAACATATATTTTATTACGTCTAAATGAGAGGTAACATATACATCAACTGGTTTTATATAGTGTTTTAACTTTTTGTACAAGAAAAATATACACACAAACATAATTTTTCTATCACACTATATCTAGTTTCAGCATCATTTAAGACTCTGCTAAGATAATAGATGGCTCTTTCGACGCCATTTTCATCTTCTTGACACAACATGCTTCCCAATGTTTTGTCTGATGCTAAGATGTATAACCTCATACTTCTTCTTCTACAAGGGGACATCAAGACTGGAGAACTAGCTAGATACTCTTTGATCTTGTCGAAGGCATCTTGCTGTTCTTGCTCCCATGCGAAGTTTTCTTTCTTTAGTCGAAGTAGAGGAGATAAGGCTTGCGTTTTTCCACTAAGGTTGGAGATAAACCTTCTAAGAAAGTTGATTTTCCCTAGCAGAGACTGCAATCCCTTTTTTGTTGATGGCGCTTTCGCTTCCATTATGGCTTTGGTTTTGTTCTCATTTATTTCGATCCCTTTTTTGTGGACCACGAAACCTAAGAAATCACCCGTCTGCACACCAAAAGCACATTTAAGGGGGTTCATTTTTAAACCAAACTTCCTCATCCTTTCAAAGGACTGTCGAAGATGATCCAAATGATTTTTTTCCTGAAACGGACTTGATCACATTATCATCAATATAAATTTTCATGAAAGTTTCAATAAAATCATGAAAAATTGAGTTCATAGCCCGTTGGTAAATTGCTCCAGCAATTTTTAAACCAAAGGGCATAACTACCCATTTGTAAGTCCTTATTGCTCTAGGGCAACAAAATGTTGTTTTAGAAACATCTTCTTCTGCAATAAATATTTGATTATAGCCAGAGTATTCGTCTAACATACTTAAGTACTCATGGCCTGCTGCAGAATCTACAAGCATTTTTGCTACTGGCATAGGATATTCATCCTTTGGGATAGCTGGGTTCAGGTCTCTAAAGTCAATACATACCCTTAGTTTGCCATTTTTCTTAATTACATGCACTATATTTGCAATCTATTCGACATAACTGGTAGTGCGGATGAATTTTCATTTCAGAAGTCTTTCGACCTCTTTTATTTTTGACAGAATTTCTGGTGCGAAGCGTCTTGGAGTCTGTTTTACTGGCTTTTTTCCCCTCCATTATTGGTAGCTTCAATTCGACCAAACTTCTATCTAAACCAGGCATCTCGTCGTAGTCCCATGCAAAGCAATCTCTGAACTCTTTCAACAAACGGACTATTTCGACCTTGAACCGAGGGTCCATCTTTGCACTTATGTAAGTTGGCCTTCTTTCTGCCCCCAGTCCCAGATTTATTTCTTCCAATGGATCATGCGCCACCATTTTCATGTTAGTTGACACTGGATCTTTTTCGAACCCCAGGGGTTCGTCATCATAGATGGCATCGAGCTTCTGGTGTTGCCATTCGCCCAATTGGTTGTCATCATAGTCTTTGTCAACGTCCTTTTGAGGACATTGTTCTTCAAAATTTTCTTTGTTGGCTTCGACGGCCGTATACTTCACTTCGGCTTCAAGAGCCGCTTTGAGTTTATTTTCGGCTATATAAGCCATAATTCTTTCAAGAGTTGTTTCTTCAGTCATCATCATCAAATTCTCTTCCCCAACTTGTTGGCTCAATAGAAGAGGTTCCCCATATGTGACTTGGTTCGCCTATTATTTCTTTGTTCCACTGAAAATCGTGCGTTGGGTGAAGATACATGGAATAGTAGGCGTTGTCAGTTGCCTTCAAGTCGAATTCTGCCGGACTGCAAGGAGGTATGTGAGCCAAATTCTAGTCGAAACTTCGACTGTTTGCATTGTTTATTTTAGTCATAAAATAGCTTTGATTTGCTTCAATATTCTCAACAATTCCATCAGGACGCCAGATAACTATTTGTTGGTGCATTGAAGAAGGTACATCTCCTATTCTATGAATTCATTCTCTTCCAAGCAGTAAGTTATAATTTGCCCTTGAAGCAATGACTATGAACATTTTTGGTCTTGTTATGGTTCCAACAGTCAAGTTCACCTAGATAACGCCCACGGTAGTTCCTACTTTCCCTTCATAATTTGGAAGCACCATATTGTGAGGCTTTGCGTCAGAGTCATCCTTCCCAATCTTCCTTAGCATGAAGTGGGGCATCAAATCCACTGCAGCTCCACCATCCACTGGTATTTTATTTATACCAACACTTTCGACCTTTCCCTTAATGAACAAAGGCTTCAGGTTTCCTTTCATTGAATTATCTGGCCTTTCAAAGAATGCATTATGCTCTTCAACGCAACCGTTATTCATTTCATAATAACACACTGTCCTAGACCCCATTGCACTATCTTCCATATTCTCTTCTTCATATTCGACCTCCATAATCCTGTCGTAGTCTCTAGGAAGGACATATATCACATTGCAGGCCACATCGAATGAGCCCTCTGAGTCAGAATTGAAATCATCAGTTACTTCATCTTCTTCTGGCACTTTGTTGGTGAGTTTCGACATCTCTAGCATGCTGCTTGGTTTATTCTTTTGGGAGGGCTCCTCTTCGCCTATGGTCTGGGCAGTTTTGCTTGATTCTGCGTTGTTTTTGTTTACATTTTCCTTTTCGATCATGCTTCCGTTTGCAGCTTCTTTTTCTGTCCTCTTCTGCCTTTGGAATCTTCTCCATTTGGATCTTGACATGGGATTTTTTTTCCTTTGTAGTTTTCTGATGGGTATGGTCTTGGTTTTGGCCATTCAATCTCTTTCTTTCCTTCTACTGAAGATCCTCTCTGAATTTCAAAATTTCTCCACTTCTTTGATCCTTGAGCATCCCTAATGGGATGGACCCATCTATCATCAGCAACTTTGCTAGATGGTTTGTAAGTGTTGTAGTGTCTTTCTCCAAACCTCTGGAGGTGGTGCTCAGTTCTTCTTGGGTCATATATTCCTATTTTGATTGTTGGGATTGTCCCCCAGTTTCCTTTTTTCTGGGACTTATACACTGCTTCTAAGTTTGTTGTTGCCTTCCTGTCGAAGATTGCACTACAACATGGACATAACATAACTTCAGTCTTCTTTCTTTGACACCTTTGGATGAATTCTTCCAGATTCTCATCCTCCTTTGGATATGCCAGCCTCTGGTGCTCTTCTCGACGGTGATCCTTATCAACTTTCTCTTGGATTCTTTGAGACAAGTCTGCCATGTTGATATATATTTTCTGTCCATCAGTAATACTTAATTTATTCATTCTTTCAGCAAGAGCTCCTTCGACTTCAATTTGGTTCTTTGTTAGGTGGGAACTTTTTTCTTTGATTTGTTGCTCTTTAGGATCCTCCATCATTCTACACAGGATCCCGTAAGCGGCAGGTTTTACAGGCTCTTCAGCAGCTTCTGCCTTGATTCTGGTAATGTCCTTATTAACAGGTCCCACAGTGTTGACGCAGTTTGCAGCGTTGCTCATCTTTATGAAACCTTCGAAAACCTTCTTTTTGACGCTAAGGAAACTGTTATCTATCTCTTCATTATTGTTTACAGGGACATCTTCCATTCCAGTTGGTTGGATTTTGTTTATATCAATGTGAGAGCTTGTGGGGGAAGTGTATTTTACTAGATAATCAAATTTTCCACTTGGTTCCCCCAAAGTATCCCATATTATTCTATCTTCAATAATGTTGTTGTTATTTCCCTTGTTGAAACCTTTAGTAGTTTCCAGCTTTTCCTGGTTATCAAAGCCTTCAGTAGCTTTAATTTTGTCCTGACTGTCGAAACCCTCAGCAATCTCAACTTTGTCTTGACTGTCGAAACCTTCATTATTCTCAACTCTGTTTTGATTTTCGAAACCTTTAGTAGTCTCAACTTTGTTGATGTGGTCATTCAGTTCCTTAACATCAAGATATTCAGTAACCTTAATCATTATTGGCAGAGTCACACAATCTTTGTAAACTTCTTCCACTTTAGGATGATTTGGGAGATCATCAACAATCCCTACCATATTTACTTGGGTATCGAAGCCTTCAGCAGCTTCTATCATTTCAAAATTGTCCTCAGATGTCTTTTCGACTTCGACCATATTCATAATGAAAGGTTCAGCATAATTGGCTTCGACAATTTGCATAGGATTTGAGTCAATCCTCATTTGTTGTTTTGATTTGTCTCCAAATTTTAGTCTTCCATCACGGATTGCATTTTGAACAAGATCCCTGAAAAGAAAACATTGAGAAGTTTTATGACCTAGAAAGTTATGGTATTTATAAAAACCTCTCATTTTTTGTTGGTCAACAGGAGGCTCTTTAGCGCCTGGTGGTTTTATTAACTGACCATCTTTGACCAACACGTCGAAAATTTTGTCACACTTGGTGATGTCGAACATATAAGTTCTTTTAGGAAACTTATCATTCTTTTCTGGTTCGACTGGTTTCTTTCCGTTCGACGAAACCAGTGGTTTACAAGAGTATGGTGGGCCTTGCTTTAGTTCTGCTAAATAAATTTCTTGTTCGTCGAAATTAACTGATTCATTTTCGTCATAATCATCATCTTGACATACTCCTACATAGGCCACCCTCTCTTTTTTACTTTTATTCGCTCTGAATTTTTTAGCTTTTAACCTTTCGATTTGTCTCACTCTATCTGCTAGTTATGCCATGTCTCTCAAATATTGAGTGTCTAGTTTCTTTCTTATAGAATAATCTAGACCTCCTGCAGCCATTTCGACTAACTCTTGTTCTGGAACTTGTGTGAAACATCTCGCTTTTAGCAATATGAACCTATTTAGATAATCATCTATAGGTTCTGAAAATTTCCTCTTGACGCTGGCTAATTCTTTCAAACTTATTTTAGTTTGTCCCATATAAAATTGCTCGTGGAATAATCTTTCTAACTGGGTCCACGTATATATGGATTTTGCAGGCAATGATGTAAACCAAGTAAATGCATATTTTATCAAAGAACTTGGGAAGTATTTCATTCTTAATTTTCGTTTTGTGCTATTTCCCCTGCTTCAATCAAATAATGTGTTATATGTTCTATGGTAGATTCGCTAGTGTCCCCTGAAAATTTGGTAAATTTGGGGATTTTCCACCTTGGGGGTAATTCCTGTTGTAGAACATAT
Source organism: Lathyrus aphaca (assembly GCA_963966055.1). Taxonomy (NCBI): domain Eukaryota; kingdom Viridiplantae; phylum Streptophyta; class Magnoliopsida; order Fabales; family Fabaceae; genus Lathyrus; species Lathyrus aphaca. Next base: position 297,672,918 of record OZ014524.1, read on the forward strand.
TTTGATAATGGGGAAACGTAACTAGGCCTCTGTAACTCCACATTTACCCCCATTTTGCGCCATTATCTCTTCGACCATGGCTGCCAAATTGTTTTCGGCAGGCATGTTTTTATACCGTATTCGGTGTTGCAAGGCATCATCAGCATCCTGGCCTCTCTGGACTATCATCCTTCTAGGTTCTTGTTGGACATGTATTGCGACACAAGGTTGTTCGACTACTCCTCCTTGGTTCCATAGGTTGGGTTGAGGATTGTCTAAAAGCCTCTGATTTATTGTGGGTTCCTCTTCGACATTCACTACTGGGTTTTGAATTATTTGGTCTCTTTGTCGAACTTGAGGGGCACCAAAAAATTCAGCAATACGCGTCATTTGCGTTGCCAACATTTGGTTTGTTTGGGTAGTGTTTTGTATCAAAGGATTAAAAACTACTCCCATTTTTTGTGTCAACATTTGGACCATATCATGATTACTTTCTTCCATTTGTTGTCGTATTACTTGCGCAGAATTATTTGTAATTGATGGCATTTGGAAGCCTGGCGGAGGCAGATTCAATCTCATATTCCCACCAGATCCTGATCCTTGCAATGGTGATGACCTATTTAATAAGGAATCAGAATAGATTGAGGATGCGTTTTGCAAACTTGCCATATTGGTAGTAGGCATCCCATAAGGTTGTTCCCTACCAAACAAAGGCATTGTAAAGTTCGTCGAAAAAGGCATATGAACGTTCCCTATAGGGGACGTTCCCGTGGATATTTGGTGTCCCATGGAAGAAAAACTAGGCGCATTTTGAGACACTACAAACGCAGGTGTTGACCCTGACGAAGAGGGTATGGCTTCTGACGTAGAAATTGACCATGTATTTCCTCCAGTCGAAGGAGTGAGGGTAAGAACTGTATTATTTTCATTTTGACTATATGGCGGATTTGCCATTTTTCTTACTCTTGTTCGTTTAGGTCTTTCTACGTCGGTTACGACTAATTTACCACTTCTTAGAATCATACAACGAGGCAGAAAAATCTTTTAACTAAAAGTTATTCTATTGAATTTTCAAATTCTTGCACTAGTCCCAATGGGCGTGCCAATTTGTTCGCTGTCGAATTTGGCAAACAACCTCTGGTTTTCCAATCTCACCGAATTGGTTTACTTGTAGGACCAACCACACAAATCCTAGGACACATGTGCAAGTTTTTTATGAAATTATGAACTCTTAGAATAAGAAGTCTTTTGATCTTTTAATTGATTGGTTATGTCTTTCATATATGAATGATTTTGATTATTTTAAGTAAAAGTTTTAAAGTAAATTTGATAAAGTAAATTTGACAAAGTAAATTTGACAAAAGTAAAGACTTGCATAAGGTAAATTATGAAAGATAAATTGGCTGGTAAATGTAAAGGAAGTGATTAAATAAATAACTTTGAATTTGATAAAAACTTAAATGAATGGTGTTATTCACACGTACATTTTCCAGATAAAAGTCTTTTTCTCTCACACGGGTACTTTAGAGTATTTTGCAGGAATTTTGTACAAGTTTTTCCACACACTTAATCTAACAAACATTATCCTATTTATATACAAATAAAATAACTGCTACTAACGGAAAAATCTACAGATCAATGCCACTTGGCTTTCTGCATGTTCCCATTTCCTCAAAAGCTTCCACGCGTCCTTCTGCCAAACGAAACAACTGTCTGAATTTGAATTTTTCCTTAATGTCGAAACGATACGTCCCTTCAGGCTTGTCGAATTGTCATCAACCAAGTCTGTAGAAACAATGCATCGTTCTCCTTGTCGAAACGTCGAACGCTTCAAGTGTCACCCAATTTTTGTCGAACTGTTAAAAACAACATATCAAACAAAAACTGTCGAAATATCTCTTCAAATATATTTCTTCAATTCTCTTCCTTTGTCGAATTTCTTCCTCTGCCAAAGAACACAATTTTATCTTTCAAATCATGGTGTCGAAAAATACGTGTCTACAGTTATGGGACATGACACATATATGAGTTCAAGTGATGATTATGTTGAAAATGTGATGCCCTTTTGTGTTGAACTTTGATTTTCTTAAATAATATGTTTGAATATGTTATGGGGTAAAAAGGGTGTTACATATGTCACCCAGACAACTAGATCCTAAACTTATAAACGCGTCTGAAAATAGTTTTAAAATCATCTTCTAGAAATATTAAATCTCTTGATTGATTAACAAAGTGTTTTCACAGTATTCATTAACCAAAAACTAATCAATTTTAATCTTAAGTGTCAGACGACTTTCGATCCTACTCGACGTGGTCGCGGATCTACTTTCATAGTAAAAATCAATTTAATTACATAAAAATGAATTAAAATCAAAACAATCCCAATAGTATAAATAAAAAAACAAATATATGGAGTATCGTCGAATCGACTGTCCTCATATTCCAGCACTAATAAATTAGCCAGACATGATTATAATAAACAACAAAACATATGATTGAAAAGTATAGTAAGATATATTGGACAAATGAATTAAAGCGATAAGCATGCCTCCTCCATGGTGAACACCATGTTGGACACAATGAGTGCAAATTATGTATTTTTCTCTATATTTCATCTGATTTGCCTCGTTTATTCGTGTATGACTCTCACTTGGTTAGGTACCTGAATTACAAACAAAATACCAACATTATACTAGAAAACATAATAATAAGACACTAAATAACATGTGGATCAAGTCAGAATATACGATACGTTTTCACGTTATCAAGACCCACAAACCCGCTAACCCAAATCAAACCAAACCAACTCATAAATTACCTGAACCCATTCATGTACGGGTATATCCAACCCAACTACAACAACCCATATAATTTTGATTCAGGCATTGTATTTGCGTTTCTCAACTCGCAAACTCGTTGACCCAACCTGTTGATATGACATTAGTATTTTTTTTATTATTATATTAAATGAAAGTATGGAGTTAATATCTCACTATTCACCACAATTTTGCTAAAAGAAATATTCAACGCCAATATTACTATTAGATTAATAAGTTAACATAATTATAAAACTAAGTGTTGTTTCTTATTTTCTTTTGTATCATTTTTAACTTACAAATTTTATGCAATTTTATACTATTATAAAATGCTAATTATGTCACATTGATGAATTTTACTAAACATGATAAGATGTGTTTCATTCGATCTAAATGTCATAAATGAATGAAAATGTATTACAATTTTTTATAACTAAAAATAAATTATCAATAATCTTTTTTATTTGAAACATAACTCGCGATCCCAACCCAACGTAATTCGTAAATGAATAAATCAGTTTGGATCAGTTTTGAAAGTGTAACTACGGATTAGGAAAATTTTACCATATACCCCCACAAGTAGACTTATACCCCTACAAAATTTTCAAAATGACGATTATAACTCTGATATTACTTTATTATTTTATTTTTTACCATTCATGTCAGACCGTCAGAGTTCCAAAAAATTTACACAAAAAATCACGTTCCGAAAGACTTTAAAAATGAGTTCTGGTATGTTTTTTCTCAAACCGGAAGACTTAGGGAAAGTCTTCCGGTTTAGTTATTTTTGTTCACCGGAAGACTTAAGGGAAGTGTTCCGATACGGAACACAACCTTTAAGACTTCCGTGGTAGCCATGTTCCGTTGTACCGAAACACTTCATGTAAGTGTTCCGGTTTGTATTAACTACAATACCAGAAGACTTACATGAAGTGTTTCGGTTTGTGTTTTTTATTTTTTATTTTTTAATTTTTTTTTATAATTTTATTCATAATTTGTTATTAAAAAATATTTTTATTGTGTAGGTGCGGTACCTATATACGAAAAAGAACCGATATGTGTGAATACGTCAGATGTTTTTACAACATCAGAGAGATTTGGTACACAAGATGGGGTGATAAGATGGGTTAAAGACACCAGATTACGAAATAAAGTGATGATTATCATCACTCGTTCAAATACACAAACAGGCAAGAGAGGAAGAAGTAACAAAATAATATTTGGTTATAATAAAGGTGGGAAATACAAGGATATTCATAATAGAATCGAAAGTGCGACGAAAAAAATGTGGATGTCCCTTTAAGATCAGGTCGACTCCGGCGAAAGATGGATCTGGATGGAAGATTGATGTAAAATGTGGGGTTCATAACCATGATTTATCTGATAGATTAGAAGGTCACTCATTTATTGGTGGGTTGACAGCGGATCAGAAACTACATGTTGCTGATTTAACAAAGAGAAAGGTTGCACCTAGAAATATATTGCATTCCTTGCACGAGCAAGATCCAGATTGTGTCACTCAGATCACGCAAATATACAAGCAGAATAGTATGATAGAAAAAGAGATAAGAGGTCCTAGAAGTGAGATACAACATTTGTTTAAGCTTATCGAGGCTGCATGTTATGTTTATTGGAGTAGAAAAAGAGACGACTCTAAAGTTATTAAAGATATATTTTGGGCTCATCCAGATTCAGTTAAGTTGTTGAATATTTTTCCTATTGTGTTAGTTATGGATAGCACTTACAAGACAAACAAATACATGCAACCTTTGTTTGAAATTGTTGGCATGACATCAACCGAGTTGACTTTTGTTGTCACATTGCGTATATTGAGTCTGAGCAGACTGAGACTTTTTGTTGGGTGTTAGACAAGCTTAAACAATTATTTGTGAAGAAAGATTTGTTTCCACAAGTGATGATGACAGATAGAGATCTTGCTTTGATGAAAGCCGTTGAGACTGTGTTTCCAAGGACAAATAATTTGCTATGTCAGTTTCACATTAACAAAAATGTTGGTGCAAAAAGGAAACTATTAGTGGCTCGTGATATGCAAGAGTCAATTGACAAATTATGGACGGATGTTGTATGGGCTAGTGATGAGGTTGAGTATGCTCAATATTTAAAAGAACTTGAGCAAGCGTGTGCTGATTGTCCTAAATTTTTTGAGTACGTGAATGACACATGGTTGACACCACATAGACAGAGATTTGTTTGCGCATGGATTAATCGAGTCCTACATATGGGTAACACAACGACTAATCGGTATGTTTTGTTTTAGATTCCAAAATTTAATTTTTGTAAATTTTGTATTTTTCTTAATTAGTTTAAATATGTATTATTATAGGGTTGAGTCTACTCATTGGAAGTTAAAACAGATGTTGGGTAACAGTATTGGTGACATGGTCAAATGTTGGGAGGCCATGAATGACAACATAAAGATACAAATTAGTAACATTAGAGCTTATTTTCAAAAGAGTGTGTATGAAGTTGTGCATGTGTATTCGAGTCCATTTTACACATATTTACGTACTTCATTGTCGCGAGCTGCATTGAGGCGCATTGCTGAAGAGTTAACAAGAATTGATTATATTAGAACGAACAAGGATATATGTTGTTGTATTTTTAGAGCAACCTATGGATTACCTTGCGCGTGTGAGTTGGCAGGGCATAAAATTAGTGGTATTCCGATACCAATTGACGTTGTGCATGTTCATTGGAGGAAACTAAACATGGAAATTAAGTTGAAAGAAGACTTAGATGAGGAATCGGAGGTGGGTATGAAATCTGCAATGGATGAGTTATGGAAAAGGTATAGGTCACAAGATGTTGTTGGAAGAAGGGAATTACATAGTAGGGTTTATGAACTTGCATTCCCCACAACGACTTCTTTGTTACCACCACTTGAAAAAATAAAAATAAAAGGTGGAGTCAAGAAAAAAGGCAAAAAACCTGTAGGGTATGATGTTTATAGAGACCCTTCGTATCATGAGTATGTTGATCAAGCATCCAATCTTCACAACGACAATCCCAACCATCACAAAATTCAAAGAAGAAATCTCAACCATCACAACCTATGAAAAAGAAGTTGAAATTATCACAAACTTCACAATCATCTAAGCGGTTCATCCTTCAATTTCCTAATCATATTAGGTCATTTATTGATGATGTAGCCAATGTATTGTCAGATGGTAATTGTGGATTTAGAGTCATTGCTTCATTGCGGGGTTATGCTGAAGATGGCTGGCCAATGGTTCGTCGAGACTTGGAGTTGGAAATTATACATAAGGAAAGATCAACTTTATATGCCAATTTATTTGCTGATCGGTTAGCCAAAGTGAGAGATTCTTTGAAGATAGATGGAAGTGGTTCTCAACCACCAAATAAATGGTTGACATTACCAGACATGGGTTACGTGATTGTGAATAGGTATAATGTGGTACTTGTCTGTTTAGGATTTGAATGCTTGACTTTCTTCCCTATGACAACTACATTTTCACCGAACGGCATGTGAAATGAAGATGTCTCTAGATGCATCCTCTCAACAAATGCAGAAACCAAGTTTGCATCTATCTTCTTCAAACTGGTTCTCTGTAGGGAAGCTAAACCGGACCTAGATAAGAAAGCCTCGATCTCTAGTGAAAGCTGTTGCGGAACCATATGAGTCAACTTCAATCCATGTCCTACAACCTTCAACTCCTTCTTCGCACCTCTCTCCTGAAAACAAATAAAATTAAACAAATTATACAATAGATAATTATAATTTCAGTTTTTATTCAATACTAAATAATTATAATTTCAATTTTTATTCAGTAATAAAAAATTATAATTTACTTACCTCACCGAACCATAACCGTCTGGCAACATGATGTTCGTACTTAACCAAAACACTGGTATCGTACAGACCTCCAGGATATCCAACTGGATCTGTTGCAGTTGCAGGCAGATGTACCGACATCATCTTCTTGTGTCCTTCTAGACGTATCGCCTCATCCCATAGATCGAACCGGTATCCTACCATCCTTGCCTCGTGAGCACACCACTGAAGAAAAAAAAATTAATAAAAAAAAATTCAAAACCGGAAGACTTGAAAAAAGACTTCCGGTACACATTTTTTGCATAACCAAACCGAAACACTTTTTCCAAGTCTTCCGGAAGTCTTTTTCAAAAACATATCAAACCGGAACACTTTTTCCAAGTCTTCCAGAAGTCTTTTTCAAAAACCCCCACAAACTGGAATACTTTTTCCAAGTCTTCCGAAAGTCTTTTTCCAAAAACACATCAAACCGGAACACTTTCATAAACTCTTCCGGTATGCACCACAAAAAATTTCCATACCGGAAGACTTGGAAAAAGACTTTCGGTGCATTAAAATTCAAACCGAAAGACTTACTTGTATGTCTTCCGATAACTTTGGCTGAATGTGTGTTTTTTCTCTCTTTTGCGGTAACTTTGGCTGAAAAGTAAAAATGGAAAGAAAAAATTATCTTTTAACTATTTATACGAGGGCATTTTAGTCCAAAAAAAATTTGTGTAGGGGTATAAGTCTAATTGTGGGGGTATATGGTAAAGTCTTCACGGGTTAGACGATGAATCCAATCTATTGAAGTTTGAATGGGTCGAGTAACGAGTTAAGTTAAATCCACTCCAACCCAACCCGTATACACCCATACTAGAAATGGATGTAGTTGGTGAATTAATAATTTTGAACAATGACTCTGGTGGTGCAGAGTGAACCAATATGATTTGTATTTCAACGTCTAAGTCAGTTCAAGACTCAAGATAATTATAGTGAAAAATAAAGATCTAATATTATTATACCTTACTCCTGTGAGTTGATTTTATATTTTGGATCAAGTGAAATGAATTTGATATATATATATATATATATATATATATATATATATATATATATATATATATATATATATATATATATATATATATATATATATATATATATATATATATATATATATATATATATATTCAACATTGTAAAATTAATGACAAAATTTACAGTAAGTTTGTGCCTCATTTTCGATACGCATGGTAAACTAACATGGCAAAAATTATTTTATCTATTTTCATTTAAAAATAATAGTAATATTTAAATAAGTAAAATCTTTAAAATAAAATAAAAAAGTCAATTTTTTTATTCCTTTAAATTTTATTTTTCCTTAAAAATATTATCATTCTTATCTTATCTTATCCAATAATTTAAATTTCTTTCAATTCAAAATTCATATAATTTAAATTTAAAATCAAATCACACAACCCTCAAAATAACAATATTAATCCTAAATCCTAATAAAACTGAGAATATATCTTCAACCTTATTTTATATAATTTGAAGTGAACCCCTTCAACAAGAAATAATAAGAGTTAAGAACCTTCCTAGTCTTCCACTAATCTTTTTTTTACTTTACCTCTTCAACAATCGAAATCAACCTCGTATCTTGTCTCTCTCGTTTTCTTCTTCAACATGAAGATCACTGTCATGACTGCTGATGAACAAATTCTTAACTTGGATGTCGATCCCAACGAATCTGTAATCATCAAATATGTTTTCTTTTTTGGTTCTATCTTCATATATTTATCTTTCATTATCACTGATTTTTAATTTTTCGCCTCTTAGGTTGAAAACGTCAAAGCCTTGCTTGAGGTCGAGGTGAGTTAGTTTTCCACATTACCCATCTCGTTTTTTCGGCTAAAAATAAAGTTTTTGGATTAAAAAGTTTATCTTTTGTTAATTTGAATGTTGTTTGAAATTGTGGGTCATTCGATTATCATTATTATCAAAACCTAGAAATAAAAAAAATCCCATTTGATCATATTGGGAGTTGATTTGGATCTGATATGGTTTTAAATTGTGAATTTTTGGGGTTAGTTTTGTTAATTGTGTTTTTGTTGCGCTTTTCAATAGACAAGTGTGCCTATACAGCAACAACAGATTCTTTTCAATGGGAATGAGGTGAGCAATTCTCAGAAATTGAGTGCCATTGGTGTTAAGGATGATGATTTGCTAATGATGACGGTCTCTAGGGCCGGGGCCGGTGCTGGTGCTGGTGCTGGTGCTTCTAGGTATAATTTCCATTGGTTTTACATTTTGAGATGATGCATTGTTTACCGGTATTCTCAAATCAGAACTAAACCTTACAGGTTAATCAAGATTATATGTGAATTGACTATGTTCTTGTGCTTGCGTTAATTGATATAATCAACAAGTTGATGTTTCACCATTGATACGATTAATTGAATCTTTACAATGTTCGATAACTTGATAATATTTTGTGACGAAATTTAATTATTTCAGTGGATCTGCCAATGATTTGAGCTTCAATACCGATGGATCTGCTATAAACCCCGGTGCTTTTCAGCAGCACTTTAGACGCGATTCTAATTTGATGGGTCAGCTCTTCCAGGTAAATTGATGTTTCTATTATTACTAAAGTTTTTCCGTCTTCTTTATCATGCTTTTGAGTTCATACGCAAATTTAAGTATGTTATTTGGTTCTTTTCTTTTTGGTATTGACTATATTCTGACACAATTTATAATGGAACACACAGAATGACCCGGAGTTGGCACAAGTTATTCTGGGGAATGATCTCAACAAAATCCAGGAAATTTTGCGATTGCGTCATCGCCAAAGAGATCACTTACGGCGTCAGAAAGAAGAAGAGTTGGTAAGCTGATTGTATGATCACTGTTTCTTCTCTTCATCTGTCTAGAGATTAAACTGTATATCATTACAAGCTTCTTCATCCATATTCCTCGCACGTTTTCACTATTCTGTTATTATATTTTTCTCATATATTTCTTTGATCTTTTTTCAAGGCTCTTCTTTATGCCGATCCTTTTGATGTTGAAGCACAAAAGAAGATTGAAGCTGCCATCCGCCAGGTCAGTTTTGTTAGACGTACAGACAATTTATTAGCATCCACATAACAGATTAATTATTTGGTTATGATTATGTCTTAAGTAACATCCATTCGTCAGACCTAATCACATCTTCAACAAAGTTAAACTGATAGTTTTTAAAATATTGATTTTGGTACCAAAAGAAATATATCAAATTTATTTTTCCGATTAATATTCGGTAATGTTTGTTTGCTATAATTTTCTTGCAAAACACTAGCATCACCTTATCTGAGAAACTTAAGAAAGTTTTGTAAATCTATATTTGTTTGTGCAGTGTTGCACACAGATATATTTAGTGTTTCTAAGTTTCTAATAGCTTACTATGCTTCATGCAATGCAACCAATTACCTCTTACTGTCCTCAATGACCAATGTTCATAATCATCGATTGTGTTTGTTTTATTGCGAATAACGTCATTTCAACTAATTCTACAGAAAGGAATTGATGAAAATTGGGAAGCTGCACTTGAACATAATCCTGAAGGTTTTGCAAGAGTGGTATATATGATTCTTTAACTTTTGTATCTTAATGTTCGCAGATTAATTTTTTCCCTTCATAATAATAATTCCCAAGCTGTAAATTTCAGGTCATGTTGTATGTTGACATGGAGGTTAATGGCGTACCAATGAAGGTAAGTGGCCGCTCAAAAGAGCATCCTTCTTCAAGTTCAGGATTTGTTGCTTACCTATTGCAGTTTTCTATTCTTCAATGATCGAAAATTTTATTTGGATTTTCACTTTGTTTCAGGCATTTGTTGATAGTGGAGCACAATCTACCATTATATCAAAAACCTGCGCTGAGCGTTTAGGGTATGCACTTTGATATAACTGGAACTTTTTTCCAATATATCTCTATAAGTTATAATAGGATTAAGTTTTCAGAATAGTGTATTGTGAGTTGTGATATTTCAGAAAATAGAATCGTTTTGATGGTTGTGTTATCTTGTAGATTACTGAGACTTTTAGATCAGCGTTACAAAGGAGTTGCTCACGGAGTTGGCCAAACCGAAATCTTGGGTAGAATACATGTAGCTCCAATCAAGGTAATGTCTTAACCGACCTTATCGTGTCACTTGTGTCTTATTGCTCCATTCTCTTGCTCATATTTTGCGTTTTACTCAAACTTTCCTTTTGTTTATGTATCTATTTCTTGTAGATTGGGAATATATTTTACCCTTGTTCATTCTTAGTGCTGGATTCTCCCAACATGGAGTTTCTCTTTGGGCTGGATATGCTCCGAAAGCATCAGGTACTATTCTCAGTTGCAATCTTGTATATTGTGTCACTGTCAGAAATTACACCACACAGTTAGTTATTCTTATCGACGTGTCTCATGTCTGCAGTGTATAATCGATTTAAAAGAAAATGTTCTGCGAGTTGGTGGAGGAGAAGTTTCAGTGCCGTTTTTGCAAGGTTGGTTATATCTTATCCGTGGACTTTTAACAATGACCGATTTTTCTCATTAGTTTGCACAGTTCTGTTTTCAACACGATTTAACCTTCTGGTACTTTATATTTTCAGAGAAAGACATTCCATCTCGGTATTTAGACGAGGAGAAGTATTCCAAGGAAGCTTCAAGCTCAGGAGTCCCTCCCCCAGTAAGTATATTTTAATGACGCAACCGATGATGTTGAAATTGTATCACTTTAATCTGGTTCTTTGGCCTTGTTTGAATTGACTTATTTTGGTTTATCTACTCGTATAAGCACTTGTGAGACTATTTGAGAAAACAGCTTATTATGATATGTTGTGGCATTCTTTCAGGTTCCATCAGGGAGCAATAATTCATCACAAGGAGGTGGTACTTCTGGTGGCGACAGGTCTAAGGTATATTATGATGGCTTATTTTGTGTGATGAATATGAATTATGTGACTTTGAAGAGACTCTGATTATGGTTGATTTGGTTTTTGCAGGATGCTGAATTTGAAAGCAAAGTTGCAAAGCTTGTTGAGCTAGGATTTGAAAGACAAGAAGTTATACGAGCTCTTCAACTATTCAATGGCAATGAGGAACAAGCAGCTGGATTTCTTTTTGGCTGAAAACAGCATTTCTTGTTTTTGAAAAAGGATTCCTTATTACTTGAATTTTATTTCAAATTGTAGAAAACAAGTTATAGACCTCATTGATTCATGATATGGCATTTACAAGTAACTTTCATACGGAAGGAATTATTCTATTTTTATTGATAACTGATTTATTGTTTCTCAGTCATATTTGATTATGGTGTTATTGTATTTTCATCCCTGCTTTGCTTACATGGTGTTGTTTGTTCTGTGTAACAAAAATCGATGTTGAACGGTAAATATGAAACTATATGTTTTTTATTCATAGAAGCTGTAAGTTCTTTTTTCAGACAAAAACAAGCAAGCTCTGAATCTTAGTTTAAAGTAGTAACTGTATATTTTGTTTTACATTATGGGACAAAACTTCAAAGAAAAGTAATTACTTATCAGATTTCTAATTTTTAAAATCTGGTGATTTCTTTAAATAATGTTATTTTATCACATGACAACTATTTGTATCATATAGTTCTCAATATACAATTGGCCAAATATGTCATTAGTTTAATTCTATCATATAGTTTTTAAAACCAGGTGATTTCCTAAACTAATGTTATTTTATCATAAGACAATTTGAGAAATAAGTTTTCATTGATAATAAGATACAAATATTAAGTTTTCATTGATAATAAGATACAAATATTAAGTTTTCATTGATAATATAATGATACAAATATTACTTACTAAGAAACAAGCAAATATTGCAAATGAGACATCTACTTTTTTTTTTTTCTTTCTTTTATTATGAATCATTCAAACATAACAAATGATCAATATCCGAACATAAAACATAACATCATAGGATAAATAAATAATTGAACAAACACCTAAGATGCAGACCCTGAAACTAGACTGAGAAACATAAAGCTCACACCCCTTGTTATGCTTAACCAAAATAACTATAAAAAAGCTCTGAAGGTACTTCTAAAATGGGTAAGAACCGGTACCAGATACACCTCCGTACCAGGTATTCATATCATACTCTTAGTACTTCATTTTTTACTTCATTTTTTATTTATTATTATTTGATTTTGAATGAAATTTATGATTTTCTCAAATATCAATATAGCATATTTACATGTTTTAATTTTTGTTATTATATCTTAACATTATTAGTTTTTTCAAATTTTCATAAAGATAGTTTGTTAAGAATCTAACAATTTAATTTTCTATTCGACTTTTCTTTTTTAAGATTTTCTATTCGATTTTTTTTATAGAAAATTCTTATTTCTTATTAAGGTAGCCGTAAGTTGATTTTTTTAAAAATGTCATATCAAGTATTGATTTTTTTTTTATAGAAAATTCTTATTTCTTGTTAAGGTACCCATAAGTTGATTTTTATAAAAATGTCATATCAAGTATTGATCTTTTAAAAAATGTCGTATCCCATACCGATACCACATACCGGTACCATTGATGCATAGCTAAAAAGAAACATGCCACGGCTAGAACAAAGCCACTACAACAAACAGCTAAAAGCTAACTAAAAATCTGTAGCATAGGCCAAAATATACTTCATGCAAACGAAGAACGTAGAAACAGAGTTTAATAGCTCAACCTTGCTGGAAAAAAAACTCAGCCTATTGCCACATAATTCCTCACATAACATGAGAAAAAAACACTTATCCAAACGGTTCAAGAGATCTCATTCCCACTATAAAATAGACGATGAAGTTGTAAATTTATCCAAACACAAAACAACACCAAGCCAACACTTTAATCCTAGGGGGAGAGTAGTTTACTTTAATAAAAAGAATATGAATAAATCAATACAAAAAATATAATGACATAATGAAGTATGATACAAGAAGTATGAGTTCTTATAAAGAGCGTGATTTTGATGAGGATGGCCAACACTCGTCTCGAGGTAGCAATGCTAAAGTTGAAGACCAATCACTGGAAGCAAGACTTCAACAGAAGCTTTCTGAGCAACATGTGGGTGCTCCTCCCACATATGAAGAGGTTGTTGGTGAAGCTCAGAGCCCTGTGCAGGGTGAAAGGGATGTTGAACCTTCAGCAGAATTTGCTCCAAGAGGATCATTCCCTCGTGCAAGTGATGATCCTATCCTAACCTCTGCTCCCACTAGATCTTCTCTCGTAAGCAACAATCCATCTGAAGTAACTGCTACTACCAGTGTCGTTGCTTTCGGAACCCAGGAAACTGAGCCTACTCATGATTTCTTTGATCTGCGCGGCCCAACATCAGCTGCCCCAACCACCTCTAATTATGGCGAAATAGACTTGCTTGGTTCTATGTCAGAATCGTTTTCTTCAAATCCATTGCCACCTTCAACCACGACAATCAGTTTTACCACTGCATGTAAGGTGTTTGATCAAATGCTAAAGAGGAATTGCAATTTCCTCTATATTCCCATAGAAGCTATTATCACAATAAACACAAGTCTGCAACATACTGGCACGACGATGGTTTCGACAAGATTTTTTGAAACTTATACTAGGCTTCAGAGTGCCTTGCAGAGCAAAACTTTCGGCAACCACCGTAAATCAAACACGTCATTGGTTCATCTCCTTCATATTGTGGTTTTTCATTTTCTTCATCAAACCTCCTCCTTCCACTGTGCTTCTTAAGGGTTTATTAGACATGGCTTTACATTTTTGTGAGTGTTATAAGCTTATGGTTCTGAAAATCAATTCTAAGTTTGAACTGCATCGATTTTTTCGTACAACCGGTGTTGTTGCTATGATAAAGCTTAGTCAACCAAACCCATATGATCTTGAGTATGTCGATTCTATTTCAGTTGAGGAAATTGGTGATGCAAGGGTTACCGTTGTTAAAAATAAAGAAGATGGAAATTTTGTGTCAACTGTTATCTTGAGAGGAAGTACTGGTAGTATATCTGATGTTGGAGGGAACACTTACAAGGCCATGTGCAAGGATAGTAAAATTGTGCATGGAGCTGCTGCAACTAAAGTTGAGTTAGCTAAGAGGGTGACAAAATTTTCTTTCAAGGAGACGGGATTGGATCAGTGTGCTATAGCAAAATTTACTGAAAGTTTTGAGATGATTCCTAGAACATTGGCAGATAATGGTGGGCTAAATGCAATGGAGAGTATATCTTCTCTCTATGTAGAACATGAATTAGAAAACTCCAAAGTTGACATTGATTTGGAAGAAGGTGTTTATAAGGATGTCACAACAACACATGAAAGTATTGTTCATGCATGCAAACTGTCAAGTGTATTTAAGAATTGTACCTACTGCTCAATTAATTTGGCTTCCTACTTTTATGCATACTCTTGGAATTTTTCTTGGCTAGAATTCAATTTTAAATATCACCAAGTTTGTCCTAATGTGGAGCTCATGAGCACTGTTATGTTTTCACATGCTCTCAATTTGTCATCGGAACCGCTGATGCGAAAACTAGCTGATTGGAATGTTTCTACAGTGGTGAATATGCATATGAAAGTTCCAATGCAGGAAAAGTCGTTTCATACATGGTCATGGTCATTTGGGGAGTCTTTGAAAGAGTATGGTGTACAACTAGATAAGTGTTTAAGTTCTAATGAGGGTCAGAAGTGGCGTGACGAATACGGTTGGAACGAGCTAGCGAAAGAGAAGGGAAAGTCGTCAAGGAAACTAGCTATGGAACAATTTGAAAACATGTTAGTGAAGATGCTTTTGGTTGCAACCATAGTATCGTTTCTTTTAGCATACACTCAAGGAAGTGAAAGAGTAGGTGATGATGATTTGAGTTTGAAGAAGATTTTTGTTGATGAAGCTACTTATAGCACTGGAAAAAGAATAGTTGAACAATTAATGACAAAGGGGTTTGCTGTTAAGGCTGGGGTTAGAGATTTGGACAGGGAAAATACCACACTTTCATCAGCAATCCACACCTCAGAACAACTAATTGGGGTCTCTGCAGTCAAACCACACAACTTTTTTGCAGCCAAAACACACAACGTCGGAATCGTCATTTCTTTCGAACTTATTGGGACCGTCGTCATTAACTTAGGATCCTCTGATATCCACTGTTGGAAGAGCTTTATATTTATGGTATTATTTATACCTTCCAAGAGAAGACCAATGATGATGCTAATGTGATATTCTTACATGGATTTATATGTTCTTCATTTTGGACACATACAGTGTTTCTAAAATGTAATTGCACACTCTATGGGACACATCCTGGTGCTTCCACACTTTATATGGGAAATGTAATTGCATTGGATTTGGATGCAAAGTACTCAAATTGTGAAAAGTCCATTACCTTTGTTGCGCCCCTATACTCTTCTTCTGAGGAAAATGATGCTTATTTGAAAGCACTTGAAAAGTTTGCTGGAAAGAAATGGTGGCCACTTTTATTAGCAGGTTCTTCATTGATGTTGTGGTATGAGCATTTTGGTAGAAGTATTTGCCTTATCTATTGCAGAAATCATATGAGCCAGGAAAAGTTTTACAACCATAAAGTTTTACAACCTTGAGGACAAGGTTGTTTTTGAAGGGGTTGGTAATGATAGGATATGAAATTAATTTTAATATATCTTAGTTGGGTCTTTATTTCAAATATTGTTAAAGATGGGCTTTTAGTTTTATTATCTATTATTGAAGTTATATAATGTAGTGTCTTTGACACATTTGGGATATCAATCAAATGAAAAATCTTATCTTTTATTTTATTTTTCTTTAGATAATTTTATTTGTTCTCTGTTTAGCATTGAAACCCTACTCTTATAGTTTGATAGGAAAACTTCCTATCACATTCCCACTCCTAAAATAGACGATGAAGTTGTAAATTTATCCAAACACAAAACATTATAGTTTGATAGGAAAACTTCCTATCACATTCCCACTCCTAAAATAGACGATGAAGTTGTAAACACAAAACAACAAAACAACACCAAGCCAACACTTTAATCCTAGGGGGAGAGTAGTTTACTTCTCAATTCTCAATGATAACATTTTTAATAAAAAGAATATGAATAAATCAACACAAAAAATATAATGACATAATGATTTTAGTCCAGAATACAACCACTTGGAAAATTGATCTCTCATTACAACCCAGGAAAAAACAAAATTCTGATATTACTGAATAACTGAGCAAACATTTATAAATAACTCTATCTTATCACTTTGCACTATAAAGTCAAAACCTTTCCGCCATCCTAGAAGTAACAGCTCTCAGTTTAGAATAAACCTTTGCAGCCGGTGATCCCATAATTAGGTAACATAGAGAATCCCTAGCAATCTTGATGTTTGCAAACGACCCCAGAATGTGAATTTTGGTGTCAGCAATCACAATCCTTGTCTTCGACGCATTCTCAATAGCAAACTTAGTCTTACCACCTTTTCCAGACAATCTTCCAATAGCACGAGACAAGTGATCGCCTCGAAGTGTCTTAACATCCTTAATCTCAAAGGACTCAACATAGAGCTCATCCAACCGCAGAATAGCAATAGCATCTATAACATCAAAACCCAGCATGAAAGCATGGACAAAATCAGCACACTTTTGAAGGTTACTTATATCCGGAGTATCATGTCTTGTCTTCAATTCAACTTTACGCGCCTTCAAATTCATTCGGATGTCGATTTTCATCTGCTCGTACACAGGTGTATAGATCTCCATCCAAATTTTCTTGAGAGGAGTATAACGATGCGGCGGAACAGATACCTTGCGAAATTGAACCTGACCACTAGACATCTCATGAGGCTTTAGTGGCGCAAATTGAGGCTTTGGAGGTAAAACTTTTGGTTCAGATGAGACAGTTTCAACTTCCATCGAAGAAGATGCCATTGCAAATCTGTTAAAAGAGCACCAAAAAGTTGATTATAATTTAGAGTGCCATATAGTCATATTGCAAAGTTGAATAATTGAACTATTATACTAACAAATATAAATTTCAAATTATCATTCATAATTACTGAAATAATAGTTCAGCAACAAGTTAGAGAATCAGCGATGTCGGTGCGGCGGCGCGGCTACCTGAGATGGACCTTGAAAAATCAGGAATCGCGTGCTTGATTTGCAAAGGGAGAGGAAGAACCGAAACTATTAGGGTTTTGCGTTTGGTTAAAAATTGGGAAATTTAGGTTAAGTGAAACCTGGGCCTTGAAAATAAATTAATTGGGCCGGGCTAAAACAGTAATGAATGAATAAATAAATAAACATAAATATAGAAAAATAAAGTAAAATAAATATAATAATGGAAAATTTAATTTAACAAAATTAATTTTTAATTAAAAATGACTTGAATGTGAAATTTTAGATCCAGAGATGAAAAGTGATTTTTAATATTTAACTAGTGTGATATCCGTCCGGATGTACGGGACCGTCGGTGACATGTATTTGTTGTCAAAATGATTTTTATAATATATATATATATATATATATATATATATATATATATATATATATATATATATATATATATATATATATATATATATAAAATATCGAATTAAATCAATATGATAAGTTTAAACATTTACAAATTAATTAAAGAAAATAATATTTGTGTAATTAATTAATTATAAAAACAGGAAATAATTGATTAAAAATAATCAGTTTCATTGATATAAATAAATGTTATTGAAAAAATAAATTTGTGAATGGAAAACGAATAATGATACTCGTGCCTTGGCACGCATACCGGTCGGTGATACACAATTGTTTAAAATTATGATAAATAAAAATTAGTAAATATAAAAAATATGATCTATATAAAAAAAAATATAAAATCAATACCCGCAGACATCGATATTTGTAAATATTATTTTAATTTTATAAATAAATATTAATAACATAAATTATTTTGTGGGATATTCATATCAGTACATGTATTTTTTTTATTAAAAAGATAGGCTTATAAAAATTAGCAAAATAAAATAAAATAATTTATTTTAAAAAAAGATAGAATTAATATCAGAGGACATCAGTTGAGATTTTTTATAAAAAAATATTTTTACAATGATTTAGTTTTATAAATATCAAATAATATCATAGTTTTTGAAAATATTATTTTAATTCTATAATTAAATATTATTAACATAAGTGTTTATTTATGTTAGTCGTGTGTTTGCACAGGTATCCATCGTGATGCACATTTGTTTATATTTAAAATTTAAAAAAATAGAACTAATAAAAATAAATATATATTAAAAATATAATTTATATTGAAAAAGATAAATATTAATGTTGATTTAATATTTTTTATAAAATAATTTACGCAATGATTTAGTTTTATAAACTAATTTATTTTAAATTAATTTATAAGATACACATATTTTTTCCCGTATTTAGGTATTTAAATTTATTTATAAGAAATATATTTTCTCATTTTTGGATAAGTAGTATATTTTTTCTTTTATATATATATATATATATATATATATATATATATATATATATATATATATATATATATATATATATATATATATATATATATATATATATATATATATATATATATATATATATATATATATATATATATATATATATATATATATATATATATTCCCTTTATTTACATCAATAATATATAATTGTGAAATTTTTCTCGTATTTTAATTGATGGATAAGGATTCAATATATTATAAATATCATGTCCAATTGATTGAAAAATAATATACTTTCCCCGTATTGGAAAATAAAAATAATAATATTATTTTTTTCTTTTTGTATACTCCAAATGACTTCATTGCTCCATTTTATTTTGTTTTTTATGTTTTTTTTTAATATTCAAAATGTGTTGATGGAATATAAAAAGTTTAAAAAATTCATTAGAATAATTTTTTGTACAAAAATTTATGGAATGATTTATTTTTATAAATATCAAATAATTTCATAGTAATTGTAAATATTATTTTAAATTTACAAATAAATATTATTAGCATAAATAAATACATTTTATGTAAGTATTATTATAATTATCTATTTTCGTGTTCATTTGAGTACCAATCATTTACGTGCATTTGTTTTTTTTAAAGTAAAATTAATAAAAATTAGTAAATATAAAATATAATTTATATTTAAAAAATAGATAGAATCAATATTTGTGGCTATCGGTTGATATTTTTTATAAAAATATTTATGCATTAATTTAGTTTTATAAACATCAAATAATATCATAGTATTTGTAAGGAAACATTTTTTAGGAAATAATTTTATCAATAATATTAATCATTATAGTCACATCAAATTGATTGATAAATAAATAGATAAAATATAATTTTTTTTTACTTAGTTAAGAACTAGGCGATTAAGTCTCCTAATTAAAGTAATTACATATTAAATTATAATAAGTTAGAAATATTAAAGGTGTTATAGCTTCATTAAATTTCTTATACATAATAATCAACAAATAAATAATAAAAATTATAATAAAAAATAATATTTTAACTAAAATTTTAGGATGTTACAATCTTACCCCTTAAAATAGTTTCGTCATTCGAAACTATATAACTTTTAGTCTCCCTTATTATTTATTTTTTTCTTTTACAAATGCATCAACCAATATTGTTAAACTATTTTATGATTCAAAAGCAAGTTTTTTCTTCAAAATGAATGATAATTATAAACTACTCCTTTAAATAGATAGACAAAGGAAAAATTTATTTTAAAAATAAAATAAAACCATATTCTCTCACTCTGAACTTTTACATAATAATCATTTAACACTGATAATATCTATTTATTTCTTAATAAGATTCACAAAAAATGAAATCATATTATAACTAATTTATTATTACTCTTAATTACAATTATAACTTATAAAAATTCTTTTTTCCCAATTATAAAAAAATTCTAGAAAAAAATTGAAATAGTAAATTTTTTAAATATGATGATAAAATTTACTTACCTTCTTTTATATGTAATAATAATACATAATAAAGTACAAACTTTTATTCAAATATCATAATGATACATACTTATGAATATATCTAATTATATTAATATATAAATTAAAATCAAATGGTAGAATAATTATGTATCAACAATTATTTTTTGTTCCCATAAAAACGTTATCTTTTATCTTGATTATAATTAATTACTCTTCAATTCAGTATTCAATTACAAATAAGGAACTTGAATTTCTCTTGATAGATTTACCATATAAAAAAATAATAATATACTCAATCATAATAAAAATATTTATATGATGAGATCATTTGAATTTAAATTATTATGCATAATTTTAAAATAAAAAAAAAATACTTTTAAAAGAAAACTCAGTATCAAATACTTAATATAAAACAACAATACAAATCCAAATCTATATATAAGATAGTAACACAAATCAAAACCACAAATCAAATCTTAAGTAATTTTTTATTTTTTTCTCTCTAACAACTACATAAGTAATCATTAAAATCATATAATACAAAATCATATAATATATTTAATTGTATTAAATTTCAAGAAAAGAGAAAAATCAAATGATAGTGAGAGGTTAGTATTAGCAATAATTATCTTAATTAAATTAAAATGAATTTCATTATAACCAATAAATCCATCATAAAAGATCAATAATTTTAAAGTCATGATTTCAAAAGATAAACGAATTTAATTCATTAAAATTCAAATTGATACTCATACTAATGGTTGAAATTAAATTTTAAATAAATTACTTAAATTATATCAGCAATGACAAAAAGAAAACTTGATTTGAAAAAATATTATTTTGAATACCACAAGCCTACTCTCAAATAAATATTATATACATATAAATTCAGAATTTCACAAATCATGTGTGGGTCTGTAAATTGTTTTATAATAAACTAAAAGTTTTTTATATTTTATTTATTTTTATATTACATGACAAATATTATTTTTCTTCAAATAAAATTATTTATTTCGATAGGTGCTTATATTATTTTCATTAAATCAAATACACAACAATTTTTTAAAGATAAGTTCTTTTTTTCCTTCTAACAAACAATCATTATTAATTAAACATTTTTTAATAAAATAAATCACACAATTACTATTAAATCAATCCATTATTTTTCGTTAATAATGAATGAACCATAACATCAAAACACACATTCATACACATAACTTCGATTACTTTTCCTCAAATATCAAATAAAAATAAATATATAATAATTACTATAAAAAAAACGTATACACTTAATTAGAATATATTTATACACAAAAATTAAAGCAACAACACCTCACATATATCCACAAACGCAAAAAAAAATTATTCACACATCAATCAACTGCACATATTTTTCTGTCCAAGATCTTACTAAAAAAATTATATTTTTACTTTAAACACAAATATATTATCAAATTTAAAAATACTATTTTAAATTAAATTACAATTCCGATAAAAAGTCAATTTTGTATTCCCACGATCACGTACAAACACCACATCAAGCTCACTTCATATCTTCAAAATTATTGTACCTAAAATATTATTTGTAAGTGGCCAATCTGTCATTGTCCATATCAAATCAAACAAAAATATAGTACGATATTATATAACACATATAAAACATAATCACCTACTTGAAAGCAAATCCATAAAATATAGGTTATAAATATTTTTTATTCAAATATTAATATATTAATAAAATAATATTTATTCTCTAGATTATATCGTATTAAATATATTATAAAAATAATTTTATTAAAATACAAGAATAAATTATAATTTAAATTATTTTATCAATAATATTAATCATTATAGTCACATCAAATTGATTGATAATTAAATAGAAAAAATATAATTCTTTTTAACTTAATTAAGAGCTACGAGATTAAGTCTCCTAATTTAAGTAATTGCACATTAAATTATAATAAGTTAGAAATATTGAAAGTGCTATAGCTTCATTAAATTTCTTATACATAATAATTCAACAAATAAATAATAAAAATTATAATAAAAAAAAAATTTTAGCCAAAATTTTAGGATATTACAATTATTATGTACACTATTTTTAACATATTAAGAAAATTATAGTACTTTACAAATATTATTGCATATTTTTTAATCTGAAAAAAAAATTATTAGATAATAAATATTTATTATCTTCAAAGTTTTCAGGATTGATGGAATACTATTTTTTAGTTTAATTATATTATACTATTATTATAATCATTATTAATAATGATATTAAAGATAAGAGGTTAAAACAAAATTATATTAATTATTCCGGACTGGCCCAAATTACGGATTTGAGCCCAAGCAATCTCGCACGCCCAATCAATCAAATATCCCATTGACGGCCGCTCGACATGTCCCTTGCTCGACATAGGCGCCATCCGACCAGTAGCCAAGCCGAGCGAGGCAAATATCGCTCCAACGGCTAGTTCCTGACCGTTAGCGGTTATTACAGAATCCATGATCCGTGCCTAACAATACGGGCCAATGGCCATCCACTTGGACCAGTATAAAAACCCTCTCATTTGAAAGGACCAGGGATAAAAAATTTCCACCCTAAATCTCGTACTTGCTCACTCGTTGCTCGCTATCTAACTTTAGCATCGGAGTGCCGTTGCAGGTACACCCCTTTTCCACCATCAACCGAGCCTCATCCACGTTCGACACCGGCCACATCGGATCCTGATCTCCATGTACGATCAGGTGGCGCCGTCTGTGGGACTCAACTTCCCCGTTCTTCTCCCTTAAAGAATCTCAAGAACCAAAGTTTACTCTCTGAAAAGATCCATGGCCGCTCACGACGTCCCGTGCGAAGCCCGGACTGCTGATGGTGCCCTCATTACCCAACGGAGGAGCAACCTAGTCACCCACTCACACGAAGAAACTGTCTAAGATCGCCAGGACGGAAAAACAACTTCACCCTCTCCCGAGCGCGACCAACCGCTCGAGAGTCAACTGGAGGTCATTCCTTCCTTGGCCGCACCCGTCGGGTCAGACTTCGCCGCACTGGTTGAAATGCTCAACCAGACCCACCTCCTGCTCCTGGCACACATTGAGAAGATAACCAGTCTCGAAGAAACCGGTCGTCGATCATCTCGATCTCCTAAAAGGCACCGAGGATAACGCAACCCATCCCCCCGTAAAAAGAAGGATAAAGGCCACCATGATAAATCTTCTATCAGGAATTGAGATTGATCACCTCCTCGAAGATGTCGCTCGCCTGTACCAACCGAGACTCGTCAAGGTTTGCAAGACAATGATCGACGCTCTCCTCCCCAGAAAAAGCGACGATCCCGATCACCATCTCCAAAACGATCAAGAAAGAACAGGTCACACACTCCGTCTCCGCGACGGAACAGAAAGCGCTGTTCAAGATCCCCTTCTTTCACCTCCAGTGACAACGACGATACCAGAGGTCCCCTCTCCTCTGAGATTATGACTACCAAGCTACCAAGAGGGCTCGAGAAGCCCCCATCCCTAGGTTCGTATGACGGAACGAAGGATCCCGACGAATATATCGAGAACATCGACGCCCTGCTTGATTACAGGGGCGTCCGAGGAGCGATCAAATGTCGTCTCTTCCCGACCACCTTAAGGAAAGGGGCAATGACTTGGTACAAAAGTCTTGAGCCCGAGTCCATCACCTCATGGAGACAACTCGGTCGAACCTTCTCCAGGCATTTCACCGCTTCCCGACACCATCCAAAGACAGAGGCATCGCTCGAAGCCATTATCCAGGGCAAATATGAGCCCCTCAGAACCTATATCGAAAGGTTCAATAAAGAAGCTGTCTAGGTCTCGACCACGGACGACATGAAAAAGTATTTGCTGGAGCGCGGGCTCCGCCCATCCACCGACTTTCACCGAGCAGTGGGCATCGAGACGCCCGCCACTCTGGATGCTTTCCTCCTGAAGGCACAAGCGTACATCCAATACGAAGAGAAGCAATCGGCCAGCTCTGTTCGCGATGCCAGGCGTAGAGAATACGCCAACCCTTCCAAACCCGATGAGCCCTCGACATCTCGTCGGGGAGGTGACAAAAGAAAGGAAGACCGCCCCCGTGAACCGCGGGAGCAAAGAGGACCAGTAGGTCGCTTTCGTGAGTATACTCCTCTCTTGGTGTCAAGGGAGAAAATATTGTCCGAGTGCGCCAATTCAGAATTTCGGCAAGCGGGGGTCCGATTTCCTTAGCAGCTGCCTACCAAGCGAGGCACTGACAAAACCAAGTATTGCAGGTTCCACAAAAGCCACGGACACAATACTGAGGATTGCATCCATCTGAAGGACGCAATCAAAATACTCATAAAAGAAGGCCACCTCAAACAATTAATGAAATCCAAAGAAACCTCCAAGCCGGAGGCGCAGGAGACCATAAAAGTCGAGGAAACGATGGTGGTGCCCGCAGACACCAATATGTAGGCCGCTCTCAGCATCTATCGCCCTGAATATTTCTTTCTGCCCGATCGTCAAAGAAGTCTGGGTTATCTGTCTTTCCATAGCCCCTAGGAAGCATTCCCCTCTGCTATGGTGATTTCAGGTGGAGGATTTAACAAGATAACGGTCAGTTTCGTGAAGAGGAAGTTCGACCAACTAATAGCAAAAGGATCGGCCCTGAACGCTACGTTAGACCCACCCAGAGACAACTCAATGCCCATCTCCTTTTACAAAGAGGAACTACTGGGGGGAGCACCTAACGCTAGCATCCCATTGCTCATTCGGGCCCAGATGGCCAATTTCGCGTTCGAAGAATACTAGTCGACCCGGGAAGTTCGTGCAATATCATGTATTCACAACTGTTCGTGACACTTCAGCTAAACGAGACTCATCTGACGCCGTACGTGGGATCCGACCTGCAGGGATTTAACGGGGCAGTATCTTGACCATGGGGTTATGTCGACCTCATAGTCACCTTTGGGGCCGCAGAAATAGCTTGGTCAGTCCGTGTCCAATTTCTGGTCGTCAATTGCCCTTCCCTGTACCAATGCATTCTCGGTCGATCAACGTTGGCCAATCTCTTGGTCGTTCCATCAACTGTCCATCTGAAGATGAGGTACTACATGACGTCGGGGAGAGTGGCCACCCTACAAGGTGACGTCGAAGCTGTCCGTCGCTGTTTCGAGGCAGCCTCTAAAGGCCTTAGCTCGATATTATACCAGCCCAAAGCTTCCGCCTCAACATCCTCCGGAAACACATAAGTACCCACGCCTCTCCCTTGGGTCGACTCCATCGACCTAGATTGCAGGTTTTCGGATGAAATCGAAAGCTCCCAGCAGCCTTCCACTTTGTTAGCCCGACCAATCCCCGACAGTGAGTTCGAGATGATCCCTCTGGGAGAAGATCTGAACAGATGCGTAAAGATCGGAGCCCATCTCCCAGACCTGGCAAAGAAACAGCTGGAGGCATGCCTGAAAGGAAATGCCGATCTATTTGCGTGGAGTGCAGCAGAGATGCCCGGACTTGACCCGGACGTGGCCTGCCACCATCTCTCCAACGATCCTAATCACAAAGTCGTTTCTCAATAGAGGAGGAAACAGTCGACCGAAAAAACTAAAGCGGCCGAAAAAGCTGTAGAAGACCTCCTAGAGGCGAACTTTGTAACGGAGGCCAGGTACATGACCTGGCTCTCTAACGTTGTACTTGTGAAAAAATCTAATGGAAAATGGAGAATGTGCATTGGTTATACCGATCTTAACCGGGCATCCCGAAGGATGCTTATCCATTGCCAAATATTAACAAACTGGTCGACAACTCGGCCGGTTTCAAACTACTATCATTTATGGATGCCTATTCAAGATACAATCAAATCCACATGGCCGTGACCAACAAAAAGCACACGACCTTCATGACCGAATCAGGAAATTACTACTATAATGTTATGCCATTCGCCCTGAAAAATGCGGGCGCCACTTATCAGCGTATGATGAATAAGGTTTTCCGAGCAGAAATTGGAGACATGCTCGAAGTATATATGGACGACATGATCGTTAAATCTCAGCAAGAGACGGATCATGCTTCCCACTTACGAAAGGTGTTCGACTAAGCTCGAAAATGCAAGATGCATTTCCACCCTGAAAAATGCACGTTCGGAGTTCGAGCGGGCAAATTCCTCGTGTTTTATTTGACCGAGCGGGGAATCAAATCCAACCCCGACAAATGTCGGGCGTTCACGGAGATTCCTACGCCGAACTCTAAGAAATCTATACAATCGTTAAACGGAGTACTTGCTTCACTCGTCGGTTTGTAGCCAAGTCCGCCCAACACGCGCTCCCATTCTACAAACTCCTTTGCAAAGAATTAGCTTTCGAATGGATGAAGAATGTGAGCAAGCCCTAACCCACTTGAAAAAAGAACTATCTGAGCCCCCAGTACTCTCCAAGCCTAACGAAGGCGAAACGTTATACCTCTACCTCTCCGTTGCAAACGAGGTGGTGAGCGTGGCCCTTATCTGTGAACTGCCCGAAGGACAAAAGCCTATTTACTTTACGAGCAAAGCCTTGAATGGCCCTGAGCTCAGATACCTACAAATCGAAAAGGTAACGTTGACCCTCCTCTTCGCAGCAAGAAGGTTGCGACACTACTTCTTGGCACATACTATTGCCGTAATGACAGACCAACCCATCAAGCAGGTGCTCGGAAGGCCGGATATGGCCGGACGGATGCTGAAATGGTCGCCAGAACTATCTGAGTTCGACATCAAGTTCGAGGGAAGGAAAGCCCTCAAGGCTTAAGCCTTGGCCGACTTTGTAGCAGAACTTACCTTCACCGAGCAAACTTTAACATCCCCATCTAGGTGAATCATCTTCGTGGACGGAGCGTCTAGCTCGACAGGCAGTGGGGCCGGGGTGATATTAGAGAACGAAGAAGGAACCATCATCGAAGTATTTTTAACCTTGTATTTCCCCACGTCCAATAATCAAGCAGAATACGAGGCCTTCCTGGCCGGTTTGCACCTGGCAGACGACCTTGGGGCAGAGGAAATTGTAATATGCACAGACTCCCAGTTGGTCGCTAACCAAGTGCGAGGTGATTTTCAAGCCAAAAAAGACAACATGACTGAATACTTAGATTTGGTCAGAGAGAAACTAAAATGATTCACGTCCGTAAAGGTCAAGCATGTCCCGTGCGAGAACAACACCCGAGCGGATATCTTATCCAAACTAGCAAGTACCAAGAAGAAAGGGGACAATAAATCCGTCATACAAGAGATACTCCCTCGACCCAGCATTGGGAAATCTTCAGCCCCAGTAGACATCAACGTCGTGGGTGACGCTAGCTGTTGGATGGCCCCAGTATTCAATTTCTTGACCAAGGACGAATTACCGACGGATCCAAAAACGGCCAGCATCGTGCGACGTAGGTCATGCTCGTATACCATGGTCGGGGGAAAATGTATCGTCGAGGTTTCTCCACGCTACTCCTCAGATGCGTCGAGGAAGAAAACATTCCACATGTGTTGAGAGAAGTCCACGAAGGAATCAATGCAAAACATCCAAGTGGGCGATCGCTAGCCCGCAAAATCCTACAAGCAGGATACTACTGGCCGACGATGCAGAACAATGCGAAGGAGCACGTTAAAAAATGTGACAAATGCCAACGGCATGGTGACGTACACGTGGCACCTCCTACCGAGTTGAAATCACTATCTTCCATGTGGCCGTTTGCTTGGTAGGGGTTGGATATATTAGGGCCTTTCGTCATCGGCACCGGGCAGAACAAGTATCTCATCATGGGCGTCAATTATTTCACTAAATGGATAGAAGCAGAGGCCTTGGCCAAAATCAATGCGCTCAACATCTTACGCTTCTTCAAGCGGAACATCCTCGCCCGGTTCGGAGTGTCGCTCGCCATCGTGACAGATAATGGGACCCAGTTCACCGACAAACATTTCCAGGAGTTCGTAGCCTCGGTGGGAACCAAACAACACTTCGCCTCGGTCGAGCACCCTCAGACTAACGAGCAGGCGGAAGCTGCGAACATGGTAATCTTAAGAGGTCTGAAACGAAGGTTGGACGAGCACAAAAAATGCTGGGTAGAAGAAACGTACTTTGAGCGTACAGGACCACACCTCATTTAACGACCGAGGAATCCCCGTTCCGGCTAGCATATGGGACCGAAGCGGTCATCCCCATAGAAATGCACATACCGTCCAGGAGAATAGATTCACCTATGGACCAAGACACCAACTCTTAAACGCTGAGGGAAGAGCTCGACTTAGTCGAAGAGATCCGATCGGAAGCTGCACTTCGAGAAGCTCCACTTAAACAAAAGATATCAGCTCGATATGCCACCAATGTTATTAAGCGAGCATTCGAAGTCGAAAGTCTCGTCTTGAGGAGGAATCACAAAGACTCCCGAGAAGGGAAGCTGGCACCAAATTGGGAGGGCCCATATCACGTCCAAGCAAAGACCGAAAATGGAGCCTATTACTTAGAAAATCTTCAAGGGGAAGAGCTCGCTCGACTGTGGAACACCGAGAAACTCAAGTATTCTACAACTAGTATGAATGTCGCTCTGCTCGACTCCCAAACGAGGAGCAGATGGTCCGACCAAACCTGCATGCCTAGGTACAAGCATTGCAGCCCAAAACGTTTGATCAACAGGACCCCCTCACAAGGAGAAGGGTAACTGTCGCACGAACGAATACTCGAACGAGTCCGACGTCGCATAAGTATCACGACCAGGAAGAACCCCAGCTCGCGATGGGACGTTCAAGCCACGGAATCCGAGCCATGATCTTGACCCGTATACTGTCCCGGAGCCAGCCTCCATACGTCTGACCGGTTCCCTTAACCGACATATCGCAGTTTCTAACGAGCATTTACCCCCTATTCAACCACTATATCATATTCCTTATGTCGGCCAATTTTACGAGCGCAAAACACTTTGCGAAATCATACATTTAAAATAACATTCCTCCGACGGACGAGCAGTTATATGAAAACAAAAACACTGCAAAGATAACAAAACGACCACCCAGGCCGGAAATATTCGTTGAAAAATTGCAACCCCGAAGGGCCGACTTGTTCAAAGTTACATAAAACGGGGACCAAGTCCCCGAGAAAAACAATAAAATTACATATATTTGGGCACACAAGCCAAACTAATTACCCCCTCCTCTTGAACACCAGGCTGGACCTCACTCTGAGGTTACTGAGCTTCATGCTGGACTGGTTGGTCAGGCTCACCAGGCTGGGAGTCGTCAACGATTATATAGTCAGGAACTACTATCCGACCGTCCTCGACCTAGTACAAGTAGCTGATCCGATCGGTATCAAGATCCAACTCCGGATGGAGAGCCTTGATCTGATCCACAACATTTTGAAAGCTTAGCTTGGTTGTATCCCTCAGTTCCTCCAGATCCTGATCCAGCCGAGCAAGAAAGTGCGCCCTGCTCATCAAACCTTTGGTGTCTTCATCCTAATCATCCTTGGGGAAGAAGACATCTTTCATCTTTTTATTCTGGTCAACGACTTTCCTCTTATCCACCTCTAACTTGGCAATCACGTCAGCCTGCACCGTCAACTCTTTGGTCGTAGCCTCAGCGTCCTCGGCAGCCTTATTCACTTTTTCTTCCGAGGCAGCCAGGAGGGAATTCAAGCGGCTAATTTCGCGCTCCTGTCCGAAGTTTCCCTCGGCCAACAGCGATGCCATGGATAGCACCCGCATGACAACATTGGCATCCTGCGCCAGGGACAACTGTCGGGCAGGGCGATCCATCTACTCAAAAAATAGCGAGTCCTCCCGTTCGACCTCCAAGGCCGTACCCTCGAAGAAGTTGTGTTTCATAAAACACGATGGCAACACGTGCTTGGGTTTAGGAGGAACGTTGGTCGTCAAGTCCAGAACGGTCGTTCCAACTTTGATCTTTTTAAGTTGAGAACCCGAACTCACGCCCGGGGAGCCTCGAGCGACCGGGCCAGAGCCAAAACCACTTGTATCGTTGCCCACGAGTCGGGTCTGGACGATCCTAGCTTTTCTCTTGTTGCCTTGTCTCAATTTGTCTCGGATCTTGTCTAGAGAATTCGCCATAGAACCTGCAAAATAGAGGAAAGAGAAAGGGGTCAAGTCAGATACGAGCATAAAATTACAGGACAAATAAACAAAAAACAAAGCAAGTACCAAACAGTTCAGACACTTCTTGCCCGTTTTTACAAGCTAGGAGAGCTACAACGTCAATCAACGGACGCTCTACAACCTCTCCCCCATCATAATCTAACATTACTTTCCCCTCTCCGTCAAGCATCGGGGTCGGAGTGAAAGAAGACACTAACTTACGAAACTCCTCGAAGCTGGTCGCATCATCCTCATTCAGAGCATCCCCTATCTGAATAAAATCGCTCACACATCGCCCATAATGACTGTAATCCCATGAGAAAGGAAACATCCAAATCCTCCTAGGAATCTGACGCCCCTGCGCGTCCAACTTGGGTACATCGTTCTCGTCGATGTCGACCCCCATGAAGCTTATCGACCTTGTAGCTTCTCAACTCACATGTTCAATCAAGAAATAGTCGCCCTTGAACGATCAGATGGACTCCGAGTGTGCCTTGAAGATCTTGACCCATTGTTTGAAGGAGATGAAGCCCTTCCGGGCATTCCCTCGCCCCACCTGGAACTGTAGAGAGAACAACCGGAAAAAGAGAGGAAGAGTAGCCCCCACACCAAGGTGCGTGCATGTCAACTCGAATGCCCGCATAAAGGCATAAGAGTTGGGATGCAGCTGCAAGGGCGCTACTCACAGGTGACCGAGCACCAAGCAGACCAAATCGCTGAACGGCAGCCTGATCCCTAAGATTGAAACAACATACTCATACATAGAGAATTTTCTCCCCCCAAAGTCTGAGAAGATTCTATCATCGTCGCTCGTACATGTCACCATCTAATGAGGAGGGTTCCCCACCACAGGTAGTGGATCTTCGCGCGGCCAAGCATAAGATGAAACTTTATCCAATAGGTCCTCCACGACCCATTCCTCGGGTGTAAGAGCCCTTTCCTCTTCTTCTAGGACCTCAGGAGCACCATTCGCTTCCCCGGATATCGTGGCCGCGTCATCTACTTCGATTACTTTTGAATCCCCCAAAGAGCTTTCGGGGTCAGATGGCACAGTTGCCGAAGAGCCCGGATCCTCCGACGTGTCTTCATCTGAGGAGATGTTGTAGGAATCAACGAGCGCATTTTAACCTGAAAAGTAGAGGAAAGGTGTCAGTGAATTAGATTAAAATATCAAATCCACCCTTCCACTACCTATCAAGTGAAAGAGCGTGCAACGGCCCAGGAACGAGGTTCCCGACCAAAGCCCTCGAGTGGTCGTCGCCCGAGATGATCGATCAACGCTCGACAAGAAATCCTAAAAATGCAGGGTTCGCAACGAACAGATGCTCGTCACTAAACCCTAAGTCTCGGTCGAGCTTCGACCAAGGTCGTCGCCGACCGCAAGCTAGGGTTCAGACAGGCAGCGTAGCAGTGACTACAACAACTTAAAACTCATCTAAAAATACCCTAATCTATTGTCTAAAAACAAAACCTAAACCGCATGCATGTCTATTTTTGAAAAACTAAGACAAAAAGCCGGAAAAGAGATCTTACTAGGAGCTTGAGACATGATTATAAGAATCTGTGTTGAAATGCACGGTGGTCGAAAGAAGGATTGCGGTGATCGACGGTCGTCTAAGGTTGTCAGAGATACGATCAGAACGGTGTAAAGAAGATGAAACGAAAAAGCATACAAATGAGCAATCCTCCTATTTATATGGAAAAGGGCACGTGCAACTGAAGCGTGACCCCTATCCCTAGGCAATGATGGCCTATTCGCTAGCCTCTAGGCTAGCCGTCAGAGCATTAAATTGGCACAAGTCCCAAGATACGTCACCTTTTAATTTCTTCTTCCTCTTCACCGACCGACTGATGGGGTGCCCGTCCGCCGAGCCCCCTTTATCTCCCAAGAAAGGTCGTTCGTCGGTTAAAAGCTAGTCCATCAACACTTCAGGTATCTCCGAGCAGCCAGACATCCTTAAGTCATCTCTTCCTCGACCAGAAACAACGACTTGGGGGACTCCTGTTTCAGACTAGCCCAAATTATGGATTTGGGCCCAAGCAATCTCGCATGCCTAATCAGCCCAATGTCCCATTGACGGCCGCTCGACATAGGCGCCATCCGACCAGTAGCCAAGCCGAGCGAGGTAAATATCGCTCCAACGGCTAGTTCCTGACCGTTAGCGGTTATTACGGAATCCGCGATCCGCGCCAAACAATACGGGCCAATGGCCATCCACTTGGACCAGTATAAAAACCCTCTCATTTGAGAGGGCCAGGGATAAAAAATCTCCACCATAAATCTCGTACTTGCTCACTCGTTGCTCGCTATCTGACTTTTAGCATCGGAGTGCCTTTGCAGGTACACCCCTTTTTCCACCATCAACCGAGCCTCATCCATGTTCGACGTCGGCCACATCGGATCCTAATCTCCAGGTACGATCATTAATACTAATATGTTTTGATTAAAAAAATACTAATATGTTGACATTATTATTAAAGATGAGGATTTACAAAAACAATTATTATTAACTTGTAACATTATTATGATTAATTATAATATTAATATCTTAACATATATTATGATCGATTTTAATGATTAGAAGTTAAAAAAATAATTTATATATTAGTCACAAAAAATAAAGGACATTAAAGATAGTACTTATACAGAATAGTGACACACTTTATATATATATATATATATATATATATATATATATATATATATATATATATATATAAAATAAAACAGATAAGAGAAAAATTAATAAAAATAAAATAAAATAAAAAAGATATTACTAAATTATGAATTTTATTTAACTTTTATCTTATTATAGATAGATTTACTACATGAAAAAAATTAAGTAAAAAAGAAGTTAAAAAATGAAATAATATATATATTAGAAATTAAAAAATGAAATATATATAGTATCCAAGCTAAAGTTATTTGTAGCATGCCCAATGGATATAGAAGTTGCATATTCTGAGACATCACCAGAAATAGAAACAAATATCAGCAAATACAAATTATTTTTATAATCAAAGAGGGAATATGATTAAAAACATTTTTATTAAAATCATTTTAAAAATATAAATATTTTTTAAAACTAAAACAAAGTGTCAATTATTAAAATCATCATCTCAAATATATTTAGATTGGATTCGGGTATCCCGTCCCACTCTATCTCTCCGGTATAACCAATTTTTTTAACGTGACTAAAGAAATTACAAAATTTCAAACACACATTTCAAATAATAAAGTAATGACCAAAATACAAAAGTATTGACAATACAACTAATATTTAGGTATGACAATAAATCCCTAACTCGTGGATTATTAGAAATAAATAATTTATATTTATTAGTCATTAAGTTTGTTAGAGAGTATTTTAGTATTTTGTGTGTTTTTGTAACCATAGTTTTTAGCCTATAAATAGACTAGGGATGTCACTCAATCATTGTAACAATCATTGTAGTCGTCATTCTCATTAATAGAATATTCTCTTTTTCATCATTCATCTTGTACACCAACAATTGGTATCTAGAGCTCCGATTAAGATTCTTGGGAAACACAAGTAAAAATGTGAGGCTTGTGTGATTGATTTTGGTTCTTGGATTCACGTTGAATCTTGAACGAAAATCTGATCAGAATCATACTCTCTGATTATGTGGGTTTGGGAAACACTGTGTGGTAAGATCTGAGTGTACTGTACAAGGTTGAAGATGAACAGAAACGGCGGAATGAATACCAAACTTCCAGTATTTGACGATAAAAATTGGTCTCGTTGGATGATTCAGATGCATGTATTGTTCGGTGCTTAAAATGTTCTAGATCTTGTCACTGATGGTTACGTTCCGGTAGCAACAAATGCAACAGAGGAACAAAGGAACGCACAGAAAGATACAAGGAAGAAGGATCAGAAAGCATTGTTTAGCATCTATCAGTGCGTGGATGCAAATGTGTTTGAGAAGATCGTAGATTCAACGATAGCAAAGGATGTATGGGACACACTAGTCAGATGTTACGGTGGTGATGCATCAGTGAAGAAGGTGAAGCTTTAGTCCTTAAGAAAGCAATATGAGAATCTCAACATGAAGAACAATGAGAATGTTTCTGAGTACATCTCCAGAGTGATTTTGATAACTAATAAGATGAAGGCTTGTGAAGAAACTCTTTCTTAACAAGTAATCATTGAGAAGGTATTGAGATCTCTTACCCCTTAGTTTGATTACATTGTGGTAGCAATAAAACATTCTAAAGATCTGAGCACAACGAGGATTGAAGAGCTGCAAAGCAGTTTAGAAGCGCAAGAGTTGCGTATAACTGAGACAAATTCTGAAAGGGAAGTAGAGCAGTAGGCTCTGAAAGCAGTTTCTGATAAGAGGCATCAAAAGCTGTCTTGGCCAGAAGCTAGGAGAAGATCTGATGGTGGTCAGAAGTCAGAAACCTCAACCTCTGATAGGAAAAAGAATGCTCATAAGGGAAAAGAGAAGTATGACAAGAAGAAGATTCAATGTTATTATTGCAAGAAGTTTGGTCACTTTGCTAAAGATTGTTGGTCAAACAAAGAAAGGAAGTCAGAAGAAGCAAATATAGCCAGAAATTTTGATGACGAATATGTGCTACTGATGGCTTTTGAACCCGATGATACGAATTTGACAGACTGGTGGTATATGGACATTGGTTGCTCAAATCATCTTACTGGAAATAAGAAATGGATGGTTGATTTTGAATCTGAAAAGAGGAAAAAGACCAGATGTGCTTATGACAAATATCTTAACGCTGAAGGTATGGGAAATGTCAAAGTTATTCTGAACAATGGGAAAACAACATTGATTCAGAAAGTGTGGTGTGTACCTGGCATAAGAAGCAATTTGATGAGTGTGGGGCAACTAATTGAGAAAGGTTTTTCACTTATCATGAAGGAAAATCTTCTAAAGCTGTATGATTATGTAACACCCTAAAATTTTCCCTCTCATTTTCATGGAATTTAGCATATCACATTGCATTCATAATTCCACATCCTTACATAAAAAAAGTTGAAGCTTAGCATTCATGGTTGAGGCATAGGGTTTGTGATCAATGACTGATGAAATTGAAGATCATCCAAAATCAATAGAAGGGTCACATGGCTTCTCAATGTTATGCAAAGGGTTTACAACTTCCCAAAATATCTCATTTGATCTCACATGGCTTATCAAGTCTTAGAAAGAGGTGGATTGATCAAAGAATTCAAGCAGTGCAACACCTTCTAACAAAAAGGACTGAAATTAGGGTTTCTGATTAAAGAGGCTTCCTAGTTAAATTTTGGTTCAAACTTGATCTCATTTTTTTCCATATG
Source organism: Lathyrus aphaca (assembly GCA_963966055.1). Taxonomy (NCBI): domain Eukaryota; kingdom Viridiplantae; phylum Streptophyta; class Magnoliopsida; order Fabales; family Fabaceae; genus Lathyrus; species Lathyrus aphaca. Next base: position 297,708,928 of record OZ014524.1, read on the forward strand.
ATGTCAAGTGTCTAAGGTTGAAAAATCATCCATTGAATCATTTCAGAGGGTCTTCAATTGGTCAGTTACTTGAAAATCAAGAAATTGGGGAAAATTCAAATGTGCTGAGGAAAAAGTCAACTCCTGACTTTTTGGGGTCAAAATCATGAAATTTATGTTACAAGGAGTCCATGGACAAAATTTGATCAAGAAATGATGGAGGAATCATCAAAAATAAAGAAAATCAAAACTTACCATTTTTGGAAAATTAAGTTTTCCAAATATGGCAAGTTTTGGCCATTTTCAGTCAAGTTCAAGAGAGGCCTTCTCCCAAAATAAAATTCAAATAAAAATTCCACTTGGACTGTTTTAAAGAGGGCATCATAAGCTTCAAATCCATAGGTGGAACATGCTCATGGGATTAAAATTGAAGAAGTTATGATCAATCAAAGTTTGATCAAACTAGGGCAAACTAGGGCAAAAACCAAGTCATGTCTTGCATCCTGCGTGCACCAGGCAAGGCATTTCTTCAAACATGTGTTATGCAAGAAGCATGGTCCAATTACTCCATCAAGATGACTTCAAATGAAAATTTTTCCAACATCAAAGTTGTTCATTGTTGCATTATCTACAACTTTCATGTTGGAGGATTTTTCATATGACCAGTTGTTTGAGAGTTATGAAGGGTTAAAGTCATGTCCCAAACCTGGTCAGTCACAAGCACTTTTTCCTAAGGCAAGCTCATTACTGAAGGTGCGCAAAACACAAGGAAGGGGGGGTTGGAATTGGGTTTTCTTTAACAACTAAAAATAACTTCTAATTACACGTTAATTTATCCTGGTTCGTTTGAACTCAAACTACGTCCAGTCCACCCGCCAAGGTGATTTTGCCTCTACTGAGGTCTTAATCCACTATTCAATTTGAATACACACAAAGACCTATAGTCAATGTCCTCTTGAGTCTTCTGACTAAACTTAGTCACTCAAGGAATAAAATAACTATTACAATGATAATAATGAAGTAACTTAAAAATGCTTCTTGATAAGCAAGGATCACTAGGTGAAAGTTACAGTATATAAGCACAAGTTGATTCAGTATTTTTGCGTGAGTGTATTGTAGTGTTCTGTTCAATTCTTCAAATGAAGTCCTTTATATAGTCCTTGAATGAATGTAGCCGTTGGAGACATCTTGAGCTAAATTTAGGATATAAGTTAATACCATAAATTCCTTCCATAAACAGAGATACTTGTCTTGACCATTAATTAAAATATTCTTTAATTAATGTCTTCATTATGAATATCAACATCTTCTAAGCGGAAATCAGAGATAGTAAATATTTGATGCGCAACTAATAAATATGTTATTAAATGATGGATTTTCCTTTGAGGGTATCTTCTGTATGTGGCTTAATGAATCTTCTAATCAAGTACGTTTTACTTAAATGAATTGATCTTCTGCACACGGATAAAGATATTTATTAGAACTTCTATTCTATAAAAAGCTTTGTTATCATCAAAACACTTGGAGGTTCAGAACCATAATTGTTCTAACAATCTCCCCCTTTTTGATGATGACAAAACATTTAGATAATGAGAATAGAGTTTAATAAAATTAAATGGACTCCCTTTGATTTAAAAGATTTCTTCAGATGTTCCATGCTCCTTAGCTCCCCCTGAGTTGATTACTTGACCTGTTTCTTTTCTATGATTGCAACTCAAATAGTTTTATTAGAATATTATATGTAAGAGGCAAATTATGGTAAACTGCTATGGATCAGAATCATCTACGTTTCTCCCCCTTTTTGTCATAATCAAAAAGAGTCAAATAAAACAGAAAATTGCCATAAGTAATATTAGAAAACTTGTCAAAACAAAAAAATAGAAGTTTAAAGAGTTATGCAGAAGCAGAAGATAAGACAAAAAAACAACTGAAGCAGAAGATAAGCATTAAATTAAGAGTTCATCTTAGTAACTAAGGTCTCCAGCAAAGATTTAATCTCAGATGATGATTCCACTTGCTTGTCAAGCAAAGTCTTCAATTCAGCAGTGGTTTCATCTTGCTTATCTAGACGTTGTTTCACCATCTGATTTTCCTTCTTCAGCTCTTCTAATGTTTGCAGAACAAAATTTGTAGTCAGAGGTTCTTCAACTTCTGGGGCGGTTTGAGTCTCAGGTTCATCAACATGATCTTCTTCAGAAGGTACCAAAACCATTTGAAGTTCAGAGAGTCCTTCCAGAGTTTCTGACTCTGTCCAAGGCTTATTGTCCAGCAGAAGGGGTTTAGAATGTTCAACATTAGAAACAACTGCTTGAAGATACTCACAGAAGTTCTGGTGAGCAATATCATAGCAGATGTCCTTAAGTCTTTTTGACTCAGTATTAAACCACTTTCTGAAGGTAGCCCACAGAAAATCAGAAGCAGCTGGATCTGTAAGCTCTGAGCACGCAGACTTCAGATCCTCTAGCTTCAATTTCAAGACTGTTTCAAAAGCAAGTAATAAAGCAGAAATGTCTGTTCTAGAGGGTTTTGGTTTAGGTATAGGTATGGTTGTTTTGTTAGAGACTGAGGACAGTTTTTGTAAAGCTTCAAAATCAACAGATGTTCTGAGTGGGTTATCATGTTCAGTTTCTTCTGGAGGAGTGTCAGGGATGTTTATAAATGTAGGAGAGTTTGGAGGTGTAGATACATATGAGGATAGTGAACTTTCTCTTATAGGGGATAATCTAGGTGCATTTTCAGGAGATGGAATTTGGACAGATTCTGAGGATTGAAAATCTTCAAGATCTGATAGGACGTGTTGCAGGGCAGTTTGTGTTTCAGTTATGGGAGAGCGATCAATGTCAGACAGAAGAGTAGTATCTATAGGTATGTCAAAATCAGAAATTGTTTGTGGTTGATTTGGTTCAGCTTCTGGTGGATAAAGTGATGAGAGGATGGATGCGACAGCAGCAGTTGCGGGTATTTCAGTTTGAATAGGATTAAAAGATTGAGGTGGTGCAGAAGAAGGGCTTGGTGCAGAAGGAATATCAACAGAAGGTAATTGGTCAGAAGGTAATGGGCTAGAAGGTTTTTCAGACACTTCTACATTAATTGCTTCTACTACAGAAATGAATTCAGAGTTAGAGGCAGAAGTTTTACCTGATCTTCTGGTTGATTTTAGAATCTTCTGAGATGATCCTTCAACAACCTTTCTCTTCTTGAGTCTTGCAGAGGCAGCATCTGGAGCTTTCTGTTTGAGTTCAGTTGGTTTGAACTGGGGGTCCACACCATGTTGCTTGCAGATATCCAGGTAATTTACCACAACTTCTGGAGGTGTGTCAGAAGAGAAGAGAGGGAAGTTCTCCAATGGAATCCTCCTGGTGGTGATTACTTCTCTAGAATGAAGGACAGGTTCTTGCTGAATAGAAGTAATAAACTTCATCTTTTTCAAGTTCTTTGCATTCAGAGGTTTTCCAACATCTGTTTCAAGAAGTTGAGTTTGCTTTAATTCTTCCAGAAAGTCTACCAGCTTGTTTTGACAGAGGATGTCAGAAATAATACGTCCAAAAGAAATCCAATCCCTCTTGGTCTTTTCCCCATCTCTAGTTTCCTTCACACTAGTTTTCAGATTCTGGAATAGAGTGTGTGCAAGGTTGATCTTTTTCTGTTTGGCAATGAAGTAAAGTAGAAATTGTTGGTCCAAATTGATGTAATCTGGAGAGTTGGTAGGCTTCCTATGACAGATTGTCCCGAGAATGATCTTGGCCCAAATTCTGAGAGGGGTCTTCAAATCTTTTATTTTATTTGAGGGTTTGCCAGAGGTGAATATCTCCTTTGCTATCACTGAAGTATCAGACATCCTATCCATGTCACTGCACTTGATGCCATTTCCATCAGCTTCTATAAGTTTGGCAAGGTGATCTTCAGAAATAATTACCCTTTTTCCCAGCACGTACGATGTAACATGTGAGTTGGTGAGGCTGTTGCATAAGCCCAGAATTCCTTTACCAGTATTGGGAAGACTGGTCCCATTAAGCGGTCAAAGTACTTTTCCCAGCCCTGAGCTTGAACGTCCGGGAAGAGATCAAAACCATTTTCCTTCAGACTGTTGAAATCCACAAATAGTTCACAAAGGACTTCCAGTTTTTCAGCAGGAGTAGTGAGAGTCTTTGTGGGTTCAACATATAACACATCAGAGAAGTCTTTTCTTTGATGAGAAGAGGAAGCCATTTGTTACTAAGATGAGATTTTTTGAAAGTTTAGGGTTTTTAGAAAGTTTCAGAGAAAACGCAAGAGTGAGGGTGAAAAAAAATTTCAGTAAGAGTGCAATTAGGGTAAAAAGTGAAAGTGAAAAGGAAACGTTACATATATAGGAAAATAATGCATTTAATTAACTGAGAAATTAGTGGGAAATATTAAGTTTAAAAACATAATGATTATATGCAATAAATGCGCTGACATAGGGTAAGGCGTAAAAGATTCTGGAACAGTTACCCAAGGGATTTTTGCCTTTTTGGTGTCAAGTTAGCCGTATCAGTTTCCCAGAGGATCAACATATGTCCTTCTGTAGACGACGGTTGTCCAATGCATGTTCTGTCACTCTTCAGAATTTGGACACTTGTTTTAATTCTGATGGGAATCCTTAGAGCCTTGTTGACACTTGTTGATTTGAAGATCTGCATGTTATTCCTTTGAACAGAAGTTCTTATAATGAAACAGTTAGAACATAGTATCTTCTGAGATAACAATATAGAGGATTATTTTCAGAACTTCTAAGAGGTAACGACATATAATTAAAGCATTTTCATTCTGGACATAACTTCATGCTAAGGTTAGTTAGTATGAAATTAAATCTATCTTCAAGAAGGGGTTTTGTAAAGATATCAGCCCATTGGTGATTTGTATCTATGAATTTTAACATTAAAATTCCCTTCTGAGTATAGTCCCTAATGAAGTGATGTTTAACTTCTATGTGTTTAGCTCTAGAATGTAAAATTGGATTTTTAGAGAGACAAATAACAAAAGTATTGTCACAGAGGATGGGAATGTTACTCTCATAAATATTGAAATCTTCAAGCTGATTTTTCATCCAGAGCATCTGAGTACTACATCCAGCTGCTGCAATGTATTCAGCTTCTGCAGTTGATAATGCTATGGTTGACTGTCTTTTGCTAGACCAAGAGATTAGATTGTCTCCCAGAAATTGACAACTTCCAGAAGTACTTTTTCTTTCTGTTCTGTCTCCAGCAAAATCAGCATCACAATATCCTACAAGGTTATACTCTTCTGATCTTCTGTAATACAGACCAAGATTAGTAGTACCTTTCAGATATCTAAAGATTCTCTTAACTGCTGTTAAGTGAGTTTCTCTAGGATCTGATTGGAATCTAGCACATAAACATACGCTGTATAGAATATCTGGTCTAGAAGCAGTTAGATAAAGAAGAGATCCAATCATACCTCTGTAGAGCTTCTGATCTACTTTCCTACTTACCTCTTCTTTCTCCAGAATACATGTAGGATGCATAGGAGTTTTAGATATTGTGCTTTCTGATAGATCAAATTTCTTCAGAAGTTCTTTTACATATTTGCTTTGATGGATATACGTTCCTTCTGATGTTTGATTTATTTGAATTCCCAGAAAGAACTTTAGTTCTCCCATCATGCTCATTTCAAATTCTGCCTGCATAGACTTAGCAAATTCCTTTCCCAAGGCACTTTTAGTAGAACCAAAAATTATATCATCTACATAAATTTGACATATCAGAAGATCATTTTTAATGTTTTTGCTGAAAAGAGTTGTATCCACTTTCCCTCTGATGAACTTATTTTCCAGAAGAAAAGTACTTAGTCTTTCATACCAAGCTCTGGGAGCTTGTTTTAAACCATATAATGATTTTTTGAGTTTGAAAACATGTTCTGGAAATTTTGTATTTTCAAAACCAGGGGGTTGGTGTACATACACTTCTTCATCAATATAACCATTTAAAAATGCACTTTTGACATCCATTTGATATAGAATGATATTATGATTTACAGCAAATGAGATTAGAAGTCTAATTGATTCTAACCTGGCGATTGGTGCATAGGTTTCTGTATAGTCAATTCCTTCTTGTTGACTATAACCTTGTGCAACCAGTCTTGCTTTGTTTCTGACAACTTCTCCTTGCTCATTTAGCTTGTTTCTAAATACCCACTTGGTGCCAATGATGTTGAATCCTCTGGGCCTTGGAACTAGATCCCACACATCATTTCTGGTGAATTGATTAAGTTCTTCTTGCATAGCCAGAATCCAATCATTTTCTGAGAGAGCTTCTTCTACAGAAGTTGGTTCAATCAGAGAAACAAGTCCCATTAAAGATTCTTCAGAGTTTTTGAATGATGATCTTGTTCTGATTAGTTCATCTTTCTTTCCCAAGATTTTATCTTCTGGATGGTTAATATTGCTTCTGGATGGTTTCTTCTGAGTGGGTTCTTCAGTCGTTGTTGGAGAAACTGTATAGTTTTGATCTTTATGTGATTGATCTTTAGAAGTTCCATTTGTAGAGATTTCTACTTCTATATCAATAGTTCCAGAGCCAATTATTTTTCCTTTTTGATTGCCTCCAAAACCTACGTGACCTCCATCTTTTAATTCAAGACTTTGGAACATATGCTTTCTTCCCGTCATGTGTCGTGAGCATCCAGAGTCCAGGTACCATGATTGGTGTTTCAGTTTTGCTGTTAAAGACATCTGCAACATACACAATTTTATCCTTGGGTACCCATATTCTTCTGGGTCCTTGTTTGTTAGTTTTTACAAACTTCTGATTTATTTTAGATTTCAAATCAGAATTTGTGGAACAAGATGACTCACTAGTGTATATTAGATCATGGTTATGACCATAGGTGAAGTGAGAACTTAGAGGAGTATTGGTATTTATGATAGTGTCATCAATCTTTTTAAACTTCAGAGTTTCTTTAGTTTTCACATAGCCTATGCCTCTTCTTTCATTTCTGCTAACTCCATAGATCATAGATGCAATTTTGCTTCTATCTATGCTTTTAGCAAGAAATTTTTGAAAGCTATAGTCATACTGTTTTATGATACTGTCAGAATTGATTAGATCTTCTAATTCAGATTCCTTCTGAGCTTTAAGTTTTTCAAGAGAGTTTTTACATTCAAATATGTTTTCTTTCAGCTCAGAGTTTTCAGTTTTTAGTTTTCTAACTTCTTCTAATTCAGATACCAGACTTTGTTTCATGTCTTTGTATTTGAATTGAAGCTTCTGATATTTTTCAAGAATTTCTGAGAGGCTAGCTTCTAATTGAGATCTGGAAAGCTTAGAAAATACCTCTTCTGAATCTGATTCTGATTCTGATGTGTGATCATCTTCTGGTATGTTTGCCATTAATGCAATATTAGCTTGTTCATCTTCAGAATCTGACTCTGCTTCAGATGATTCAGAATCATCCCATGTTGCAATGAGACTCTTTTTCTTTTCTCTGCTGAATTTGTTTCTGGGTTTCTCTTTCTGAAGTTTTGGACATTCACTTTTGTAGTGTCCTGGTTCTTTGCATTCGTAGCACACAACTTCTTTGCTTCTGGGTTTCTTATGACCAGATGTTGATTCAGAATAATTGTTTGTTCTTCTGGTATTTCTGAACTTCTTCTGACGATGCTTCCAGAGTTGTTGAACTCTTCTGGATAGAAGAGATAATTCATCTTCTTCTGATGAACATCCTGAACTTTCTTCTTCTTCTGCCTGTAAAACTTTAGAAACATATTTATTAGATTTAAGAGCTACAGACTTACCTTTCCTCTGGGGTTCATCTTCTTCTAAGTCAATCTCATGACTTCTCAAGGAGCTGATCAGTTCTTCTAAGGAAATTTCATTCAGATTTTTTGATAGTTTTAAAGCAGTGACCATGGGCCTCCAAGCTATTGGTAAACTTCTGATGATTTTCTTCACATGATCTGCTGTTGAGTAGCCTTTGTCTAGAACTTTTAGTCCAGCTACCAGGATTTGGAACCTTGAGAACATTTTTTCAATTGTCTCATCTTCTTCCATCTTGAAAGCTTCATACTTCTGGATGAGAGCTAGAGCTTTAGTCTCCTTGACTTGAGTGTTGCCTTCATGTGTCATCCTCAGAGAATCAAACATGTGTTTAGCTGAGTCCCTGTTTGTGATTTTCTCATATTCTGTATATGAGATAGCACTTAGAAGTATAGTTCTAGCTTTGTGATGATTTCTGAATTCCTTCTTCTGCTGAGCTGTCATATTTTTTTCTTTCAATCTTCTGACCATCTGCTTCAACAGGATGAATGTATCCATCAGTCACCATGTCCCAGAGATCTCCATCTAGAGCTAGAAAGAAACTCTCCAAAACATCCTTCCAGTAGTCAAAATTGTCACCATTGAACACTGGAGGTTTAGCATTGATCTTGTCATTCTGGTAGTCATTGTTGTTATTTCCAGCTTCTGCCATGTGTTTAACTTCTGGATCTTTTACTGACACGGTTAAGTGTTTTTCTCAGAACCTAGCGCTCTGATGCCAATTGAAGGTGCGCAAAACACAAGGAAGGGGGGGTTGGAATTGGGTTTTCTTTAACAACTAAAAATAACTTCTAATTACACGTTAATTTATCCTGGTTCGTTTGAACTCAAACTATGTCCAGTCCACCCGCCAAGGTGATTTTGCCTCTACTGAGGTCTTAATCCACTATTCAATTTGAATACACACAAAGACCTATAGTCAATGTCCTCTTGAGTCTTCTGACTAAACTTAGTCACTCAAGGAATAAAATAACTATTACAATGATAATAATGAAGTAACTTAAAAATTCTTCTTGATAAGCAAGGATCACTAGGTGAAAGTTACAGTATATAAGCACAAGTTGATTCAGTCTTTTTGCGTGAGTGTATTGTAGTGTTCTGTTCAATTCTTCAAATGAAGTCCTTTATATAGTCCTTGAATGAATGTAGCCGTTGGAGACATCTTGAGCTAAATTTAGGATATAAGTTAATACCATAAATTCCTTCCATAAACAGAGATACTTGTCTTGACCATTAATTAAAATATTCTTTAATTAATGTCTTCATTATGAATATCAACATCTTCTAAGCGGAAATCAGAGATAGTAAATATTTGATGCGCAGCTAATAAATATGTTATTAAATGATGGATTTTCCTTTGAGGGTATCTTCTGTATGTGGCTTAATGAATCTTCTAATCAAGTACGTTTTACTTAAATGAATTGATCTTCTGCACACGAATAAAGATATTTATTAGAACTTCTATTCTATAAAAAGCTTTGTTATCATCAAAACACTTGGAGGTTCAGAACCATAATTGTTCTAACAATTACATGCAGGCCATCATGCAGTTTCATGTCATGAGTTTCAATGATCAAATTGAATGACTTACAAGCTTCATCTTCACTTGGCATGAACATCAAACATGTTGTATGAAGATTGATCTTCAAAATGAGCACCAGAATTCCATGGATTAGTGGCTTGAGCATGAAGAAAAACTTCATGGAGGATCATCACATGCCATATGTTTTCTTGCAGGCCAAGGCAATGTATCTTATATGCAAATTCAATTCAGTCAAGAATCTCTACATCTAGTCATGTTCAAACTCATCACATTTGAGGAGGGAGCATCATCTCATGCTGCAGGACCACTCCATTTTCCATGCACACCTTTTGAAAATCAAACAAAATGAGAATTTGCATTGACATCACACATGCTACATCAATTTAATCAGTTCAGTCACATTGCATTCCACTAATTCTCACATTAAGTAACACGAGCACCACACGATTAGATCATATTCAAGCAAGATGAATTCAGTTCATGTTCATTGGTTCACACACACTAAATTTGATCTTTTCACCTCAAGTTAAGAACTAACTCTAGTTCTATCCATCAACTAGAGTTGGTTAGCACTAACCATGGATATAAAAGCATCAGATCTAACTGAATTACACACACTTCATTTTCTCGAAACTGCACCAAAAAGTTCACTCTCTCTCTCTCTCTCTCTCTCTGATTTTGCTCTGAGTTTGGAATTCTCATCACTGCATTTTGTATCCACACAGCTTCATCCTTCATCTATACACCTTAAGCATCCTCTATTCTTCATCATCATCCCCTTGTGATCAATTTCCATGGCAGCATTAACTTGAATATTCAAGAATCAGCTTTTGTATCATCTCTGTATCTTCCAAATTTTGCCAAGAATCCAAGGTTTTTGAGTGTTTATTTCAATCTATTAAGGATCAGGAACAAGTATCAAGCATTGTAGGATCCTCATCTCTGGTATTCTTCAACAAATTCAGGCTCTGCAACTCAGGTTTTACTTCAATAAACTTGCTCGAATTTCATGCTTTTCTTGTTTGTTTCATGATGTTTAAGGCTTGATAGAAGCAATGGATGATCTGGCGAGTTGATAGGCATTGTAGATGCATAAATTCAATTCTTAGGTGATTTGTTCTTGGCTTCGATTTGCATTGCTTGTGAATGATAAATGAAAACAAAGTCAGGATTTTTGATGTACTCAACCTTGCGAACATTTATGTGGTTTTAGATTTCATTTCCATGAAGATTTGACCTTGCCCTAACCTGAAGGTCACCGGAGAAGATAACCGGAGGTCATCTCCGGTGACCTGAACAGTGCCCTAGCTTTTATGTCCTAGCCACACGATCATTCTAATCAAGTGTCTCACATCATGCCACCATATTAATGAACGTGTGCAATTCACGTGAGGTTTTAGTAACCTGAGTCATCATGTGCGTTTCATCCACCCTCATATCATATGCCTTTCAATTTGATCCATTGAATATGTTTACTTTGACTTTCATCATATGCATAAGATTGATCCTTTGGTCCAAATTTGAGTCAATGGTTGACTGAATTCTACCATAAGCATTATAGTCAACGCATTTTGGAGTGGGCTTCAAATTGCTTTCCACGCCCACAACCTATTAAGCCCCATGACATTTGAACTAAATTGGTTGCTGTTTACACCATTCTCACATTTTCTTTTCATTTAATTTTCTTTTCATTTTCAATTCAATTTCCATTTTACAAAAATACCAAATAGCTTTCAAAAATCATGAAATAATTCGTACCTCAGTTTTAACATTTTTACAAATTTCTCACATTTTTTAATTTCATTTTTCATTAATTTTTGAGTCAGAATTAATTTTCCATTTTTATTTCTTTTGGAATTTCTTCATTTTTAACCATTTGTTCTTCACAAATTAATTTCTCCCAAATGAAAAATGATCTTAATGCCATTCCTTTTGCCCTAATCAGATGACATATTAAGGTCCTTAAATATATTTTTCAATTATTTTTAGGTCATGTTTGTTCCTTGTTTGAGTCATTTCTTTGAACAACTTCCTTCAAAACCCTAATTCCTCTTGTGCATTTTTTTGATTGAGTTAGACTCCAAATTATTGTGAGATATTTTAGAGATTTGTTACCCCCTGGATCATGACTTTGAATCTTAATTTTCATAATTTTTTCACGTGATTAGATTTTTTTGGGTACCTTGTTCCACAAGCTACATTTTAGGGTTTATTTCCTCATCCTTCTAATTCATTTGTGGTAAAGCATTTATGTCATCCATTTGAGGTCCTTCCCTTGAGTCCATGTGATTCTTTTGGATGTTTTTAAGTAATTTGTTTCCATTATAGGTCTTTAACTTTGGAATTTTGGGTTGCTTGATCCTTAAGTTTCATATGTGTTCATGTATGTTTCCTTTTCCCTAATTCACATACTTCTTCCATCTTAACACACCTATTCCCACTTTGTGAATATGGTATCCATGTTATATCATTCTTGCACATATTATAAGTGTCCCACATCCATTGTTACATCTTTACTTAAAGTCTTAAGTCCTTTTGTTTCATTTGGTATCCTTTTGTACATTAAAACTTCAAATCAAACTTCTTTGTCCCTTATATTCACTTAAATTTTCATCTAGCCTCTGGTTTTTTTATGGTAAGTTCATCTTTGTTTGGTCATGTTTGATTTTTCTTCTAAGTCTTTGTTTTTTGAAATCACATGTTCATCTATTCTTACTCCTTCTCCATTCAATCTTACTTGAATCTCTTTCACTTAAATCTCTTTGTTCTTACTTTGGTTCATCATTTGAGACACTTTAATTTAGTGTTATGCTCTGGTTTTAACATTCACCTTGACCTAATTCAAGTTTACTTTGCACTTTCATTCAACTTTCTTCATCTAACTTTACCTTGAATTTCTTTAGGGTTTAGTACCTCATTAAGACATAGATTGTAGTTGTTTGATTTCATAACCTTAGAATACTTTAATAGGGTTTAGCTACTGACTTTAGAGGCTTTTTATCATATAAGATCCTTTAGATTTAGCTCTTAACTCTAGGAAGTCCTTAGTGCTTTTCCTTAGTTAGTTTGAGCTTTATTTAAGCTTTTGCCATGCTTTATGTTGCTTTGTAAAGCTAACCTTTGTTTTGTAGGGAGGTTGAGGTAAGCCTTATTTATATAACTTCCCTCATGCTCTTTATGCTTTCAAAGTGTGTTTGCCTTAGCACTTGGTGCTTTTCTTGTATAGGCTTCCCCCTTCTTTAGGAGCAACTTAACTTCCTTAGGAAGTAAGTTGAGTTCTAGGTTCTTTTCCTTCTTTTCTTTTTCTCATTAGGATTAGAAAACCACACAAACCATTAGGATCTCCTTTTGCATGAAATAAATAACTTAGGGTGAGTCTTAGTTCCCCTAGTTTTTCCCTTTATCAACTTGAGCCTCTCTTTCTCATCTCATAAAGAAAACAGTAACAAAACACCTAATAAAGGTTGAACTTTCTCGTATGTCAGGAGACTTTGCCGTGGGTTACTTATACACGTCCCATTTCGGGGAGAGGTGTAAGGCATCTACCACGATGAAAAAGTCTTAGTATGAGAATGTTTCACAAATAACAAACTCAAGATACTTCTCTAAAAGGCAGTAAGCAAACAACAAACATCTTTTCCTGCGGGAATTTCTCTTCTCACCTAATTTACTCTCAACGTGAACTTGCTACGACTTGTCTCTTTGCAAGACGGTAAATGCACTTGTATCAAACGAGCTTGCAACACCTGAGCATAGGGATAAGCAATTCAATTCATAAAAGCACTAACCATGGATATAAAAGCATCAGATCTAACTGAATTACACACACTTCATTTTCTCGAAACTGCACCAAAAAGTTCACTCTCTCTCTATCTCTCTCTCTCTCTCTCTCTCTCTCTCTCTCTCTCTGATTTTGCTCTGAGTTTGGAATTCTCATCACTGCATTTTATATCCACACATCTTCATCCTTCATCTATACACCTCAAGCATCCTCTATTCTTCATCATCATCCCCTTGTGATCAATTTCCATGGCAGCATTAACTTGAAGATTCAAGAATCAGCTTCTGCATCATCTCTACATCTTCCAAATTTTTCCAAGAATCCAAGGTTTTTGAGTGTTTATTTCACTCTATTAAGGATCAGGAACAAGTATCAAGCATTGTAGGATCCTCATCTCTGGTATTCTTCAACAAATTCAGGCTATGCAACTCAGGTTTTACTTCAATAAACTTGCTCGAATTTCATGCTTTTCTTTCTTGTTTCATGATATTTAAGGCTTGATAGAAGCAATGGATGATCTGGCTAGTTGATAGGCATTGTAGATGCATAAATTCAATTCTTAGGTGATTTGTTCTTGGCTTCGATTTACATTGCCTGTGAATGATAAATGAAAACAAAGCCTAGATTTTTGATGTACTCAACCTTGTGAATGTTTATGTGGTTTTAGATTTCATTTCCATGAAGATTTGACCTTGCCCTAACCTGAAGGTCACTGGAGAAGATGACCGGAGGTCATCTCTGGTGACCTGAACAGTGCCCTAGCTTTTATGGCAACTTTAAGTCCTAGCCACACGATCATTCTAATCCTGTGTCTCACATCATGCCACCACATTAATGAACGTGTGTAATTCACGTGAGGTTTTAGTAACCTGAGTCATCATGTGCGTTTCATCCACCCTCATATCACATGCCTTTCAATTATATCCATTGAATATGTTTACTTTGACTTTCATCATATGCATAAGATTGATCCTTTGGTCCAAATTTGAGTAAATGGTTGACTGAATTCTACCATAAGCATTATAGTCAGCGCATTTTGGAGTGGGCTTCAAATTGCTTTCCACGCCCACAGCCTATTAAGCCCCATGACATTTGAACTAAATTGGTTGTTGTTTACACCATTTTCACATTTTCTTTTCATTTTCAATTCAATTTCCATTTTACAAAAATACCAAATAGCTTTCAAAAATCATGAAATAATTCGTACCTCAGTTTTAACATTTTTACAAATTTCTCACATTTTTTAATTTCATTTTTCATTAATTTTTGAGTCAGAATTAATTTTCCATTTTTATTTCTTTTGGAATTTCTTCATTCTTGACCATTTTTCTTCACAAATTAATTTCTCCCAAATGAAAAATGATCTTAATTCCATTCGTTTTTCCCTAATCAGAGGACACATTAAGGTCCTTAAATATATTTTTCTATTATTTTTAGGTCATGTTTGTTCCTTGTTTGAGTCCTTTCTTTGAACAGCTTCCTTCAAAACCCTAATTCCTCTGTGCATTTTTTTGATTGAGTTAGACTCCAATTTTTTGTGAGATAGTTTAGAGATTTGTTACCCCCTGGATCATGACTTTGAATCTTAATTTTCATTATTTTTTTATGTCATTATATTTTGTTTGGTACCTGTAAACACCCCAAATTTGCCCTCACCCATTCACACCATGGCTTGTGATCTTTCTCATATGCATAAACACAATCATACCATCTCATACCATAATTTTGAGTCATTGCATTGGTTCTAAGTCATCTGCACCTAGGGTTTGTGATCTGAGCAATCCAAGAGCTTCTTGAGCCACTCCAAAGGCTATCAATCAATTCAAAGGGGTCTACATGTGTTCAAGCATCATATTACATCCTCACAAAGCCAAGAATTCAAAAGAATCACAAGAACTAGGGTTTGAGTGGATGCAGAGCCAAGTTTGACTGCACAGTTGACCTAGAATTAGGGTTTTGGTTTCAGGGGCCATAACCCCAAATTTTTTGGTCATTCTTGTTTCCATTGGTCTCTATATGGTATAGGGAGTATGCATATCAAGTTTCATGAAGAAATTCCTTGGGGAAGTCATCTGATCAAGAGTTGACTTTCTGGACAAGTCAGTGCAAAATCAGGGCATCTGAGGCCCCCAATGACCCAACCAATGGGTGATCTTCATCATTTTGAGTGTATTTGATCTTTATTTGATCATGGAAGAAGGTTGAAGTTCATAAAAATCAAGAATTTAGGGTTTTTGCAAATGTTGACTTTTTGGGCATAGTTGACTTTTCAAGAATGGTTCATTTTAGGTCATTTTTCAAGCCTTGATTCTTGATCCAAAAATGCTTCAAATGGAAAAACTTTGGTCATGAAAGTTGTAGATCTCATCTTTCCCTTTTCAAAAAGTACAAGAACATGATCAAACTCTTCTTGGATCAAAAGTTATGGTGTGACAAAGTTGGCAAAAATCATTGATTTTCAAGGCATGCCTCAAATGAGAATTTTGCAAAATCATGGACCAAGGCCAATTGCAACCTCTAATTCATTTCAAACCAGCACACTAACATTCTCTAAGTCATGAAAATCAGAATTGAGCCAAAATCACATGTTCATGGTTCATGTAACAAGGTTTTCTTTCATGAAGTACAAAAAGGCAACAACTTGCAAAACACTCATGACACTTCCCTCAACTTGCTGCCTTGGCCTTTGAACCTTGCTAGCCCTCTCACCACACCATGCTGCGCCAGCCCTAGCCTTTGTACCAAGCTAGTATCAAGCCCATGCCTCTCTTACAAGAAATTTGACTTTTGGCAAAAGCAAACATCCCAATCACCACAGGCCATGTCACATCCTCTGGCCACTTGCATTTGTTTATTGTATCCTTTGGCAAGCCATAACACAAGGCAGGCAAGGCTGAAACACACACAACAACACATTCACAAAAAACACACCAAGCTGCAAGTTGCTTCGAATCTCTCGGCCCAGCCTTCAAACACTCAAACCATTTTCACCATTCAACTCATCACACTTCATAGACCTCAAACCACCAAGAGCCTGGCCTGAAACAAGCAAGAACATCCCACTGCCATTCCTCACCTCATTTTGCAGTTTCCTTCGAAACTCTCACCCTAGCTCACAAACAGCCAAACAAACCTTGCAAAGCTTCTCCATACATCATCTGGACCACAAACCACCATTCACAATGACCTGAAAGTGCCAGAATCACCATTGCCATTTCTGACTGAGTTGAAGCAGGAGCTTTCGAAACTCATTATTCAGCCAACATAAACTCTTTTTGAGCACTCAAGCATCATCTGGGGATCAAGTGGAGTGGATTGCACAAGGAGAAGTGGCCAGAAAGTCATCAAAGTGAAAGCTTCGAATCTCAGGTAGCTTGAAATTTATTTTTCCAGAAATCACTTTGCATGTTATAAACTTGTTCCTTATGCTTCCCTGATCATCCTGATGTCATTGGTTTCGAAAATGGCTTTGAATTGAGCATTTAATTTCTCTCTGAAACCTGCGTGCCCTAGTTTTCATCTTCTTCGATTCAGCTTATTTAGGAAGAAGAAATTTGTTTTGAGAGAGGGGTTTGATTCGTGAGTGTGTAAGGAACATTTCCCTTTTCTTAGTTTTCATTTTTGATACGATTTGAGTGAGTTGGGAAGTTTTCAGGGGAGTTGCTCGCCGGAGAAGACGACCGGAAGTCTTCTCCGGCAGCCTGAATGTGATTAGGGCTAATTGTCATTAATTAGTGAACTTCAAACCTGGGCCCTTGGATGTTGTTTCCCGCGCGCTAGTGAATGGTCAGGATCAAGTCATTATGCCCTAACCCACTTAATTAGTATTAATTAATTCGTAATTAAATTAATTTGGCCAGATTGAATCCAGACCCTCCATTCACGCGCCAGTCAACCAATTTGAATCCAGAGCCCATCCTGGCCCTCCATCTTGATTACTTTTCTTTTTTTCTTATTTTAATTTCATTTTATTTCATTTAACTTGCATAATTAATTAAAAATAGTAAAAAATTCTTAAAAATTATGAAACTTTTTCCTAAAAGTTTTATTAATTTTTAAGACCCAAAAATATTTTTATTTTATTTTTTATCATTAAAAAAGTATTTTTAAATGTTTAAAAGATTATTCTTAATTGATTAATGGAAATTAATTAATTAAAAATACTTTTAGGTATTTAAAAATTACAAAAAAATTCATGAAATGTTCTAAGACATTTAGAAACATTGTCCAACCTTCAAACCAAATTTCTTTTTTGATCTTGATGCATTTTAAGAATTTTTCATTGAATTAAATCATTTTTTATGCATTATTTTGATCATGGGTTCAAAAATTCATTTCTGCCTATCTAGGAAGAGTTGGACATTGGTTCTTCTTGCATTGTTCCATGTTTAGCATGTAGTTTCTAGGATAAAATGGCCATGATTTGATCTTGCATTTTCCAATTGTTTGGCATTTCTTTTGTTAAGAACCCTAAAAAACCCTAATAACTTAGAAAATTCATATCTTGAGATTGGTTAAGAGTTGAGAGCTCCCCTTTGGACTTTGATTTAGTATAGGTTTAGGGTTTCTTTGGGTGGCATTTTCCATTTTTATCTTAGGGTTTGCTTCTGTTTTGGGTTTTTGTTTGATGCATTGTCCATAAACCCTAATTTGGGCTCTCATTTGCATCCTTCTTGCATTCTCTTGCATAACATGACTTGTCTTAGCATTTCAAGCATTCTTGTGATTCATTTGACATCATAAGACATGTAGGAAGCATGTTTGATCATTGCATCACATATTTGCCATGTCATTTACCTTGTATGCTTCATAACTTTTCATGTTCATTCATGCTCCTTAACTTGCATCATCTGCATCCATGATCTTGTATGAACATTCCCATGTGCTGCCTCATGTTTATATCATCTCATAGCATCATTATCATAATCAACATGCTTCTGGTTTTGTTTTGCTTCATACCATTTCATCCCATCTAGCATTGCATTGCATTTCTTCCTAACATTTCAGGTGGTAAGTAACTTGAGAAGTGAATTTGCCTTCACTTCTCATAACTTTTCTTCTCATCTCTCTTGCATCCATTGCTGCATTTCTATATGTGTTTGAGTTTGAGCTTGCTCATTCTTTCTCCTCCCACTTTCTTTCTTCAAGTGACTTGACTTCTTGAATGAAGCAAGTTGCTTTGCTTCTCTTGATCTTGTTCATCTGCTTCCTGGTGGCTCCTTTGAAGATCTTCTTTTGCAAACCTCACAAACCTTAGGAACAACCATGTATGACAATGATTAGGGTCTTGATTAGTCTCCCCTCTTAGTTTTACCTTTGTGTCTCTTTTGAGTCTTCTCTTCTCATCTCATAATCAGGGACTAAACCTTAAAGGCTTTAAGGCTTTGTGATTAAGCTTATGCCTGCATCCTTCTCTTAGGATGGAGTGTATAACTTTAATCCTAAGTGTTAAACCCTTAGTGTGTTTAAATCTCTTAATCAATTCACATAATAATCATCAAGACATCACACTTGTAACTTGGGCCTTGCATTAGGGTTCTAATTCTTCCTTAAATGGTTAAGAAGGACTAACCCTAGTGTTAATGGACAAGTCCCCCTCAAGTTGTCTTACAAATCATAAAATTCACTTCATCATCATATCATTAAGTAAAATCCACTTAATCAAAGGCTTGTTTTGTCATGAGTTTAATCCCTAATCATGGATTAAGTTGAGGAGCTTTCCTCAGCTTAAACATTCTCACCTATTATCCTTCTATTAGGATGGTGTAATGAGTCTGTTTAATCCTTGATTATGGCTTAATCTCATTACTTAACACTAAACAAAAACACCAAAAACATCTAAATAAATTCAAGTAGGTTGATGATCTTAATCCTACACCAAAGGTGTTTAAGTGTGAGAAGCTGACTTCACACTTAAGGCATTCTCATTACCCCTAATCAGAGGGAAGATGTGATGAGTTTACTAACCCATTGGTTTAGGCTTAAGCTCATTAACTTATGACAAATTCTCAAAAGCAATAAAAGACTGAAAACACAAAAACAAGCAATAATCGTCTCCTTCGGGATTCTTTTCTCATCTCACTCACTCACAAACGAGAACTTGCTTCTTCCGTCTAATGCAAGACAGTTTGCATCTGTGCCAGACAGATCATACACTTGAGCATTGACAAGCAAGAAGTTCACAAGTCAATTCATCTTTCAGTCTCTTTGGGTCGAACTACGGTGTTCTGACTTCCTCATTGCACGAGAGGATACGTAGGCATAACTTAACAGTTATCGAACAAAAGTCTCTGTACATTCCCCCTCCTTCTAGCTTCATTCTTTAGCCTCATTATCATGAGCATTTCATTCCTGTTCTTACACTGACACTTCACTTATACACTTCACTTACACTGACACCTGTACATTCTTTTCCAGCTCTTTTATACACAAATTGCACTGACACTACCCCTTTAAAACACAAATCTTTTAAGCGTGGATCCCGTCGAGTACGACGGACAATCTGGGTGCTAATACTTTCCCAGGTTGTAACCAACCCCCTTTCTCAGTCTCTCTGGTTCGCAACCGTCTTATCCATCTTTTCCTAGGTCTATGCAGCATTGCCTTTCCTCCGGGATAAAAATGCCTAGCTGGCGACTCTTTTCATCTCCAGTGAGTTCACGGCTGTGTGTCCTCACTGTCCCTTTCGCCGACCGTTCGCGCCTGTACCTTCATATGACCCAGTTTCATTTGTTGGGAGCGACAGTACCTTGTTCCACAAGCTACATTTTAGGGTTTATTTCCTCATCCTTCTAATTCATTTGTGGTAAGGAATTTATGCCATCTATTTTAGGTCCTTCCCTTGATTCCATGTGATTCTTTTGGATGTTTTTAAGTCATTTGTGTCCATTATAGGTCTTTACCTTTGGAATTTTGGGTTGCTTGATCCTTAAGTTTCATATGTGTTCATGTATGTTTCCTTTACCCTAATTCACATACTTCTTCCATCTTAACACACCTATTCCCACTTTGTGAATATGGTATCCATGTTATATCATTCTTGCACATATTATAAGTGTCCCACATCCATTATTACATCTTTACTTAAAGTCTTAAGTCCTTTTGTTTCATTTGGTATCCTTTTGTGCATTAAAACTTCAAATCAAACTTCTTTGTCCCTTATGGTTAATTTTTTAGTTTAATATTCACTTAAATTTTCATCTAGCCTCTGGTTTTTTTATGGTAAGTTCATCTTTGTTTGGTCATGTTTGGTTTTTCTTCTAAGTCTTTTTCTTTTGAAATCACATGTTCATCTATTCTTACTCCTTCTCCATTCAATCTTACTTGAATCTCTTTCACTTGAATCTCTTTGTTCTTAATTTGGTTCATCATTTGAAACACTTTAATTTAGTGTTATGTTTTGGTTTTAACATTCACCTTTACCTAATTTAATGTTACTTTTCACTTTCATTCAACTTTCTTCATCTAACTTTACCTTGAATTTCTTTAAGGTTTAGTACCTCATTAAGACATAAATTGTAGTTGTTTGATTTCATAACCTTAGAATAATTTAATAGGGTTTAGCTACTGACTTTAGAGGCTTTTTATCATATAAGATCCTTTATATCTAGGTCTTAACTCTAGGAAGTCCTTAGTTCTTTTCCTTAGTTAGTTTGAGCTTTTGTCATGCTTTATGTTGCTTTGTAAAACTAACCTTTGTTTTGTAGGGAGGTTGAGGTAAGCCTTGTTTATATAACTTCCCTCATGCTCTTTATGCTTTCAAAGTGTGTTTGCCTTAGCACTTGGTGCTTTTCTTGTATAGGCTTCCCCCTTCTTTAGGAGCAACTTAACTTCCTTAGGAAGTAAGTTGAGTTCTAGGTTCTTTTCCTTCTTTTCTTTTTCTCATTAGGATTATAAAACCAAACAAACCATTAAGATCTCCTTTTGCATGCAATAAATAACTTAGGGTGAGTCTTAGTTCCCCTAGTTTTTCCCTTTATCAACTTGAGTCTATCTTTCTCATCTCATAAAGAAAACAGTAACAAAACACCTAATAAAAGTTGAACTTTCTCGTATGCCAGGAGACTTTGCCGTGGGTTACTTATACACGTCCCATTTCGGGGCGAGGTGTAAGGCATCTACCACGATGAAAAAGTCTTAGTATGAGAATGTTTCACAAATAACAAACTCAAGATACTTCTCTAAAAGGCAGTAAGCAAACAACAAACATCTTTTCCTGCGGGAATTCTCTTCTCACCTCATTCACTCTCAACGTGAACTTGCTACGACTTGTCTCTTTGCAAGATGGTAAACGTACTCGTATCAGACGAGCTTGCAACACCTGAGCATAGGGATAAGCAGTTCAATTCATAAAAAACACAAACAAGTTCCCGCCTTAGTTAGGCGAACCACGTTGACTCTGATACTCATTTTCTTGATGAGGTACGTAGGCAGCGGGGTAGGGCCCGTTCGAGCACACTCTTTATTTTACCTACATTTTCCCGTACCTTTTCGTTCTCTATTTCCAGTTCCCTTTCTCATTCCAGTTCAAGTTAGTAGTTCTTTTATTCAACAACAATTTTATTTCTCACCCTTTGAAACAAACTAACAAGCGTGGATCCCGTCGGGTATGGAAAACGATATGGGGTGCTAATACCTTCCCAGGTCGTAACCGACTCCCAAACCCTGATCTTTGATTTGCAGGACCTTGTCCTACCCTTTTTCCTTCGGTTTGTGCAGAATTACCTTTTCCATTCATTCGGGATAAAAATGTCTGGATGGCGACTCTAGCTTTTCCACGCCACTTTCCCGTTTGTACTAGGATGAAAATCCTGTGAGCGACATACTGCAACCAGAAGTTGATTATGGAGTAAGAACAGGGAAGAAACAGAACATTCAAAGTGAATGTCAGAACTGCAGACTCAAAATGTCTTAGTGCAACACGTGTTGTGGAGGAAAGTGAGTTGTGGCATGTAACGCCCCGAAAATCTAAATTTAATTATTTATTCATTTATTTAATTAATTTAGAAGGATGGGAGGATTTGGATTAAAATGGAGAATTTTGGAGAGAAAAAGTATTTTTATATAATAAGGATAAATAGTGTATTATTATGCTATTTTATTATTATTATTAAAAATATATTAAAGAAAAGGGTAAGATGGGAAAAGACATAATTGGGATAGTTTTTGTAAAAAGGAATTACACGATCAATTTTCATTCTATCGTGTTTTGGTGAAGAGCTCTGAAGAAAAAGGAAGGAGAGGAGGCTCAGAGTTAGGAAGCTTGGAGAACTTTGGAGAAGAGTGTTAGTCGCGAAATTCTCTAAGGTATGAGGAGTTTTCATAATCTATTGTAATTATATAGGAATTGGTTTATGAGTAAATTAGATTTGTATGAGTTTTATGAACTTTAGGGACTTTGATTTAAGTTGAGTTTAGGAGTGAAATTTGGTGATTTGGAGTAGATAGGATGAACTAGAATTGTATATATGATATGTGAATTGTTGTCTTGATGTTGTTGGTATTTGAGTGATGAATTGAATGAGTTTTAGGATGTAATGAGATGAAAATCGTATGAAAATTTGGGGGTTTTTGGTGCAGATTTCGTAACAGCAGAAAAGCTGCTAGAAAACATGCTTTAACCGGTTAACTCTATAGGTTAACCGGTTAACCATTGTAAAATTGGGATTTTTCTGAAAACGTACAGGCGTTAACCGGTTAACACTGTATTGGAGGCAATTTTGAATTCTTTGAAAATTCATAACTTTTAAACCGTAAATTCGATTTGTATTCCGTTTGAAGCATCGGAAAGAGCTTAAAATGAGCTTTATTTTGATGAATGAAAATGAGAGAAGTGAGATAATTTTCTGAACTGAGTTTTAGAAAAATGATTTAAATTTCCTTATAATTTTACCGGGATCAGGTTATGTCTTGATGAGTTGAAGTTGTTAATGAGGGGAAGTTTTGATGTGTTATTGAGATGAAATTATATGATAATTTGATGTTTGAACTGCTGGATATGAAATGAATGATGCGCATTTGATTTCTCGATGAATTTTTACGGAGTAACGCATTATTGCATTTCATGACATTCTCGCCGGGGCTTCGGCCTATTTGGTAGGTTCAATCCATTGTGTGGACTGGAGTGATTCAGTGATTACGGTGTGCTCCCTTGTGGAGGATTGATGGTCATGTATCCATCTCACGATGAAATTGGTACCACATGCATAATTGCATATCATGATAGTTGGAATTACATTATTGGAATGTGTTCATGATTGTGTTGTTGTTGCTGAATTTTATTGTTGTTGATGTTACGACATGCTTATGCTAATTCATTTATATTCCATATTATCGTATATTTATAATGAATTATGATTACTCACCCTGCCTACTTGGAAATGTTGCCTCCTTTGTGGATAACTTGCAGATGATAAAGAATAGCCTTGCGCTGCAAGAGGAGTTTTTCATGGGTCTCGGAGCGTACCTTATTTACTTTAGGAGTGGTCTGGAGTCTTTGTGTCCTGCTCTGTGTCATGTAACACCGAGATGGGGTTTTAGTTGTTAAAATTGTTTTAGTATATTTTATTTGAGGATATTTTCCTTTATTTTCTGATGTTAAATTCTGGATGGATAATGTTATGTTTATGAAGTAAATTAATGATGTTTGAACAATGAAGTTTTATTCCGCTGTGAAATGAATATATATGGTTTTATGATGTTGTTTAACCCGTGTTACGGGACAAGACACTGTATGTTTGATGTTTTCGATAGATGTGTGATACCCTTCTTGTGGTTACTCTGATATTACTCTAAATATTTTGCTTTGGGGTAGAAGGGTGTTACATGGCACAGAAGATTTGGTCATCTGAATTTTAGAAGTTTAGGGCATCTGAATTCAAAGAAGCTGGTATATAAAATTCCTACAATCAAGAAGCCTGAGATGTCTTGCAGAGTGTGTATAGAAGGAAAGCAACCAAGATTGTCATTTACGTCAGAAGTAGCTCAAGAGCCAAACATGCCTTGGGAGTAGTACATTCTGATGTGTGTGGTCCATTTCCAGTAGCATCAATTTGAGGGAACAAATACTTTGTGTCATTTGTTGATGAATTCAACAGAATGACATGGCTATCCATCACTAAATTTAAACACGGGGTGCTTTCTGAATCAAGAAGTTCAGATTGAAGGTTCAGAGTCAGTGTGGTCAGACTCTGAAGATTCTCAGAACCGATGGTAGAGGTGAGTATAACTCCAAAGAGTTCCAGAAGTTATATGAAGAGAATGGAATTGAGCATGAGGTTACTGCTCCCTATACTCCTCAACACAATGGTCTTGCTGAAAGAAGAAATCTTACTTTGGTTGATATGATGAGAAGCATGCTGAAGGAAAAGAAGCTTCCTCAAAATTTGTGGGGAGAAGCTGTTGCCACCGCAGCATATGTACTAAACAGATGTCCAACGAAGAAGTTGAAAGAAATAGTTCCTATTCAGAAGTGGACTGGAGATAAGCAGAGTGTCAGTCATCTGAAGGTTTTTGGTTTTGTATGTTACAAACATGTTCCAGATGCTAGAAGACAGAAACTGGATGATAGAAGCAAAGTGATGTTACTAGTGGGAAGGATAAGTTGACGGACCAAGTCGGTAGATTGTTCCACTTTGAGTGTAGTTGGATTAAGTCGAGTAATTTTCGAAGTTGGAGGTAGAGTAATATTCCTAGTAGAGCTTGGAAGTAAGAGCGAGAGAGATGGAACTTATGTTCACCAATCTCAAAATTCTGGTTTTTGGCAATCTTGGAGCAACTGTCACGAGAAGTGGCATAACTTTTTAACCATGATTCCGATTGAATTTGTTCTGGACGTTTTGGAAAGATTACAAAATTCCCTACAGTTTGCATATAAGATTTGTATTCGGGAGGTTTGTGATGAGGAAGATAAGTAGGTTTTAATAGTTGGATTTGTTGCTGATTTTGGAAAATTCTGCATACGAGAATTGTTGACCAGTCCCATTGCGAGGGGAATAACTTTTTACTCGTAAGTCGGATTCAAGAGATTCTTGAAGTTCCGGAATCTACACAAAATTTTATTCATTTTTAAATATAATTTTGTGTTTGGGGGGGGTCTATATCAAAAGAGATAATTGTGGCTGAAGTTGAGCGACTATTGCTGAAAATTTTGGAAAGATGAAAACAAGTGTGAAATATTATTAAGGATGAAATGTGGGTATTTGCGAGAGCGTAACTGTGTTAGGGAATGAATAGAGACGCGATTTATGTCGAATGAGGATGATTAAAGTGCCGATGTTGGATGATAATAATTTTGAGAGGAAGACAAATGTTTGAATTGTGTTGTTAAGAATTATAATTTGGATGAAAGTCGTAATTGGAAGAGAACCGAATTGGATTATGCTTAATGTTGTAGTGACTCCGGTGTTATAAGAATATTTAAAGTTGTGTTGTACAAGGAGAATGTATAATATATTGTGTATTAGATTCTTGATGTTTTGGTGTAATCAACAAAGTTGGAATTAAGGAAATTAAGAATACGTTGATGAGCCGTAGAGAGTTGGCAAAGCTTTACGCTTACGTACTATGGATACGAGTTGAAGTATGCTATTATGTTGGGTAATGATGACTTATGACACCATTATGGTTGTAGAATATCTATTGACAAATTAAGGAACTGATCACCCTTAATCTACTGTTGATAGTAGATGGAATCATAATTGAAGGATATATGTGTCATGCCAACTAGTAAAGTATATGAGTTAAATCGGTTGAAGTCGAGCTGAGCGTTTGGGTATTGTTTGAATTATCAATGAAGAATCGTATATAAGAATGTTAGTCAGATTTAAGAATGATGGTATGAAGTTGCGTTGGGATTAAACAATATTATAGAAAGTCGTAGTTGAACTCTGGATAATGAGAATGCTGTTTGTGATGAATTAAATGGCACGAGGCTTGAAGTTTTCTTGAAACGATTCAAAAGTAAGGTATATGGAAAAGTAAAACCAATATTGTCAAGAATGTAGGATAGAGTTGAGTTGCAAGAATCAGACGAAGTGAAATTATAAGTGGGTTTATTAAAGCGTGGTTTTGATTAGAACAAGGATAGTTGTTTTGGTTGCGTTGGTTCGGATAAGAATTTATGAAAGGTTATGTTAGTATGAGTAAGAATCGAGGATTTGATACGTTGGATTACTTAGAAGCAAATAAATATTAGTTATCATATGGAAATTGTTGTATCAATGCACCTTATATTGTCATAATGATGTAGTGTGTTTAAGGTGATTTTCGAAGGATGTGTTATTTTAAGATGGTAAAGTTGTAGTTGTGTTGAGGATAATTGGAAATTCATTAAGTATATAAATATTTTGTCCAAAATTTGGAAGTTGTCGCGGTTGTATTTATGTTGAACGTTCGGAGGTGTTGTCTTATGAATCTAAGTTGGAAGTACTCGGTAACTACGAGAGTAGAATACCTGTTGGAACAAAATTCAGAAAGAGTTAAATATGAGGCAGAGGCGGTGGCTTGAATTATTAAAAGATTTTGACTTTGATTTGAATTACCATCCTGGTAAGGTAAATGTAGTAGCTGATGCTTTGAGTGTAGAAGCATACTTCCAGCTCAATGTTTTGATGATGTCAACATTATTCAAGCTCATTCCATATTGTAAAAAGTCAAGATGACAACAAAGATCAAGATCATGGCTATGCATCATCAATGGAATGCTTCCGTTCGATTCAAGCTTTTGTGCAACTTTTTCAAGACTTGGACACAAGGCTTAGGTATATCAAATTTACTCCTTAAAATGATATACAAGTGTTCAAAATATTTATCATGTTTTTTACTGCATGTGCATCATTTTGAAAATAATTGGAACTGGTTTTAACACTTAAAACAAAAATATTTTTCTGTGTTTTAACAGTGTTAACCGGTTAACGGTCTCAATTTTTCAATTCTATGGTAACGTTTCTGGGCGTTAACCGATTAACCCATATGGTTAACCGGTTAACACTGAAGAATTTTTGAAAAATTGTTTCTCTTAATTTCAAATATTTTGTTAAGTGTTATACCTCTTCATGATTTTCTTTCATAACTTTTTTATACCTTTTCAAAGATTTTATTTCAAATTCTCATACCTTTTTGAATAGGTGTTATGACTATTATAAATTCTTAAGATTTCAAATTCATAAATACCTCCTAGAATTTTTAAAATATTATCACACAATCAAAATCACTAAATTCAAATATTTTCATACTTCTAAAAAGTGTTCATAAGTTCATCATATTTCATATTTCATTGAACACTTGTATTGAATCTTGAGTAGTGAATTTTGAATATAGGAGAATACCAATTTATATTGATACCAATCATTGTATTCTCACTCAAACAAAAATTATAGAAAGTGTTTTCTATTTGTGACTTGTGTTCAAAGGATTGTTTGGACATAAGGGTAAGTGTGGCAAGAGGATTGTTCTTGCACACTTGTTTGTTTAGTTTGTTAGAAAGTAGGCCTCACTATTGAAGGTGTGATAGGTTGTATTGTTCTAAAGAAACTAGTGGAAATCTCTTTCGTGTTGAAAGGGGACTGGATGTACCTTCGGATTGTGAAGGGAACCAGGATAAACCTCCGTGTCATTTTTACTTTCCTACTTTACTGTTTTCATTCCATAAACCGTAAAAAGCAAAATCCATCCATCAAAGAAAAAGAATCGAAAAATTTGATAACACCTAATTCACCCCCCTCTTAGGCACACTTTGATCTTACAATTGGCATCAGAGCAGGTTTAGGTAACCTGTTCCTACAAGATCCTATGGCTTCCGCAAACTCGAATCCTATTTTCAAAGATGGTGGAAGTAGCAACAAGCCTCCACTCTTCTCCGACGAATACTTTGATTTTTGGAAAATCAGAATGAGGGCACATCTTGAAGCCCAAGGAGAAGGCGTATGGGAAGCAATCGAAGAAGGTACGCATAATCCTGTTAATGTGATCAACGGCGTTGGAACCGCAAAGTTGAAGAATATGTATGATGAAGATGATAAAAAGAAGATCCTAAATGAGAAGAAGGCAATCAACATACTTCAAAGCACTCTTAGTATGGACGAATTCTTTCACGTATCACAATGCAAATCGGCAAAGGAGATTTGGGATACTTTGGTAGAAACACATGAAGGAACAACAGAAGTAAAAAGATCAAGGCTTAACACGTTGAGTCAAGAATATGAAATGTTCCGCATGCAGCCCGGAGAATCTATTGTGGCCTTACAAAAAAGATTTGTTCATCTAACCAACCACTTGATTGCACTCGGAAAGACCTTCACCAACGACGATCTCAATTTGAAAGTCCTAAGGTCTTTGACAAGGGAATGGCATCCGAAGGTGACCGCTATTTCGGAGAAGAAGAGTCTCTCAACGATGACATCCGCATCTCTATTCGGCAAACTTTAAGAGCACGAATTGGAACTTGGAAGGCTCGAGAAGCACGAAAGTCAAGAGAAAAAGTCCAAAGGAATTGCTTTGAAGATTGACACGAAGGATGACAAAGATGACGAGATTTCCGAAGATGAGAACTTCATGCTTCTTGTTAAGAAGCTTGGTAAGTTTTTTAACAAAAATAATAATTCCTCTTTTCCTAAAAAGAATAAACATTTCAGGAAGAAGGATGCATCCACATCGATTCAAGAAGTTACATGTTATGAATGTGGGAATCAAGGTCACATAAAACCGGATTGTCCAAGACTTGCAAATAAAGGAGGATTCAAAGGAAAGAAGGACTTCAAAAATAAAAAGGCGTATGTTTCTTGGGATGACGATGAAGTTAGTTCCTCATCGGAATCGGAAAGCGATGAATGTGCAAATATGGCGTTAATGGCATCACATCACTCCGATGAAGAAAATGACGAGGTTAGTAGAAACTTTTCAATTTATGAAAATGATGCACAAGAAGTCATAGATGAACTTCTAAAAGAATGCAAGACTTTGTACAAAAATATTTCATCCCAAAAGAAAAGAATATTATCTTTAGAAGAACAAAATACATCTTTTGAAAAGTACATTGAAAATGAAAAACAAAAGATAATGGATGAAAAACAAAGCCTTGCATGCAAAAATTGTGAGTCATTATCTTTTCAAATTGTTCAACTCAAAAGAGTTTTAGAAAGATATGAAAAAGGTCAAATTGGCTTGGAGGAAATTCTTAGGCACCAAAGATATCCAAATGATAAAAGTGGCTTAGGATATTCTAAGTTTTCAAACCAAGCACAAGTGAAACCGTTTTCGTAAAAGCTAGTGAACAAATTGTGAAAGAAAAGACTAACAATTCTAAAAATATGCATCAAAGTCATAAAAAGAAAAGAATCATTAAGAAAAAAAAATATGTTCCTAGATTTAAAAGTCAATTTCAACCTACTTGTTTTTATTGTGGAATCAAAGGCCATACACCTAACGCTTGCTATGTGCGCAACATTAGTGTTGCTAAAGGGCATTATGTGTGGGTTGAAAAGGGTACTAACTATCAAGGACCCAAAGCAATTTGGGTACCTAAAAATACTTGACTTTGTTTTGTAGGTATGCTTGAAAACAACTTCTACTCAATGGTATCTCGATAGCGGTTGTTCAAAGCATATGACGGGCGATATCAACAAATTTTCAAGTCTAACACTTAAGGCCAAAGGATATGTTACTTACGGTGATGATAATAAAGGAAGAATTCTTGGAGTTGGAACCATTGGTGCATCTCCTCATACAATCATCGAAGACGTCCTTTATGTGGAAGGCCTTAAACACAACCTTCTTAGCATAAGTCAATTGTGTGACAAAGGGTTCCGAATCAACTTCACAAAGGAGGAATGCTTGATAGAACACGAAGTCACTCATGAACTCTTGCTAAAAGGTAAACAATTTAATAACATTTTCATGATTTCTTTTGATGACTCTTCCTTGAAGGTAAAGTGCTTAATGGCAAACAACAACGAGGCATGGCTTTGGCATAAGAGGATTGCTCACATTCACATGGAGCATTTAAACAAATTAATAAAGCATGATCTAGTTGTTGGTCTTCCGAAGATAAAGTTTATCAAGGATAAGCTTTGTGGCGCATGTCAAAAGGGGAAGCAAACCAAAACATCCTTCAAGACCAAGAAAGTGATATCTACTTCAAGACCACTACAATTGTTACATATGGATCTCTTCGGTCCATCAAGGACAAAAAGCTTCGGAGGTAACGTTTTTGCCTTAGTTATTGTTGATGATTTCTCTAGATACACTTGGACTTTGTTTTTAGTGCATAAAAGTGATGCCTTTAAAGCATTCAAGAAGTATGCCAAGCAAATTCAAAACGAGAAGTCACTCTCAATAGTTTCCATAAGAAGCGACCATGGTGGCGAATTTCAAAATTCATCATTTGAAGATTTTTGTGAAGAGCATGGAATCTCTCACAATTTTTCCGCACCTAGGACTCCTCAACAAAATGGTGTCGTAGAGAGGAAGAATATGGCATTAGTGGAACTTGCAAGGACAATGCTTAGCGACTCAAATCTTCCTAAATATTTTTGGGCGGATGCGGTTAGCACGGCTTGCTTTGTAAGTTACCGTGTCAATATTCGACCTATTCTCAAGAAGACCCCATATGAGTTGTTCAAGGGAAGGAAACCCAACATATCTTTCTTCCACATTTTCGGATGCAAATGCTTCGTTCTCAACAACAACAAGGACAACCTTGGAAAGGAAAGGAACCTGCCTCAGTGTCAGAAGAAGCTACAGTTGCAGAAATAATGGAATCCACCAAGAAGAGGAGGCTAGACTTCAAAGTCAGAGTCAGACCATTGCTTAAGGGTAAATATGTTCTTCTGAAATCCTTCAAACCTCCAACTTTTCAGTTTCCTGCATTGCTAGCATTTCAAGGAATGAGTGACTTTGTTGCTGACAATGGGAGAGTTTACCCGGATTTGGTCCAATCCTTTATGCATAACTTTTCTCTCAACTTGGATAGGCATGGTAAACATAAGCTGCATACTCTTGTTAGAAACTGTGAAATAAAGGAGGATTTAGGTGCTTTGGCTGCATCCTTGAACATTCCATTTTCCGGTGTGTTTCTCCGCAAAGGCGTGAACCACATCGATGATATTTGGTCCACTTATAATAAGATGGAATATTATTACTCAATCTGCCGTTTTCCGAAGGATGTTGTGACATCGGGACAGCGCACTTCAAGAACTCTATGCTATGCGAAGAATTTGACCGTTGATGATCGGTTGTTACACTATATCATTTGTTATGTACTGCTGCCCAAGGATTCAAACCACTCTCAAATCAATGACTTGGAGATGCAAGTGATGTTTGCTATCAAGAAAAGGGTAAAGATTAATTGGATGCTCACTATGATGTATCATTTGAAGCAACAACTCTCGCTCAAGACAAGACTTCCGTATGCTAGGCTCATTTCTCGGATCATTGAGCAAACCGACTTGGTTATTGGTAGGGAACCATTTATCTCCATGAAGGCTACGGCGAATGAAATTAATGAGATTACAATTGTGAAGAATACCGGCATTGTTCTACGCAATGATGGCTCTTATGAATATGCCGATGGTTCCTCCGCTCCATCCTTTCCTATTCCCGAAGGTGGCATAACCAATGACTTCTTTTACACCACCATCATGACACACCACCGAGAAGCTCAACAAAACCACCGTGAAACCCAACGCACTCTCAAAAGTCTTCGGAAACCCATTATCGGTTCTCACAACCAAACCGAAGAGGATGATGAAAGTGAAGCCGGTAGTGAAGATGGTGAAGATGAAAGTGATGAAATGTCGGATGAGGAATGAACATGCATGTCTTGTTGTTTTTATTGTTTTAATTAGTTTTAAAATTTTTGTTATAAGTCCTAAGTTTGTTAGGCAATTTTGATTTCGTTTCGGTTATGTTTTCATACTCCTTTTCCATTTACATCTAATTATGTTTGTGTTATATTTGTGCTATTGTGTATGTTTTCATGCTAAATTGCATCATGCTGAATTTTATGCTGTATTTTCATGATTATGCTTGATTCTCTCTTCCTTTTTGCTAATTCCAAAGGGGGAGAAGAGCTTGGTTTCTAATATCTCTCTGTGCAGAATTTTGCCTCTGTTTAGATAGGGGGAGTTGCTGGTCATAGGGGGAGAAGCAAGCCTAGAACAACATCGATCGATCAAAGCTTGTGCGCAAAATTAGTTTGGTTGTCATCATCAAAAAGGGGGAGAATGTAGAAGCATACTTCAAGCTCAATGTTTTGATGACGTCAACATTATTCAAGCTCATTCCATATTACAAAAAGTCGAGATGACAACAAAGATCAAGATCATGGCTATGCATCATCAATGGAATGCTTCCGTTCGATTCAAGCTTTTGTGCAACTTTTTCAAGACTTGGACACAAGGCTTAGGTATATCAAATTTACTCCTTAAAATGATATACAAGTGTTCAAAATATTTATCATGTTTTTTACTGCATGTGCATCATTTTGAAAATAATTGGAACTGGTTTTAACACTTAAAACAAAAATATTTTTCTGTGTTTTAACAGTGTTAACCGGTTAACCATATGGGTTAACCGGTTAACGGTCTCAATTTTCAATTCTGTGGTAACGTTTCTGGGCGTTAACCGATTAACCCATATGGTTAACCGGTTAACACTGAAGAATTTTTGAAAAATTGTTTCTCTTAATTTCAAATATTTTGTTAAGTGTTATACCTCTTCATGATTTTTTTTCATAACTTTTTTATACCTTTTCAAAGATTTTATTTCAAATTCTCATACCTTTTTGAATAGGTGTTATGACTATTATAAATTCTTAAGATTTCAAATTCATAAATACCTCCTAGAATTTTTAAAATATTATCACACAATCAAAATCACTAAATTCAAATATTTTCATACTTCTAAAAAGTGTTCATAAGTTCATCATATTTCATATTTCATTGAACACTTGTATTGAATCTTGAGTAGTGAATTTTGAATATAGGAGAAGATCAATTTATATTGATACCAATCATTGTATTATCACTCAAACAAAAATTATAGAAAGTGTTTTCTATTTGTGACTTGTGTTCCAAGGATTGTTTGGACATAAGGGTAAGTGTGGCAAGAGGATTGTTCTTGTACACTTGTTTGTTTAGTTTGTTAGAAAGTAGGCCTCACCATTGAAGGTGTGATAGGTTGTACTGTTCTAAAGAAACTAGTGGAAATCTCTTTCGTGTTGAAAGGGGACTGGATGTACCTTCGGATTGTGAAGGGAACCAGGATAAACCTCCGTGTCATTTTTACTTTCCTGCTTTACTGTTTTCATTCCATAAACCGTAAAAAGCAAAATCCATCCATCGAAGAAAAAGAATCGAAAAATTTGATAACACCTAATTCACCCCCCCTTTTAGGCGCACTTTGATCTTACATTGAGTAGGAAGTCGTTGCATTTTTTGATGCTTATGGTGAGAGAGTTAGAAATGATTGAGCAATTCGGAGACATGAGCTTGTTGTGTGAAACTACTACTGATAGTGTGAAATTGGATATGTTAAAGTTGACTAGTGGGATTTTGGAAGAGATTCGGGAGGGTCAGAAATCTGATTTGAAATTAATTGATCAATTGATGTTGGTCGATCAAGGTAGCGAAGGTGACTTCCGAATTGATGAAGAGGGTGTTTTGAGGTTCCGGGATAAAGTATGTGTACCAGATGTTCCGAGAATTAAAAAGAGTATTTTAGAAGAGGGGCATAAAAGTCGACTGAGTATTCATCCTGGCGCTACGAAGATGTATCAGGATTTACGCAGGTTGTTTTGGTGGCCGGGTATGAAGAGGGATGTTGCTGAATTTGTTTATGCTTGTTTGACATGTCAGAAGTTAAAGATTGAACATCAGAAGCCTTCAGGTATGATGCAACCCTTGAATGTTTCTGAGTGGAAATGGGATAGTATTTACATGGATTTGGTGACTGTATTACCTAAGACTGCAAGAGGTAATGATTCGATCTGGGTGATTATTGATCGGTTAACGAAGTCGACACATTTCATGCTGATGAAGATTAATCATTCCATGCAAAGGTTAGCTGAGATTTATATTGAGGAAATCGTGAAGTTGTATGGTGTACCTTCGAGTATTGTGTCGGATAGAGATCCACGGTTTACGTCGAGGTTTTGGAAGAGTTTGCAGGATGCCTTGGGTACTAAGTTGAGGATGAGTTCTGCGTATCATCTGCAAACGGATGGTCAGACGGAAAGAACGATCCAATCTTTAGAAAATTTACTGAAAGCTTGTGTATTGGACCAAGGAGGATCTTGGGATAGTCATTTGTCGTTGGTTGAGTTTACATACAACAACCGTTTTCATGCTAGTATTGGAATGGCTCCATATGAAGTGTTGTATGGTAGACATTGTCGTACCCCATTGTGTTGGTATGAGTCAGGAGAGAGTTTGGTGCTTGGGTCTGATATTGTCCAAGAAAAAACTGAGAAGATAAGAATGATTCGGGAAAGAATGAAGACGTCTCAGAGTCGTCAGAAGAGTTATCATGATAAGAGAAGAAAAGCACTTGAGTTCCAAGAGGGAGATCACGTGTTCTTAAGGGTTACTCCTATGACTGGTGTGGGAAGAACTTTGAAGTCTAGAAAGCTCACTCCACATTTCGTCGGTCTGTATCAGATTATGCAGAGGATAGGAGAAGTTGCCTATCAAGGGGCTTTACTGCCATCACTTGCGAATTTGCATGACGTATTCCATGTGTCGCAGTTAAGGAAGTATATTCCAGATCCGTCGCATGTAACTCAGGTACATGATGTTCAGGTGAGGGATAATCTAACAATCGAAGCTTTACCGATAATAATTGATGGTAGAGAATTGAAGCAACTACGAGGTATAGAAATTGCTTTAGTAAAGGTATTGTGAGGTGGACCAGCTGGAGAAAGTTGGACCTGGGAGCGGGAAGATCAGATGAAGGAGTCGTATCCGACTCTGTTTACTTCAGGTAATTTTCGAGGACGAAAATTCTTTAAGTAGGGGAGAGTTGTAACGCCCCGAAAATCTAAATTTAATTATTTATTTATTTATTTAATTAATTTAGAAGGATTGAAGGATTTGGATTAAAATGGAGAATTTTGGAGAGAAAAAGTATTTTTATATAATAAGGATAAATAATGTATTAGTATGCTATTTTATTATTATTATTAAAAATATATTAAAGAAAAGGGTAAGATGAGAAAAGACATAATTGGGATAGTTTTTTTAAAAAGGAATTACACGGTCAATTTTATTCTACCGTGTTTTGGTGAAGAGCTCTGAAGAAAAAGGAAGGAGAGAGGCTCAGAGTCAGGAAGCTTGAATAACCTTGGAGAAGAGTGTCAGTCGGCGAAATTCTCTAAGGTATGGGGAGTTTTCATAATCTATTGTAATTATATAGGAACTGGTTTATGAGTAGATTAGATTTGTATGAGTTTTATGAACTTTAGGGATTTTGATTTAAGTTGAGTTTAGGAGTGAAATTTGGTGATTTGGAGTAGATAGGGAACTAGAATTGCATATATGATGTGTGAATTGTTGTCTTGATGTTATTGGTATTTGAGTGATGAATTGAATGAGTTTTGGGATGTAATGAAATGCAAATCGTATGAAAATTTGGGGGTTTTTGGTGTTGATTTTGTAACAGCAGAAAAGCTACTGGAAAACGTGTGTTAACCGGTTAACGCTATAGGTTAACCGTTGTAAAATTGGGATTTTTCTGAAAGCGTACCGGCGTTAACCGGTTAATGCTATGAGTTAACTGGTTAACACTGTATTGGAGGCAATTTTGAATTCTTTGAAAATTCATAACTTTTAAACTGTAAGTCCGATTTGCATTCCGTTTGAAGCATCAGAAAGAGCATAAAATGAGCTTTATTTTGATGAATGAAAATGAGAGAAGTGAGATAATTTTCTGAACTGAGTTTTTAGAAAAATGATTAAAATTTCCTTATAATTTTACCGGGATCGGGTTATGTCTTGATGAGTTGAAGTTGTTAATGAGGGGAAGTTTTGATGTGTTATTGAGATGAAATTATATGATTATTTGATGTTTGAACTGCTGGATATGAAATGAATGATGCACATTTGATTTCTCGATGACCGTAAGTCCGATTTGCATTCCGTTTGAAGCATCAGAAAGAGCATAAAATGAGCTTTATTTTGATGAATGAAAATGAGAGAAGTGAGATAATTTTTTGAACTGAGTTTTTAGAAAAATGATTAAAATTTCCTTATAATTTTACCGGGATCGGGTTATGTCTTGATGAGTTGAAGTTGTTAATGAGGGGAAGTTTTGATGTGTTATTGAGATGAAATTATATGATTATTTGATGTTTGAACTGCTGGATATGAAATGAATGATGCACATTTGATTTCTCGATGAATTTTTATAGAGTAACGCGTCATTGCATTTCATGACATTCTCGATGGGGCTTCGGCCTATTTGGTAGCTTCAATCCTATTGTGTGGATTGGAGTGATTCAGTGATTACGGTATGCTCCCTTGTGGAGGGTTGATGGTCATGTATCCATCTCACGATGAAATTGGTACCACATGCATAATTGCATATCATGATAGTTGGAATTGCATTATTGGAATGTGTTCATGATTGTGTTGTTGTTGCTGAATTTTATTGTTGTTGATGTTACGACATGCTTATGCTAATTCATTTATATTCCATATTCTCGTATATTTATAATGAATTATGATTACTCACTCTGCCTGCTTGGAAATGTTGCCTCCTTTGTGGGTAACTTTTAGATGATAAAGAATAGCCTTGCGCTGCAAGAGGAGTTTTTCATGGGTCTCGGAGCGTACCTTATTTACTTTAGAAGTGGTCTGGAGTCTTTGTGTCCTACTCTGTGTCATGTAACACCGATATGGTGTTTTAGTTGTTAAACTTGTTTCAGTATATTTTATTTGAGGATATTTTCCTTTATTTTCTGATGTTAAATTCTGGATGGATATGTAAACAACCCAAATTTTCCCTCTCTTTTTCTCACACCATGGCTTGTGATCTTTTCATATTGCATTACATAAGCATATCATCTAACACTGCATAGTTTATTTCACTGCATAGGTTGCATAATTAGGGTTTGTGATCAGGAGAATCAAAAGAAGTGATCTGAGCCATCTCAAAGACCTTGAAGCTTTTCAAGAAGGTTCATGTGTGTTCTATGATCATAATATGTTCCCCAGGGTTCTTAAAAGTCAAGAGATCACAAAGCATTGCAAAGGTGTTCAAGCAGACTGAGCAGTTCCTACACATATGACCTAAAATTAGGGTTTTGGGTTTGAGGCCCTTAATCTCAAATTTTTTGGTCATTCTTGATTCCATTGGTCTTAATATGTTATAAGGAGCATGTGTACCGAATTTGATGAAGAAATTCATTGTGGAAGTCATCTGATCAACTGGTAACTTATTGTGCGAGAAAAGTCAGAATCAGGGCATCTGAGGCCACCACCAATGGTACCAAAGGGTCATCTTCATCATTTTGAGGTTCTATGATCTTTATTTGATCTTAGAAGTGGTTAGAAGTTCACAAGATTGAATAATTTCAAGCCATTTGCAAACTTTCCATTTTTGGACATGACTTGTAATGAAAACTTTCCATTTTGGGAAAGATTTTCAACCTCCTCTTTCTTGATAAAAAAGGCTTCAAATGAAAAATCTTTAAACATGAAATTTGTAGATTGGATATTCCCATTTTCAAAAAGTATAAGAACTCCTCTTGATTCATCCTAGAACTCAAGTTATGGTGTTTCAAAGTTGGCAAAAATCTTTTAATTTTCAAGTATGTGCCAAAGAGGATTTTTTGCAAAACCAAGTTTTAAGACTTCTTGTGACCTCTAATTGATCTCTAAGCATCATAACAAAATCACATAACTTGCCTTGACCAAATTTGTGTCTTGGATCACAAGAATTCATGGACTTTTCATTCAAAAATTTCAAAGAGGCAAAAGTGCAAAACATGTTCAAACTCTTACATCAAGTGTCACAGATCATCACAATCAATCCAAGGGTTCTCCATAAACTTAACTGAGGCAAGACAACCCTTCAAACCAGCTCTGTCCCATGCCATGCCTTCTATGACAAAAATCTTGACTTTTTGCAAATACACCCAGACCAATCAAGCTGTGCCACCACCCACACTCTGACCAATCACAACATCTTATGCAAACCCTAAGGACTCAAAAGAACATAACACACAAGCCTAAAACATCTCACACATTCAGAATCACAAAAAACCTCAAAAATCTTCATCTCTTCGAATCTCTCGGCACAAGCATCAAAAACCACTGATTCTTTCACCATTCATCTCAAAATCAATCATAGAACACAAAACACCCTTTACTCTGGCCTGAAAACCTCTCAAACAAAAACATGAGTTCTGCTTCATCAGAACTGTATCTCACAAAGAAGGCCATTTAAACTTGTTCCAAGCTTCTCAATAGCATCAAGGGACTCAAGGGAGTTGGTTTGCATCAAAGAAGAGGCCAGAAAGCACCAAACTGCCAAGCTCCAGCTCATGTAGCTCACTCAAACGTTTTTCCAGAACTCTCTTTTTAAGTTACAATATCAATCTACGTGCTTCCCTGGTTGCCATGATGTGATTACTTTTGAAAATGATTGAGAAATGAGTGTGTATGGTGGTTCTGAAATTTTGTCCGTTTTCATGTTCTTGTTCGATTCTCTCTTTTGATGCATGATAAATGTTTTTGGTGGCTGGATTCTTGTTCTATATTGTTAGATGATTCATTATGGAGATTTTGGGGGCTTGGGGTGGTGTTTAGAGTAAGCTCAGGTGAGGGAGTCGCCGAAGAAGACGACCGAAGTTCTTATCCGGCCACCTGAGTCTAATTAGGGTTAATCTCATTAATTAGCCAGGTTTGAATTTGGACCCTTGGATCATGTTTTACCCGCGTGCGTGAATGGACACGATTAATCATTAAAACCCTAATCCACTTAATTAGTTTAATTTATAATTAATTAAGTCAGAAGCAATATTAGCCTTAGGATCACGCGCCAATTGGAATTTTAAACCTAGGCCTTTGGATTGCCATTCCTGAAGTCAAGCAGACTTTCCGTCTCAGCCTTAGATCCCTTCCTCTTTCAATCTGATCCACTCATTTGCATTACTTTTATTTTTATTTTATTTTCTTTACATTTTATTTTACATATTTATTTAAAATAGCAAAAATATTTTTAAAATCACCATTTTTTGCATTTTCATTTCAAATATTTTTCAAAACTCAAAAAATATTTTTATTTTTAATTTTTGTATTAAAAATGTATTTTTAAATCATTTAAATGTTTTATTTAATTAATTAATTAATTAATTTTAATTAATTAAAAATACATTTAAGTATTTAAAAATCACAAAAAAAATCATGAAGCATTCTCATACATTTATAACAATTTAAAAACTCATCACACGAATTTCTTTTTAGGTTTGATCATGTTTTCACAATTTACTTTGAATTAGGGTTTGTAAAATTCACATTTTTCTAACCTTAACTTGAAAAAATCATTTCTGATCAACCAAGATGAGTTTGCATTTGGTTCTTTTTGTATTGTTTCATAATTTGCATCTAGTATCTAGGACATTTAACTTATAATTTTACATTGCTTTTTCAAATTGTTTAGCATTTTTCATGAAGAACCACCCAAAAAACCCTAGTTAACTTAGAAAAATCATAACTTCCTTTAGGTTTAGCTTCTGACCTCCATCTTTGGGGAGTGTTCTTGTGTGTGTTTAGGGTTTGTTTGAGTTCATTTTAAATTTGTTATCATGATGTATGCTTCTGTTGTGACCATGTGCATCTCATACATTCATAAAACCCTAATTTCTCATGTTCATTTGCATTCATCTTTACATAGCTTCATCATATGAACTTGTCATAGAATTTCATTCATTTGTATGTCATCTTAGACATCTTAGGACATGTTATAACATTGGTTGATCATTGCATCATTCATTTGGTATGTTTTGCATTCATTACATTTCATGTTTATCCATCTGTTTCTAAGCTCCTAACATGTTTGTTTTGCATCTCATCCCTTGTATGATCATTCATATGCATCATGTATGACTTTGCATCATCTCATGACACATTTACATTGCATGATTTCTTCTGGTCTTGGTCATTGCATCATTACTTGTTGCATTTCATTTCATTTCTTTCCTTATGCATCTCACACTAACCTTTTAGGGGCTCATGGTAAGTTGTTTGGGATGTGGATTTGCCTTCACATCCCACCTCTTCTCATCTTTTCATTTGCATATTCTATTTTTCTTTGAAGTGAACTTTCTTCACTTGTGCTCTCTTGCTCCTATCTCTTTCTTTTAGGTTACTTATCTTCTTCAGGAAGTAAGTAACCTATTCTCCTTTCTCTTCTCTTTTCATCTGCTTCTTCTTCCTTGGTGGCCTTCTGAAGATCTTCTCTTTAAGCCTCACAAACCATAGGAACATCCAAGCATGATAATTTTATGGTTGTACATAGTCCCCCCCTAGAATTTTACCTTTGAGTCTCCTTGAGTCTCTCTTCTCATCTCATAATCGAGGCTAAACACTTAAAGCTTTAGGACTTTGAATTAGGGTTATGCCTGTATCCTTATCTTAGGATGGAGTGTATAACTTTAATCCTTAGTGTTAAACCTTTAATTTGTTTACACCTCTTAATCAAAACACCTAATAACTATTAAGACTTAAGCTTGTAACTTGGGCCTTATATTAGGGTTACATCTCTTCCTTATGGTTTAGAGGGACTAACCCTAGTGTTTAATGGACAAGTCCCCCTCAAGTTAGTCTTACAAACATAAAAAAAACACTTCTTCATCTCATCTTTAATTAAAATCCACTTAATAAAGGCTTGTTATATAATGAATTTAGTCCCTAACCATGTATTAAGTTGAGGAGTCTTTCTCAGCTTAAGTGTTCTCATCTATCATCTTTCTCTTAGGATGGTGTAATGAGTTCACTAATCCTTGATTAGAGATTAAACTCATTACTTAACACTAAACAAAAACCCAAAAATACTTAATAATTACCAAAGTAGGGTAATGATCTTAATCCTATATCATCATGGTAATTAAGTTGAGATCCTCATCTCATACTTGAGTAGGCTCATTATCCCTAATCAGGGGTGATATAATGAGTTTACAAACCCTTAATTTAGGCTTAAGCTCATTATCTTACGCAAAACACCAAAAACAATAAAAAACTGAAAACACAAAAACAAACAATAAACGTATCCTCCGGGATTCTTTTCTTATCACACTCATTCAAAAAACGAGAACTCGCTTCTTCCGTCTAATGCAAGATAGTTAGCACTCGAGCCAAACGAGTCACACACTTGAGAATAGATAAGCAAGCAATTCACAAAAAATCATCCCAGTCTCTTTGAGTCGAACTATGGTGTTCTGACTTCCTTATTGCACGAGAGGATACGTAGGCATAACTTAACAGTTATCGAACAAAAGTCTCTTTGTCTTCCCCCTCTCCTTCCAGCTTTCTTTCTAAGCCTCATTCTTGAGCACTCACTCTCTTTGCACTGATACTCTGTACATTCTTTTCTCCCTAGATCCTTATGCACAGTTTAGCACATACACTACCCCCTTTTAAATACAATCAAGTAAGCATAGATCCCGTCGAGTTCGACAGACGATCTGGGTGCTAATACCTTCCCAACTTATAACCAACCCCCTTTCTCAGTCTCTTTGGTTCGCAACCTTCTTATCCATACCCCTCCAGGTTTATGCAGCATTACCTTTCCTTCGAGATAAAAATGCCTAGCTGGCGACTCTATTCAACCTCAACCTCCAACATCGCCAACGGTTCGCGTTTGCACCGGGACGAAAGTACGGGGAGCGACAACTTGGCGACTCTGCTGGGGATCTTCGCAACCACGACTTCTGGTTCTTTTGAGGGTTTCTCCTAGCGCTTGTTTGTTTGTGTTTATTGGGGGTGTTATGTGCTTGTTTGTTTTTGCTTTATTTATTGCTTTCTGTACAGCTTTATTTACTGCATTTACTTTATCGCTTTCATTTACCGCTTTATGCATTTCATTTTATTATCATATCATCTGTGCTGGTTTGCTGGTTTGCTTTGGTGGGAGGGGTATTCCAGTGAGAAAGGTCCAACATAAAGGCCTGAGTGACAAACATAGGATTAGAGTGGATTCATATTCTTTCCCATTCCATTTCGGTCTGGTGCGGGAATA
Source organism: Lathyrus aphaca (assembly GCA_963966055.1). Lineage (NCBI taxonomy): Eukaryota > Viridiplantae > Streptophyta > Magnoliopsida > Fabales > Fabaceae > Lathyrus > Lathyrus aphaca. Next base: position 297,751,259 of record OZ014524.1, read on the forward strand.
TGAAAACACGATCCAGACATGGGTTTCTTCTTGAGAACTCTGTGCTACAGATCTCATGTAGTGCTAGGGCTATCTGGGAAGCCTGCTAAGTCTGGATGACCTTTTTAGATGACCTTCAGCATCTGAGGTGAATTAGAGGAGGATCCTTTATGATTATGGTAAACACTGTACCTTCGGGTTAGAAGTGTTTACACTTCTCATAATAGATCTGAACCTGAGGATCCTTGTTCTAGAACAATACCTGTGAGTGGGTTGAGTTGTTTACAGGTTTTCAGGAACCCTTGGCCTTAACATACCCTGTTACTGGATATTGTTTTAAGGTTACACTACTTTGGAGTGATTCTATGAAACCCTGGACAAGTGAATCTTTATTTGAGTCCCCCACCTGGTTACTGGTTCTCAAACCTTCATTCGCAATTCTGAACACTCAAAGACCCTATCAAAGGCAACTGACAATCCAACACCTGATCACAAACCCTTACATATCATTCAGCATACATCATACTGCATCATTTAATATTTGTCTATTTGTTTTACAGGGTATCCACATCTTCTTTGGTTTGGTTTTGACCGTTCTTCTACTCAGCTTATCTGCTTCAGTCATCCTCTTCAGCTATCTGCTTTGGTTATCTTCTCTAGTTATCTTCATCAGCACCCATTGTCAGTATGGATTCAACTTGGAAGAGCAACATCACTTACCACTTCTTTGAGTACCCTCTAGCAGGCATCAGGCAGATGCAGGCCCTTATCACTCCTGATCATGTCCCTTTATTCAGAGAACATTATGGTGGTATCCTGGACATGATCATGGACTTGGATGCATCACAGAGGAGCATGATTCACACATGTCTTTAGTTCTATGACCTTCCTCTACGATGTTTCACTTTCCCAGATTTTCAGATAGGTCCTATGTTGGAAGAATATTCTATGTTGTTGGGTGCCCCTATCAGAAGAGGAATTCCTTTCAACCCTGAGATGACTGCTCCTAAGAATGAAGACATAACTAAGGCTCTACATCTGGAAGCAACTATCATTGATGAGCACATGACTTCTAAGGCTGGAATCCCAGGCCTCCATTTGGATTTCTTGGTCACTCAGGCTACAAAGCAGGCTACAACAGGAAATTGGGAATCTGTTTGTGCTCTCCTGGCTCTCAGTATTTATGGTATCATCTTGTTTGCAGACGAGCCTAAGTCTGTAAGCAAAAATGCCATCCACATCTTTATGCTCAGGAATCCAGTTCCTACCTTGTTGGGAGATTTCTATTATTCAGTTCATCAGAGGAATGAGAAGCAGAGAGTAAGACTGGTCAGATGTTGTGCACCTCTTTTCTACTGTTGGTTGATGAGACAAATGCCGAAGACGGAAGCTTTCCTGAATCCACACCAGACAAGGAACTGGCCTAAGAGGATGATTGCCCTTACTTTAGAAGACATCAGGTGGTGTACTCAGAACACCAAGGGCAGGGACATAATTACAAGCTGTGGACAATATCCTAATGTGCCTCTTATGGAGTAAAGGGTTGCATCAACTATAATCCTTTGCTTTTCAAATGACAGTTAGGGTATGCTTTGGTACATCCACCAAAGGAGCAGGACTTAGCAGAGTCCCTTTACTGTGCTGTTCAGAATAATCATGCCATCGTCCGACAAGCAGCCTGGGCTTGGGACCACATATAGACTAAAGGGACTGCTATTCTGGGTAAGAGTAACAACATAGCTTCTGCTCAATACATTGAATGGTCACGCATCAGAGGACAGATCACTCGCATGCCATTCACCCTAGAAGATGTTCCAGGGCCATCAGCAGTAGAGACCGTAGCTACAGTAATCCTAGAGGAATTTGAGAAGTTGAAAGAGAGGAATGCCCAGCTTGCTGAAGCCTTGGAGAAGGCCCTTTGGGAAAGGAATGACAATCATCTGGACAATGCAAGGTTAGAGAAACTCTGAATCGAGCATATAACCAAGATAGAAAAGACAAAGGACTTCATTAGAAAAGCCTGAGCAGGGGAGTTGGTATTGAAGAATGCTTGCAAAGAAGCCAAGATTCAGAAAGCCAGAGCTGAGCACTATCTGGAAGAGAGTCAGGCTAGATGGATCAGGATCACTGAAGCTCGTTTGCAAGAAGATCAGAAGACACAGGCTAAGATAGAGAAGTTGGAAGCCAATGAGAAGAAGAGTCAGGAAGCCCTGTTAGCAGCACAGAAGGAAATCTCCGAGTTGAAACTCCGGGCAGGGTTAAAGAGATCAAAAGAACAAGACAAGTATCAGAAGATGACAAGTGCCATTGCAACCAGGAACCTTCTCATCAGGACCATCACAGAGCATCCAGTTGGAACAGTGACTAATGCTCTCCTGAAAGAAGTCAAGGAGGATGAATTTGGGCTGGATGTTTGATTTCTCTTTTATTTGTATTTTATTTTGGCTGTATTTTAATTCTCCATGGTGATTTTGTTTGTATTCTCGACTTGATTGTATTCTAACCCACCATGGGAGCTTGTTGTAATCATAAACTATGTATTTTGGCATTTGTAATGTATGGTTTATGTATTACCTGGATCTTCTTTTGAACTTCATTTGCTTCAACATCTCCATCATTCCCAGAGGTCTGGAAGGTCAAAACCAAATAGCCAAACCGGATACCCTTTGAAAAGACAAATAGACATATTGCATTGCATGCTAACCTCATATTCTTTGTGTTGAAGGAGTTTTGTTGTTTGTTTCTCCCTTTGCTGCTTGTTTCAGGAAATATTACTCGCAGGAGGGTCTTTCCCGTCAATCGCATCCACAGATATCCAACTTGCAACAACCTTCCGAGTCTATAGATGGATCAGCTACAACAAGAACTGAAAAATGTAAGGACTCAGATGACTGATGTGAGGACATAAGTGAGGACTCAGATGAATCAATTCATGGTTATGATGACTGGGCTAGCACAGACCCAGGAAAGATTAAGGGAGTTAGTCGAGCGGAAAACTCCAGAAGATAACCATGCAGGCACTGGGGGTACAAGTAACAACACGCGCGATCAGCGGCAAACAAATCCACAGAAGTTTGGGCCCCACATCAACCCTGAAGTTAATGTTATTGGAAATACCCAGAGAAACATTGGAGATCGTGTTCTACAAGAAGATCATCAGGACGAGCAGTTTACAGTGTTAGGTGTTGGGGCTGATGAAGTTTATGATCGTCGTCTGGACGAGATATCTGAGAAGCTGAGATATCTGGAATCCCATTACTCTTTGGGATTTGATGTGATGGATATGGGTTTAGTGGAAGGAGTAAGGATTCCTCACAAGTTCAAACCTCCATGCTTTGAAAAGTACAATGGTACCTCCTGTCCTCGTACCCATTACAATCTTTTATGGGAAGATTGAAAGTGTATACCATGGATGAGAAATTGTGGATGTTTTACTTTGAAGACAGTTTAACCGAGGCATCCAGAGAGTGGTATTCGTACCTATCAAGGAGAGACTAATGCAGTGCATGTTAACAGAGATAAGCCCCAATACTTGAAAAGATCAGTGGCCGCAGTCACCATCCCTACTCCAGCACCTCAGCAACAACACTTCCCTCAGCAATAACAGTTCCCACAACAACAACAGAGATCTTATAGCAACAATAACAACCAACAACAACGTCCTTTCCAACAAAGGCCTTCTCAGGTTAACAGGGTTATCGATCCCATCCCGATGCCCTATGCAGCTCTACTTCCACAGTTATTTAAGCTCAACTTGATTGAATTAAGAACCTTGGCTCCACCTGATCCTCTGAATCTCCCAAGGAATTATGATGTCAACGCCAGATGTGCTTTTCACTCTAATGCACCTGGCCATACAATAGAGAAATGTAGGGCGTTGCCCATGAAAGTCCAGGACTTAGTTGATTCCAAAGCTTTGAATTTTGCACCTCCACCAAATGTCACAAAGAATCCAATACCGAATCACGGTGGACCGAGGATCAATGCCATTGAGGAGGACCAACCATCTATTCTGATCGATGACATTGCAAGTATTCAAACACCACTGGCCGAAGTTAAAGCTCAGCTATTGAAGTGCCAAGTGTTTCCAGGTTGTGAGGCCTGTTGTGAAGTTTGCAAAGTTTCTACCAATGGTTGTGCAAATCTGAGAAAGGGTATCAGCAATCTTATCAGAGAAGGCATTCTACAAATCACTTCAACAGTTCCAACTCCTACAACTTCAACAAACATCTCTCCTACAACAGCAACAAACACCATTTCAGAGGTATCTCCTACAACATCAACAAATATCATTCCAACGGAGTCTACTACAACAACATCAACCATCAATAAAGACATCTCAACGGTCACCATTTATTATGACCCAGCAACCATTCATGTTCCGGATTCTCTTGACAACAACTTTCAGCAACAACAACATCAACATCAACATCAACAACTTCCTGCAGCTGCATCACCTGCAATCAGACCTCCTGTCACAATCTATTATGATCCACAAACTGTCACAACTCCTTCTTCCGCAACAATCAGTCTGGTTACCATCACGACACCTGGACCAGTTCCATATGACAACAGCAGTGCCGTGCCTTGGCATTACGGCTCAGATCTTTATTGCAATGGAAAGAAAGTCACTCTTGACTCTTCAACTTCTACATCACATATTGATAATGTCGGGGGAGGCGGAGGCTTCACTCGAAGCGGACGTCTCTTTGCCTCACAGTTCCTAAGAGTTAATGCTGAAGCAAAAGCTGCTACCAAAGCTAAAGGCAAGAGTGTGGTGCCTGAAGAACCAATTGCGAAAGAGACTCAGAAGACACCCTTTGATCAGGATATGGACGAGTTCATGAGGATTATTAAGAAGAGTGACTACAAAGTGGTAGATCAGCTCCATCAAACACCCTCCAAAATCTCCATTCTATCTCTTCTCATATGTTTCGAGGCTCACAGGAATGCATTGCTCAAGGTCTTGCACGCAGCTTACGTGCCAAAAAAGATTACATTTAATAAGCTAGAAACGGTGGTTTCAAATGTTAATACTAGTCATGGGATAGGTTTCACCAATGTTGATCTACTACAGAGGGCTGCAATCACAATAAGGCTTTACATATCACCTTAGAGTGTAAAGGTGTTGTACTTTCTCATGTTTTGGTTGACACTGGGTCATCTCTCAATTTTCTTCCAAAGAAAGCCTTGGTCAAGCTGGAATATGATGGTCTTGCACTCCGTCCGAGCAATCTAGTTGTGAGAGCCTTTGATGGTTCTAAGAGATCGGTTCTCGGAGAGGTTGAGTTGCCTATGGTAATTGGCCCACAGATTTTCAAAACTACCTTCTATGTGATGGACATTCAGCCTGCCTACAACTGTTTGTTGGGTAGACCTTGGATTTATGCCGCTGGCACAGTAACGTCTTCCCTTCACCAGAAGTTAAAATATGAGTGGGAGGGCCAAATTATCACCATCTGTGGAGAAGAGGACATCTTTGTCAGTCACTTGGCCACTTATAAGTACATAGAGATGGATGGGGAGATCCATGAAACAATGAGTCAGGGTTTTGAAGCTCTTAATGCAATGAAGCAACAATTGAAATGTCGGGTACTTCAATTGCTTCTTACAAACAAGCTCGGAAGGTTGTTGAAGATGGGAATGCCCAAGGCTGGGGCAAGCGGCTACAAGTTCAGATGAAAGAGGACAAATTCGGTTTGGGTTACAGACCATCCCGACAAGTTCCAGAGGAGGCTGCCAAAGCTCCCAAGTTCATAAGTAGGGGAATGCTGAACCCGAATGCTATCAACAATGTGGAAGACGAGTCTGAAAGAGACTACAACCTGGAAAGCTGGATTCGTCCAAGAGTCCTGGGCCAACAAGTCCTCAACTGGTCTTCCCAGGAAATTATAAGGGTTACTGCTGCAGAGTAATTATTATTTCCTGTTTAAGCATGCATCAAGTCCTGCATCTTGCCCAAGGTGTCAGGACTCATTTTGTAATAGGGCCATATATATATTTTGTGCAAATTGAAATTAATGAACAATGGGCATCTTTTGCAAACAATCTTTTCACTCACTGTCTTTCATTTTTGTTATTTTTGCACAAAACAATAAATGGCAATGTTTTTCTTAATAAACTTCATTCACTATTTCTAAATAAGATAAAATCAATCACTAAAATGAACAACTCTCAACCCTTGCAGAGATAGCCCTCCAGAATGCACCGACAACGACACTGCTATGACCTTGTATGACTTCGACAATCCGATTAATCAAGCAGATGAAGGGGTTGATGAAGACTATGATTTGCCTGAAGAGTTGGCCAGGTTATTGAGACAAGAGGAAAAAGTGATTGCTCCTCATCAGGAGGAAGTTGAAACTGTCAATCTTGGTACCGAGGAAGATGTGAAAGAAGTGAAGATTGGGGCCAGTCTACAGGCTTTAGTGAAAGAACAACTCATCATTATGCTTCGGGAATATGTCAATGTGTTTGCTTGGTCTTATCAAGATATGCTGGGTCTGGACACAAATATTGTCATGCACAAGTTGCCTTTGAAAGAACACTATCCGCCGGTCAAACAGAAGTTGCGCCGTACTCGCCCAGACATGGCCATGAAAATCAAAGAGGAAGTACAAAAGCAGTGGGACGCCGGTTTTCTTGCTGTAACTAGTTACCCGCCGTGGGTTGCTAACATTGTACCCGTACCTAAGAAGGATGACAAGGTGCGTATGTGTGTGGATTACCAGGATCTAAACAGAGCTAGCCTGAAAGATGACTTCCCATTACCTCACATTGATGTATTGGTGTATAACACATCTCAGTTCTCGGTATTTTCCTTCATGGACGGATTTTATGGATACAATCAGATTAAGATGTCACCTGAAGACATGGAGAAGACAATTTTCATCACACCTTGGGGAACGTTCTGTTACAAGGTAATTCCGTTTGGTCTGAAGAACGCCAGTGCAACTTATCAACGGGCTATGGTAACATTATTCCACGATATGATCCATAAGGAAATTGAGTGCTATGTGGATGATATGATTGTCAAGTCCCTTACAGAGGAAGAGCATTTGGTGAATCTATTGAAGCTGTTCAAGCATCTGAGGAAGTATCAGTTGAAGTTGAACCCCAACAAATGCACATTCGGGGTACGTTCTGGTAAGCTACTGGGTTTTATTGTAAGTGAAAAAGGAATTGAGGTTGATCCCGATAAAGTCAAAGCTATTCAGGAAATGCCTGCACCTAAGACTGAGAAAGAAGTTCGAAGAATATCTGCAAGAACCTCCAATTCTTATGCCGCCAGTTGAAGGAAGACCTCTAATCATGTACCTGCCAGTATTAGAAGAGTCAATGAGGTCTGTGTTGCGCCAGCATGACGAGTCTGGTCGAAAAGAGTATGCAATATACTACCTAAGCAAAAAGTTTACCGACTGTGAACAATGTTATTCACTACTCGAGAAAACTTGTTGTGCTTTAGCGTGGGCTGCTCGCCAACTAAGACAGTATATGTTAACTCATACTACCTTATTGATCTCAAAGATGGATCCAGTCAAGTACATATTTGAGAAGCCAACACTTACCGGAAGGGTTGCCGGTAAAAAGACATTAAGAAGGCTGGCCGGTAGTTTCTTCCTTAATGCTGATGGTTCATTATACAAGCGAAATGTTGACATGGTGCTACCCAGATGTGTTGACAAGAAAGAAGCAGACTTGCTGATGCACGAGGTGCATGAAGGTTCTTTCGGAACCCATGCCGGAGGACATGCAATGGAAAAGAAGTTGCTAAGATCGGGTTACTACTGGATCACAATGGATGCAGACTATTGTGCCTATGCCAGAAAATGCCACAAGTGCCAGATCTACGCAGACAAAGTGCATGTGCCTCCAAATCCTTTGAACGTAATGTCTTCACCTTGTCCCTTTGCCATGTGGGGCATTGACATGATTGGAAAGATCGAATGCTTCAAATGGTCACAGATTCATCCTGGTAGCCATCGATTACTTCACCAAATGGGTCGAAGCAGCTTCGTATGCAAATGTCACCAGACAAGTGGTAGCCAGATTTCTGAAAAGAGACATCATCTGTCGGTATGGAGTTCCCGAGCGAATCATTACTGATAATGCTTCTAATTTGAACAACAAAATGATGGCAAAACTGTGCCGGGACTTCAAAATCCAACATCACAACTCTTCTCCTTACAAGCCAAAGATGAATGGCGTTGTTGAGGCAGCTAACAAGAACATCAAGAAGATTATGCAAAAGATGGTGGTTACTTATAAAGATTGGCATGAAATGCTACCATTTGCCTTGCATGGGTATCGAACCTCAATCAGAACGTCCACTGGGGCAACACCTTATCAGCTTGTGTACGGTATGGAAGCTGTCCTACCTATTGAAGTTGAGCTACCCTCCTTACGGGTAATGATGGATGTAAAGCTGGACGAAGCAAAATGGGTCCGGTCTTGGTACAATCAACTGAATCTGATCGAAGAAAAGAGATTAGCTGCTATCTGTCATGAGCAGTTATATCAGAAAAGGATGAAGAAAGCCTTCGATCAGAAAGTCAGGCTTCGGGAATACCAAGTGGGAGATCTTATGTTGAAAAGACTTCTTCCTCCTCATACAGACCACAAGGGCAAGTGGACTCCAAATTACGATGGTCCATTCATAGTAAAAAAGGTTTTCCCTGGTGGAGCACTGATGCTCACTACTATGGATGGTGAAGATTTCTTATCCCCTGTGAATTCAGATGCAGTTAAAAAATACTTCGCATAAAATGACCCGCTGGACATAAAAAGAGAATGTACGTCCAGGAAAAAATAGGGCATCTCGGTGAGTCAAAAACAGAATAAAAGGCTCGGGCAAAAATAAGGGAAAAATAAAAAAAATGTACACCTGCTGAGTTGAAAAGCCGCATTGGACAGCTCAGGCAAAAAATGGGTATCCCGGTGGATTGAAAACCCGAAAGGGCGATCCACGCAAAATCAGGGAATAAGCGAACAACTGCATTCTGAATTCGTCTGTATCACTCACAACACGACAAGCTTCGAAAGGATAAAGCATCGGTCAGAATCAACTTTCTTCAGAAAGCAAGATGAGAAAAACGTCAAGGTCATACAGGTCATAGCAAAGGAAGTTCACTAGAGCGTCGTCAACATTGCCAACACTTTTATTTTCTCAGTTTATAACAATCTCCTCATTCTAGGGTATTTGTTTCCTTGACTGTATTTGCCAATTCAGGGCACCCAGATTAATAAAATCAGAGTTTTCAGTCACATCTCGTTTTGTACATTTTTGTTTCGTTTGCAAAATATCCAATATTTATGATATATTACTTGCATAAAACAAATGAGCCATTTTTAATAAATGTTTGCAGGAAATATATTACTTTCAGGAAAGTCTAACTCCTATGACGGAATCTGGTAAGGGATACCTCGGGATACTTGTGTGTTTCTTTTGTCTTAACAGGTTACATGTATTCAATGCACAACATGGGGCATATCAAGCGTCACATCTCCAACATGCTACCTCCCCAAGCAGGATCTCCTGTGCAATATATGAAATGCTTTTCCCCAGCGAAGTTGTCAAAGCCTCCTCATCCCCAGCATAAGTCTATTCAATAGGAGCTTCCCCATCCAAGATCACCACCAGAGTTCCAGATCTCTCATCCTCAGCAAGGATAAAGGAACTATCTCCCTGCAGAAGTTTCCATTCTCCCCCAGAAGAGCAATTCCTGAGACTCTTACACAACAAAGTGACGAAAGTGTCCTTCCCTCCAGCTGAGTTCTCATTACAGATGGATCTACCAATGATCTATTTTCCCAAACAGAGTTCTCCCTCCTGGAAGATCTACCAATGATCTTTCCTCAGTTGGGTTATCCCTCCAAGCAGATCAGCCAGAGATCTTCATCCCAGCGGGATCCGAGTCCCGAATCAGTTTCTCTTTGCATTATCATCATATTCACCAAATAAGCGTAGCATTCCGTCTAATACGGAGCATTACGGCAAAAAATCAAACATTTGCATGATCACAAGTCAGGTTCGAGCCAGTCACCTGCAATTACCATCAGTATTTCATCAGCAATATATATAAAAACTCATATCCCCTGCAGATATAAGCCAAAGCGTCCCCTTTGCACTCCCAAATACAAATACCTATACATGCTCTTTTTGACACTCGTCCGTGTCATACTTCCCCAACACGGTTGCCAGAACACTTTCTACAAACCAAGTACTTATTTATAACACTCTTTTCGACACCCGTCCATGTCATCCTATCCTCACAGAAAGCCAAAGCATATCCTCTGCATTCTCAAAACAAATGCCTATTTATACTTTTACATACTTGACACTCGTCTGTGTCATACCTTCCCCAGCAGATCAAACACTCGTCCGTGTCTTGCTCATACTTCACCAACAAACCCATACTTATATAAAAGTATTGGATACTCGTCCGTATCTTGTTTATATATCACTCTTCAATAGATTCGACACTCGTCTGTGTTCCTTGTTAACCAGTTGGTACTCTTCCGTATCATCATCTCTGAACACGCGTCAGCGTTTGTTTCTACCAATACTCATCCGTATCATGGTCCTAAGGATGCTTGTCCGCATCTTTAATCTGTACATAGCGTCAAACACTTATACCTTTTTATTCTTGAGCGTGAGCACTCGTCCGTGTTTATCGTCCCCAGTAAGTCACCAACAAAACAATTTTCTCCTATCCGACATTCGTCCTATGTCGTGATATTTTCGGCAGCCGTACCCTGCCAGGTGATTGTCCTTCACCTTTGGATGACCGTCCCTCATCCTTATCCCCAACGGAATCCCCATTAGTGGACCCCTTTTCTATCCTGCATTCGTCCTATGTCGTGATAAAGAGCAGCCGTCCCCTGCTAGGTGATCGTCCTTCACCTTTTGATGACCGTCCCTCATCATTTATCCGATGGCCGTCCCCATCGTTGATCTTGTTATCTGACATTCGTTCTATGTCGTGATAAACCCCGAGAGCAGCCGTACCCTGCTAGATGATCGTACTGCATCATGCTTATCTGATGGTCGTCCCCATTGTCGACCTTTTCTATCCGGCATTCGTCCTATGTCGTGATAAAGAGCAGTCGTCCCCTGCTAGGTGATCGTCCTTCACCTTTGATAACCGTCCCTCATCATTATTTCATTTATTCTTTGAACCGATGGCCGTCCCCGTCATTGTTTTCTTTACTTTACAAGCTTGGTGGTCGTCCCCATCATGGCCTTTACTATAATCCCCAGAGAATCTTATCTCCTTACCTGATGGCCGTCCCCATCATGGTCTCTTTATTTCCCCAGCTTGTCGGCCGTCCCCGTCATTGCTTGACTTACCATTTTATCCCCAACAGTCATCCTCTGCTCGATGATCGTCCTCCATCGCCTTCATCTGATAATCATACTATACTATCTTTTACAATTTATATCCCTTTTCTTCTTCTATTCAGTGAGTGCAAATTCTGGACTGTCTTTGGTATTCAACCACAAGTTATCTTGTTTGTCTGTTAAGCCAGGCGCTTACATCCTGCACAGCTAACTCATGCTTGAATAGGGGCAGCTGTAAACACCCCAAATTTTCCCTTACTCATACCACACCATGGCTTGTGATCTTTCATTTTTTCATAAGCATAAGCACACCACCTCATATTGCATATTTGTTTCATCTGCATAGTTCAAGTTCATCTGCATCTAGGGTTTGTGATCTGAGCAATCCAAGATTCCATCTGAACTATCCCAAAGGCCTCAAAGCTTTCCAGGAGGGTCCATGTGTGTTCTATCATCATATTATGTCCCTCAAAGTTCATGGAAGTCAAGAGATCACAAGAACTGGCAAGGCATGGAAGCAGAGCTAGGGTTTTCACTACACAGATGACCAAAATTAGGGTTTTGGTTTCAGAGGCCTTAACTCCAAATTTTTGGGCCATTCTTGTTTCTAATGTTCTTAAGATGTTATAAAGGTCATGTGCACCAAGTTTGATGAAGAAATTCAATGTGGAAGTCATCTGTTCACTGGGTAAATGTTTGAGCAAGTTAAGTCAAAATCATGGCATCTGAGGCCCCCAACAATGGAACCAAAGGGGTATTTTCATCAAATTGAAGTTATATGATCTTTATTTGATCTTAGAATAGGGTGGAAGTTCATAATATTAAAGAATTTTGAGCCATTTGCAAACTTGCCAAAAATGGAAATGACTTGAAATGCAAACTTTCCAGTTTGGGAAAGTTTTTCAACATCCTCTTTCTCAACCAAAAATACTTCAAATGAAAAATTATTGGTCATGAAAGTTGTAGATTAGGTCTTTCCCTTTTCAAAAATTACAAGAACATGTCTTGATTCATCCTAGAACTCAAGATATGGCCTTTCAAAGTTGGCAAAAATCCTAAAAATTCAAGTTTCATGCCAAAGAGGGATTTTGCAAATTGGCATATTCAAGCATTTTAATGACTTCAAATGGACACAAACACTTTACAATATGTCAATTGGACCTCTAAACATCAGAATTGTGCATTGAATCATGTGTTTCCATTACTTGAACTTCAAGAAATCAAAAAGGGCCAAAACTTTCAAGAATTGCAAAATGGTATGAAACTCTTCATCCACTTGTGCCAGCTCATGCAATCTGATTCCATGGCTCTCCACAAAGTCAGCTGAGGCCAGACACCCCAAGAAATCAGACCTGCACCATGCACATACCCCAAGTACACAAAGTTGACAATTTTGCATTTCCTCCCATACCAATCACACTAGGCCACAACAACTCTCTGAACCAATCAAGACACCATATACAAACCCTAAGGGACACAAAACACAAAACACAACACGCACAAACCTAAATCTTCCCCACACTCAGAATCCACAAAATTTGTCAAAAACTTCAAGTCTTCGAATCTCACTGCCTAGCCACTCAAACTCACTCATTCTTTCACCATTCATCTCAAAATCATCCATAGAACACAAAGCACCCTTCACCATAGCCTAAAAGCCACTGAATCAGAAATACGATTTCTGCAACTTCAGAAACAAAACCTTCAAAACAGCCATCACAAGCTTGCTCTAAGCTCATCTTCATCATCAGGAAGATCGTTGGAGTGGATTTGAACCAAGAGGAAGGCCAGAAAGCTCAAGAACACAAAGCTTCAACTCAGGTAGCTTCATGACCTTTTTTTTTCCAGAACTTGCATTTTAAGTTTCTAAATGAATCTACATGCTTCACTGATCACCCTAATATGATTTGTTTTGAAAAAGATTGAGAAATGAACATGTATTGAACTTATGAAAGTTTTGTTCAGTTTCACGATTTGCTTCGATTCTTATTTTTGGTGAATGATAAATTGTTTTTGATGGCTGATTCTTGCTTATTGATGTTTGGGGAGTGATTCTGGAGAGTTTGGGAGGTTCTCATAGCCTAGGGAGAGAGATAGCAATTTTGGTTCGCCGGAGAAGATGACCGGAGCTCCCCTCTGGTCACCTGAAAGTGATTAGCCCGAATTAGAGTTTAATCTCCAGATGCGTTGTGAGCCCTTGGATGAGTGTTTAGTTTAAGACGCCTGCGGCCTAGATCAATACACTTAACCTTAATTACATTTAATTAAATTAATTAAGATTATTTAATCTGATGCCATCCTGACCCTCCATAAACGCACGCAGTCAACTCCCCTTTCCCAAATTCAAATCCTGGCCCTTGGATCAACATACGTCCATTTTATTTTATTTTTATTTCATTTTCTTTGCATTTTCTTTCTCATTTTATTAAAAATATCAAAACTCATCAAAAATTATTGATCTTTTGCATTTCTGATCCAAATAATTTTCTTAACCCAAAAATAATTTTTATTTTATTTTTTGCATTTAAAAAGTATTTTTAAAATATTTAAATGTTATTTTTAATTAATTAATGGATTTTAATTAATTAAAAATACATTAATGTTTCTAAAAATCACCACAAAATTCATGAACCATTCCAATACATTTAGAAACATTTTCAAACTCATCATACAAATTTATTTTTAGGTTTGATCATAATTTCTCAATTTTCTTTGAATTAGGGTTCTTAAAAATCACATTTTTCTAACCCTAACTTGAAAAATTCATTTCTGCCTAACCGTGATGAGTTTGAACTTGATTCTTTTTGCATTGTTTCACATATTGCATATAGTTTCTAGGTTATTTATATCATATTTTTATCTTGCATTTTCAATTTGATTTGCATTTTCCCTTTAGAAGCACTCAAAAACCCTAGCAAACTTAGAAATTTCATAACTCTCATTAGGTTAAGCTTCTGACCTTCTCCTTTGGGGTGTGATCTTGTATAGGATTAGGGTTTGTTTGAGTCCAATTTCAAATTTTTATCATGATGTATGCTTCTGTTTTGGTCACTTGCATCTCATACATTCATAAAACCCTAATTTCTCATGTTCATTTGCATTCATCTTTGCATATCATCATCATGTGAACTTGCTATGACACTTCAAGCATTTGTATGAAATCGTAGACATCTTAAGACATGCTTGAACATTGCTTGATAATTTCTTCATCCATTTTCTATGTTTTGCATCCATTACACTTCATGGACATTCATGTGTCTTCATGCTTCTAAACATGCTTCTAAACATGCTTTCATTGCATCTCATCTTTGTATGATAATTCATATGCATCTTGTATGACTTTGCATCATCTCATATGCATTTTTCATTGCATTTTGACTTCTGACTTTGGTCTTCACATATCATTTCATTTCATTTCCTTTAACTTTATGTCTTATGCATTCATACTAACATTTCAAGAACTTTTGGTAAGTTATTTGGGAGGTGGATTTGCCTTCAATTCTCATCTCTTCTCATCATTCATATGCATATTTACTTGTCTTTGAAGTGAACTTGTTTCACTTGTGTTCCATTCTTCTTACTTTCTTTCTTTTAAGTTACTTATCTTCTTCAGGAAGTAAGTAACTTATTCTTCTTCTTCCTTCTTTTTTCATCTGCTTCTTCCATTGGTGGCCTTGAAGATCCTTTCTCTTAAGCCTAACAAACCATAGGATACCCAAGCATCATAAAGTTTAGGGTTGTATATAGTCCCCCTTAGTATTTTACCTTTGAGTCTCCTTGAGTCTCTCTTCTCATCTCAATAATCAGAGACTAAACTCTTAAAGCTTTAGGACTTTGAATTAGGGTTATGCCTGCATCCTTCTCTTAGGATGGAGTGTATAACTTTAATCCTAAGTGTTAAACCTTTAATTTGTTTACACCTCTTAATCAAATCACATTAATGATCACTAAGACCTTATCTTGTAACTTGGGCCTTACATTAGGGTTCTATCTCTTCCTTATGGTTAAGAGGGTCTAACCCTAGAGTTTAATGGACAAGTCCCCCTCAAGTTGTCTTACAAACCATAAAACCCACTTCTTAATCTCATCCTTTAATTAAAATCCATCTAATAAAGGCTTGTTATATAATGAATTTAATCCCTAACCATGGATTAAGTTGAGGTGTCTTCCTCAACTTAAGTGCTCTCATCTATTATCCTTCTCTTAGGATGGTGTAATGAGTTCACTAATCTGTGATTAGAGATTAAACTCATTACTTAACACTAAAAAAAACCTAAAAACATCTAAATAATCACAAGTAGGTTAATAATCTTAATCCTACATCATCATGGTAATTAAGTTGAGATGCTTATCTCATACTTAAGTAGTCTCATTATCTCAAATCAAGGAGGATATAATGAGTTTATAACCCTTGATTTAGGCTTAAACTCATTATCCTATGCAAAACACCAAAAACAATAAAAAACTGAAGACACAAAAACAAACAATAATTGTCTCCTTCGGGATTCTTTTCTCATCACACTCATTCATAAACGAGAACTTGCTTCTTCCGTCTAATGCAAGACAGTTAGCACTCGAGCCAGACGAGTCATACACTTGAGCATAGACAAGCAAGCAGTTCACAGTCAATTTATCTTTCAATCTCTTTGAGTCGAACTATGGTGTTCTGACTTCCTCATTGCACGCGAGGATACGTAGGCATAACTTAACAGTTATCGAACAAAAGTCTCTTTGTCTTCCCCCCTCTTTCAGCATTCTTTTCTAAGCCTCAGTTCCTGAGCATTCACCCTTTTGCACTAACACCTGTACATTCATTCCTTAGATTTTGCACACAGATAGCACATACACTACCCCTTTAAACACAATCTTTTAAGCGTGGATCCCGTCGAGTACGACGGACAATCTAGGTGCTAATACCTTCCCAGGTTGTAACCAACCCCCTTTCTCAGTTTCTCTGGTTCGCAACCGTCTTATCCATCTTTTCTTAGGTTTATGCAGCATTACCTTTCCTTCGGGATAAAAATGCCTAGCTGGCGACTCTTTTCACCTTCCCTTCATTTCTTTTTCACCGACCGTTCGCGTCTGCACCGGGATGCAAATCTTTGGGAGCGATAGCTTGGCGACTCTGCTGGGGACTTGATCTTGTAACCAGGGCTTCTGGTTCTTTTTGTGGGTTTCTCTTAGCGCTTGTTTGATTTGTGTTTATGGGGGTGTTATGTGCTACTTGTGCTTGTTGTTTATTGCTTTATTTATTGCTTTCTGTACAAATTTATTTATTGCTTTTATTTACTGTTTATATGCATTTCATACTGTTATCATATCATCTGTGCTGGATCTATTGTTTCCTTTGGTGGGTGAGATTGTTGAGTGATTAAGGTTCCATACCGGGGACCTGAGTGGCACATAGGATTGAGTGGCTTCATCTTCTTTCCCATTCCATTTCAGTATGGTGCGGGAATATGAAACACGGTTCAGACATGGGTTTCTTCTTGAGAACTCTGTGCTACAGATTTCCTGTAGTACTAGGGCTATCTGGGAAGCCTGCTAAGTCTGGATGACCTTTTTATGACCTTCAGTATCTGAGGTAAATTAGAGGAGGATCTTTTATGGTTATTATAAACACTGTACCTCCGGGTTAGAAGTGTTTACACTTCTCATAACTGATCCAAGTCTGAGGATCCTTGTTCTAGAACAATACATGTGAGGGGGTTGGGATGTTTACAGGTTTGCAGGAACCCTTGGACTCATCATACCTTGTTACTAGTTTTGTTATGGTTGTATCATTTTGGACAGTTCTTGTGAAACACTGGACTTGTGACTCTTTATTTGAGTCCCCCACCTGGTTACTGGTTTTCTAAGCTTTCATCCGGACTTATGAACACACATGGACCCTATCATGGCAGATAACAGATCCAACGCTTGATCACAAACCCTTTGTATATCATTTTGCATACATCATTTTGCATCATTTAACATTTGTCTATTTGTTTTACAGGGTATCCACATCTTATCTTTGGTTTGGTTTTGACCTGTTCTACTGCTCAGATTCCTTTAGCTATCTGCATCAGCCTCTTCATCAGTTGTCTTCATCAGAGACTTTTCTTCAGCATCTTCTTCAGTTTCCTTCATCAGCAGTTATCCTCACCAGCATCCATTGTCAGCATGGACACATCCAGGAAGAGCAACATCACATACCATTTCTTCGAGCCCACTCTGTCAGGCATCAGACAGATCCAGTCTCTCATCACTCCTGATCATGTCTCTTTATTCAGGGAACATTATGGAGGCATTATGGACATGATCATGGACCTGGATGCATCCCAGAGGAGCATGATCCACACTTTCTTGCAGTTTTATGACCCTCCTCTCAGATGTTTCACTTTCCCAGATTTCCAGTTGGGCCCTTTGATGGAAGAGTTCTCCATGTTGTTAGGCGTCCCCATCAGGAGAGGGATTCCCTTCAACCCTGAGATGACTGCTCCCAAAAATGAAGATGTATCTAAGGCTTTGCACTTGGAGTCCACCCTCATTGACCAGAATGTGACCACCAAGGCTGGGATCCCAGGCCTTCACTTGGATTTCTTGATTACCCAGGCCACCCTGCATGCTACAGCAGGGAAGTGGGACACTGTTTGTGCACTTTTGGCACTCAGCATATATGGAGTTATCTTGTTTGCAGACGAGCCTAAGTTTGTAAGCAAGAGTGCTATCCACCTCTTCCTGTTGAGGAATCCAATCCCCACCTTGCTTGGAGACATTTACTACTCAGTGCATCAAAGGAATGAGAGACAGAGGGGAAGATTGGTCAGATGCTGTGCACCCCTCTTTTACTGTTGGTTGTTAAGACACTTGCCGAAGTCAGACACTTTCTTGAATCCTCATCAGCCAAGGAACTGGGCTAAGAGATTGATTGCCCTTACATCAGAAGACATCAGATGGTGCACTCAGAGCACCAAGGGCAAATATATCATTACTAGCTGTGGGCAGTATCCCAATGTACCCTTGATTGGAGTAAAAGGTTGCATCAACTACAACCCTTTGCTTTTTAAGAGGAAATTAGGGTATGCTTTGGTACATCCCCCAAGAGGGCAAGACTTGTCATAAACCCTTTACTGTGACATCCAGCACAACCTTGCCATTGCCAGACAAGCAGCTGAGGCTTGGGATAATATTCAGACAAAGGGGACTGCTATCCTTGGCAAGTGTAACAAAATAGCTTCCTCAAAGTATCTTGATTGGTCTCGTACCAAGGGACAGATCACCCGCATGCCATTCACCATAGAGGATGTACCTGAACCATCAGTAGTGGAGCCTGCAGCTACTGTCAGTTTAGAGGAGTTTGAGAAATTGAAGGAGAGGAATACTCAGCTCTCTGAAGCTTTGAAGAAGACCCTCTGGGAGAGGAATGACAACCGTCTGGATAATGAAAGGTTAGTGAAGCTCCGAATTGAGCACTTGACCAAGATTGAGAAGACGAATGACTACATCAGAAAGGCTAGAGCAGGGGAGTTAGTGTTGAAAAATGCTTGCAAGGAAGCTAAGACTCAGAAAGCCAGAGTTGAGCATTACTTAGAGGAGAGTCAGGCTACGTGGATCAGGATCACTGAGGCTCGTGCACAGGAAGAACAATTTACTGTGGTTGGGGATGGAGACGAAGTTTACGATCTTCGGTTGGATGAAATAGCAGAAAAGCTAAGGTCTCTTGAATCCCAAAACTCTCTGGGTTTTGATGTCATGGATATGGGATTAGTGGAAGGGGTTAGAATTCCTCATAAGTTCAAACCTCCTTGTTTTGAAAGATACAATGGCACATCCTGCCCACGTACCCATCTTCAATCTTTCTTGGGGAGATTGAAAGCCTACACCATGGATGAGAAGCTGTGGATGTTTTACTTTGAGGATAGCTTGACAGGGGCATCCCGAGAGTGATATTCTCATTTGACCTGAGCCACGGTAAGGAACTGGAAAGACTTGGCTGAAGCTTTCATTCGTCAATATCAGTATAATCTGGACATGGCTCCAAACAGAACTCTTATGATGGGAATGTCACAGTCTTCCCGAGAAAGCTTTAGAGAGTATGCCCAAAGATGGAGGCAACTAGCTGCTGCCGTTCAACCCCCAATGTCAGAAAGGGAGATGGCAGATATGTTCATGAACACTCTCCAGGGTACTTATATTGACAGGTTGGCTGCATTTTCTTCCACCAGCTTTGCAGACGTGGTTATAGCTGGGGAAAGAATTGAGAGCTTACTAAAGATGGGAAAGATTTCCAACAACGGTGCCAGTTCAAGCAGTGCAAGGAAGCCATTTGCAGGGTCCCGCAGATCCGGTGAGACAAATTCTGTACACATGGGAAGAGGAAGACCCCAGTATCTGCCAAGATCAGTTGCCGCTATCACTATTCCTACTCCACCTCCTCAGTATACTCAACAACCACAACACTTTCCCTAACAGCCACAGTTTCCTCAACAGAGATCCTACAATAACAATAACAACAACCAACAACAACGCCCTTTCCAACAGCGGCCATCTCAGATCAACAAGGTGATTGACCCTATACCAATGCCATATGCCACATTGCTGCCACAACTCCTAAAGCTCAATCTTGTCGAGTTAAGGACATTGGCTCCACCTGATCCTCAGAACCTTCCGAGAAATTACGACGTCAATGCCAGGTGTGCTTTTCATTCTAATGCACCTGGCCATTCCACAGAAAAGTGCAGGGCTCTGCACATGAAGTTCCAGGATCTGGTAGATTCAAAAGCCCTAAATTTTGCACCACCTCCTAATGTCATGAAGAATCTTATGCCCAACATGGTGGGCCAAGGATAAATTCCATAGAGGAGGACTCACCCGAGAGTTTAATTGAAGATACTGCAAGTATTCAGACACCTCTGGCAGAGGTTAAAGCTCAGCTTTTAAAGTGCCAGGTGTTTCCAGGTTGTGAGGCCTGTTGTGAATCTTGCGAGGTTTCCATGAACGGGTGTGCAAGCTTGAGGAATGACATCAATGGCTTGATTAAAGAAGGCATTTTGCAAATAACCACAACAGCTTCTACAACACCAACAACTCCTTTTTCAACGACAAGTATTTCTCCTACAACTGCAAAGACAATTATTCCTACAGACTCGTCTACAAAATCAACAACCACCTCTTCCATCACTTCAATAAACAACAGTTCCATCGCATCTACTTCTACAACTACAATAACCACCAACAACAACGTCTCCACATTCACTATCTATTATGACCCTACAACGGTCCCAAACTCCAGCAACTTTCAACAACAATCTCAGCAACAATTTCAGCAACAACCAAGTTTCAATCAATCACCACCAATATCCACCAGAAGTCCTGTCACCATCTTTTATGATCCACAGACAATAACGGCCCCAACCTCTGCTGCAGTTAGTCCAGTCACCATTACGGTGCCAGGGCCTATTCCATATGTCAAAGAAAATGTTGTACCATGGCACTATGGTTCAGACCTTTATTGCAACGGAGAAAGAGTCCTTCATGATTCTTCGGTTCACACCCCCCAAGTGGATAATATCGGGGGAGGCAGAGGCTTCACCCGAAGCGGACGCCTCTTTGCGTCACAAGCTCCAAGAACTAATACTGAGGCAGAGGCTGCTGCCAAATCCAAAGGGAAAAGTGTGGCACACGAAGAACCTGCACCAAAAGAGACTCATAAATCATCCTTTGATCAAGAGGTGGATGAATTTATGAGGATAATTAAAAGAAGTGACTACAAAGTTGTGGATCAGCTCCACCAGACTCCTTCTAAGATCTCCATCTTATCCCTGCTGTTGTGTTCCGAAGCTCATCGGGATGCACTACTTAAAGTCTTGCACGCTGCCTACGTGCCGGAGGAGATCATAGTGAATCAGCTTGAGACAATAGTGTCTAATGTCAATACTAGCCATGGGCTAGGTTTCACCAATGCTGACTTGACAACGGAAGGACATCACCACAACAAAGCTTTACACATTACCCTGGAGTGTAAAGGGACTGTGCTCTCTCATGTACTTGTGGACACTGGGTCTTCACTCAATGTCTTGTCGAAGAAAGCTCTTGTCAAGCTCGAATACGATGGAATATCTCTCCGACCAAGCAATCTGGTGGTCAGGGCTTTTGATGGCTCCAATAGGTATGTTCTTAGAGAGGTGGAGCTGCCTGTGATAATCGGTCCGCAGGTCTTTCAGACTACTTTCTATGTGATGGACATTCAGTCAGCCTACAGTTGTTTGTTGGGTTGACCATGGATTCACGCTGCTGGCGCATTTACGTCGACCCTTCACCAGAAATTGAAATATGAGTGGGAAAGACAGATTATCACCATCTATGGTGAAGAGGACATATTTGTTAGCCATCTGGCTACATACAAATACATTGAGATGGATGGTGAAATCCATGAAACCATGAGCCAAGGGTTCGAAGCTCTGAACGTCAATAAGGCGACAACTGAAGTATTTGCTGCATCCCAGGAGGATAGGATGGGTACTTCAATTGTCTCCTATCAGCAAGCCCAGAAGGTTGTTGAAGATGGAAATGCCCAAGGCTAAGGCAAGCTGTTACCGGCGGAGAAGAAGGAGGACAGATTCGGTTTGGGTTACAAACCATTCCAACAAGATCAAGCAGAGGCTGCTATAGAGCCCAAATTCATCAGTAGGGGGATGCTCACCCCAGATGCTGTTAACAACGTGGAAGACGAGGCGGAAAGCAACCTCAACCTGGAGAGCTGGATACGTCCAAGGATCCCGGGTCACCAAGTCCTTAACTGGTCTTCCCAGGAAATTATAAGGGTTACTCCTACAGAGTAATTATTATTTCCTACCTTTTTTAGCATGCATCAAGTCCTGCATCTTTCCCAAGATGTGAGGGCTCATTTTGTAATAGGGCCATATTGTAATTTTGTGCAAATGGAATATCAATGAATATCAGACATCTTTTGCAAACAAGTCTCTTTTTCGCTCACTATCTTTTCATTTTTTTCACTTTTGTACAAAACAATAAAATGGCAATGTTTTCAAAATAATAACTTCATTTTTCTAAACAAGATTAAAACTGATCACTAAAACGAACAAATGTCAACCCTTGCAGAGATTATCCTCCAGATTGCACCGACAACAGTACTGCTATGACCTTGTATGACTTCGACAATCCAATTAATCAAGCTGATGAAGAGGTTGAAGAAGACTATGAGTTACCTGAAGAGTTGGCCAGGTTGTTGAGGCAAGAAGAGAAAGTGATTACTCCTCATCAGGAGGAGGTTGAAACAGTTAAACTTGGTACCAAAGAGGATTTGAAAGAAGTAAAGATTGGGGCCAGTCCGGAGGCTTCAGTAAAGGAATAACTCATTGACATGCTTCGAGAACACGTCGACGTATTTGCTTGGTCCTATAGAGGCATGCCAGGTTTAGATACGAATATTGTGATGCACAAGCTGCCATTAAAAGAAGATTGTCCTCCAGTGAAGCAAAAGCTACGCTGTACTCGTCCAGATATGGCCATGAAGATTAAGGAAGAAGTACAAAAACAGTGGGACACCGGTTTCCTTGCTGTAACTAGTTACCCGCCGTGGGTCGCTAACATTGTACCAGTGCCTAAGAAGGATGGAAAAGTACGGATGTGTGTGGATTACCGTGATCTTAACAGAGCTAGCCCGAAGGATGACTTTCCATTACCTCACATTGATGTATTGGTCGACAACACAACTCAATTCTCGGTGTTTTCTTTCATGGATGGTTTTTCTGGGTATAATCAGATCAAGATGTCACCCGAAGAGATGGAGAAAACAACCTTCATCACACCTTGGGGCACATTTTGTTACAAGGTAATGCCTTTTGGACTGAAGAATGCGGGTGCGACGTATCAACGGGCTATGGTAACATTATTCCACGATATGATCCACAAAGAAATTGAATGTTACGTGGATGACATGATTGCCAAGTCCCTCACTGAAGAAGATCATCTGGTAAATCTGCTGAAGTTGTTCAAGCGTCTGAGAAAGTATCAGCTGAAGCTAAACCCCAACAAATGCACATTCGGGGTACGGTCTGGTAAACTGCTGGGATTTATCGTAAGTGAAAAGGGAATTGAGGTTGATCCCGACAAAGTGAAATCCATTCTGGAAATGCCTGCACCTAAGACTGAGAAAGAAGTTCGAGGGTTCCTAGGTAGATTGAACTACATATCAAGGTTCATATCTCATCTTACTGCAACCTGCGAGCCCCTTTTCAAATTGTTAAGAAAGGAACAAACGGTCAGGTGGAATGATGACTGTCAGAGAGCTTTTGACAAGATCCAAGAATATCTGCAAGAACCTCCAATTCTCATGCCTCCAGTTAAAGGAAGACCTCTGATAATGTACCTGACAGTATTAGAAGGGTCAATGGGGTGTGTGTTGGGCCAGCATGACGAGTCTGGTCGAAAAGAGTATGCAATATACTACCTAAGCAAAACGTTTACCGACTGTGAACAACGTTATTCACTGCTCGAGAAAACTTGCTGTGCTTTAGCGTGGTCTGCTCGCCGACTAAGACAGTATATGTTGACTCGCACTACTTTAGTGATCTCAAAAATGGACCCCGTCAAGTACATATTTGAGAAGCCAACACTTACTGGAAGGGTTGCAAGATGGCAAATGATTCTAACAGAGTATGACATTCAGTACACATCTCAAAAGGCCATCAAAGGCAGTGTACTGTCTGACTACCTGGCTGAGCAACCCATTGATGATTACCAGCCAATGAGATTTGACTTCCCTGATGAAGACATCATGTATCTAAAAGCAAAATATCATGAAGAGCATGTTCATACTGAAGGGCTTGACCCAGAGGAAGAATGGACTATGATGTTTGATGGGGCTGTCAATATGAATGGTCGTGGAGTTGGTGCAGTGCTCATTACACCTAAAGGAGTTCATATGCCTTTCTCGGCAAAACTCACCTTTGCTTGCACTAACAATGAAGCTGAATACGAAGCCTGTATCATGGGTCTTGAGGAAGCCATTCACCTCAGGATCAAGACATTGAAAGTATTCGGAGATTCAGCTTTGGTAATTAATCAAACCAACGACAAATGGTACACTCACCAAGAGCATCTGATCCCATACCGTGACTATACTAGGAGATTATTGACTTTCTTCACAACAGTCAAACTTGAGTACATCCCTCGAGACGAAAATCAGTTCGCAGATGCTTTAGCTACCATTTCCTCCATGATCAAAGTTCAAACTGCAAATTATCTACCTCGGATTTTGGTATCTAGACTAGACCTACCAACATACGTTTTCTCTGTGGACATTGTTAAAGATGACAAGCCTTGGTTCCATGACATCAAAATCTTCTTAGAGGATCAAACATAACCAATTGGGGCATCATCCAATGATAAAAAGACATTAAGAAGGCTGGCCGGTAGTTTCTTCCTTAATGCTGATGGTTCATTATACAAGCGAAACTTTGACATGATGCTACTCAGATGTGTTGACAAGAAAGAAGAAGACTTGCTGATGCACGAGGTGCATGAAGGTTCTTTCGGAACCCATGCCGTAGGACATGCAATGGCAAAAAAGTTGCTAAGATCGGGTTACTACTGGATCACAATGGATGCAGACTATTGTGCCTATGCCAGAAAATGTCACAAGTGCCAGATCTACGCAGACAAAGTGCATGTGCTTCCAAATCCTTTGAATGTAATGTCTTCACCTTGTCCCTTTGCCATGTGGGGCATTGACATGATTGGAAAGATCGAAACGACTGCTTCGAATGGTCACAGATTCATCCTGGTAGCCATTGATTACTTCACCAAATGGGTCAAAGCAGCTTCGTATGCAAATGTCACCAGACAAGTGGTAGCCAGATTTCTGAAAAGAGACATCAACTGTCGGTATGGAGTTTCCGAGCGAATCATTACTGATAATGGTTCCAATTTGAACAACAAATGATGGCATAACTGTGTCGGGACATCAAAATCCAACATCACAACTCTTCTCCTTACAGGCCAAAGATGAATGGCACTGTTGAGGCAGCTAACAAGAACATCAAGAAGATTGTGCAAAAGATGGTGATTACTTATAAAGACTGGCATGAAATGCTACCATTTTCCTTGCATGGGTATCGAACCTCAATCAGAACGTCCACTGGGGCAACACCTTATCAGCTTGTGTACGGTATGGAAGCTGTCCTACCTGTTGAAGTTGAGCTACCCTCCTTACGGGTAATGATGGATGTAAAGCTGGACGAAGCAGAATGGGTCCGGTCTTGGTACAATCAACTGAATCTGATCGAAGAAAAGAGATTAGCTGCTATCTGTCATGGGCAGTTATATCAGAAAAGGATGAAGAAAGCCTTCGATCAGAAAGTCAGGCTTCGGGAATACCAAGTGGGAGATCTTGTGCTGAAAAGACTTCTTCCTCCTCATACAGACCACAGGGGCAAGTGGACTCCAAATTACGATGGTCCATTCATAGTAAAGAAGGTTTTCTCTGGTGGAGCACTGATGCTCACTACTATGGATGGTGTAGATTTCTTATCCCCTGTGAATTTAGATGCAGTTAAAAAATACTTCGCATAAAATGACCCGCTGGACATAAAAACAGAATGTACGTCCAGGAAAAAATAGGGCATCCCGGCGAGTCAAAAACAGAATAAAAGGCTCGGGCAAAAATAAGGGAAAAATAAAAAAATGTACACCCGCTGAGTTGAAAAGCCACATTGGACAGCTCAGGCAAAAAATGGGTATCCCGGTGGATTGAAAACCCGAAAGGGCGATCCAAGCAAAATCAGGGAATAAGCGAACAACTGCATTCTGAATTCGTCTGTATCACTCACAACACAACAAGCTTCGAAAGGATAAAGCATCGGTCAAAATCAACATTCTTCAGAAAGCAAGATGAGAAAAACGTCAAGGTCATACAGGTCATAGCAAAGGAAGTTCATCAGAGCGTCGTCAACATTGCCCAACACTTTTATTTTCTCAGTTTATAGCAATCTCCTCATTCCAGGGGATTTGTTTCCTTGACTGTATTTGCCAATTCAGGGCACCCAGATTAATAAAATCAGAGTTTTCAGTCACATCTCATTTTGTTCATTTTTGTTTCCTTTGCAAAATGTCCAATATTCATGATATAATATTTGCATAAAACAAATGAGCCATTCTTAATAAGTACTTGCAGGAAATATATTACTTTCAGGAAAGTCTAACTCCTATGACGGAATCCGGTAAGGGATACCTCGGGATACTTGTGTGTTTCTTTTGTTTTAACAGGTTGCAGGTATTCAATGCACAACATGGGGCATATCAAGCGTCGCATCTCCAGCATGCTACCTCCTCAAGCAGGATCTCCCGAGCAATATCTGAAATGCTTTTCCCCAGCGAAGTTGTCAAAGCCTCCTCATCCCCAGCATAAGTCTATTCAATAGGAGCTTCCCCAGCCAAGATCCCCACCAGAGTGCCAGATCTCTCATCCTTAGCAAGGATAAAGGAACTATCTCCCTGCAAAAGTTTCCATTCTCCCACAGAAGAGCAATGCCTGAGACTCTTACACAACAAAGTGACGAAAGTGTCCTTCCCCCCAGCTGAGTTCTCATTACGGATGGATTTACCAATGATCTATTTTCCCAAACAGAGTTCTCCCTCCTGGAAGATCTACCAATGATCTTTCCCCAGCCGAGTTATCCCTCCAAGCAGATCAGCCAGAGATTTCATCCCAGCGGGATCCGAGTCCCGAACCAGTTTCTCTTTGCATAATCATAGCATTATCATCATATTCACCAAATAAGCGTAGCATTCCTTCTAATACGGAGCATTACGGCAAAAAATCAAACATTTGCATGATTACAAGTCAGGTTCGAGCCAATCACCTGCAATTACCATCAGTATTTCATCAGCAATAGATATAAAAATTCATATCCCCAACAGATATAAGCCAAAGAGTCCCCTTTGCACTCCCAAATACAGATACCTATAAATGCTCTTTTTGACACTCGTCCGTGTCATACTTCCCCAGCACGGTTTCTAGAACACTTTCTGCAAACCAAGTACTTATTTATAACACTCTTTTCGACACCCGTCCGTGTCATCCTATCCCCACAGAAAGCCAAAGCATATCCTCTGCATTCTCAAAACAAATGCCTGTTTATACTTTTACATACTTGACACTCGTCCGTGTCATACCTTCCCCAACAGATCAAACACTCGTCCGTGTCTTGCTCATACTTCACCAACAAACCCATACTTATAAAGAAGTATTGGATACTCATCCGTATCTTATTTATATATCACTCTTCAACAGATTCGACACTCGTCCGCGTTCCTTATTAATCAGTTGGTACTCGTCCGTATCATCATCTCTGAACACGCGTCAGCGTTTGTTTCTACCGATACTCGTCCGTATCATGGTCCTAAGGATGCTCATCCGCATCTTTAATCTGTACACAGCGTCAAACACTTATACCTTTTTATTCTTGAGCGTGAGCACTCGTCCGTGTTTACCGTTCCCCAGTAAGTCACCAACAAAACAATTTTCTCCTATCCGACATTCGTCCTATGTCGTGATATTTTCGGCAGCCGTACCCTGCCAGGTGATTGTCCTTCACCTTTGGATGACCGTCCCTCATCCTTATCCCCAACAGAATCCCCATTTGTGGACCCCTTTTCTATCCAGTATTCGTCCTATGTCGTGATAAAGAGAAGCCGTCCCCTGCTAGGTGATCGTCCTTCACCTTTTGATGACCGTCCCTCATCATTTATCCGATGGCCGTCCCCATCGTTGATCTTGTTATCTGACATTCATCCTATGTCGTGAAAAACCCCGAGAGCAGCTGTACCCTGCCAGATGATCATCCTGCATCATGCTTATCTGATGGCCGTCCCCATCGTCGACCTTTTCTATCCGGAATTCGTCCTATGTCGTGATAAAGAGCAGCCGTCCCCTGC
The DNA here is from genome assembly GCA_963966055.1 of Lathyrus aphaca. Taxonomy (NCBI): domain Eukaryota; kingdom Viridiplantae; phylum Streptophyta; class Magnoliopsida; order Fabales; family Fabaceae; genus Lathyrus; species Lathyrus aphaca. The sequence continues at coordinate 297,779,520 of OZ014524.1, forward strand.
TAGGTGATCGTCCTTCACCTTTGATGACCGTCCCTCATCATTATTTCATTTATTCTTTGAACCGATGGCCGTCCCCATCATTGTTTGCTTTACTTTACAAGCCTGGTGGTCGTCCCCATCATGGCCTTTACTAATCCCCATAGAATCTTATCTCCTTACCTGATGGCCGTCCTCATCATGGTCTCTTTATTTCCCCAGCTTGTCGGCCGTCCCCGTCATTGCTTGACTTACCATTTTATCCCCAACAGTCGTCCTCTGTTCGATGATCGTCCTCAATCGCCTTCATCTGATAATCATACTATACTATCTTTTACAATTTATATCCCTTTTCTTCTTCTATTCAGCAAGTGCAAATTCTGGACTGTCTTTGGTATTCAACCACAAGTTATCTTGTTTGTCTGTTAAGCCAGGCGCTTACATCCTGCACAACTAACTCATGCTTGAATAGGGGTGTAAACACCCCAAATTTGCCCTCACCCATTCACACCATGGCTTGTGATATCCTCATATACATAATTTCAATCATAGCATCTCATACCACATTTTTGATTCACTGTATTGGTTCAAAGTCATCTGCATCTAGGGTTTATGATCTGAGCTATCCAAGGGCCATTGGAGCCATCCCAAAGGGCTTCAATCACTTCAAAGGGGTCCATGTATGTTCAAACATCATATTGTATCCTCACAAAGTCAAGAATGTCAAAAAATCACAAGAACTGAGATGGGCATGGAAGCAGAGCCAGGTTTAACTACACAGATGACCTAGAATTAGGGTTTTGGTTTCAAAGGCCATAACTCCAAATTTTTTGGTCATTCTTGTTTCTATTGGTCTCTATATGGTATAGGGATCATGAATATCAATGTTCATGAAGAAATTCCTTGGGGAAGTCATCTGATCAAGAGTTGACTTTTTGAGCAAGTCAGTGCAAAATCAGGGCATCTGAGGCCCCCAATGACCCAACCAAGGGGTGTTCTTCATCATTTTGATTGTGTATGATCTTTATTTGATCATAGAAGATGTTAGAAGTTCACAAATTTGAAGAATTTCAAGCCATTTGCAAAGTTGACTTTTTGGGAAAATGACTTATAATGGAAACTTGCCATTTTGGGAAACTTTTTCAACCCTTGCTTTTTGATCCAGAAATGCCTCAAATGGGAAAACTTTGGTCATGAAAGTTGTAGAATGAATCATTCCCTTTTCAAAAAGCACAAGAACTCATTCTAATTCATTTTGGGTCAAAAGTTATGGCTTGTCAAAGTTGGCCAAAATCACATAATTTCAAGTTTTCTACCAAAGAGGCATTTTGCAAAATGATATGATCAACCATTCTAAAGACTTCAAATGTGCACAAACTCTTCACAATATGATCATGTGACCTCTAAAAGTCAGAATTGGCCCAAGAATATTGCATTTTGGTGCCTTGAACTTCATGAATTTCCAAAGGGGGCAAACATGTACCAACTTGCAAAAACTCATGAAGCCATGCCTCTACTTGTTACAGCTCATAGAATCTGATCCATATGAACTCCATGATCTCTGCTGAACTCAACCATGCCCCTATCACAACCTCACACTTGCCCATACCTCAAGTACAACACTTTTGACTTTTTGGCAAAAACACCCATACCAATCCCACAGTGACACAACAACTCTCTGCCCAATCCAGACTTTACAAACACACTCCAAGGATTCATTTGCATAACACAACTCATCCTGAAACTCTCTCTAAGCCAGCATTCTCATTTTTCACCTCTTATGCAACTTCCTTCGAAACTCATCATAGAAGCATCAAACATTAAAACAAACTTCATAGAACATCTCAGCATGTTCCACTGATCACAAACCAACCATTGTTTTGGCCTGAAACCTCCCACATCACAAATACGATTTTCACACTCCCTTGGCCTGAGCTTCTGCCAACTCCCTCTAGAGGTCATATAAACTCCAACTAAGTGTCAAAAGCTTCAAAGGAGGATCATTGGAGTTTGTTTGAACCAAAGAAGCAGCCAGAAAGCCCCTGTTTCGAAAGCTCAATCTCAGGTAGCATGATGAACAAATTTTCCAGAGCTTTAATTTCTTGTTAGAATATTGTTCTATGTGTTGCCCTGATCATGGGGATCTATTTATTTTTGAAAATGAGCCAGAAACAAGCATGTTATGATGATCTGAAAGTTTGCCCGTAAAAATGTTTTTGCTTGTTTCCTTTGATTCAGTGAAAATAAATGTTGTTTGGTTTAGGGTTTATGCTTAGTGGTGTTCATAGATTAATTCTGGAGAGTTTTGTGAGGATTTGATGCGTATTAAGAGAGATAGAGATTTTGGCCTGCCGGAGAAGATGACCGGAACACTGTTCCGGTCATCTGAAAGTGATTAGGGCACTGGATTAGGGTTTAATCATAATTAGGCCAGTTTGAATTCTGGCCGTCCATTCGCGCGCCAAGTCAATTCCCGCCCCCCTGACTTTGAATCTGGACCCTTGGATTGGCTGACTTTCTCATTTTTCATTAAAAATTCATTTTTATTTTCATTTGTTTTGATTTATTTTGTACGAATTAATTAAAATAGCAAAAAATGTTTAAAAATTATGAAAATTTTTGTCAAGGTTTTCATTATTTTTCAGAACACAAAAATATTTTTATTTTTATTTTTTGCATTAAAAATTATTTTTAAATCATTTAAAAGATTATTTTTAATTAATTAATGAAAATTAATTAATTAAAAATACTTTTAGGTATTTAAAAATCACAAAACAATTCATGAAACATTTAAAAACATTTAGAAACATTGTCCAACTCTCAAAACAAATTTCTTTTTGTTCTTGATGCCTTTTGATAATTTTCTTTGGATTTAATTTCATCTCAAGGCATTATTTTGTTTCAAACTTCAAAAATTCATTTCTGCCTAACCATTGAGAGTTGGATCATGATTCTTTTTGCATTGCATCTTGTATGGCATGTAGTTTATAGGATAAAATTGGCATGAATTGATCTTGCATTTTCAATTTGTTTTGCATTTTTCTTGACAAGGTACCTTAAAACCCTATCAATCTTAGGAAATTCATAACTCTCACTAGGTTAAGAGTTGGAACCCCTCCTTTGGGCAGTGAGTTTATATAGGCTTAGGGTTCCTTTGATTGCATTTTCAAATTTTTATCATGATGTTTGCTTCTGATTTTGAATTTTGTTTTGTGTGTTGATCATAAACCCTAATTTATGCCTTCCTTTGCATCCATCTTCCATTTTCTTGCATACCATGACTTGCCATGACATTTTGTGCATTCATTTGATTCATAATACATCTTAAGACATATTAGAATCATGTTTGATCATTGCATCTTTCATTTGCCATGTTGTATGTCATTTGCATTTCATAACTTTTCATGAACATTCATGGTTCAAAGCATGCTTCTCTTGCATCCATATGTTTGTATGATCATTCTCATGCTTTGCCTCATGTTTGCATCATCTCTTAGCATCATTAACATCATACTCATGCTTCTGGTTTTGGTTTGCATCATTGCATTGCATTTCATCTTATTTGCATTTCATTTCATTTCATTTGCTAACTTTTCAGGTGGTAAGTTATTTTGAGAAGTGGATTTGCCTTCACTTCTCACAATCTCTTTTCATCTCTCTTATGCATCATTGCTGCATTTTATCTTGTGTTTTGAATTGAGCTTGATCATTCTTGTTCATCTTACCTTCTTTCTTCAAGCAACTTGACTTCTTGAATGAAGCAAGTTGTTTTGCTTCTCTTTGTTTCTGGATCCTTTCATCTGCTTCTCTCCTTGGTGGTTCCTTGAAGATTTCTTTCTTAAACCCCACAAACCCTAGGAATGACCAAGCATGATATCAATTAGGGTTTGATTAGTCCCCCACTTAGCTTTTACCTTTGTGTCTCCTTGAGTCTTCTCTTCTCATCTCATAATCAAGGACTAAACCTTAAAGGTTTTAAGGTTTTGTGATTAAGTTTATGCCTGCATCCTTCTATTAGGATAGAGTGTATAACTTTAATCCTAAGTGTTAAACCCTTAATGTGTTTAAATCCTTTAATCAATTCATCTAATAATCATCAAGACATTAAGCTTGTAACCTGGGCCTTGCATTAGGGTTCTAATTCTTCCTTAACTGGTTAAGAAGGACTAACCCTAGTGTTAATGGACAAGTCCCCATCAAGTTGTCTTACAAACCATAAAAATCACTTCTTCATCTTATCATTAACTAAAATCCATTTAATAAAGGCTTTGTTTTGTCATGAGGTTAATCCCTAATCATGGATTAAGTTGAGGAGTCTTCCTCAGCTTAAACATCCTCATCTATTATCCTTCTATTAGGATGGTGTAATGAGTCTGTTTAATCCCTGATTATAGCTTAATCTCATTACTTAACACTAAACAAAAACAACAAAAACATCTAAATAATCACAAGCAGGTTAATGATCTTAATCCTACATCATGGTAATTAGGTGTGAGATGCTGACTTCACACTTAAGGTATCCTCATTACCCCTAATCAGAGGGAGGATGTGATGAGTTTACTAACCCCTTGATTTAGACTTAAGCTCATTAACTTATGACAAACTTTCAAAAGCAATAAAAGACTGAAAACATCAAAAACAAACAATAATCGTCTCCTCCGGGATTCTTTTCTCATCTCATTCACTCACAAACGAGAACTTGCTTCTTCCGTCTAATGCAAGACAGTTTGCACCTGAGCCAGACAGGTCATACACTTGAGCATAGGCAAGTAAGCAGTTCATCAAGTCAATTCATTTTCAGTCTCTTTGGGTCGAACTACGGTGTTCTGACTTCCTCATTGCACGAGAGGATACGTAGGCATAACTTAATAGTTATCGAACGAAAGTCTTTGTACATTCCCCCCTCCTTCCAGCCTTATTCTCTTAGCCTCATAGTCTTGAGCATTCCACTCATGTCCTTACACTGACATTTATCTTATACACTTCACATTTCTTTTACACTGACACTTGCATTCTTTCCAGCTTTGATACACAAAATAGCACTGACACTACCCCTTTAAAACACAAATCTTTTAAGCGTGGATCCCGTCGAGTACGACGGACAATCTGGGTGCTAATACCTTCCCAGGTTGTAACCAACCCCCTTTCTCAGTCTCTCTGGTTCGCAACCTTCTTATCCATCCTTTTTCTAGGTTTATGCAGCATTACCTTTCCTTCGGGACAAAAATGCCTAGCTGGCGACTCTATTCATTCCTTCCTCTTTCGCCGACCGTTCGCGTCTGTACCCCTTCCGACCGAGGTGTCATTTCAGGTGGGAGCGACAAGGGGCAGCTGTAAACACCCCAAATTTGCCCTCACTCATACCACACCATGGCTTGTGATATTTCATTTTTGCATAAGCATAAGCACACCACCTCATATTGCATATTTGTTTCATCTGCATAGTTCAAGTTCATCTGCATCTAGGGTTTGTGATCTGAGCAATCCAAGATTCCATCTGAGCAATACCAAAGGACTCAAAGCTTTCCAAGAGGGTCCATGTGTGTTCTATCATCATATTATGTCTCTCAAAGTTCATGGAAGTCAAGATATCACAAGAACTGGCAAGGCATGGAAGCAGAGCTAGGGTTTTCACTACACAGATGACCAAAATTAGGGTTTTGGTTTCAGAGGCCTTACCTCCAAATTTTTGGGCTATTCTTGTTTCTAATGTTCTTAAGATGTTATAAAGATCATGTGTACCAAGTTTTATGAATAAATTCATTGTGGAAGTCATCTGTTCACTGGGTAACTTTTTGAGCAAGTTAAGTCAAAATCAGGGCATCTGAGGCCCCTAACAATGGAACCAAAGGGGTATTTTCATCAAATTGAAGTTATATGATCTTTATTTGATCTTAGAATAGGGTGGAAGTTCACAACATTGAAGAATTTTGAGCCATTTGCAAACTTGCCAAAAATGGAAATGACTTGAAATGCAAACTTTCCATTTTGGGAATGTTTTTCAACATCCTCTTTCTCAACCAAAAATGCTTCAAATGAAAAATTATTGGTCATGAAAGTTGTAGATTAGGTCTTTCCCTTTTCAAAAAGTACAAGAACATGTCTTGATTCATCCTAGAACTCAAGATATGGCCTTTCAAAGTTGGCAAAAATCCTAAAAATTCAAGTTTCATGCCAAAGAGGGATTTTGCAAATTGGCATATCCAAGCATTTTAATGACTTCAAATGGACACAAACACTTCACAATATGTCAATTGGACCTCTAAACATCAGAATTTTGCATTGAATCATGTGTTTCCATTACTTGAACTTCAAGAAATAAGAAAGGGCCAAAACTTTCAAGAATTGCAAAATGGTATGAAACTCTTCATCCACTTGTGCCAGCTCATGCAATCTGATTCCATGGCTCTCCACAAAGTCAACTGAGGCAAGACACCCCAAGAAATCAGACCTGCACCATGCCCATAACCCAAGTACAGAAAGTTGACAATTTTGCATTTCCTCCCATACCAATCACACTAGGCCACAACAACTCTCTGAACCAATCAAGACACCATATACAAACCCTAAGGGACACAAAACACAACACACACAAACCTGAATCTTCCCCACACTCAGAATCCACAAAATTTGTCAAAAACTTCAAGTCTTCGAATCTCACTGCCTAGCCACTCAATCTCACTCATTCTTTCACCATTCATCTCAAAATCATCCATAGAACACAAAGCACCCTTCACCATAGCTTAAAAGCCACTGAATCAGAAATACGATTTCTGCAACTTCAGAAACAAAACCTTCAAAACAGCCATCACAAGCTTGCTCTAAGCTCATCTTCATCATCAGGAAGATCATTGGAGTGGATTTGAACCAAGAGGAGGGCCAGAAAGCTCAAGAACAAAAAGCTTTAACTCAGGTAGCTTCATGAACTTTTTTTTCCAGAACTTGCATTTTAAGTTTCTAAATGAATCTACATGCTTCACTAATCACCCTGATATGATTTGTTTTGAAAATTATTGAGAAATGAGCATGTATTGAACTTCTGAAAGTTTTGTTCAGTTTCACGATTTGCTTCGATTCTTGTTTTTGGTGAATGATAAATTGTTTTTGATGGCTAATTCTTGCTTATTGATGTTTGGGGAGTGATTCTGGAGAGTTTGGGAGGTTCTCATAGCCTAGGGAAAGAGATAGCAATTTTGGTTCGCCGGAGAAGATGACCGGAGCTCCCCTCCGGTCACCTGAAAGTGATTAGCCCTAATTAGGGTTTAATCTCCAGATGCGTTGTGAGCCCTTGGACGAGTGTTTAGTTTAAGACGCGTGCAGCCTAGATCAATCCACTTAACCTTAATTACATTTAATTAAATTAATTAAGATTATTTAATCTGATGCCATCCTGACCCTCCAATAACGCGCGCAGTCAACTCCCCTTTCCCAAATTCAAATCCTGGCCCTTGGATCAGCATACTTCCATTTTATTTTATTTTTATTTCATTTTCTTTGCATTTTCTTTCTCATTTTATTAAAAATATCAAAACTCATCAAAAAAATATGATATTTTGCATTTCTGATCCCAATAATTTTCTTAACCCAAATATAATTTTTATTTTATTTTTTTGCATTTAAAAAGTATTTTTAAAATATTTAAATGTTATTTTTAATTAATTAATGGATTTTAATTAATTAAAAATGCATTTAGGTTTCTAAAAATCACCACAAAATTCATGAACCATTCCAATACATTTAGAAACATTTTCAAACTCATCATACAAATTTATTTTTAGGTTTGATCATAATTTCTCAATTTTCTTTGAATTAGGGTTCTTAAAAATCACATTTTTCTAACCCTAACTTGAAAAATTCATTTCTGCCTAACCGTGATGAGTTTGAACTTGATTCTTTTTGCATTGTTTCACATATTGCATATAGTTTCTAGGTTATTTATCTCATATTTTTATCTTGAATTTTCAATTTGATTTGCATTTTCCCTTTAGAAGCACCCAAAAACCCTAGCAAACTTAGAAATTTCATAACTCTCATTAGGTTAAGCTTCTGACCTTCTCCTTTGGGGTGCGATCTTGTATAGGATTAGGGTTTGTTTGTGTCCAATTTCAAATTTTTATCATGATGTATGCTTCTGTTTTGGTCACTTGCATCTCATACATTCATAAAACCCTAATTTCTCATGTTCATTTGCATTCATCTTTGCATATCATCATCATGTGAACTTGCCATGACACTTCAAGAATTTGTATGACATCTTAGACATCTTCAGACATTCTTGAACATTGCTTGATCATTTCTTCATCCATTTGCTATATTTTGCATCCATTACACTTCATGGACATTCATGTGTCTTCATGCTTCTAAACATGCTTTCATTGCATCTCATCTTTGTATGATCATTCATATGCATCTTTTGTGACTTTGCATCATATCATATGCATTTTGCATTGCATTTTCACTTCTGACTTTGGTCTTCACATCTCATTTCATTTCATTTCCTTTTACTTTATGTCTTATGCATTCATACGAACATTTTCAGGAACTTTTGGTAAGTTATTTGGGAGGTGGATTTGCCTTCACTTCTCATCTCTTCTCATCATTCATATGCATATTTACTTGTCTTTGAAGTGAACTTGTTTCACTTGTGTTCCATTCTTCTTACTTTCTTTCTTTTAAGTTACTTATCTTCTTCAGGAAGTAAGTAACTTATTCTTCTTCTTCTTCCTTCTCTTTTCATCTGCTTCTTCCATTGGTGGCCTTGAAGATCCTTTCTCTTAAGCCTAACAAACCATAAGATACCCAAGAATCATAAATTTTAGGGTTGTATATAGTCCCCCTTAGTCTTTTACCTTTGAGTCTCCTTAAGTCTCTCTTCTCATCTCAATAATCAGAGACTAAACTCTTAAAGCTTTAGGACTTTGAATTAGGGTTATGCCTGCATCCTTCTCTTAGGATGGAGTGTATAACTTTAATCCTAAGTGTTAAACCTTTAATTTGTTTACACCTCTTAATCAAATCACATTAATAATCACTAAGACCTTATCTTGTAACTTGGGCCTTACATTAGGGTTCTATCTCTTCCTTATGGTTAAGAGGGACTAACCCTAGAGTTTAATGGACAAGTCCCCCTCAAGTTGTCTTACAAACCATAAAACCCACTTCTTAATCTCATCCTTTAATTAAAATCCATCTAATAAAGGCTTGTTATATAATGAATTTAATCCCTAACCATGGATTAAGTTGAGGTTTCTTCCTCAACTTAAGTGCTCTCATCTATTATCCTTCTCTTAGGATGGTGTAATGAGTTCACTAATCTGTGATTAGAGATTAAACTCATTACTTAACACTAAAAAAAACCCAAAAATATCTAAATAATCACAAGTAGGTTAATAATCTTAATCCTACATCATCATGGTAATTAAGTTGAGATGCTTATCTCATACTTAAGTAGGCTCATTATCTCTAATCAGGGAGGATATAATGAGTTTATAACCCTTGATTTAGGCTTAAGCTCATTATCCTATGCAAAACACCAAAAATAATAAAAAACTGAAGACACAAAAACAAACAATAATCGTCTCCTTCGGGATTATTTTCTCATCACACTCATTCATAAACGAGAACTTGCTTCTTCCGTCTAATGCAAGACAGTTAGCACTCGAGCCAGACGAGTCATACACTTGAGCATAGACAAGCAAGCAGTTCACAGTCAATTTATCTTTCAGTCTCTTTGAGTAGAACTACGGTATTCTGACTTCCTCATTGCATGCGAGGATACGTAGGCATAACTTAACAATTATCGAACAAAAGTCTCTTTGTCTTCCCCCTCTTTCAGCATTATTTTCTAAGCCTCAGTTCCTGAGCATTCACCCTTTAGCACTAACACCTGTACATTCATTCCTTAGCTTTTGCACACAGATAGCACATACACTACCCCTTTAAACACAATCTTTTAAGCATGGATCCTGTCGAGTACGACGGACAATCTGGGTGCTAATACCTTCCCAGGTTGTAACCAACCCCCTTTCTCAGTTTCTCTGGTTCGCAACCGTCTTATCCATCTTTTCTTAGGTTTATGCAGCATTACGGGATAAAAATGCTTATCTGGCGACTCTTTTCACCTTCCCTTCATTTCTTTTTCGCCGACCGTTCGCGTCTGCACCGGGGTGCAAATCTTCGGGAGTGACAGGTTCATATGCCTTTCTCAGCAAGGCTCACCTTTGCCTGCACTAACAACGAAGCAGAATACGAAGCTTGTATCATGGGTCTTGAGGAAGCCATTGACCTCAGGATCAAAACCTTGAATGTATTCGGAAATTCAGCTTTGGTAATCAACTAGACCAACGACAAATGGTACACTCATCAGGAGCATCTGATTCCCTACCGTGACTATACGAGGAGATTGTTGACCTTCTTCACAAAAGTTAAGCTTGAATACATCCCTCGAGATGAGAATCAGTTTGCAGACGCTTTGGCTACCATTTCATCCATGATCAAAGTACAGGTCGCCAATTATGTACCTCGGATTTTGGTATCCAGACTGGACAGACCGACATATGTATTCTCTGTGGACACTGTCACTGATAACAAAGCCTTGGTACCACGACATCAAATGCTTCTTGGAGACTCAGACATACCCACTTGGGGCATCGTCAAACGATAAGAAGACATTAAGAAGGCTAGCCAGTAGCTTCTTCCTCAATACTGATGGTTCTTTATACAAGCGAAACTTCGACATGGTCTTGCTCAGATGTGTTGACAAGAAGGAAGCAGACCTACTGATGCACGAAGTACATGAAGGTTCTTTCGGCACCCATGCCGGAGGACATCAATGGCAAATAAGTTATTAAGATCGGGTTACTACTAGATCACAATGGATGTAGACTGTTGTGCTTATGCCAGAAAATGCCACAAATGCCAGATTTATGCAGATAAAGTACTTGTGCCTCTGAATCCTTTGAATGTAATGTCTTCACCTTGGCCCTTCGCCATGTGGGGCATTGATATGATTGGAAAGATTGAACCGACTGCTTCAAATGGTCACAGATTCATCCTGGTAGCCATTGATTACTTCACCAAATGGGTTGAAGCAGCTTCGTATGCAAATGTCACCAGGCAAGTGGTAGCTCGATTTCTGAAAAGGGATATCATCTGTCGATATGGAGTTCCCGAGCGAATCATTACTGATAATGGTTCCAATTTGAATAACAAGATGATGGCAGAACTTTACCGGGACTTCAAAATTCAACATCACAACTCTCCTCCTTACAGGCCAAAGATGAAAGGCTTTGTTGAAGCCGCTAACAAGAATATCAAGAAGATTGTGCAAAAGATGGTACTCACCTACAAAGACTGGCATGAAATGCTACCATTTGCCTTGCATGGGTACCGAAATTCTATCAGAACATCTACTGGGGAAACACCTTATCAGCTTGTGTATGGTATGGAAGCTGTCCTACCTGTTGAATTTGAACTACCCTTCTTACGGGTAATGATGGATGTGAAACTGGATGAAGCAGAATGGGTCCGATCTCGATATAATCAACTGAGTCTGATTGAAGAAAAGAGATTATCAGCCATCTGTCATGGGCAGTTATATCAAAAGCAAATGAAGAAAGCCTTCGATCAGAAAGTCAGACCTCGAGAATACCAAGTGGGAGAGCTTGTTCTGAAAAGACTTCTTCCTCCTCATACAGACCACAGGGGCAAATAGACGCCAAACTAAGAAGGCCCATTCATAGTAAAGAAAGTTTTCTCTGGTGGAGCACTGATGCTCACTACTATGGATGGCGAGGATTTCTTATCTCCTGTGAATTCAGATGCAGTTAAAAAATACTTCGCATAAAAGACCCGCTGGACATAAAAACAAAAAGTAAGTCCAGGCAAAAATAGGGCATCCCGACGAGTCAAAAGTAGAATAAAAGACTCGGGAAAAAATAAGGGAAACATTGAAAAAATGTATACCCGCTGAGTTGAAAAGCCACATCGGACAACTCAGGAAAAAATGGATATCCCGGTGGATTGAAAACCCGAAAGGGCGATCCACGCAAAATCTGGGAATAAGCGAACAACTGCATTCTGAATTTGTTTGTATCACTCACAACATGGCAAGCTTCGAAAGGATAAAACGTCGGTCAAAATCAACCTTCTTCAGAAAGCAAGATAAGAAGAACGTCAAGGTCATACAGGTCATAGCAAAGGATGCTCACTGGAGCGTCAACTTCAACATTGCCAAATAGGACTTTTATTTTCTCAATTTTACAGCAATCTCCTCCTTTCAGGGTTTCTCTTCTTCATTGTACTCTCCAATTCAGGGCACACAAATCAATAAAATCAGAATATTCAGTCACACTTTGTTTTGTACATTTTTGTTTCGTTTTCAAAATGTCCAAAGTTCATAATACAACACTTGCATGAAAACATATAAGCCATTTTTAATATATGGTTGCAGGAAATATGCACTCTTAAGCGAATCTAACTCCTATGACGGAATCCGGTTGAGGATACCTCGGGACACTTGTGCGTTTCTTTTTAACAGGTTGCAGGTACTAAAGACAGACAATCTCACAACATGGGGTATATCAAGCCTCGTATTCCCAGCCAAGTCAGCAATCACCTCATCAGTAGGGTTACTTGACATGAGTTTTCCCCCACGAAGCTGTCATCCCCTCAGAGGATCCTTCGAGAAACTCATTAAATCCCAGCGTGTCGCTTGGACGAAGGAGTTATAACAGATTACTTCCCAGAAGTTCTCTTCTCCCCAAGCAGGATCTCTCGAGCAATGCCTGAACTTCTCTTCCCCAACAAAGTTTCTAGGAACTCCTTCTCCCTAGCAAAGTCGCCAGGAACTTATTTTTCCCCAAAGAGTTGCCAGAGTCTTCTTTTCCCTAGTGAGGTCGCCAGAGTTTTCCTCAGCAGAGTTGCCAAGATCCTCTCATCTCCAGCAAGTTGCCAAAGTTTTCCTCAACCAGTCGCCAGGACTTTTTGTTCCCTATCAGAATTCCCAGTTCCTCCCCAGCGGAGTTACCCAAGCCTCCTCATCCCCAGCATGAGTCTCTTCAACAAAATCTTCCCCAGCCTAGATCCCCACAAAGTTCCCTAGGAAGATCGTTCGATGATCCTTTCTCCCCACAGATCGGCCAATGATCACTTTCCCCAGCGGAGTTCTCCCTCCAGATAGATTGCCCAGAGATATTTCTCCCTGCAGGATCCGGATCTCGAATCGGTTCTCTCATTTTGCATAATCATAGCATTCACATCATTTTCCCCAAACAAAGCGTAGCTTTCCGTCTAATACGGAGCATTACGGAAAAAATCAAACATTTGCATGATCATAAGCCAGGTTCGAGCCAATCACCTACAAACATCAGAATCACTTCACCAGCAATGTACAAAACTTATCCCCCATAGACAAAGCCAGAATATTTTTTGCATTCTCAATACAGATACCTGTTCATACTTGTACATATTCTTTTTGATGCCCTCCCGTGTCATATTTCCCCAGTAGGTCAAACACTTGTACATACTTATACACAATCCTCTGATACTCGTCCGTATCTTGTATGTATCATCTCCTCAGCAGATCAACACTCGTCTGTGTTCCTTGCTTAATCGATTGATACTCGTCTGTATCATCATCCTTAAACACGCGTCAGTGTTTTTTTTCTATCGATACTCGTCCGTATCGTGGTCCTAAGGATGCTCGTCCGCATCTTTAGTCTATACACACTATCAAACACTTATACCTTTTATTTCAAGCCGTAAATACTTGTCCGTGTTTACCATTCCCCAGTAAGTCACCAACAAAACAATCTCTTTTGTCCGGCATTCGTCCTATGTCGCGATATTTTCCGCAGCCGTCCCCTGCCAGGTGATCGTCCTTCACCTTTGGATGACCTTCCCTCATCCTATCCCTAGTGGAGTCCCCATTGTTGGAACTTTCTATCCTACATTCGTCCTATGTCGCGATATCGTTTAGCAGCCGTCCCCTACTAGGTGATCGTCCTTCACCTTATGATGACCGTCCCTCATCATTTATCCGATGGCTGTCCCCATCGTTGATCTTTGTTATCCTACATTCGTCCTATGCCGAGATAATCCCCAACAAAGCAGCCGTACCCTGCTAGGTAATCGTCCTTCACATTTTGATGATCGTCCTTCATCATGCTTATCCGATGGCCGTCCCCATCGTTGATCTTTTCTATCCAGCATTCGTTCTATGTCGTGATATTTTCAGCAGCCATCCCCTACTAGGTGATCTTCCTTCACCTTTTGATGACCGTCCCTCATCATTATTTCATTTATTCTTTTACCCGATGGCCGTCCCCGTCGCAGTTTATTTACCCTTTAACCTGATGGCCGTCCCCGTCAGTGCTTTCCTCATTTCTTTAATCCCCAGAGAGTTTTATTTCGTTACCCGATGTCCGTCCCCGTCATGGTCTTTTCCTTTATCCTGATGATCGTCCTTCATCAGTTTACCCGATGGCCGTCCCCGTCACAGTCTCTTTATTTCCTAGCATGATGGTCGTCCCCGTCATTGCTTTACTTACCATTTTTCATCCCCTGCAGTCGTCCTCTGCTCGATGGTCGTCCTCCATCGCTTTCATTTGATACTCATACTATACTGCTTGTTACAATTTATATCCCTTTCCTTCTTTTAATAAAGAGTGCAAATTTTGGACTGTCTTTGGTATTCAACCACAAGTTATCTTGTTTGTCTGTTAAGCCAGGCGCTTACACCCTGCACAGCTAACTCATGCTTGAATAGGGGCAGCTGTAAACACCCCAAATTTGCCCTCTCTTTTTCTCACACCATGGCTTGTAATCTTTTCATATTGCATTACATAAGCATATCATCTCACACTGCATAGTTTATTTCAATGCATAGGTTGCATAATTAGGGTTTGTGATCAGGAGAATCCAAAGAAGTGATCTGAGCCAACTCAAAGACCTTTAAGCTTGTTAAGAAGGTTCCAGTATGTTCTATGATAATAATATGTTCCCCAGGGTTCTTAAAAGTCAAGAGATCACAAAGCATTGCAAAGGTGTTCAAGTAGACTGAGCAGTTCCTACACAGATGACCTAAAATTAGGTTTTTGGGTTTGAGGCCCTTAATCTCAAATTTTTAGGTCAATCTTGATTCCATTGGTCTTAATATGTTATAAGGAGCATGTGTACCAAATTTGATGAAGAAATTCATTGTGGAAGTCATCTGATCAACTGGTAATTTATTGTGCGAGAAAAGTCAGAATCAGGGCATTTGAGGCCACCACTAATGGTACCAAAGGGTCATCTTCATCATTTTGAGGTTCTATGATCTGTATTTGATCTTAGAAGGGGTTATAAGTACACATGATTGAAGAATTTCAAGCCATTTGCAAACTTTCCATTTTTGGACATGACTTGTAATGAAAACTTTCCATTTTGGGAAAGATTTTCAACCTCCTCTTTCTAGAACTCAAGTTATGGTGTTTCAAAGTTGGAAAAAATCTTATAATTTTCAAGTATGTGCCAAAGAGGATTTTTTGCAAAACCAAGTTTTAAGACTTCTTGTGACCTCTAATTGATCTCTAAGCATCATAACAACATCACATAACTTGCTTGACCAAATTTGTGCCTTGGATCACAAGAATTCATGGACTTTTCATTCAAAAATTTCAAAGAGGCAAAAATGAAAAACATGTTCAAACTCTTGCATCAAGTGTCACAGATCATCATAATCAATCCAAGGGCTCTCCATAAACTTAGCTTAGGCAAGACAACCCTTCAAACCAGCTCTGTCCCATGCCATGCCTTCTATGACAAAAATCTTGACTTTTTGCAAATACACCCATACCAATCAAGCTGTGCCACCACCCATTGTCTGACCAATCACAACATCTTATGCAAACCCTAAGGACTCAAAAGAACACAACACACAAGCCTGAAACATCTCACACATTCAGAATCATAAAAAACCTCAAAAATCTTCATCTCTTCGAATCTCTCAGCACAAGCATCAAAAACCACTGATTCTTTCACCATTCATCTCAAAATCAATCATAGAACACAAATCACCCTTTACTTTAGCCTGGAAACCTCAAAAACATGAGTTCTACTTCATCAGAACTGTATCTCACAAAGGAGGCCATTTAAACCTGTTCCAAGCTTCTCACTAGCATCAAGGGACTCAAGGGAGTTGGTTTGCATCAAAGAAGAGGCTAGAAAGCACCAAACTGCCAAGCTCCAGCTCAGGTAGCTCACTCAAACATTTTTCCAGAACTCTCTTTTTAAGTTACAATATCAATCTACGTGCTTCCCTGGTTGCCATGATGTGATTACTTTTGAAAATGATTGAGAAATGAGTGTGTATGGTGGTTCTGAAATTTTGTCCGTTTTCATGTTCTTGTTCGATTCTCTCTTTTGATGCATGATAAATGTTTTTGGTGGCTGGATTCTTGTTCTATGTTGTTAGATGATTCATTCTGGAGATTTTGGGGGCTTGCATTTGGTTCTTTTTGCATTGTTTAATACTTTTCATCTAGTATTTAGGACATTTAACTCATAATTTTGTATTGCTTTTTCAAATTGTTTAGCATTTTTCATGAAGAATCACCCAAAAAACCCTAGTTAACTTAGAAAAGCCATAACTTCCTTTAGGTTTAGCTTCTGACCTCCATCTTTGGGGAGTGTTATTGTGTGTGTTTAGGGTTTGTTTGAGTTCATTTTCAATTTTTTATCATGATGTATGCTTCTGTTGTGACCATGTGCATCTCATACATTCATAAAACCCTAATTTCTCATGTTCATTTGCATTCATCTTTACATAGCTTCATCATATGAACTTGTCATAGCATTTCATTCATTTGTATGTCATCTTAGACATCTTAGGACATGTTAGAACATTGGTTGATCATTGCATCATTCTTTTGGTATGTTTTGCATTCATTACATTTCATGTTTATCCATGTGTTTCTAAGCTCCTAACATGTTTGTTTTGCATCTCATCCCTTGTATGATTATTCATATGCATCATGTATGACTTTGCATCATCTCATGAAACATTTAAATTGCATGATTGCTTCTGGTCTTGGTCATTGCATCATTACTTGTTGCATTTCATTTCATTTATTTCCTTATGCATCTCACACTAACCTTTCAGGAGCTCATGGTAAGTTGTTTGGGATGTGGATTTACCTTCACATCCCAACTCTTCTCATCTTTTCATTTGCATATTCTATTTGTCTTTGAAGTGAACTTGCTTCAATTGTGCTCTCTTGCTCCTATCTCTTTCTTTTAGGTTACTTATCTTCTTAAGGAAGTAAGTAATCTATTCTCCTCTCTTTTCTCTTTTCATCTGCTTCTTCTTCCTTGGTGTCCTTCTGAAGATCTTCTCTTTAAGCCTCACAAACCATAGGAATATCCAAGCATGATAATTTTATGGTTGTACATAGTCCCCCTAGATTTTACCTTTGAGTCTCCTTGAGTCTCTCTTCTCATCTCATAATCGAGGCTAAACACTTAAAGCTTTAGGACTTTGAATTAGGGTTATGCATGTATCCTTATCTTAGGATGGAGTGTATAACTTTAATCCTTAGTGTTAAACCTTTAATTTGTTTACACCTCTTAATCAAAACACCTAATAACTATTAAGACTTAAGCTTGTAACTTGGGTCTTATATTAGGGTTACATCTCTTCCTTATGGTTTAGAGGGACTAACCCTAGTGTTTAATGGAAAAGTCCCCCTCAAGTTAGTCTTACAGACATAAAAAAACACTTCTTCATCTCATCTTTAATTAAAATCCACTTAATAAAGGCTTGTTATATAATGAATTTAGTCCATAACCATGGATTATGTTGAGGAGTCTTTCTTAGCTTAAGTGTTCTCATCTATCATCCTTCTCTTAGGATGGTGTAATGAGTTCACTAATCCTTAATTAGAGATTAAACTCATTACTTAACACTAAACAAAAACCCAAAAACACTTAATAATTACCAAAGTAGGTTAATGATCTTAATCCTATATCATCATGGTAATTATGTTGAGATCCTCATCTCATACTTGAGTAGGCTCATTATCCCTAATCAGCGGTGATATAATGAGTTTACAAACCCTTGATTTAGGCTTAAGCTCATTATCTTACGCAAAACACCAAAAACAATAAAAAACTGAAAACACAAAAAAAACAATAAACGTCTCCTCCGGGATTCTTTTCTCATCACACTCATTCAAAAAACGAGAACTCGCTTCTTCCGTCTAATGCAAGACAGTTAGCACTCGAGCCAGACGAGTCACATACTTGAGCATAGACAAGCAAGCAGTTCACAACAAATCATCCCAGTCTCTTTGAGTTGAACTACGGAGTTCTGACTTCCTCATTGAACAAGAGGATATGTAGGCATAACTTAACAGTTATCGAACAAAAGTCTCATTGTCTCCCCCTCTCCTTCCAGCTTTCTTTCTAAGCCTCATTCTTGAGCACTCACTCTCTTTGCACTGACACTCTGTACATTCTTTTCTCCCTAGCTCCTTATGCATAGTTTAGCACATACACTACCCCCTTTTAAACACAATCAAGTAAGCGTGGATCCCTTCGAGTACGACGGAAAATCTGTGTGCTAATACCTTCTCAGGTCGTAACCAACCCCCTTTCTCAATCTCTTTGGTTCGCAACCGTCTTATCAGTACCCCTCCAGGTTTATGCAGCATTACCTTTCCTTCGAGATAAAAATGCCTAGCTGGCGACTCTATTCAACCCCAACCTCCAACATCGCCAACGGTTCGCGTTTGCACCAGGACGAAAGTCTGGGGAGCGACAGCTTGACGACTCTGCTGGGGATCTTTGCAACCAGGGCTTCTGGTTCTTTTGAGGGTTTCTCCTAGCGCTTTTTTGTTTGTGTTTATTGGGGGTGTTATGTGCTTGTTTGTTTTTGCTTTATTTATTGCTTTTTGTACAACTTTATTTACTGCATTTACTTTATCGCTTTCATTTACCGCTTTATGCATTTCATTTTATTATCATATCATCTGTGCTGGTTTGCTGGTTTGCTTTGGTGGGAGGGGTATTCCAGTGAGAAAGGTCAAACATAATGGCCTGAGTGACAGACATAGGATTAGAGTGGATTCATATTCTTTCCCATTCCATTTCGGTCTGGTGCGGGAATATGAAAACACGGTTCAGACATGTGTTTCTTCTTGAGAACTCTGTGCTACAAATCTCCTGTAGTGCTAGGGCTATCTGGTAAGCCTACTAAGTTTGGATGACCTTTTTAGATGACCTTCAGCATCTGAGGTGAATTAGAGGAGGATCCTTTATGATTATGGTAAACACTGTACCTCCGGGTTAGAAGTGTTTACACTTCTAATAATAGATCCGAACCTGAGGATCCTTGTTCTAGATCAATACGTGTGAGGGGGTTGGGTTGTTTACAGGTTTGCAGGAACCCTTGGCCTCAACATACCCTGTTACTGGATATTGTTTTAAGGTTACACTACTTTGGACTGATTCTATGAAACCCTGGACAAGTGACTCTTTATTTGAGTCCCCCACCTGGCTACTGGTTCTCAGACCTTCATCCGGAATTCTGAACACTCAAGGACCCTATCAAAGGCAACTGATAATCCAGCACCTGATTACAAACTGTTGCATATCATTCAGCATACATCATACTGCATCATTTAACATTTGTCTATTTGTTTTACAGGGTATCCACATCTTCTTTGGTTTGGTTTTGACCGCTCTTCTACTCATCTTATCTGCTTCAGCCATCCTCTTCAGCTATCTGCTTTGGTTATCTTCTCCAGTTATCTTCATCAACACCCATTGTTAGTATGGATTCAACCAGAAAGAGCAACATCACTTACCACTTCTTTGAGTACCCTCTAGCAGGCATTAGGCAGATGCATGCCCTTATCACTCCTGATCATGTCCCTATATTCAGAGAACATTATGGTGGTATCCTGGACATGATCATGGACTTGGATTCATCACAGAGGAGCATGATTCACACCTGTCTTCAGTTTTATGACCTTCTTCTACGATGTTTCACTTTCCCGGATTTTCAAATAGGTCCTATGTTGGAAGAATATTCTATGTTGTTGGGTGCTCCTATCAGAAGAGGAATTCCTTTCAACCCTGAGATGAATGCTCCTAAGAATGAAGACATAGCTAAGGCTCTACATCTGGAAGCAACTATCAATGATGAGCACATGACTTCCAAGGCTGGAATCCCAGGCCTCCATATGGATTTCTTGGTCACTCAGGCTACAAAGCAGGCTGCAACAGGAAATTGGGAATCTGTTTGTGCTCTCCTGGATCTCAGTATTTATGGTATCATCTTGTTTGCAGTCGAGCCTAAGTTTGTAAGCAAAAATTCCATCCACATCTTTATGCTCAGGAATCCAGTTCCTACCTTGTTGGGAGATTTCTACTATTCAGTTCATCAGAGGAATGAGAAGCAGAGAGGAAGACTGGTCAGATGTTGTGCACCTCTTTTCTACTGTTGGTTGATGAGACATATGCCGAAGACGAAAGCTTTCCTGAATCCACACCAGACAAGGAACTGGGCTAAGAGGATGATTGCCCTTACTTCAGAAGACATCAGGTGGTGTACTCAGAACACCAAGGGCAGGGACATAATTACAAGCTATGGACAATATCCTAATGTTCCTCTTATTAGAGTAAAGAGTTGCATCAACTACAATCCTTTGCTTTTCAAAAGATAATTATGGTATGCTTTGATACATCCACCAAAGGAGTAGGACTTAGCAGAGTCCGTTTATTGTGTTGTTCAGAATAATCATGCCATCGTCCGACAAGCAGCCTGGGCTTGGGACCACATACAGACTAAAGGGACTGCTATTCTGGGTAAGAGTAACAACATAGCTTCTGCTCAATACATTGAATGGTCACGCATCAGAGGACATATCACTCGCATGCAATTCACCGTGGAATATGTGTCAGGGCCATCAACAGTAGAGACCGTAGCTACAGTAAGCCTTGAGGAATTTGAGAAGTTGAAAGAGAGGAATGCCCAGCTTGCTGAAGCCTTGGAGAAGACCCTTTGGGAAAGGAATGACAATCATCTAGACAATGCAAGGTTAGAGAAACTCCGAATAGAGCATATAACCAAGATAGAAAAGACAGAGGACTTCATCAGAAAAGCCCGAGCATGGGAGTTGGTATTGAAGAATTCTTGCAAAGAAGCCAAGATTCAGAAAGCCAGAGCTGAGCTCTATCTGGAAGAGAGTCAGGCTAGATGGATCAGGATCACTGAAGCTCGTTTGAAAGAAGATCAGAAGACACAGGCTAAGATAGAGCAGTTGGAAGCCAATGAGAAGAAGAGTCAGGAAGCCCTGTTAGCAGCACAAAAGGAAATCTCCGAGTTGAAACTCCGGGCAGGGTTAAAGAGATCAAAAGAACAAGATAAGTATCAGAAGATGACAAGTGCCATTGCAACCAGGAACCTTCTCATCAGGACCATCACAGAGCATCCAGTTGGACCAGTGACTGATGCTCTCCTGAAAGAAGTCAAGGAGGATAAATTTGGGATGGATGTTTGATTTCTCTTTTACTTTTATTTTATTTTGGTTGTACTTTAATTCTCCATGGTGATTTTGTTTGTATTCTCAACTTGATTTTATTCTGACCCACCATGGGAGCTTGTTGTAACCATAAACTATGTATTTTGGCATTTGTAATGTATGGTTTATGTATTACCTGGATCTTCTTTTGAACTTCGTTTGCTTCAACATCTTCATCATTCCCAGAGGTCTGGAAGGTCAAAACCAAAGAGCCAAACCGGATACCCTTTGAAGACAAATAGACATATTGCATTGCATGCTAACCTCATATTCTTTGTGTTGCAGGAGTTTTGTTGTTTGTTTCTCACTTTGCTGCTTGTTTCAGGAAATATTGCTCGCGGGAGGGTCTTTCCCGTCAATCGCATCCACAGATATCCAATTCGCAACAACTTTCCGAGTCTACAGATGGATCAGCTACAACAAGAACTGACAGATGTAAGGACTCAGATGACTGATGTGAGGACAGAAGTGAGGACTCAGATGAATCAATTCATGGCTGTGATGACTGGGCTGGCACAAACCCAAGAAAGATTAATGGAGTTAGTCGAGCGGCAAACTCCAGAAGATAACCATGCAGGCAGTGGGGGTACAAGTAACAACGCGCGCGATCAGTCGCAAACAAATCCACCATAGTTTGGGCCTCACATCAACCCTGAAGTCAATGTTATTGGAAATACCCAGAGAAACACTGGAGATTGTGTTCTACAAGAAGATCCTCAGGACGAGCAGTTTATAGTGTTAGGTGCTAGGGCTGATGAAGTTTATGATCGTCGTCTGGACGAGATATCTGAGAAGCTGTGATCTCTGGAATCCTATAACTCTTTGGGATTTGATGTGATGGATATGGGTTTAGTGGAAGGAGTAAGGATTCCTCACAAGTTCAAACCTCCATGCTTTGAAAAGTACAATGGTACCTCCTGTCCTCGTACCCATTTACAATCTTTTTTGGGAAGATTGAAAGCGTATACCATGGATGAGAAATTATGGATGTTTTACTTTGAAGACAGTTTAACCGGGGCATCCAGAGAGTGGTATTCACACCTATCAAGGGCTATTGTCAGAAACTAGAAGGACTTAGCTGAGGCCTTTATACGCCAATATCAGTACAACCTGGATATGGCTCCCAATAGGACCCTCCTGATGGGTATGTCTCAATCTTCAAGAGAAAGTTTCCGTGAATACGCTCAAAGGTGGAGACAACTCGCTGCCACTGTCCAGCCACCTTTGTCTGAAAGGGAAATGGCTGATATGTTCATGAACATCTTGTAGGGAACATACATTGACCGGCTTGCTGATTTCTCTTCCACTAGCTTTGCTGATGTGGTTATAGCTGGTGAGAGAATTGAAAGTCTTTTGAAGATGGGTAAGATCTCTGACAATGGTGCCAACCCCAACAATGCAAAGAAACCCTTCTCAGGACCTAGAAGAACAGGAGAGACTAATGCAGTGCATGTTAACAGAGATAAGCCCCAATACTTGCAAAGATCAGTGGCTGCAGTCACCATCCCTACTCCAGCACCTCAGCAATAACACTTCCCTTAGCAACAACAGTTCCCACAACAACAACAGAGATCTTATAGAAACAATAACAACCAACAACAACGTCCTTTCCAACAAAGGCCTTCTCAGGTTAACAGGGTTATCAATCCCATCCCGATGCCCTATGCAGCTCTACTTCCATAGTTATTTAAGCTCAACCTGATTGAATTAAGAACCTTGACTTCACCTGATCCTCTGAATCTCCCAAGGAATTATGATGTCAACGCCAGATGTTCTTTTCACTCCAATTCACCTGGCCATACAACAAAGAAATGTAGGGCGTTGCACATGAAAGTCCAAGACTTAGTTGATTCCAAAGATTTGAATTTTGCACCTTCACCAAATGTCACAAAGAATCCAATACCGAATCACGGTGGACCGAGGATCAATGCCATTGAGGAGGACCAACCATCTATTCTGATCGATGACATTGCAAGTATTCAAACACCACTGGCCGAAGTTAAAGCTCAGCTATTGAAGTGCCAAGTGTTTCCAGGTTGTGAGGCCTGTTGTGAAGCTTGAAAAGTTTCTACCAATGGTTGTGCAAATCTGAGAAAGGGTATCAACAATCTTATCAGAGAAGGCATTCTACAAATCACTTCAATAGTTCCAACTCCTACAACTTCAACAAACATCTCTCCTACAACAGCAACAAACACCATTTCAGAGGTATCTCCTACAACATCAGCAAACATCATTCCAACGGAGTCTACTACAACAACAACAACCATCAATGACGACATCTCAACAGTCACCATTTATTATGACCCAACAACCATTCATGTTCCGGATTCTCTTGACAACAACTTTCAGCAACAGCAACATCAACATCAACAACTTCCTGCAGCTGCATCACCTGCAATCAGACCTCCTGTCACAATCTATTATGATCCAAACTGTCACAACTCCTTCTTCCGCAACAATCAGTCCGGTTACCATCACGGTACCTGGACCAGTTCCATATGACATCAATAGTGCCGTGCCTTGGCATTACGACTCAGATCTTTATTGCAACGGAAAGAAAGTCACTCTTGACTCTTCAACTTCTACACCACATATTGATAATGTCGGGGGAGGCGGAGGCTTCACTCGAAGCGGACGTCTCTTTGCCTCACAGTTCCCAAGAGTTAATGCTGAAGCAGAAGCTGCTGCCAAAGCTAAAGGCAAGAGTGTGGTGCCTGAAGAACCAATTGCCAAAGAGACTCAGAAGACACCCTTTGATCAGGACGTGGACGAGTTCATGAGGATTATTAAGAAGAGTGACTACAAAGTGGTAGATCAACTACATAAAACACCCTCCAAAATCTCCATTCTATCTCTGCTCATATGTTTCGAGGCTCACGGGAATGCATTGCTCAAGGACTTGCACACAGCTTACGTGCCAGAAGAGATTACAGTTAATAAGCTAGAAACGGTGGTTTCAAATGTTAATACTAGTCATGGGCTAGGTTTCACCAATGCTGATCTGACTACGGAATGCCACAATCACAATAAGGCTTTACATATCACCTTAGAGTGTAAAGGTGTTGTACTTTCTCATGTTTTGGTTGACACTGGGTTATCTCTCAATGTCCTTCCAAAGAAAGCCTTGGTCAAGCTGGAATATGATGGTCTTGCACTCCGTCCGAGCAATCTAGTTGTGAGAGCCTTTGATGGTTCTAAGAGATCGATTCTCGGAGAGGTTGAGTTGCCTCTGGTAATTGGCCCACAGATTTTCAAAACTACCTTCTATGTGATGGACATTCAGCCTGCCTACAACTGTTTGTTGGGTAGACCTTGGATTCATGCCGCTGGCGCAGTAACGTCTACCCTTCACCAGAAGTTAAAATATGAGTGGGAGGGCCAAATTATCACCATCTGTGGAGAAGATGACATCTTTGTCAGTCACTTGGCCACTTATAAGTACATAGAGATGGATGGGGAGATCCATGAAACAATGAGTCAGGGTTTTGAAGCTCTTAATGTCAATGAAGCAACAACTGAAATGTCGGGTACTTCAATTGATTCTTACAAACAAGCTTGGAAGGTTGTTGAAGACGGGAATGCCCAAGGCTGGGGAAAGCTGCTACAAGTTCAGATGAAAGAGGACAAATTCGGTTTGGGTTACAGACCATCCCGACAAGTTCCAGAGGAGGCTGCCGAAGTTCCCAAGTTCATAAGTGGGGGAATGCTAAACCCGGATGCTATCAACAATGTGGAAGACGAGGATGAAAGCGACTACAACCTGGAAAGCTGGATTCGTCCAAGAGTCCCGGGCCAACAAGTCCTCAACTGGTCTTCCCAGGAAATTATAAGGGTTACTGCTGCAGAGTAATTATTATTTCCTATTTAAGCATGCATCAAGTCCTGCATCTTGCCCAAGGTGTCAGGACTCATTTTGTAATAGGGCCATATATGTATTTTGTGCAAATTGAAATTAATGAACAATGGACATCTTTTGCAAACAATCTTTTCGCTCACTGTCTTTCATTTTTGTTATTTTCGCACAAAACAATAAATGGAAATATTTTTCTTAATAAACTTCATTCACTTTTTCTAAATAAGATAAAATCAATCACTAAAATGAAAAACTCTCAACCCTTGCAGAGATAGTCCTCCAGAATGCACCGACAACGACACTGCTATGACCTTGTATGACTTCGACAATCCAATTAATCAAGCAGATGAAGGGGTTGATGAAGACTATGATTTGCCTGAAGAGTTGGCCAGGTTATTGAGACAAGAGGAAAAAGTGATTGCTCCTCATCAAGTGGAAGTTGAAACTGTCAATCTTGGTATCAAGGAAGATGTGAAAGAAGTGAAGATCGGGGCCAATCTACAGGCTTCATTGAAAGAACAACTCTCAGTATGCTTCGGGAATATGTCGATGTGTTCGCTTGGTCTTATCAAGATATGCCGGGTCTGGACACAGATATTGTCATGCACAAGCTGCCTTTGAAAGAACACTATCCACCGGTCAAACAAAAGTTGCGCCGTACTCGCCCAGACATGGCCATGAAAATCAAAGAGGAAGTACAAAAGCAATGGGATGCCGATTTTCTTGCTGTAACTAGTTACCCGCCGTGGGTTGCTAACATTGTACCCATACCTAAGAAGGATGGAAAGCTGCGTATGTGTGTGGATTACAGGGATCTGAACAGAGCTAGCACGAAAGATGATTTCCCATTACCTTACATTGATGTATTGGTGGATAACACAGCTCAGTTCTCGGTATTTTCCTTCATGGACGGATTTTCTGGATACAATCAGATTAAGATGTCACCTGAAGACATAGAGAAGACAACTTTCATCACACCTTGGGGCACGTTCTGTTACAAGGTAATGTCGTTTGGTCTAAAGAACGCTGATGCAACTTATCAACGGGCTATGGTAACATTATTCCACGATATGATCCATAAGGAAATCGAGTGCTATATGGATGATATGATTGCCAAGTCCCTTACAGTGGAAGAGCATTTGGTGAATCTATTGAAGCTGTTCAAGCGTCTGAGGAAGTATCAGTTGAAGTTGAACCCCAACAAATGCACATTCGGGGTACGTTCTGGTAAGCTATTGGGTTTTATTGTAAGTGAAAAAGGAATTGAGGTTGATCCCGATAAAGTCAAAGCTATTTAGGAAATGCCTACACCTAAGACTGAGAAAGAAGTTTGAGTGTTCTTAGGTAGATTAAACTACATCTCAAGGTTCATATCTCATCTCACTACAACCTGCGAACCCTTGTTCAAGCTGTTAAGAAAAGAGAAAACAGTCAGGTGGAACGATGACTGTCAGAGAGCTTTTGACAAGATCAAAGAATATCTGCAAGAACCTCCAATTCTTATGCCTCTAGTTGAAGGAAGACCTCTAATCATGTACCTGACAGTATTAGAAGAGTCAATGGGGTGTGTGTTGGGCTAGCATGACGAGTCTGGTCGAAAAGAGTATGCAATATACTACCTAAGAAAAAAGTTTACCGACTGTGAACAACGTTATTCACTGCTCGAGAAAACTTGCTGTGCTTTAGCGTGGGTTGCTCGCCGACTAAGACAATATATGTTGAATCATACTACCTTATTGATCTCAAAGATGGATCCAGTCAAGTAAATATTTGAGAAGCCAACACTTACCGGAAGGGTTGCAAGATGGCAAATGATTCTAACAGAATATGACATTCAGTAACCTCTCAGAAAGCCATCAAGGGCAATGTATTGTCTGACAATCTGGCTGAGAAACCCATTGATGATTACCAGCCTATGAGATTTGACTTCCCTAATGAAGACATCATGTTTTTAAAAGAAAATGATTGTGAAGATCTTATTCACACTGAAGGGCCTGACCCAGAAGAAGCATAGACTATGATGTTTGACGGGGCAGTGAATTGCAACGGTCGTGGGATTGGTGCAGTGCTTATTACACCTAAAGGGGTTCATATGCCTTTCTCAGCAAGGCTCACCTTTGCCTGCACTAACAACGAAGCAGAATACGAAGCTTGTATCATGGGTCTTGAGGAAGCCATTGACCTCAGGATCAAAACCTTGAATGTATTCGGAAATTCAGCTTTGGTAATCAACTAGACCAACAACAAGTGGTACACTCATCAGGAGCATCTGATTCCCTACCGTGACTATACGAGGAGATTGTTGACCTTATTCACAACTGTTAAGCTTGAATACATCCCTCGAGATGATAATCAGTTTGCATACGCTTTGGCTACCATTTCATCCATGATCAAAGTACAAGTCGCCAATTATGTACCTCGAATTTTGGTATCCAGACTGGACAGTCTGGCATATGTATTCTCTATGGACACTGTCACTAATAACAAAGCCTTGGTACCACGACATCAAATGCTTCTTGGAGACTCATACATACCCACTTGGGGCATCGTTAAACGATAAGAAGACATTAAGAAGGCTAGTCGGTAGCTTCTTCCTCAATACTGATGGTTCTTTGTACACGCGAAACTTCGACATGGTCTTGCTCAGATGTGTTGACAAGAAGGAAGCAGACCTACTGATGCACGAAGTACATGAAGGTTCTTTCGGAACCCATTCCGGAGGACATGCAATGGCAAATAAGTTATTAAGATCGAGTTACTACTGGATCACAATGGATGTAGACTGTTGTGCTTATGTCAAAAAATGCCACAAATGCCAGATTTACGCAGATAAAGTGCATGTGCCTCCGAATCCTTTGAATGTAATGTCTTCACCTTGGCCCTTCGCCATGTGGGGTATTGATATGATTAGAAATATTGAACCGACTGCTTCAAATGGTCACAGATTCATCCTGGTAGCCATTGATTACTTCACCAAATGGGTTGAAGCAGCTTCGTATCCAAATGTCACCAGGCAAGTGGTAGCTCGATTTCTGAAAAGGGATATCATCTGTCGATATGGAGTTCCCGAGCGAATCATTACTGATAATGGTTCCAATTTGAACAACAATATGATGACAAAACTTTGTCAGGCTTCAAAATTCAACATCACAACTCTTTTCCTTACATGCCATAGATGAATGGCATTATTGAAGCCGCTAACAAGAATATCAAGAAGATTGTGCAAAAGATGGTAGTCACCTACAAAGTCTGGCACGAAATGCTACCATTTGCCTTGCGTGGGTACCGAACTTCTATCAGAACATCTATTGGGGCAACACCTTATCAGCTTGTGTATGGTATGGAAGCTGTCCTACCTGTTGAAGTTGAACTACCCTCCTTACGGGTAATGATGGATGTGAAACTGGATGAAGCAGAATGGGTCTGATCTCGATATAATCAACTGAGTCTGATTGAAGAAAAGAGATTACCAGCCATCTGTCATGGGCAGTTATATCAAAAGCGAATGAAGAAAGCCTTCGATCAGAAAGTCTGACCTCGAGAATACCAAGTGGGAGAGCTTGTTCTGAAAAGACTTCTTCCTCCTCATACAGACCACAGGGGAAAATGGACGCCAAACTACGAAGGCAAATTCATAGTAAAGAAAGTTTTCTCTGGTGGAGCACTGATGCTCACTACTATGGATGGCGAGGATTTCTTATCTCCTGTGAATTCAGATGCAGTTAAAAATACTTCGCATAAAAGACCCGCTGGACATAAAAACAGAATGTAAGTCCAGGAAAAAATAGGGTATCCCGACGAGTCAAAAACAGAATAAAAGACTCGGGCAAAAATAAGGGAAAAATTGAAAAAATGTACACCCGCTGAGTTGAAAAGCCACATCGGACAGCTCAGGCAAAAATGGGTATCCCGGTGGATTGAAAAACCGAAAGGGCGATCCACGCAAAATCTGGGAATAAGCGAACAACTGCATTCTGAATTCGTCCGTATCACTCACAACATGGCAAGCTTCGAAAGGATAAAGCGTCGGTCAGAATCAACCTTCTTCAGAAAGCAATATAAGAAGAACATCAAGGTCATACAGGTCATAGCAAAGGAAGCTCAATAGAGCGTCAACTTCAACATTGCCAAATAGGACTTTTATTTTCTCAATTTTACAACAATATCCTCCTTTCAGAGATTCTCTTCTTCACTGTACTCTCCCATTCAGGGAACACAAATCAATAAAATTAGAATATTCAGTCACACTTTGTTTTGTACATTTTTGTTTCGTTTGCAAAATGTCCAAAGTTCATAATACAACACTTGCATGAAAACATATAAGCCATTTTTAATATATGCTTGCAGGAAATATGCATTCTTGAGCGAATCTAACTCCTATGACGGAATCCGGTTGAGGATACCTCGGGATACTTGTGCGTTTCTTTTTAACAGGTTGCATGTACTCAAGACAGACAATCTCACATCATGGGGTATATCAAGCCTCGTATTCCCAGCCAAGTCAGCAATCACCTTATCAGCAGGGTTACTTGACAGGAGTTTTCCCCCACGAAGCTGTCATCCCCTCAGAGGATCCTTCGAGAAATTCATTAAATCCCCAGCGTGTCGCTTGGACGAAGGAGTTATAACAGATTACTTCTCAGAAGTTCTCTTCTCTCCAAGCAGGATCTCCCGAGCAATGCCTGAACTGCTCTTCCCCAGCGAAGTTTCCAGGAACTCCTTCTCCCTAGCAAAGTCGTCAGGAACTTCTTTTTCCCCAAAGAGTTTCCAGAGTCTTATTTTCCCTAGTGAGGTCGCCAGAGTTTTCCTCAGCTGAGTTGCCAAGATCCTCTCATCTCCAGCAAGTTGCCAAAGTTTTCCTCAGCAAGTCTCCAGGACTTTCTGTTCCCTATCAGAGTTTCCAGTTCCTCCCCAGCAGAGTTACTGAAGCCTCCTCATCCCTAGCATGAGTCTCTTCAACAGAAGCTTCCCCAACCGAGATCCCCATAGAGTTCCCTAGGAAGATCGTTCGGTGATCCTTTCTCCCCAATGACCGGCTAATGATCTCTTTCCCCAGCGGAGTTCTCCCTCCAGACAGATCGCCCGGAGATATTTCTCCCCGCAGGATCCGGATCTCGGATCGGTTCTCTCATTTTGCATAATCATAGCATTCACATCATTTTCCCCAAACAAAGTGTAGCATTCCATCTAATACGGAGCATTACGGAAAAACATTTGCATGATCATAAGCCAGGTTCGAGCCAATCACCTACAAACATCAGAATCACTTCACCAGTAATATACAAAACTTATCTCCCGCAGACAAAGCCAGAATACTTTTTGCACTCTCAATACAGATACCTGTTCATACTTGTACATATTATTTTTGACACCCGCCCGTGTCATATTTCCCCAGCAGGTCAAACACTTGTACATAGTTATACATAATCCTCTGATACTCGTCCATATCCTGTATGTATTATCTCCTCAGCAGATCAACACTCGTTCGTGTTCCTTGCTTAACCGATTGATACTCGTCTGTATCATCATGCTTAAACACGCGTCAGTTTTTGTTTCTATCGATACTCGTCCGTATCGTGGTCCTAAGGATGCTCGTCCGCATCTTTAGTCTATACACACTGTCAAACACTTATACCTTTTATTTCAAGACGTAAACACTCGTTCGTATTTACCATTCCCCAGTAAGTCACCAACAAAACAATCTCTTTTGTCCGGCATTCGTCCTATGTCGCGATATTTTTGTCAGCCGTCCCCTGCCAGGTGATCGTCCCTCACCTTTCGATGACTGTCCCTCATCGTATCCCCAGTGGAGTCCCCATTGTTGGAACTTTCTATCTGGCATTCGTCCTATGTCGCGATATCTTTTAGCAGCTGTCCCCTGCTAGGTGAGCGTCCTTCACCTTATGATGACTGTCCCTCATCATTTATCCTATGTCCGTCCCCATCGTTGATCTTTGTTATCCTACATTCGTCCTATGCCGAGATAATCCCCAACAAAGCAGTCGTACCCTGCTAGGTGATCGTCCTTCACCTCTTGATGATCATCCTTTATCATGCTTATCCGATGGCCGTCCCCATCGTTGATCTTTTCTATCCGGCATTCGTCCTATGTCGTGATATTTTCAGCAGCCGTCCCCTGCTAGGTGATCATCCTTCACCTTATGATGACCATCCCTCATCATTATTTCATTTATTATTTTACCCAATGGCCGTCCCCGTCGCAGTTTATTTACCCTTTAACCTGATGGCCGTCCCCGTCAGTGCTTTCCTCATTTCTTTAATCCCCAGAGAGTTTTATTTCTTTACCCGTTGGTCGTCCCCATCGTGGTCTTTTCATTTATCCTGATGATCGTCCTTCATCAGTTTACCCGATGACCGTCCTCGTCGCAGTCTCTTTATTTCCCAGCATGATGGTCGTCCCTGTCATTGCTTTACTTACCGTTTTTCATCCCCAGCAGTCGTCCTCTGCTCGATGGTCGTCCTCCATCGCCTTCATTTGATACTTATATTATACTGCCTGTTACAATTTATATCCCTTTCCTTCTTTTAATAAAGAGTGCAAATTTCGGACTGTCTTTGGTATTCAACCACAAGTTATCTTGTTTGTCTGTTAAGCCAGACGCTTACACCCTGCACAACTAACTCATGCTTGAATAGGGGCAGCTGTAAACACCCCAAATTTTCCCTCTCTTTTTCTCACACCATGGCTTGTTATCTTTTCATATTGCATTACATAAGCATATCATCTCACACTGCATAGTTTATTTCACTGCATAGGTTGCATAATTAGGGTTTGTGATCAGGAGAATCCAAAGAAGTGATCTGAGCCATCTCAAATACCTTTAAGCTTGTCAAGAAGGTTCATGTGTGTTCTATGATCATAATATGTTCCCCAGGGTTCTTAAAAGTCAAGAGATCACAAAGCATCGCAAAGGTGTTCAAGCAGACTGAGCAGTTCCTACACAGATGACCTAAAATTAGGGTTTTGGGTTTGAGGCCCTTAATCTCAATTTTTTTGGTCATTCTTGATTCCATTGGTCTTAATATGTTATAAGGAGCATGTGTACAAAATTGATGAAGAAATTCATTGTGGAAGTCATCTGATCAACTGGTAAATTATTGTGCGAGAAAAGTCAGAATCAGGGCATCTGAGGCCACCACCAATGGTACCAAAGGGCCATCTTCATCATTTTGAGGTTCTATGATCTGTATTTGATCTTAGAAGTGGTTAGAAGTTCACAAGATTGAAGAATTTCAAGCCATTTGCAAACTTTCCATTTTTGGACATGACTTGTAATGAAAACTTTCCATTTTGGGAAAGATTTTCAACCTCCTCTTTCTTGAACAAAAAGGCTTCAAATGAAAAATCTTTAAATATGAAAGTTGTAGATTGGATCTTCCCATTTTCAAAAAGTACAAGAACTCCTCTTGATTCATCATAGAAATCAAGTTATGGTGTTTCAAAGTTGGCAAAAATCTTATAATTTTCAAGTATGTGCCAAAGAGGATTTTTTACAAAACCATGTTTTAAGACTTCTCGTGACCTCTAATTGATCTCTAAGAATCATAACAACATCACATAACTTACCTTGACCAAATTTGTGCCTTGGATCACAAGAATTCATGGACTTTTCATTCAAAAATTTCAAAGAGGCAAAAGTGCAAAACATGTTCAAACTCTTGCATCAAGTGTCACAGATCATCACAATCAATCCAAAGGTTCTCCATAAACTTAGCTAAGGCAAGACAACCCTTCAAACCAGCTCTGTCCCATGCCATGCCTTCTTTGACAAAAATCTTGACCTTTTGCAAATACACCCATACCAATCAAGCTGTGCCACCACCCACTCTCTGACCAATCACAACATCTTATGCAAACCCTAAGGACTCAAAAGAACATAACACACAAGCCTGAAACATCTCACACATTCAGAATCACAAAAAACCTCAAAAATCTTCATCTCTTCGAATCTCTCAGCACAAGCATCAAAAACCACTGATTCTTTCACCATTCATCTCAAAATCAATCATAGAACACAAAGCACTCTTTACTTTGGCTTTAAAACCTCTCAAACAAAAACATAAGTTCTCCTTCATCAGAACTGTATCTCACAAAGGAGGCCATTTAAACTTGTTCCAAGCTTCTCAATAGCATCAAGGGACTCAAGGGAGTTGGTTTGCATCAAAGAAGAGGCCAGAAAGCACCAAACTGCCAAGCTCCAGCTCAGGTAGCTCACTCAATTTTTTTCCATAACTCTCTTCTTAAGTTACAATATCAATTTACGTGCTTCCCTGGTTGCCATGATGTGATTACTTTTGAAAATGATTGAGAAATGAGTGTGTATGGTGGTTCTGAAATTTTGTTCATTTTCATGTTCTTGTTTGATTCTCTCTTTTGATGCATGATAAATGTTTTTGGTGGCTGGATTCTTGTTCTATGTTGTTAGATGATTCATTCTGGAGATTTTGGGGGCTTGGGGTGGTGTTTTGAGTAAGCTCAGGTGAGGGAGTCACCGGAGAAGACGACCAAAGTTTTTCTCTGGCCACCTGAGTCTAATTATGGTTAATCTAATTAATTAGCCAGGTTTGAATTTGGACCTTTGGATCATGTTTTACCCGCCTGCGTGAATGGCCAGGATTGATCATTAAAACCCTAATCCACTTAATTAGTTTAATTTATAATTAATTAAGTCAGAAGCAATATTAGCCTTAGGATCACGCGCCAATTGGTATTTTAAACCTAGACCTTTGGATTGCCATACCTGAAGTCAAGCAGACTTTCCATCTCAGCCTTAGATCCTTTCCTCTTTCAATCTGATCCACTCATTTGCATTACTTTTATTTTTATTTTATTTTCTTTACATTTTATTTTACATATTTATTTAAAATAGCAAAAATATTTTTAAAATCACCATTTTCTGCATTTTCATTTCAAATATTTTTCAAAACACAAAAAATATTTTTATTTTTAATTTTTGCATTAAAAATGTATTTTTAAATCATTTAAATGTTTTATTTAATTAATTGATTTTAATTAATTAAAAATACATTTAAGTATTTAAAAATCACAAAAAAATTCATGAAGCATTCTCATACATTTAGAACAATTTACAAACTCATCACACAAATTTCTTTTTAGGTTTGATCATGTTTTCACAATTTACTTTGAATTAGGGTTTTTAAAATTCACATTTTTCTAACCCTAACTTGAAAAAATCATTTCTGATCAACCAAGATGAGTTTGCATTTGGTTATTTTTGCATTGTTTCATACTTTTTCATCTAATATCTAGGACATTTAACTCATAATTTTGCATTGCATTTTCAAATTGTTTAGCATTTTTCATGAAGAACCACCCAAAAAACCCTAGTTAACTTAGAAAAACCATAACTTCCTTTAGGTTTAGCTTCTGACCTCCATCTTTGGGGAGTGTTCTTGTGTGTGTTTAGGGTTTGTTTGAGTTCATTTTCAATTTTTTTAATCATTATGTATGCTTCTGTTGTGACCATGTGCATCTCATACATTCATAAAACCCTAATTTCTCATGTTCATTTGCATTCATCTTTACATAGCTTCATCATATGAACTTGTCATAGCATTTCATTCATTTGTATGTCATCTTAGACATCTTAGGACATGTTAGAACATTGGTTGATCATTGCATCATTCTTTTGGTATGTTTTGCATTCATTACATTTCATGTTTATCCATGTGTTTCTAAGCTCCTAACATGTTTGTTTTGCATCTCATCCCTTGTATGATCATTCATATGCATCATGTATGACTTTGCATCATCTCATGACACATTTAAATTGCATGATTGCTTCTGGTCTTGGTCATTGCATCATTACTTGTTGCATTTCATTTCATTTATTTCCTTATGCATCTCACACTAACCTTTCAGGGGATCATGGTAAGTTGTTTGGGATGTGGATTTGCCTTCACATCCCACCTCTTCTCATATTTTCATTTTCATATTCTATTTGTCTTTGAAGTGAACTTGCTTAACTTGTGCTCTCTTTCTCCTATCTCTTTCTTTTAGGTTACTTATCTTCTTCAGGAAGTAAGTAACATATTCTCCTCTCTCTTCTCTTTTCATCTGCTTCTTCTTCCTTGGTGGCCTTTTGAAGATCTTCTCTTTAAGCCTCACAAACCATAGGAACATCCAAGCATGATAATTTCAGGGTTGTACATAGTCCCCCCTAGATTTTTACCTTTGAGTCTCCTTGAGTCTCTCTTGTCATCTTATAATCGAGGCTAAACACTTAAAGCTTTAGGACTTTGAATTAGGGTTATTCCTGTATCCTTATCTTAGGATGGAGTATATAACTTTAATCCTTAGTGTTAAACCTTTAATTTGTTTACACCTCTTAATCAAAACACCTAATAACTATTAAGACTTAAGCTTGTAACTCGGGCCTTATATTAGGGTTACATCTCTTCCTTATGGTTTAGAGGGACTAACCCTAGTGTTTAATGGACAAGTCCCCCCCCAAGTTAGTCTTACAAACATAAAAAAACACTTATTCATCTCATCTTTAATTAAAATTCACTTAATAAAGGCTTGTTATATAATAAATTTAGTACCTAACCATGGATTAAGTTGAGGAGTCTTTCTCAGCTTAAGTGTTCTCATCTATCATCCTTCTCTTAGGATGGTGTAATGAGTTCACTAATCCTTGATTAGAGATTAAACTCATTACTTAACACTAAATAAAAACCCAAAAACACTTAATAATTACCAAATTAGGTTAATTATCTTAATCATATATCATCATGGTAATTAAGTTGAGATCCTCATCTCATACTTGAGTAGGCTCATTATCCCTAATCAGGGGTGATATAATGAGTTTACAAACCCTTGATTTAGGCTTAAGCTCATTATCTTACGCAAAACACCAAAAACAATAAAAAACTGAAAACACAGAAACAAACAATAAACGTCTCCTCCGAGATTCTTTTCTCATCACACTCATTCAAAAACCGAGAACTCGCTTCTTCCGTCTAATGCAAGACAGTTAGCACTCGAGCCAGACGAGTCACACACTTGAGCATAGACAAGCAAGCAGTTCACAACAAATCATCCCAGTCTCTTTGAGTCGAACTACGATGTTCTGACTTCCTCATTGCACGAGAGGATACATAGGCATAACTTAACAGTTATCGAACAAAAGTCTATTTGTCTCCCCCTCTCCTTCCAGCTTTCTTTCTAAGCCTTATTCTTGAGCACTCACTCTCTTTGCACTGACACTCTGTACATTCTTTTCTCCCTAGCTCCTTATGCACAGTTTAGCCATACACTACCCCCTTTTAAACACAATCAAGTAAGCGTGGATCCCGTCGAGTACGACGGACAATCTGGGTGCTAATACCTTCCCAGGTCATAACCAACCCCCTTTCTCAGTCTCTTTGGTTCGCAACCGTCTTATCCATACCCCTCTAGGTTTATGCAGCATTACCTTTCCTTCGGGATAAAAATGCCTAGCTGACGACTCTATTCAACCTCAACCTCTAACATAACCGACGGTTCGCGTTTGCACCGGGACCAAAGTCCGGGGAGCGACAGGATAATGTTATGTTTATGAAGTAAATTAATGATGTTTGAACAATGAAGTTTTATTCCGCTGCGAAATGAATATATATGGTTTTATGATGTTGTTTAACCCGTGTTACGGGACATGACACTATATGTTTGATGTTTTCGATAGGTGTGTGATACCCTTCTTGTGGTTACTCTGATATTACTCTAAATATTTTGCTTTGGGGTAGAAGGGTGTTACATGGCACAAAAGATTTGGTCATCTGAATTTCAGAAGTTTAGGGCATCTGAATTCAAAGAAGTTGGTATATAAAATTCCTACAATCAAGAAGCCTGAGATGTCATGTAGAGTGTGTATAGAATGAAAGCAAGCAAGATTTCCATTTACGTTAGAAGTAGCTCTAAGAGTCAAACATTCCTTTGTAGTAGTATATTCTGATGTGTGCGGTCCATTTCCAGTAGCATCAATTGGAGGGAACAAATACTTTGTGTCATTTGTTGATGAATTCACTAGAATGACATGGCTATCCCTCATTAAATTTAAACACAAGGTGTTTGCTGAATTCAAGAAGTTCAGATTGAAGGTTCAGAATCAGAGTGGTCAGACTCTGAAGATTCTCAGAACCAATGGTAGAGGTGAGTATAACTCCAAAGAGTTCCAAAAGTTCTGTGAAGAGAATGGCATTGAGCATGAGGTTACTGCTCCCTATACTCCTCAACACAATGGTCTTTCTGAAAGAAGAAATCACACTTTGCTTGATATGACGAGAAGCATGCTGAAGGAAAATAAGCTTCCTCAAAATTTGTGGGGAGAAGCTGTTACCACCGCAACATATGTACTCAACAGATGTCCAATGAAAAAGCTGAAAGAAATAGTTCTTATTCAGAAGTGGACTGGAGATAAGCAGAGTGTCATTCATCTGAAGTCATCTTGGCCATGTAAGAATCACTTGAAGATTAGGGCAAATTTTACCCAAAATAGAAAGTTCCCATACAAGTCGCTTTCTAATTTTGGAAAATTCTTCACAAACTCTTGATTCTTGATTCTTGAGATAACCAAAGCCCTTGTTTAACCTTAGGAAGGTCCCTTTACTTGAAAAACATGATGGGAGGCCTTTAAATCCATTGGTTGATTTTTCAACTACATAGTTGACCTATTTCTTCATCTGCAAGTAACTGAAGAATTAGCCGACTTCCTCAATGCATTTTTGCATCAAACTTCATACATAGGCCTAATATGTCATATGAGAGACTTTTACCACAAGAATTGGTCAAATCTATGAGAGATCCTTGATCTGAGGCAAAACCCTAATTAGGGTTTATCTGTGTAGGAGCACATTGCACTGCTGAGCTTCTGATGATGCTTCACCCTCTTAGGGATTTGTGGATGACCTTGAGCTTGTGTAATATGTGAGGACAACTTATGAGCTTCTTGCAGGGTCCCTTGGCTCTTGGCTTGACTTTGAAGATCATGAATTTCTAGATGACTGACCATATGCCTTATGCTTGTGATCATGGATTGCTCATGCCTTATTTTTCTATGCCAAATGCTAGAGTATGTTATTTACATGTTATGATTATGATATGCAAAATGATATGGAAATGAGAGGGAAAATTTGGGGTGCTACAATCATGTGAAACCAATTTGACCCAAATTGCAAATGGTGTAAAACTTGACATTTTGAAAAAACCCTAAAAAACACCCAACTTCCTTTGATCATAAATTTTGATCTACAAATGCTATGGAGTAATTCTTGTACTTTTTGAAAATGGGAGAACAATCCCTACAACTTTCATGTTGGGAAAAATTTCATTTTGATCTTTCTTGATCATGAAAGAATTGGTTGAAGTTAGGGCAAAAATTGCCAAAAATAGAAAGTTTTCATTATAGGTCACTTTCCAATTTTAGTAACTTTCTTCCAAACAATTGATTCTTGATAATTGATATCATACAGGCTATTAATTTCCTAAATCAAGGTCCATAGACTTGAAAATCATGATTGGAACCCTAAAAATCTGAAGGTTGACTTTTCTTCTGCACATTTGACCTCTTTCTTCAAACATAAGTAACTGAACCAATGCCTGACTTCCCTGATGAATTTTTGCATAAAACTTCATCCCTAGGCCTTTTATGACATACGGAAGCCTTTTACCATAAGAATTGGTCAAAGCTATGAGGATACATGCTCTGAGGCAAAACCCTAATTAGTGTTTCTTTGTATAGGAGAAAATTGCACTACTGGACTTCTGATGAACCAAACCCCTTCTTGGGATTTGAGGATGAATTTGAACTTGTATAAGATGTAAGGATCCCTTGTAGGCTCCTTGAAAGATCACTTGGCTCTTATCTTGACTTTGAAGAATCATAACTTGATGGATGACTGATCGCATGCCCTATGCTTCTAATCATGGATGTTATGCCTCATCTTTCTATGCAAAGATGCAAGGGTATCTATACTATATGCTATGCTATATGACATGAAATGAGAGGGAAATTCTTGGGGTGTTACAGCTTCCCCTATTCAAGCAACTGTTAATCTGAAAAGGACGAGAGCATGGACTGTCGGCCGTTCGAGATAAACGGTGATTGAATACCAAAAGACCTCGAAATTTTTCACTCTGCTGGAGAAGAATAAAAAGATATGAACCCGACCAAGGAAAACAAACTTCTTGCAAACCTTAATGAGATAAAAATTAATCTGTAACCATGAAACCCTTCTCATATATCTTGCGCAGATATATGATGTTCAGAACAGACGAGCCCTTTTCAAATAACTTGTGCGTCAAGTAAATGGTACCTAGGACAAACGAACCCTCTTCATATATCTTGCGTAGATATATGGTACTTAGAACAGACGATCCCTCTTCACATATCTTATGTAGATATATGGTGACTAAGATAGACGGTCCTTTTTCAAACAACCTGTGCGTCAGGTAAATGGTGGTGCATCTGAGTCTGTGGGATAGACATGCACAAATCAAGATAAATGAACCCTCTTCACATATCTTGCGTAGATATATGGTCCTTAAAAAAGACGAGTCCTCTTCACATATCTTACGTAGATATATGGTGACTAAGACAGACGAGCCTTCTTCAAATAACCTGTGCATAAGGTAAATGGTGGTGCATCTGAGTCTGCAGGATAGACATGCACAAATCAGGATAAACAAACCCTCTTCACATATCTTGCGTAGATATATGGTCCTTACAACATACGAGCCCTCTTCACATATCTTGCGTAGATATATGGTGACTAAGATAGACGAGCCTTCTTCAAATAACTTGTGCGTCAGGTAAATGGTGATTATGCATATGTTCTACTGAACTGCAACATTTTGACATTTAATCCCACCGTCGGGACTTCAAACCTCTTCAACATGGACGAGTATTGGATGATCATATAGGAAACATAGACGAGTGCCTTAAGTCAATAACACAGACAAGTATCAGATGATGATCCAAGAGACACAGACGAGTGCTCCAGGAAACAAATACATACGAGTACCAGCCACTAACACTGACGAGTACCAGACAATGATATATACGAGTACTAGAAAAGTAGGAATCCAACATAGACGAGTGAATGGGAAATAATACAGACGAGTACCAAAATGGTCATCAAATCAATAACAGACGAGCGATTTCCAAAAGATAACACAGGCGAGTGCTAAAGACGATACATACGAGTATCATAGGATTATAAACCAAACACAAACGAGTGCTTACCAAAAGATAATATAGACGGGCATTAAGAACGATACAGACGAGCACTAGGAAAGTTATCAAACACAAACAAGTGAATGAAGTAGAGAAATAACATAGACGAGTGCTAAAGATGATACAGACGAGTATCAAAAGGTTGAGAAACAAACATAGACGAGCAAACAAAGCCAAAAGGTTAACACAGACGAGTGTTAAGAATGATGCAGACGAGCATCAGGAAACTATCAAACACAGAAGAGTGTTCAAAAAATGATACAGACGATTACCAGAAGGTTATGATCCAAATACAACAGAGCAGATAAAGCCAACAATCTAACACAGACGAGTGTTAAGAATGATGTGAACAAACATCAAAAAGCTATAAAACACAGACGAGTGAATGAAGAATGACACAAACGAGTGTTAAGAATCAAGTATCAACAAGATATCAAGCGCTTACGAGTGAATGAAATAGAGAAATAACACAGATGAGTGTTAAGAACGACACATACTAGTATCAAAAGGAATGCTTGATTTGAGTGAAAACTCTGCAGTGGAGAAAACTACTTGTAATTCTGTCGGGGATGAGAATGCTCTGACTAACATTCTACCGAGGAAAAACCTCAAAACATTATGACAATACTTGATTTTGGATGAGGAATGCGAACATTGTCTATTTAATTTACCAAAAATAAATTGGTGACCTCGCTGGGGAATATTTCAATGATGGACAAATTCTGATCATGAAACTTTGTGGGGAATGAACCTCTTCATAATTGGCTAGGGAAATGCTTGGTCGAATAATCTTGCTGGGGAGAGAATTCTTAACATTATGCACTCTGTGGGGAAGCAAGGCCTTCAGTTGCCTGCTGGGAATACTTCACTGTGATAACTCCGCTTGGAGATAAGAACTGTTCAAACCAACTTGAAGCTCTGTAGGGGACTATTCCAAACTGCTCTAACTCAGCCGGGGAATACTTCTTCTTACACTCTACGGGGATGTTGGGGATCATCCTCTACTGGAGACGAGAGTTGTAAGGTGTCTATCATTGGGGAGAAGACTCTGCTTGGGGAATATCACCTAATGACATCCTTCTTTTCATGCTTGCAAAACTTGTAGTATCAAAGGTTTGTACATGTATGCCCCGGGGACCTATGTGGTATGAGTCAATAATCAAATTTTGCTTAACATTCAAAGTGATTTTAAATGTTTTCCCGTTTGCATGTTATTCATAAAGCCCCCTAGTTTAAATGCAATGTTCTTTTAACAAAAACATATAAAAAGTAAAAAACAAGGATAAAGCTTTTTTTGACTGAATATTCTTTTATTGATGAGCCTGTGAATAGGAAAAAGATACATCAGGAAGCAACCACCTGGAAAGAGGTGATCACTGTAAATTGAGAAAAGAAACTATCCTAATGGCAATGTGAAAATGACATTTCACTGAGTTTCAATTCTGCTATGACCGCTATGTCCTCAAGATTTCTCCATTTCTGCTCTTGTTTTCTAAAGAAGAAGACTTGACTGATTCCTACCCTTCGAAGATTGCCAGGTTGAATGAGACGACGACGTAGTACAGATAACTCAGATTGCAGTCATTCGTTTATTCCCTTCTTTTGTGCGGACCGCTCTTTTGGGTTTTCAATCCACCGGGATACCTTTTTTTGCCCGAGCTGTCCAATGCGGATTTTCAACTCACCGAGTGTATATTTTTTATTTATATCCCTAACTTTTTCCCGAGCCTTTTATTCTGTTTTTAACTCGTCGGGATGCCTTTTTTTGCATGGACTCTTTATTCTGTTTTTGTCCAGCGGATCTTTTTTATGCAAAGTATTTTTTAACTGTGTCTGAGTTGACAAGGGATAAGAAATCTTCACCGACCATGGTAGTAAGAATCAATGTTCCACCTGAGAAAATTTTCTTTACTACGAATGGACCTTCATAATTCGGAGTCCACTTTCCCCTGTGATCTGAACCTGGAGGAAGAATTCGTTTAAGTACCAACTCACCAACTTGATACTCTTGAGTGAGTACCCTCTGATCAAATGCCTGCTTCATTCTCCTCTGATAAAGATGGCTATGGCATACATCTGCCAATCTCTTTTCCTCAATTAAGTATAACTGATTATATCGGCCACACACACATTCAGCCTCGTCAAGCTTGACGTCCATCATTACTCGCAAAGAAGGAATCTCGACTTCAACAGGTAGGATTTCCTCCATACCATACACCAGGGAGAAAGGAGTTGCCCCAGTAGACGTCCTGACTGACGTTCGGTAGCCATTCAAAGCAAACAGTAACATCTCATTGTCATACCCCAAATTTGTCCTACCATTTTATTTTCTGTCTAATCTTTATTTAGAAATCCAAGAATATGAATCGTTTTTTTTTCTTTTTCTCTGTCTGATATTCGAAAAAAAATCCAAAAATGTGCCATTTATTTTCAAAACTAGGAAATCAATTTTCATCCTTGTAGTTCAAACCCACTAGCTCATTTATTGTTTATATATATATATATATATATATATATATATATATATATATATATATATATATATATATATATATATATATATATATATATATATATATATATATAAATTTTAAAAAAATTTATTATTACCAAAAGTCAAAAAATATATATTTTCATTACTTTCAAAAATTTTAATTTTTCTTATTATAGATTTTACTTTTTATTATTATGTAATTATTATCAAAAAATATATGCACAAAAATCTCTATTATTAAAAATTACTAGTTTTCTATTATCACTTCTACTATTATCACCATTATCCTTATTTTTAGTATTATTATTCGGAATCCTTAATTTTGTTTTACTTTTATTATTTTTATTAGTTAAATTTTTCTATCTTTATTATCTTTTTATTATTATTATTATTATTATTATTATTATTTTCAAACAAATTCATTGACCATAACTTTTTCTTCTAACCTTTGTTCTTTTCTATTACCATCATGTGACATCATATTCTATACCAATTTCCATGTGACATCCCCTCCCTCACCACTAACACACAACAAACTTTTTTTTCCAACAAATTCACAACCTGTATTCACAACAACCTCAACGCACATGGCCTGTTATTCAAATTGCACAACTCAGCTTATTTCCTTTCCTCAAATTCCTATTCTCACCTTTGTGTTGATTTATAAAGGGCATCATTTTCTCACTATCAGGGGGCTGCAACTTTTTCTTTTTCAACTCATAAGCAAACTTCACAAACCACACCATAAAAAAAGACCAAAAAAAATTAGAAAATTGAAAAAGGAGAGGAACCAGAATCGGACCCCAAAACCTCTGTTTCATAAGAAACCCTTCACCCTCAGACCATCACCGCCTGACCCACTCTCAGAATCGCGAGCTACCACTCAAACAAACGCAGTAAAACCACCTCATTCATAAACACAAACCTTCACTTATAAATTGAAACCCTGAATCAAACCCAAGCCAACCCGTTCGCATCCACCATTGTTTCCTCCACCGCAAAACAACTGCGATCATCACCTTACCGCTGGCCTCACACAAAACCCCTTTCACGAACGCAGCTCCTTCATCCACCCTCCTTCATCTTTCAAAACCCCAGCCAAAACCACATACCTGCAAAAGCCACCGTGAA
The DNA here is from genome assembly GCA_963966055.1 of Lathyrus aphaca. Classification (NCBI taxonomy): domain Eukaryota; kingdom Viridiplantae; phylum Streptophyta; class Magnoliopsida; order Fabales; family Fabaceae; genus Lathyrus; species Lathyrus aphaca. Next base: position 297,823,797 of record OZ014524.1, read on the forward strand.
CTCATCTTCGCTAAAACCAACGCGAACAAACCCCTTTGCGCGAACCGTCACCCTCATCTGAACAATCACAAACCATCACCGCACCAGACGCGAAATCCTTCAGACCACCATTGCCCAAATCCGTGACACCTTTGAACACCCACCAACCAATCGCAAACTTACCTTCAAAATACCCAAAACCCTTGGACGAATCCGCCAGCCGCGTATCACCTCCGCCGTCAACGCAACTCAAAACCGAGTCTCCCAAAGCTTGAGTCGAAAAATCTGGGAGCAAGAGAGAAAACTGAGATGATTTGTTTGTTGTTCATGACTGGATGAAAACGAATCGCAAACCGTAATCGAGATCTAAGCAGGAACAATATTGTGAATCCGCGATTCTGATGGAGGAGAAGAGAGTCGTCGAGAGAAAGGTCGGCGTCGTTGATCTTCTTTTTGGTTTTGAATTCGTGAATTTGGTTGTTCAATTTTTTGTTCCTTTTAGTTCTTGCTTTGACTTACTAATATACATATATATTTTTTAATTATTTAAAAAAAGGGGAGAGGGTGAAGAATACGATGAATCATTTTGAGAGAGAGTCTGATATGTTTTAATATTTTTATGTGTTTAATAATTTGTTTTCTTAAAATTTTTTGAACCGCACAGTACCCCATAACTATTTCTCACATTTTAATGCTTATGTTTGTTTGACCGATGAGGAAGAGTTGGTTTACCTTTTGTTAATTGATCTAATGCGGATCTGGGCTTGGGAGTCCAAGGGATGGACATTACTAGTTCGCCTCCTCATTTCATTTCTTGCTCACATATTCTCTTTCTTGTTCATTGAATTTTATTTATTTATTTATGTTAATGGTTTTCTTGTTTATTTTCTCTTTTTTTTTTTTTTAACTTACTGACTTTTTATATTTAGTTTCTATTTCTTAGTTAACAACAATTGGTCAATTACTTTCATTTTTTCTTTTAATTTTTTAGGGCCAATGATATAATAAAAGGCCGATTTTTCGCCCGATTTTAATCGGCGATATTCGGTCAATATGAGGCCCTCCTTTTTTTAATTTTATCTAATTATTTTATTTTGAACAAAATTTGTAATTTAATTTATTTTATTCATTTATTATTCATATTTATTTTTCTATTTTAATATTCAATTCATTTATTTATTTTCGTATTTCAAATAATGGTTAACTCCTCATAGAATGATTCTAACCTTGAATCGATTCTAAGGAAGTAAATGAACCAAATTCCGACGCGTCCCGAAAAGGTCCAACGCCTTCGAATAGTTGTTCTCGATTAAAAGGTCCAACGCCTTCGAATAGTTGTGTCCCGATTAAAAGGCCGAACGCCTTCGAATAGTTCAAAAACACTGCACACACGCTTCCTCTTGGGCAAACTACAACGAGCCCCTTTATTTCTCGCAATCCCCTGTATTTACTTTATATCCCTCTCCCCTTACTTTGTACGCATTTTATTTTCCGCATTTTATTTAATTATGAATCCTTGGTCCAACGCCAAGGATTGCACTTGCACACTTGCACCTTTTTATTTCATTTCGATTATTAGGACCCGCCTTACCTTGCGAGCCGAGCACTTCGTGCCTCGCTAACAAACCACAAAAATAAACTCCACTTGCATTTACCCTTTAACCTCAAAAACCAAAACGATTCTCTTTAAATCCAAACCCTTGATCCAACGTCAAGTGGTCTTAGGAAATAAAACACTTTAATAAATGCGAGAATATTTGTACGCCACGAGCCTTAAGCGGTAGAAAGGAGGATAACGAGCTCTCGTTACTCGCTCCGATTATTTCGACGCAGGACGCTCGTCTTGTTGGGCGAGATAAACTATCCATAGTCTTTAGTACATTCCAACTCCTAAACCCTTTCATCGAAGAAAGGTAATAAAATCAACAACCATTACCCTTAGTAGGCCGAACTAAGAAGCTCTGACTTTCCCATTGCACAAGGGAATACGTAGGCACGAGGATCTCATCCTTGCCGAGCACCTAGGTTCAATCTAACTTATAATTCAACTCATTTCCCTCTAGCAAGCAATTCGTTTAAGCATAGACATCCTTTCGCGCGCGTTAACTTAGATGGTTCCATAGAGTACGATGGATGTAGGGGGTGCTAATACCTTCCCCCTGCATAACCGACTCCCGAACCCAGGCAATGGTTCCGTTGACCTTTGTCCTCATCCTTTTCCTCCCGGGTTGTATCTATATCTTCCCTTTCCCTCTTCGGGAATAAATAGAATTAGGTGACGACTCTTCAGTTTGTCCGGCGCGTGACTCCGTCCTTTCGGATCACGTAAGGTCGTATTTTTCGGGGTACGACAGTTGGCGACTCTGCTGGGGACTGGTTCATCCCTATGCGAGTCAAGCCTAGTCTAAGTTCCTGCGTTTGTTTTGATGTTTGCTTTTATGCCTTGCTTGTTTATTTTCATCTCTTTCTTTATCGCATTCCATTTTATATATCTTGTGGCTCCTTGGTACTATAATTTGGATCGATACTTTGCAAAAGAAACTTGAGGGAAAGGCTCTATACCCGGGCTTACAAGTACAAACATAAGTTAGCGAGGTTGTGTAGTATGGGCTCCCGAGAGAACCTCTCTCGTGGGTTGTCGATACGAAAACCTCACTTGGAGTAGATTCTAATGAGAATATTGACAACCGTCAAATCCTTGACGTGTGTGCTCAGTTGCTTTCATTAGGGTCATCAACTCTGAGGGCCTTTAGAACCTTCTGGTTAAAACATTGGTTGATGGTTGCGTAGTATTGGGCACCAGGGTTCGCCCTCGCGTGGCTCGATACGAAAACCTCACTTGGAATAGACTTACTCAATAGAGTTGATTGACTGTCAAGAATGTATGAAATTGACACGTGCATCAAACAGTTGAGAAAGTTCCATAACTCCAGGACTTTGTTTTAAACCTCGTGTCGGTGATCACGTAGTATGGACTCCCGAGAAAATTTGCTCTCGTGGGTTGTCGATACGAAGATCTCACCCAAAATAGATTCATATGGCGGAGTCAATCAACCGTCATGCTTATGGCGTGTGTGATGAACAGCCATATGAATTGATAACTTTGGGGCCCCTAAAACTTTAGAGTCTACCTAGTGAGTTCCTGATCAGAGTATCCTCCATCTGTACCTTGGACTCATGAGACCCTGATCTTGTGATCCTGGATTCTGAAATTGCATATCATCTCATTTGCATTATTTGTTCATCTTGCATTTCATTCCAAAAGCCAAGAACTTATTTTCATGTTCCTCCATCTTCAGTAAATCAAGCTGGTTTCCCGATGCCCGTATCGTGCTAGACGCCCGTACTTAACTCGAGCCAACACTAGAAGACTGATGGACGTGATTCAGGAAGAATAAGCTGCCATGAGGGAAGAGATTGACTCGGTCAAGAGCAAGATTGACCAGATTTATGAGACTTTACAAGCTTTGGCAAGAATGGAAGAACGTCGCGAAGCTGCTGCCGCAATGAACAATGCTCAAGTGCAAGGATCTACCTCGCGAGCAATGCCTTCAGTTCCAGTTCCAAATCCTTTGGTTTATGGTTTGCCTCCAGGCTTCACTCCAGCTGTTGAAGAGGTCACTTCCCAACCAGTATCTACTTCTGGTGTCACTATTGGTGCTATTCCTCAAGCTCAACCTATTCCAACTCAAGTCCAGTTTCCTCAAACTGAAGAGAATCATCAAGTTGAGTATGAGATGCAAACTGCTGTTCCAATCACCAATCCTCATGATGTTCAAGAGTCTGAAGCTATGAAGATGTGTCGCGAGTTAGCTGAAAAACTCCGAATCATGGAAGGACACAATTCGACCTCTCTGAGTGCCGCAGACATGTGCTTAGTTCCAGATGTTGTGATCCCCACTAAGTTAAAACTGCCAGAATTCGAGAAATACAAAGGCCTCAGCTGTCCTGAGCTTCATTTGAGGATGTATTGCAGGAAAATGGCCGCTCATGCCAAAGATGACAAGCTCATGATCCATTGCTTCCAAGACAGTCTGTCTGGAGCGTCTCTAGAATGGTATATGCAGCTCGAACGCAACAATGTTCGTACTTGGCTTGATCTATCTGATGCATTCAAAAAGCAGTACAAGTACAACACTGACTTAGCTCCGAACTGTACTCAACTTCAGAGTATGTCTCAAAAGGAGAGCGAATCCTTTAAAGAGTACGCCCAACGCTGGAGAGAGCTAGCCTCCAGAGTGCATCCTCCATTGGTTAACCGTGAACTAATCGACATCTTCATGGGTACCCTACAGGGGCAATACTACGAGAAGCTGATCAGCAGCGTATCTTCTGGATTTTCAGACATGGTGATGGTAGGAGAAAGAATTGAAGAAGGTTTGAAGAGTGGAAAAATCCAAGGAGGTTCTAGCAGCCAAACCAATGTCAAGAAACCTTTCAACGGGTACAAAAAGGGCGAAACAAATGTCGTTTCCGCTGCAAGTGGGAATTTTCAACAGAGTGCACCTGCACCAGTTCCCTACTATCAGTACCCCTATGTTGCTGCTGCACAATATGCTCCTATGCCATATCAGACAGTTCCTCCAATGCCTTATCATCAGGCCTTTCAAGCTCTATTTCCGCTTCAGATGGCTCATCAGCCACGTCCACATCCTATGGTTGCAGCCGCGCAATATGCACCTGGACCATACCAGCCACCGGCTTATCAACCACGGCCTGGTCAACAACAACAACGCGCTCCTCAACAGCGTCCACCATATCAACCAAGAGGATATGATAGACATATTGATCCCCTGCCTATGTCATACACCGAAATCTTTAAACAGCTGATAGCAAAAGGACCTCTTACTTTGAGAGATATGCCACCTCAGACTGGCAATGCCCGGAACTATGATGCCAATGCTCGTTGTGAGTATCACAAAGGCGCTCCAAGTCACACCATCGAGAACTGTCATGCCTTCAAACACTTGATTCAGGATATGATCAACTCTAAGGACCTCACTCTCACTCCGAGAAATGCAAATGTCCAGAACGATCCAATGCCGCCGCACGGTGCCAACAAGTGAAGACATTTGAAGGGGTTGTTGAAGACCAGGCTGAGTAGTCACCAACTTTGAAGCATTCAATCAAGAGAAGTTCAATTCCTCAAATCAAGGCAGTCAGTGCCATTTATTATTTCCGCATTCTTGTTATTTTGTACTGTTTGTTAAGTAATGTTTGCGTTGAACATTGTTATTCGTTCTTGGTTATGTTAATGTTATGTTTATGCATGTTTTGAATTAATCTATTCGCATTCGCTCATTATTTATCATTTATCACAAAATCACAAAAATATTTCCTCACTTCACTTTAGCAAATATTTGAGGGAGGATGATGAAAACTAAATACCCATAACTGTTGCGGTATGCTTTCGGATAAAACCTCGTCAATGATGTACATGCATTCTTTCAAATCCCCAAACACTGGAGATATAAGGAGTTAATCCCTAGTCAACCACTTCGAGCCTAGAAGTAGGAGTTTCTTTCGGATACAACCCTTACATCTAACCCGGGGAAGGGTAGTTGTTTAGTAAACTTGACTACACTTCAAATCGCAAGATGAGACATCCCGTCGGAGGACCGTCAACAAATGACCTGGCAGTCACAACATTCAACAAAATACGAAGAAAAGAAAAAACACTAAGTTGAGCACCCGAAGGGAGGCTTATTCGAAAAAAAAAACAAATCAAAAGAGGAACTCAAATCCTCAGCAAAAGCAAAACAAATATCAGTGACCACCAAATCAAGAATCAAAGGGTCACCAGCAAAAAAGATGACTGCCGTTTTCAAGCGAACTTTAAAGCTTCATCTTCACTCTTGCAAAGTCAAAACAAATGCAAAGTTAACTGAACATGGGACTGGAGAACATTACGAAGAAGGGTTGGGTACAAATCAAACTTTGAGCCTAATATCCTTTGTTTCTCAAACCATTAACCAGACCACGTTACAACCCTCGAAAGTCCTAATTGAGGCAGGGTTTATTTTGAAAGCATGCTACTAACAAGGTTGCGTAAATTGACTCCCATATATTTGCTAATCTTCAATCTCGATTGCACATTATTCTTGATGCATCTTTTACGCACTTTCTAAATCAGCACCTCGTGTGGACTAACAGTCCATTCGTCACACTATCACAATCATTCAAATAAATTGACTTTTTCAAAACTTACATGAACGTTGCATTAACACTACCATTTGTGTATGAACAATTTAATTGCAATTCAGTGCTTGACATCAGTACAATCCCAACAAGAGGCAATCAAAAGAAAATTTGAACTTCGTTGGTGCCAACATGAATCAAGACTACCACAGCAGCCCAATCAGGGGCAAATCATTCGTAATGGCCCAATCAGGGGAAAATCATCTTCAAAATCAGCTCAATTAGGGGCAAAACCATTCTCAGTGGCCCATTCAGGGGCAAATCATCTTCAAACAACTCAACCAGGGGCAGATGTCTACCAAATCCAGATACAGGAGCAAATCTTCATATCTTTTCTCCCCAGCCGAACAGTCAGTCCTTGCTAGACATTGGCAACCATTCTAATCAGTCTTCATGTGTCAATTAGTCACTTCGCTCATCAGCAGATAACCAAACTTGGAGCATTCGAATTTATCTTCTGATCATGCTTCGTCAAAGATCGAGTGTCGGGGAATCAGTCCCTCCACCCACCCCAAAGTCCAATCATTATTGGCAACTACCAAACCAAAAGTCCACCAAGCTGGCACCTTTCAATCGCTCATATGCATCATTCAAATGTCATAAGCATCATTTACATCAATCATTTACAGCATACGCATCATTTGCATACCCAAATAAATCAGACCTTTTATTTTCCCCAACTTTTTTTTTTAACTTACATCTCAGTGCATAAACATTTGCATCGTATCTCCATCATTATGGAATACCTTTTCAAACAGTCAAGCATAGTTGCATAATTCAGGATCCACGATCATCACAAGTTCCCAGTCCTTTCCCCAGCAGAAGTCAGGATCATATCAATCGAAGATTCCAGGCATCTCCTCGGCGGATTCAATGGCCATGTTTTAAATTTCATTTGCCTTATCATCCTCTGCTGATAAGTGATTTTATTTTCAGTCTATTCGCCTTATCTTCCTCTGTTGATAAGTGAGTTTATTTTCAGTTATTCGCCTTATCATCCTCTGTTGATAAGTGAGTTTATTTTTCTGTCTTTCGCCTATCATCCTCTGTTGATAGTGATCTTTATTTTCCCGTCTTTCACCTATCATCCCCTGTTGATAGTGATTCTTTATTTTTCTGTCTTTTGGCATCCATATCGACCTAGTTCGAGTGCCAATTTTGCCTTATCATCCTCTGGTGATAAGTGATTTTATTTTCAGTCCATTTGCCTTATCATCCTCTGTTGATAAGTGAGTTTATTTTTCAGTCATCCGCCTATCATCACCTGTTGATAGTGATTCTTTATTTTTCTGTCTTTTGGCATCCATATCGACCCAGTTCGAGTGCCGATTCTGCCTTATCATCCTCTGGTGATAAGTGATTTTATTTTCAGTCATTTGCCTTATCATCCTCTGGTAATAAGTGATTTATTTTGTCATTTGTTTCTTGCTGTGTCACCCATTATTTCCAGTTTGTTTTCATTTGCTTGTTTTCACAAATTTCTTTCTTTGTCAGACAAATTTGGAGTCTGTTAATATCTAATTAGCTTATTCCCTGAAAGATTAAACGCGAGCCAGTTCATCTTACTCGGTCTAAGCCAATTCGATAGGGGCATCTGTCATACCCCAAATTTGTCCTACCATTTTATTTTCTGTCTAATCTTTATTTAGAAATCCAAGAATATGAATCGTTTTTTTTCTTCTTTTTCTCTGTCTGATATTCGGAAAAAAAAATCCAAAAATGTGCCATTTATTTTCAAAACTAGGAAATCAATTTTCATCCTTGTAGTTCAAACCCACTAGCTCATTTATTGTTTATATATATATATATATATATATATATATATATATATATATATATATATATATATATATATATATATATATATATATATATATATATATATATATATATATATATATATATATATATATATATATATATATATATATATATAAATTTAAAAAAAATTTATTATTACCAAAAGTCAAAAAATATATATTTTCATTACTTTCAAAAATTTTAATTTTTCTTATTATAGATTTTACTTTTTATTATTATGTAATTATTATCAAAAAATATATGCACAAAAATCTCTATTATTAAAAATTACTAGTTTTCTATTATCACTTCTACTATTATCACCATTATCCTTATTTTTAGTATTATTATTCGGAATCCTTAATTTTGTTTTACTTTTATTATTTTTATTAGTTAAATTTTTCTATCTTTATTATCTTTTTATTATTATTATTATTATTATTATTATTTTCAAACAAATTCATTGACCATAACTTTTTCTTCTAACCTTTGTTCTTTTCTATTACCATCATGTGACAGCATATTCTATACCAATTTCCATGTGACATCCCCTCCCTCACCACTAACACACAACAAACTTTTTTTTCCAACAAATTCACAACAACCTCAACGCACATGGCCTATTATTCAAATTGCACAACTCAACTTATTTCCTTTCCTCAAATTCCTATTCTCAGCTTTGTGTTGATTTATAAAGGGCATCATTTTCTCACTATCAGGGGGCTGCAACTTTTTCTTTTTCAACTCATAAGCAAACTTCACAAACCACACCATAAAAAAAGACCAAAAAAAATTAGAAAATTGAAAAAGGAGAGGAACCAGAATCGGACCCTAAAACCTCTGTTTCGTAAGAAACCCTTCACCCTCAGACCATCACCGCCTGACCCACTCTCAGAATCGCGAGCTACCACTCAAACAAACGCAGTAAAACCACCTCATTCATAAACACAAACCTTCACTCATAAATTGCAACCGTGAATCAAACCCAAGCCTTCCCGTTCGCATCCACCATTATTTCCTCCACCGCAAAACAACTGCGATCATCACCTTACCGCTGGCCTCACACAAAACCCCTTTCACGAACACAGCTCCTTCATCCACCCTCCTTCATCTTTCAAAACCCCAGCCAAAACCACATACCTGCAAAAGCCACCGTGAACTCATCTTCGCTAAAACCAACGCGAACAAACCCCTTTGCACGAACCGTCACCCTCATCTGAACAATCACAAACCATCACCGCACCAGACGCGAAATCCTTCAGACCACCATCGCCCAAATCCGTGACACCTTCGAACACCCACCAACCAATCGCAAACTTACCTTCAAAACACCCAAAACCCTTGGCCGAATCCGCCAGCCGCGTATCACCTCCGCCGTCAACGCAACTCAAAACCGAGTCTCCCAAAGCTTGAGTCGAAAAATCTGGGAGCAAGAGAGAAAACTGAGATGATTTGTTTGTTGTTCATGACTGGATGAAAACGAATCGCAAACCGTAATCGAGATCTAAGCAGGAAAAATATTGTGAATCCGCGATTCTGATGGAGGAGAAGAGAGTCGTCGAGAGAAAGGTCGGCGTCGCTGATCTTCTTTTTGGTTTTGAATTCGTGAATTTGGTTGTTCAATTTTTTGTTCCTTTTAGTTCTTGCTTTGACTTACTAATATACTTATATATTTTTTAATTATTTAAAAAAAGGGGAGAGGGTGAAGAATACGATGACTCATTTTGAGAGAGTCTGATATGTTTTAATATTTTTATGTGTTTAATAATTTGTTTTCTTAAAATTTTTTGAACCGCACAGTACCCCATAACTATTTCTCACATTTTAATGCTTATGTTTGTTTGACCGATGAGGAAGAGTTGGTTTACCTTTTGTTAATTGATCTAATGCGGATTTGGGCTTGGAAGTCCAAGGGATGGACATTGCTAGTTCGCCTCCTCATTTCATTTCTTGCTCACATATTCTCTTTCTTGTTCATTGAATTTTATTTATTTATTTATGTGAATGGTTTTCTTGTTTATTTTCTCTTTTTTTTTTTAACTTACTGACTTTTTATATTTAGTTTCTATTTCTTAGTTAACAACAATTGGTCAATTACTTTCATTTTTTCTTTTAATTTTTTAGGGCCAATGATATAATAAAAGGCCGAGTTTTCGCCCGATTTTAATCGGCGATATTCGGTCAATATGAGGCCCTCCTTTTTTTAATTTTATCTAATTATTTTATTTTGAACAAAATTTGTAATTTAATTTATTTTATTCATTTATTATTCATATTTATTTTCCATTTTAATATTCAATTCATTTATTTATTTTCGTATTTCAAATAATGTTCAACTCCTCATAGAATGATCCTAACCTTGAATCGATTCTAAGGAAGTAAATGAACCAAATTCCGACGCGTCCCGAAAAGGTCCAACGCCTTCGAATAGTTGTTCTCGATTAAAAGGTCCAACGCCTTCGAATAGTTGTGTCCCGATTAAAAGGCCGAACGCCTTCGAATAGTTCAAAAACACTGCACACACGCTTCCTCTTGGGCAAACTACAACGAGCCCCTTTATTTCTCGCAATCCCCTGTATTTACTTTGTATCCCTCTCCCCTTACTTTGTACGCATTTTATTTTCCGCATTTTATTTAATTATGAATCCTTGGTCCAACGCCAAGGATTGCACTTGCACACTTGCACCTTTTTATTTCGTTTCGATTATTAGGACCCGCCTTACCTTGCGAGCCGAGCACTTCGTGCCTCGCTAACAAACCACAAAAATAAACTCCACTTGCATTTACCCTTTAACCTCAAAAACCAAAACGATTCTCTTTAAATCCAAACCCTTGGTCCAACGTCAAGTGGTCTTAGGAAATAAAACACTTTAATAAATGCGAGAAGATTTGTACGCCACGAGCCTTAAGCGGTAGAAAGGAGGATAACGAGCTCTCGTTACTCGCTCCGATTATTTCGACGCAGGACGCTCGTCTTGTTGGGCGAGATAAACTATCCATAGTCTTTAGTACATTCCAACTCCTAAACCCTTTCATCGAAGAAAGGTAATAAAATCAACAACCATTACCCTTAGTAGGCCGAACTACGAAGCTCTGACTTTCCCATTGCACAAGGGAATACGTAGGCACGAGGATCTCAATCCTTGCCGAGCACCTAGGTTCAATCTAACTTATAATTCAACTCATTTCCCTCTAGCAAGCAATTCGTTTAAGCATAGACATCCTTTCGCGCGCGTTAACTTAGATGGTTCCCATCGAGTACGATGGATGTAGGGGGTGCTAATACCTTCCCCCTGCATAACCGACTCCCGAACCCAGGAAATGGTTCCGTTGACCTTTGTCCTCATCCTTTTCCTCCCGGGTTGTATCTATATCTTCCCTTTCCCTCTTCGGGAATAAATAGAATTAGGTGGCGACTCTTCAGTCTGTCCGGCGCGTGACTCCGTCCTTTTGGATCACGTAAGGTCGTATTTTTCGGGGTACGACACTCATGCCAATATTTATAGGTGACGACCATTTTCTGCACAATCTTCTTGATATTATTATTTTCCGCCTCGACTGTGCCATTCATCTTTGGTCGGTAAGGAGAAGAATTGTGATGTTGTATTTTGAAGTCTCGACATAACTCAACCATCATTCTGTTGTTCAAATTAGAACCATTGTCAGTAATGATTCTCTCGAGAACTCCGTATCTACAGATAATGTCTTTCTTCAAAAATTTGGCTACCACCTGTCTGGTGACATTGGCATAAGATGTTGCTTCAACCCATTTGGTGAATAAATCAATAGAGACCAATATGAAACGATGGTCGTTCGAAGCAGTTGGTTCGATCTTCCCGATCATCTCAATGTCCCACATAGAAAAGGGACAAGGAGATGACATGACATTTAATGGGCTTGGAGGTACATGCACTTTGTCTGCATAAATCTGACAATTGTGGCACTTTCGGGCGTATGAACAACAGTCTACATCCATTGTTAACCAGTAATACCCCGATTCAATAACTTCTTTGCCATTGCATGCCCCCTGCATGGGTACTGAATGATCCCTCATGGACTTCTTGCATTAACATGTCTTCTTCGTATCTATCCACACATCTGAGCAAGACCATGTCAAAGTTTCTCTTATATAACACACCGTCAGCATTTAAGAAGAAACTTGTAGTGAGTCGCCTCAAAGTCTTTTTTTCGTTGGAAGATGCCCCAACTGGGTATTCCTTACTTTCCAGAAAGTACTTAATATCATGGTACCATGGCTTATCATCATACACTGCATCAACATAGAACACATATGCAGGTATATTAAGGCAGGAGATATCAATCTTGGGGACATAGTTCCAGCACATCACTTTGATGGTTGAAGAAAGCGTAGCTAGTGCATCGGCAAACTGATTCTCATCACGTGGTATGTATTGAAGCTTTATTGTTGTGAAGAACGTCAACAACCTTCTGGCATAACCCCGGTGTCATACCCCAATTTTGACCCTGGATCATTTTTTCATATAACACATTTTATCGATTTGTCGATATTTTCCTTTTCGTTGCATCTTCAGTCAAAACATTCCATTAATCATAAATCATCCATTTTCTAGTCGATTTACCATCCCATGTCATTTTTATGTTATCCTTATTTCTAGAATTTATTTCAATTTTTTAAATAGGATTTTTATCTCATTTTATAAGTCATTTATTTTAGAAAATAATATATTTTAGGCTATTTTTAGATTTAGTTTAATTTTAATTTTTAATTTAGAATTAATTTAGTTTATATTTTAATTTAGTCTATATGTTAATTAAGTTTTAATTTTAATTTAATTAGCTTAATTCAATTTAGTTTGATTCTAGTTTTCATTTAATTAGCTTTTGATTTTTAAGTTTAGTTTCATTTTAATTAGTGTTTTCCTTAATTAATTTAATTTAGTTAATTTTAATTTAGTTTATAATTTTAATTAATTTGGTTTAATTTGTAGAATTAGTTTAGTTAGTTTTTAATTAGTTTGTGTTTTAATTCAATTTATAGTCAGATTAGTTTTTTTATCAATTAATTAAATTAGTTTTGATGAGTCCAAACACTGCTCTAACATTTTCAGCTAAATGGGCAAACATATCAGTCTACACATATTACACCTTGCAAAATCATAACTTTGAACAAGCATGAGCCAAATACACATAACTTAGTGTCAATCGGTTTGAAACCCGTTGCGCATTCACTTTGAGTGTATTGTATTATTCCCATTCGTAGTGTCAGTTGGTCGCATAGAGCCGCTACTCCGGCACTGTGAATGTTTTCTTCTTTTCTTTCATAATGTCAGTTGGTCGCATAGAGCCGCTACATTCACTTTAAATAGTTTAGTGTTACCACTCTTAGTGTCAACCAGTCTTGAACCTGTTGCACATTCACTTTGAATTTTTCCCTGTTTTTCTCGACCCCCGAGTCGATTTTGTTTTAAGTTATTTCCTCAATCCCGAGTTGATTCATTCTTGACTCCCGAGTCAATGACATCATCTTTATCCTTTTTGACCCCCGAGTCGATGTCGTTTTAGCTTTTCCACAACCCCGACTTGATTTGTTCTTGACCCCCGAGTCAATGTTTTCATCTTTATTCTCAACCCCCGAGTTGATTTGTTTTCGACCCCCGAGTTGATGTCGTTTTAATGATTTCCTCAACCCCCGAGTTGATTTGTTCTTGAACCCCGAGTCAATATTGTCATTTTTATTCTTGACCCCCGAGTCAATGTTGTATTTGTATTCTTGACCCCCGAGTCAATGTTGTTATCATTTCCTCAACCCCCGAGTTGATGTGTTTTTTGACCCCTGAGTCAATGTTGTTATCATTTCCTCAACCCCCGAGTTGATGTGTTTTTGATCCCCGAGTCAATGTTGTTATCATTTTCCTCAACCCCCAAGTTGATATTTGTTTCAGTTGGACCCCCGGTCACTATTTTTGCCTTTTTGTTTTCGACCCCTGAGTCGATGTTATCTTTATCTCTTCAACCCCCGAGTTGACATGTTGTCTTTCTTAACCTCTGAGTTGACATGTTGTTATCCCCAGTGAGTCCTCACCCTCAGTTTTGTTTCTATGGATCACCATTATCATGTTTCGCCAAGCATATTTATCATTAAAAAATCATCATGCTAGGGTTCATTTCATCTCATACCTCATATCCCCAGCAAAACAAAAAAGAGAGTCCCTCATGAATTCATAACATTGCATATCATATTATTTTTCATCTGCATTCAGGGACAAAATTAGGGTCTTTTAAATATTTAAATATCTCCCACTGCGATCTTATGAAGATTAGTCATCTTCATATTCTCTGGTTGAAGATACTTAAATAGGGGCAACTGTCATACCCCAATTTTGACCCTGAATCATTTTTTCATCTAACGCATTTTATGGATTTATCGATATTTGCCTTTTCGTTGCATCTTCAGTCAAAACATTCCATTAATCATAAATCATGCATTTTCCAGTCGATTTACCATCCCATGTCATTTTTATGTTATCCTTATTTCTAGAATTTATTTCAATTTTTTAAATAGGATTTTTATCTCATTTTATAAGTCATTTATTTTAGAAAATAATTTATTTTAGGATATTTTTAGATTTAGATTTAGTTTAATTTTAATTTTTAATTTAGTTTTATTTAGAATTAATTTAGTTTATATTTTAATTTAGTCTATATGTTAATTAAGTTTTAATTTTAATTTAATTTGCTATTTAATTAGCTTAATTCAATTTAGTTTGATTCTAGTTTTCATTTAATTAGCTTTTGATTTTTAAGTTTAGTTTCATTTTAATTAGTGTTTTCCTTAATTAATTCAATTTAGTTTATAATTTTTAATTAATTTGGTTTAATTTGTAGAATTAGTTTAGTTAGTTTTTAATTAGTTTGTGTTTTAATTCAATTTATAGTCAGATTAGTTTTTTTTATCAATTAATTAAATTAGTTTTGATGAGTCCAAACACTGCTCCAACATTTTCAGCTAAATGGGCAAACATATCAGTCTACACATATTACACCATGCAAAATCATAACTTTGACCAAGCATGAGCCAAATAAACAAACCTGCAAAACTCTGCATCATTTTTTTTATATACCAAAATAACCAAATTTCAACAAGGCCAAAACCAAAGCCAACCATAGACCCTGCATTATAGCAACCTACACAACACAGATCTGTACAATCAAACAGTGATATTTCACTAAAATGAAGATATTTGGACCTGCATCAAAGGACTATCAAAAAGGAACTTCTCAGAAAACCAAAAAAAAATTGAAACACTGGGAGAATCATAGAGAGGGAGTTTAGCACAAGGCTTTTCATCTGATATAAAAATAGAAAACACAGACATAAGAGTAGGGGGATTTCTGCGAGAAAAAACAATAACAAGGGGGTAACGAAAATTCTTTATCATCAACTCATAAAACCTTTCTCCTTCACACTTCATTTCGTTTTCCATCACTCACCCTCGACCAAATAAAACAACCGAAAACACCATCGCTAAACAACTTCAACCTCCAACCAACGTTCAACCACCCCTTTGCCATCCGCCGCGGAACCTGAACCAAACACCAATTCAAAACACAAAAAAATCTAAGCCTGAGAGACGTATAGCGATCGAAACCCACAAAAACCTCAACACCAAACCCAACAGTGAGAAATCAAACACAAACTCATCATACAAACCGACCACCGCGAGAGAGTGAGCGTGAAACGCAGAAACCCGAACACAAGCTAAAACTCTGCGAACCGAACTCCAAAAACCAAACGTACCTTAATCGATCTTTCCGCACAAACACCATAACCGAAGCCAAACCGTGAGTGAAACCACTGAGCCGTAAACCCCCTTCCATTAAAACTCAGTCGCCATCCAACCTCAAACCGAACCTTCACAAAATCGCAAAACCAATCATCACCTCTTCACCAAACTGCAACAACCTTTCATCAATATTCACTGCGAAACCACGAACCACCCCACTGAAACCTCCACCACAACTAAATAAAAAAATCAACCCTTCATCTTATCACCACCTCCTTCGCATTGAACCCAAAGTACATCTGAGCGAGATTGAGAGTGAAATCGTGAACCGCCGTGAGAGGGCCGAGACAATGGGATTGAGATGGTGAGTATCACAGTCAAAATCGCGAGAAACAGCGTCTTAAGAGGCTGAGGATCCGCCGACAGCTATGGATCGTGGTGGGTACCTTATTGTTTTCATTTTCTGATTATTGATGGTCACCATTTGTTATTTTAAATAAATACTGAACCTTTTTGTTATTTATCTTTTATCTTATGTGTACTACTTCATCCAAGCCAATGGTTTCTCTTATTTGCACTCTTATATCCGGCGCCTCCCCCTTACGTTTTTTTATATGTTTTTTTTAGTTTATGTTTGTAGTTGGGCTTGGAAGCCCATATTTGATATTGAATCCTCACCCCTATTTTACCAGCACCTCCCACTCTTTTATATCTTTCTTTTTTATGGTTTTATTTGTAAATTTCTATAGTTTTATGGTTTATATCTTTTGGTTGATTTTTTTTTACTGTTTTCATTCTTGTTTGTCTATTTTGGTTTGGGGCCGATGATATAACAAACGGTCGAGATTTGTCCGATTTCATTAAATCGCTGAAACTCGATCAAAATGAGGCCAATTTTAATTTAGTTATCTATTTACCATTTTATTTCAGTTTATTTTCCATTTTGTCATTTAATTTAATTTATTTCATTTCATTACTTATTTTAATCTTTATGGTCGATGAACATAAATAGTCTTGAGAATCGTCGCAAGCCGACTCGACATCTCGATTAAATTATGAGACCATCTTATTTCACCTATTTTATTTATTTTCTCATTTTTATACAATATAAACGCTATACTCCTCATAGAAAGGCTCTAAATATGCAATCGGTTCTAAAGTAGTTAAAGAGCCACATCTCGATGCCTCCGATTAATTTCAAGCTCCAACGATTCCAAATAATTAAGACATTGCACACATGCTTTCTCTTGGGCAAAATACAACGAGCCCTTTTATTTCATCGCAATCACGTGTAATTTACTTTGTACCCCTCTCCCGATTTCCATTTTGTACCCAATTTATTTTTTCGCTTTTATTTATCGTTTCGATCGCTAGGAGCACCCTTAGGGACTAGTATAGATCTCGCCTTAGTTCGTGAACCCTTGGTCCAACACAAAGTGGTTTCACTTGCACACTCGCACATTTCATTCAATTATGGTTTCGTATTACTAGGAGCACCCCTAGAGACTAGGAATCGAATCCATTTAATCAATCAAACAATTAACCTCCATTTGCATTTCACCCGTAAGTCGAGTGCTTCGCGCATCGCCATCTAACTTTTCTAATTTAAGAATCATTCAAACTTCAAATAAAAATACGAAAGAACTGAACTCTAGAGTCTAGCATTCCACATGTTCTTGAATGAATCATTCCTGAGGCCAGCCCCACGGGACGTGATTCATTCTCCCTTTCGTACCCAAAACACTTAAAATATTCAACTTCCTCAAAAGGATGAGACATGATTCATCTTCATAGGAAATATGTTCCTCCTATTCCCGCAAATATACAAATCAATTTTCTCAAACAATTTCTCTCAAGGAAGAATGTGGCAATCACTTTTTGATCATATATCCAAGTTTGAAGCTTCTTCCATCTTCTATTTTCTCCCTTAAATATTTGTGGTGGAATAGGTGAGATATTTCCCTTAAAGATGACGACTTGTCTCTTTCTTCCAACTTAAAACCTACCCAACGAATACTCAAATCATTTTCCTAATCAATTAAATAGAAGAACTGAATTCTGGAGTCTAGCATTCCATGTAGTTCTTGAATGGATCATTCCTGAGGCCTGCCCCACGGGACGTGATTCATTCGCCCTTTCGTATTTAAAGACACCTAATTACATATCAAATAACGAAAGAACTGAATTCTGGAGTCTAGCATTCCATGGGTTCTTGAATGAATCATTCCTGAGGCCCGCCCCACGGGACGTGATTCGTTCGCCCTTTTGTTCTTAAACTACTAAATAAGATCAAACTCTTTCTCTAAATGAACATTGTTTAAGACTCTTTCTATCTCACAGACAAGCTAGCTCTTCAGCCTCCTATCACGAGCAGATAAGCCAATGCTTAGCATTTAGAAAGCGGTTTAAACAATCGCTCATTAAAAAACACCAACAAACAGTAGTAGCACGAACTATGAAGCTCTGACTTTCCCATTACACAAGGGAATACGTAGGCACGAGAATTTTAATCCTTCACGAGTGTAAACACCCCAAATTTTCCCTCACTTTTTTCTCACACCATGGCTTGCGATCTTTTCATATTGCATTGCATAAGCATATCATCTCACATTGCATAGTTTATTTCACTGCATAAGTTGCATAGATAGGGTTTGTGATCAGGAGAATCCAAGAAGTGATCTGAGCTATCTCAATGGTCTTGAAGCATGACAAGAGGGTCCATGAGTGGTATAAAATCCTATTTCATCCCCAAGAAGTCTTTGAAGTCACAAAATCACAGAGGATTGCACAGAGGCCCAGGCAGGCTAGGGTTTTCTACACAGATGACCTAAAATTAGGGTTTTGGGTTTGAGGCCCTTAATCTCAAATTTTTTGGTCATTCTTGATTCTAATGGTCTTAATATGTTATAAGGATCATGTGTACCAAATTTGATGAATAAATTCATTGTGGAAGTCATCTGATCAACTGGTAACTTATTATGCAAGAAAAGTCAGAATCAGGGCATCTGAGGCCACCACCAATGGAACCAAAGGGTCATTTTCATCAATTTTAGGTTCTATGATCTTTATTTGATATTAGAAGTTATTAGAAGTTCACAAGATTGAAGAATTTCAAGCCATTTGCAAACATTCCATTTTTGGACATGACTTGTAATGGAAACTTTCCATTTTGGGAAAGATTTTCAATCTCCTCTTTCTTGATCAAAAATGCTTCAAATGAAAAATCTTCAAACATGAAAGTTGTAGATTGGATCTTCCCATTTTCAAAAAGTACAAGAAATCCTCTTGATTTATCCTAGAACTCAAGATATGATGTTTCAATGTTGGGAAAAATCTTGTAATTTTCAAGTATGTGCCAAAGAGGGAATTTTGCAAATTCAAGTTTCAAGACTTCTTGTGACCTCTAATTGACTTCTACACTTCATAACATGTTAATGCAACTTTGCTTGACCAAAATTATGCCTTGGATTACAAGTTTCCATGGATCAATATTTCACAAAATTTTCAAAGAGGGAAAATGCAAAACATATGATAACTCTTGATCCAAGTGCTGCAGATCATCACAATCAATCCAAGGGTTCTCCATGAACTCAGCTGAGGCAAATCCACCCTTTGGATCTCTTGTATCCCAGCCCATACTTGTGGTACCATAACATTGACGTTTTTGCAAATGAAGTCATACCAATCACACTATGCCACCACCAACTTTCTGACCAATCAGAACCTCTTATGAAAACATCATGGACCTCATTTCACACAACATTGGAGCCTGAAACATCCATACACTCAGAATCCCAAAAATTTCCATAAACCTTCATTCCTTTGAAACTCACTCCACAACCACTCAAACTCAAAAAGTTTCTTCACCATTCAATCACCCATGACCTGAGGAACATAAAGCACCTTTCACTTTGGCCTGAAACACTCCACAACACAAACACGATTTCTGCCTTAGCAGAATTGAAACACAAAAACCAGCCATCATAAACTTTCTTTAAGCCTTCCAGAAGCATCAAGGTGATCATTGGAGTGGTTTTGCACCAAGGAGAGGGCCAGAAAGTACCAAACTGAAAAGCTTCATCTCAGGTATCATCCAAGAACAAATTTTCCAGAACTTGCTTTTTAAGTTACAAATTGATTCTACATGATATGCTGATCATTGTGATATGTTTACTTTTGAAAATGGTTGAGTTTTAAGCATTTCATAGCCTTCTAAATTTAGCCCGTGAAATGTTCTTGCTTCGATTCTCTCTTTTGATGCATGATAAATGATTTTTGTTGTTGGATTCTTGTTTAATGATGTTCAATGAGTGATTCTGGAGATTTTGGTGTGTTCTCATAGCCTATGGAGAGAGTTGAGATGAAGAGTGGCCAGAGAAGACGACCGGAACACTGTTCCGGTCGCCTGAGAGTGATTAGGGTTTAATTTAGGGTTAATTAGTCAGGTTTGAATTCTGGTCATAGGATCTTGTTTCCCGCGCGTACGAATGGTTCAGATTAATCCACTTAACCGTAATTCATAATTAATTAAATTAATTAAGTTAATTAGCCAGATTCAATCCCAGCCACCCATTCACGCGCGCAGTCTCCCCAAATTTGAATCTGGACCTTAGATCTTGCATACTTCTCATTTTATTTAATTTTATTTCTCATTTTATTTCATTTCTTTCATATATTTATTTAAAATAGCAAAAATACTTTTAAAAATCTCATTTTCTGCATTTTTACTTCAAATATTTTTCTAAACTCAAAAACATTTTATTATTTTAATTTTTGCATTAAAAAAGTATTTTTAAATCATTTAAATGTTTTATTTAATTAATTAATTGATTTCAATTAATTTAAAATACATTTAGGTATCTAAAAATCACAAAAACATTCATGAAACATTCTCATACATTTAGAACAATTTACAAACCCATCACAAAAATTTATTTTTAGGTTTGATCATGTTTTCACAATTTTCTTTGAATTAGGGTTCATAAAAATCACATTTTCTAACCCTAACTTGAAAAAATCATTTCTGATCAACCATGATGAGTTTGAACTTAGTTATTTTTGCATTCTTTCACATATTGCATCTAGTATCTAGGTTATTTAACTCATAATTTTGCATTGCATTTTCAAATTGATTTTCATTTTTCCTTTAGAACCACCCAAAAACCCTAGTTAACTTAGGAAATTCATAACTTTCACTAGGTTTAGCTTATGACCTCCACCTTTGGGGATTGTTCTTGTGTGTATTTAGGGTTTGTTTGAGTTCATTTTCAAATTTTTATCATGATGTATGCTTCTGTTTTGATCATATGCATCTCATACATTCATAAAACCCTAATTTCTCATGTTCATTTGCATTCATCTTTGCATATCTCAATCATATGAACTTTCCATGACATTCCATGCTCTTGTATGCCATCTTAGATATCCCAGGACATGCTTGAACTTTGCTTGATCATTTCTACATTCATTTGGTATGCTTTGCATTCATTGCATTCCATGTACATCCCTGTGTTTCTAAGCTTCTTTCATGCCATCCTTGCATCCCATCCTTTGTATGATCATTCATATGCATCATGTATGACTTTGAATCATCTCATAACACATTTGCATCATGATTACACTTCTGGTTTTGGTCTTTGCACCTTCATTTGCTTTATTTCCTTTTGCTTTACATCTTATGCATTCACACTAACATTTCAGGGGCTTATGGTAAGTTGTTTGGGATGTGGATTTGCCTTAACATCCCACCTCTTCTCATCTCTTCATATGCATTCTTTAATTGTCTTTGAAGTGAACTTGCTTCACTTGTGCTCTCTTGCTCCTTTTCTTTCTCTTAGGTTACTTATCTTCTTCAGGAAGTAAGTAACATATTCTCCTCTCTCTTCTCTTTTTCATCTGCTTCTCTTCCTTGGTGGCCTTCTGAAGATCTTCTCTTTAAGCCTCACAAACCATTGGAACATCCAAGCATGATAATTTTAGGGTTGTATATAGTCTCCCTTAGTTTTTACCTTTGAGTCTCCTTGATTCTCTCTTCTCATCTCAATAATCAGAGCTAAACACTTAAAGCTTTAGGACTTTGAATTAGGGTTATGCCTGCATCCTTATCTTAGGATGGAGTGTATAACTTTAATCCTTAGTGTTAAACCTTTAATTTGTTTACACCTCTTAATAAAAACACCTAATAACTATTAAGACTTAAGCTTGTAACTTGGGCCTTATATTAGGGTTACATCTCTTCCTCATGGTTTAGAGGGACTAACCCTAGTGTTTAATGGACAAGGCCCCCTCATGCTAAAGTCTTACAAACTTAAAACTCACTTCTTAATCCCACCTTAAATTAAAATCCACTTAATAAAGACTTGTTATATAATGAATTTAATCCCTAACCATGGATTAAGTTGAGGTATCTTCCTCAACTTAAGTGTTCTCACCTATCATCCTTCTCTTAGGATGGTGTAATGAGTTCACTAATCCTTGATTAGAGATTAAACTCATTACTTAACACTAAACAAAAAAAATCCAAAAACATCTTAATAATTACCAAAGTAGGTTAATGATCTTAATCCTATATCATCATGGTAATTAAGTTGAGATGCTTATCTCACACTTAAGTAGGCTCATTATCCCTAATCAGAGAGGATATAATGAGTTTACAACCCTTGATTTAGGCCTAAGCTCATTATCCTATGCAAAACACCAAAAACAATAAAAAACTGAAAACACAAAAACAAACAATAAATGTCTCCTCCGGGATTCTCTTCTCACCACACTCACTCTAAAAATGAGAACTCACTTCTTCCGTCTAATGCAAGACATTTAGCACTCGAGCCAGACGAGTCACACACTTGAGCATAGACAAGCAAGCAGTTCACAGCAAATCATCCCAGTCTCTTTGAGTCGAACTACGATGTTCTAACTTCCTCATTGCACGAGAGGATACGTAGGCATAACTTAACAGTTATCAAACAAAAGTCTCAGAGTCTTCCCCTCCTTCAGCTTTCTTTTCTAAGCCTCATTCTTGAGCACTCACCCTCTCTTTAACACATACACTACCCCTTTTAAACACAATCAAGTAAGCATGGATCCCGTCTGTAACAACCCGGGCCCCTCGCAAGGCAATCCCGGCACTGCCACCTCACGATCTTCTCTACTCCCCTCACTAGTAGAGTTTTTGCCTTCCGTGGGAATCGAACCCTATACCCTGGGGTTCAAGTACATGTTCAATCCATTCCCACTACCACTTGAGATACTAGCTCAATTGGTAGTGGGAATGGATTGAACATGTACTTGAACCCCAGGGTACAGGGTTCGATTCCCACGGAAGGCAAAAACTCTACTAGTGAGGGGAGTAGAGAAGACCGTGAGGTGGCAGTGCCGGGATTGCCTTGCGAGGGGCCCGGGCTGTTACACCGTCGAGTATGACGGACGATCTGGGTGCTAATACCTTCCCAGGTCGTAACCAACCCCCTTTCTCAGTTTCTTTGGTTCGCAACCGTCTTATCCATACCCTTCCAGGTTTATGCAGCATTACCTTTCCTTCGGGATAAAAATGCCTAGTGTAACACCCCAAATTTGACCTTTTCTTTTTAAGCATCATCATCATATCATAATCATCATAAGCATATCATATCTTTGGCATCTTTGCATGAAAAAGTAAAGCATAACATTCTCATGTTCTAGCATTAGGCATATGATCAATTGTTGGTGGATTTGAGGCATTACAAGCTATAACGAGAGGCCCAGTGGACTTGTCCAAGTCCCATGAGGAGTCTACATGACAATCACAAGTCCAAGATCATTTTCAAAATCCCAAGAGGTTGGGAGATCATCAGGGAATCCAAGCTAGGGCAAGCTCCTACACAATGATCCCAAATTAGGGTTTCACTTTCAGGCATAAATTCTTTGGGACTTTGGCTATCTCATGTGGGCAAAGTCTTTCATATGACAAGAGGATCCTAGGGATGAAATTTGGTGAGAAAATTCCTTGTGGAAGGCAGTTATTTCATCAGTTGCTTGCAAAAGAAGAAATTGGTCAACTGTGCATTTTAAAAGTCAACTGTGAGAATTCAAAGGGTCCAACCCCATTTTCAAGTCAAGGGATGTTCTTATAACCTTAGAAGAGGTTTGGAAAAGTCAAAGATCAAGAATCAAGGGGTTTTGAAGAAGTTTCCATTTTTGGCATATGGTTTGTCATGAAACTTTCCATTTTTGGCAACTTTTGCCCTAATTTTCAAAGGCTTATTCCATGGTGAAAAAGACTTCAAATGAACTTCCAATAAACATGAAAGTTGTAGGGTAGGTTCTCCCATTTTCAGAAAGTACAAGTACATTTTCATAGCCTTCATGGATCATGAGATATGGCCTTCGAAAGTTGCTTGATTTTTAGGGTTTACCTTGAAATCCAAGTTTCCATCAAATGCAAAAAACTCATGCAAGTCATTTCCAAGCTGTTTTATGGACAAGATGAGGTCACAACATTACAAGGCATTGCATAAGAGGAATTTTGCTCCAAAGAGATCACTAAATTTGTGCATGGGAAGTGAATATTTTCATAAGGTGCAAAAATGCAAGATCACATGAAAAGCATGATGCATTCATCCAAGGGCCATGATTGTTCCATTTTTGAATTAGTGAATCACAAGGGATCAGCATGTGCAAAGGATGGGAAGAGAGCACGAGCAAATCACCTCATCACACTCTTCATGCCAATTTTGAAAATTCTTTCTCCCACTCATTCCTCACATGCATTCCCTCCCATTTTGCATCAGTGTTCATTTAACATCATATATAAGCAGCTAGGGTTTCTATTTGCTCGGATTGGATCATATTTTCATCACCCTCAAGTTCTTGAATATCTTGCATTTCTCTTCGAATCCCCTGATTCTCTCACTCATTCACCAAACAAGCTTCATATTCTTCTTCCTTGAACCCTAAGGATCATTAATTCACCATCAATTCAAGTTGAAACTCCAGATTTCATAAGGTGCCATTCAAGTGCAGTTGCTTTCGAATCTCAAGATCTAGGAGAATTCAAGGCTTCTTTTGCATTTATTTTGCAATAAGAAGTTAAAAGGAGCAGATCTGCAGCTGGAGGGATCTTATCTTGGTGTTTTGAAGGATCTTCGAGTTCAGGTATGCTCTGAAATTTTGAGATCTGGATTTGGAATTAAGTGTATGCATTGTGATCTGCTGGTTTCACTGATGATTCTGTGATGATTAGATTGGAAAATGAATAAATATTGAGTGTTTTATGTGGATCTGAAGTTTGATATGTAAAACTGTTTGTCTTCGATTTGATCTGCTCTTTGATCTATGGTGATTTTTAATGTCATATTTGGATTCAGCATGGTTTGATTAGTTGATCTGGAGTTTTTGATCCATTTTAATGGTGGTTTGTTCATGTTGATGAATTTTCCGGTGACCGGAGCTAGGGCTCCGTCACCGGATTCTGGAATTATGAAATGAAGAAGATGATGTGTGAGTCGTTGGATATTTGATCTGGATGGTTGTGAGCTTGCCAGTGCATTAAATGGATACCCTCTCTCTCACGTGCTTTGTGTTTTATATTTTGAATCTGATTAATCATTATGTTTCGCACCTCACCATTCATATCATGTTCATACACCCTGGCCAATGAATGAGAAGACTTAGGGTTTTGTTTGACTTGATCTGGCACATTTGTTTGATCTAATGGCTTCTTATTTTTTCCTGATTAATTGAATTTCCATTGTAATTATCGTGAGTATACGCAGGATCCAATGGGCCTCCCTTGCTATTCCCACCCCCCTGTGTTGTAAGCCCAAACCAATTTGAACTGTTTTCGTTACTAATCACACCCCCGGCTTCATTTAATTCTTTTTTTTATTTCATTTTATTTTCAGTTTGGTTTTTAATTAATAAAAATAGAAATAAGTTCATAAAAATTCCAAAAAAATTCATGAAGGATATTTTGAGTTTTCTCTAAGTTTTGACATTTTCACTTTTCATTTATTTTCATTTTCCACGCTGGAATTAATTGTTTCTTTTATTAATTGCTTTTATTTCACTTTTAAAGCATGCTGTCTTGTGCAATTTCCATCTTGATCACTAATTGGAATTTTGAAATGGTTCTTTTTGCTCTGGATTCACATTGAGATGTAGTTTATTGATGATTTTTCTTCTGATTTGTAGAAGTTTGCTTAATTGGTTTTGGTCTTTAACTTGTGCATGAAGTCTTCTAACCCTAATCCATGTTTGAGCTCATACTTGACTTGTTTAGATTCTGATTTTGATTCTCTCCTTTTGGCATGATAATATTGTATATTTGAGGAGTCTTTGTGCAAGTTTTTGGAATTTTTGGATGTATGCTTGATTTGATTTGAATTTTGTTCTTTGCTTATCTTCTTTTGCATCTCTTTTAGTCACATGTTTAAACCTTAGGTTAGGAGGGCCCTTGTACCAACTTCCTTAGGTTGTCTAGAACCCTTTTAGGATGTAGATGCCTCTCTGGTCTTGAGTTGATGTTTGTACTTTGAGAATTTTTGTGGTTGTTTATGTTTGAAGTTCATTCACTCATGTTCACCTCACCTCCTTATGCTTCTTTGCTTCTCATGATGATATTGTTTGAGTTTGTATGCCTCTACTCTTCATCTTTTGTGTTGCTTAGGCACATTCTTGACATGTTAGGGTTCTGGTCTTGAAGTTTGTGATGTTGCTTTGTCTAGTTTTCTTTATGTTATCTCATGTTTACTTTGTTTTGTCATGATAATCCATATTGCTTCATGTTGAATTGTATAGTCCCTTTCTCATTCTTGTGTTGTGTATTTGAATTTGACATTTGTGATTGAGATTCCACTTCTGGTTGTGTGGCTTTGGTTTGATCTTATGCCCATTTGGTGTCTCATTTGTTATCATTTGCTTTTGTCATGATGTTTACTTATGTTACTAACCATTTCAGGGGCTTTGGTAAGTGAGAGGTGTGGATGTGATTCCCACATCTCCAAGTCTTATCTCTTCTCTTTTCCTTGTTGATATTCTCTTACTTGTGATTGTTGGGGCTTAGGCCTTACTTCCTCCTTCTTCTCTTCTTCATTCTTTTCTTATCTTCTCCTCCTTTAGGATAGTAAACCTCACTAACCTAGGTTTTCCTTTGCATGATAACATTAGGATTTGTTAGTCCCCCATTAGACTTTTACCTTTAAGATCTTTGGTGCTTTTCTCTTCTCATCTCAAAACAAAAAAACCTAAAAGACACTTAATAAGGATTGAAGTGGTCTCCTGTGCAATAGCCTTATTCCATGAAACACTTGTAGTTTTCCCATCTTGGGATAGTACAAGCTTGTTCATCATGATGCACAAGTCTGATCATGAGATCATCTTCATCAAGAAAATCATAAAAAATACACTTCTTCATTTAAAATACAAAAACACTTAATAAATTCAATGAGTTAGTGAGCCTAAGCCCTAATCTCTGGAATCAAGTTTTGGGGATCTTCTCCTTACTTGAGTGTGCTTGTTCTATTATTCCATCTTGGAATGTAGTCGCAAGTACACATTCCATGGAAAAGAGCTTGAGTTCACTTCCTTGTGACACACTCATAAAAGCTTCTAAAAAACACAAACAAACAATAATCGTCTTTCCTTCGGGAATTCTTTTCTCATCTCCTTCGCTCCGTCCGCGAACTTGCTTCTTCTTGTCATTTTGCAAGACGATTACACACTCGTCGTCCGAGCCTGCAACACCTGAGCATTAACATAGGCAGTTCAAGCCTTAAGACACAAGCAATCTTTTCCACCCCTAGTTAGGGGAACTACGGCGACTCTGATCCTCATTGTCCAGATGAGGTACGTAGGCAGTGGGGTAAGGCCCGTTCGAGCACACTCTTTTATTTTCCCTACATTTTTCCTTTTCATTTCTTTTTCAGTTCCCTCTTTGTTTCATTTATCCAGTTCAGTTCATTTTCCTTGCAGCAGCTTTCATTTCTTCACCTGTTGAAACATTTTCTTTGCAAGCGTGGATCCCGTCGGGTACGGCGGACGATCTGGGGTGCTAATACCTTCCCAGGTCGTAACCGACTCCCGAACTCAGTCTCTTTGGTTCGTAGGACCCGTGTCCTTCCTTTTCTTTTCTTCTGGTTTGTGCATCATTACCATTCCCGTTCCTTCGGGATAAAAATTCCTGGCTGGCGACTCTACCTCTTTTCCGCGTCACTTTTGCGTTTGTACCAGGATGGAAATCCGGGGAGCGACAGCTGGCGACTCTGCTGGGGACCGAACCCAGAATCTTTGGTTCCCTTGAGAGTATCTCCTATAGCTTGCGTGTTTCTGTTTCTTTGGGTGTTGATTGTTTGCTGTTGTGTGTATTTTATTGTTGTTTATTTACAGTTTATTTACAGCTTTATTTACAGTTTTCAGTATTTATTTTCCTGCATCATATATTATTATTGGACTGTCTGGACTGGATTTTCTGTTTGGTGGGACTGGGGTGATACTGTTACTGTGAGATGAGCTCATTACCAAGGCTCGAGTGCACCTTAGGACTTAGAGTGGTTCCACTTTGGCCTCATGAGATCTTGTCATGGGGGTAGTAGTGAGTTCCACGCCCAGATTTGCGACCGTCTTGGAAATGTCTTGATTTGGGGATCTTCCTCTTTCATTTCTTTACCTTGACAGTTATGTGCAGCTGGGGACCGATCATTGAGAACCTTGTGGAAACATCCCTCTCTAGTGGTGACAGTGGCAGACCACATTGTGTGTCAAACCCATTTGCACCCGGGGGCCCACCCGAAACTCATATAGGATGACCTTGTTTTCCCGGACTCAGCTGAAGCCTCCCTGCATAGTATATAATGCCAAACCGATTCCCTGATTTGGTCATGAGCCATTTCTCGGAACTGGTGAAAGTATTATTGTTATTCGGCTTTGAGAGTCCGTGATGTTTGACCCGGAGCACACCAGTGAGATTGGGAGGGGTTTACAGTTTGTAGGAACCCTTGACCTCTACATACCCTCATTATCAGTATGGTCTCTGTTATGATTTGGTCCTTATGGTTATGGATTTCTTGGTCTTTTGATTCTGAGGGTTTCTATCAGTTGGTTATGGCTCAGAGAATCTTGGTTTTCAGTTATTCAGAGGGTCCTAATATCCAATATCCAGATGGTCCCAGATGGGTCATATTCCTGCATTGCATTTGCATCGCATCATACTTGCATTAACTATTTATGTTTCCATTTTTCAGGTTGTTGTTTTCAGTTTAGCACCCAGTTCTGGTAATTGTAAGCTTTCCAGATGGCAGAAGTTAAGAAAATTACAAGAAAGAAGAATGTCCATTACACGTTTCTCCAACCAGAGGTCAAGAGTGTTCAGAGACTAGCAGGGCTGATGAATGATCAAGTTTTAGGGAATTTCAGAAAGAGGTATGGTCGGATTTTGAAGTACATGGATAAAACTACTGCAGACCAGAAGGATAGCTTGCACACTTTGCTTCAGTTCTATGATCCTTTGTTGTGGTGTTTTTTGTTTCCAGATTATATCTTGGCCCCTACCTTGGAGGAGATTGCTAGTATTTTGGGTGTTCCTGTCAGAGATACTTTGCCTTACTATGGGTCAGAGGTGGTTCTCAAGGAAGAAGACATAGCCAGAGTCTGTCTTATACCAGTTGCTAAGGTCAAGAAAGCTTTGAAGGACAGTGAGGGCAGAGGACTTTCTTGGAATGTGCTTATACCAGAGGCTGAAGAGTACGCCAAAGAGAGTAAGTAGGGAGATTTTGGTGTTGTGGTGGCCTTGATGGTATATGGATCTAGTTGTTTCCCGGGAGAAAAGGAGTTTGTGAGTTTGGAGGTGATCTCCATTTTTTCTAAAGGTAATCCTATACCAACCTTGTTGGGAGATTTCTACTACAATGTTCATTACCGGAATGAGAAAGGAAGGGGTAGACCAGTGGGTTGTTGCTAAGCAATTACCAAAGTCAGGCCCTTTCAGAGAGATGAGAGATGAATGGAGGTGGTCCAGGAGGCTAATGGGACTAACTTCTGAGGATATAGCTTGGGGTTATGACAGATATTTGTTAGGTAAGGAGCTGCTGGTTAGCTGTGGAAGTTTTGCTAATGTGCCTTTGCTAGGAAGAAAGGGTGTGATCAGTTACCATCCAACCTTAGCCAGGAAACAATTTGGCTATCCTCTGAGAGATCCACCAAGTATGGAAGAATTAGCTGGGTCTTTGTACTTTTCTGTGGAGGGAAACAAAGAGTTGGTCATACAAGCATCTCGGGCTTGGGCTCACAGGGTGAAGAAAGGTAAGAAGGATTTTGGAAGGGTAGATCCCAAGACATATCCTCCTTTTGCCACATTGTTGCAGAAGCGTGTAGAAGAAGTGCTCATGCCATTTTCAGTGGAAGCTCCATTGTATCCCAAGGAGGTGCCATGTCAGGATACTGTTCCTCTGGAAGAGTATAAGAAGTTGGAAGCTCAGTTGCACGAGGTCCGGGTCGAGAATGCTGAAATGGTTAACTTGTACCACCTTGCCAATCGTGCTAAGAACGAAGCAGAGGAAAAGCTACAGCAGATGCAAGCCTCATTAGAAGCTAAGGAAAATGAGTTTGCTGGAAGAGAAGCTCATTTTCAGAGATTGGTTCTAATGGAATCAAAAAGAGAAGCGGAGCGTAAGAAGACTTTGAAGACTCTTAAAGAAGCTCGCCAATCCATTGTTTGGTTGCAGGGCCAAAGGGAACAGGAGCAGAAGAAGTATAAAGAAAAGGAAGAGTTTTTCGAGGTACATATGGCCTTCAAGAAAGAAGAAGTAGAACAAGTTCACAAAATACGAAGGGAAAAGACTCAATAGTTGGCACAGAGCCAGATGGCTTTGGAGGAGGCACTGAAAGAGATTGCAGAGCTAAAGCTGAGAGCAGGTGTGAAGAGGAACCGGACAGAGGTGATAGCTGCAGAAGAAGAACCTGAGTCTTTAGTCTAGTTTTTTATTGTACTGTTGTCCATACTACCTACAGGCTTGTTGTAGGAGTCTTGCTTTATATTTTTGTTCATGTATTGACTTGTAACCCTTTGGGGAATTTAGTTGTGCTCTAACTTTGGTCGTCAGTGGGTTATCCATGTTATGCAATGTTAAATTTCAATTACCATTTCTGAGTACGCGAAGCTTGTTTGTTTGAGACTGCTGAGATCTGAACACTCTTTAAAGAGAGAGTTTGAAAATTAATGCTCAAAGTAGCTATTTGGAGCAAATACCAGAACTGGGGCATATAAATGCCTAAAACTTGGAAACATGAATAGTTACATTGCATGCATATAACGTGTTTGCTGTTTTGCAGGTAGTTCATCAGTTTCTAACGTTTATGTCCTTTCAGGCACTATAGCTCCCAGGAAGGTCCGAGAACAGTCAACTGTACACAGATATCCCATAAGAGTAAACAGAGAAAGAGTGATGGATCAGATGCAGGCAGATTTAGCTGACTTGAGAACAAAAATGGACAACTTCATGACCCTCATGGCTGGGATGGGTCAGACTCAGGAGCGCTTGCGCGAGATGGTGGAAAATAATCAGACCAGGAATAATGGGGTTGCAGATGGAGGTAATCGCAAAGGGGCTGGCGCCCGTCAAGTTGAAATCCCCATGGCACAACCAGGGATCACTATTATCAATGATGGACTGAACAACGTGCAGATGGATGGTCAAGATGAACAATTTACTTTGCTGGACGAGGCAGAAGGCCAAGGGGCTGAAATGAGCAGAAAGTTTGAAGAGATGGCTGAGCAGATCCGTGCTATTCAATCTCAGAGCTCTCTGGGGTTTGATATTACTGACTTGGACTTGGTTCCAGGGGTTAGAATCCCCTAAAAGTTCAAGGTTCCTACTTTCGATAAGTACAACGGCACGGCTTGCCCGAAGACTCACCTCCAGTCTTTTGTTGGAAGAATTGCTGCTCATACCGATGACGAGAAGCTATGGATGTATTACTTCCAGGATAGCCTGGTGGGGGCCTCCTTGGAGTGGTATATGAAGCTAAGTAGGGTTAACATCCGAAGCTGGAAGGATTTAGCAGAGGCATTTGTGAATCAGTATCAGTACAATATGGATATGGCTCCAAATCGTACTCAGTTGCAGACCATGACTCAGAATGTTAAAGAAGGGTTTAAGGAGTACGCTCAGAGGTGGCGCCAGCTCGCTTCCAGAGTACAACCTCCCTTGCTGGAAAATGAGATGGTTGATATGTTCATGGGAACGCTACATGGGGTGTTTATCGAGAGGTTGGCGTCTTGTTCAGCAACAAAATTCAATGACATTGTGATAGTAGGAGAGAGGGTTGAAACTCTTTTGAAGATGGGGAAGATTCAGGACACCGGTGCGGGTAGCTCGAGCGGTGTAAGAAAAGCTTTTAATGGACCTCCGAGAAGAAGAGAGGGGGAAACTAATGCTGTGTACGGCCGAGGTTGGGGCCGGGGATACAGAAGATCCTATGAGCAAGTGGCAGCTGTCACTATTCCTTCAAGTCATGTGCAACAGACTCAACCTCAACCACAGCAGCAACAACAACAACAGCCACATCGCAGTAATTATCAGCAAAGACCCTATCAACTGTGACAAGCTCGTCCGGCTAATAGGGTGCTTGAAGCCATTCCCATGACGTACACGGCACTGCTGTAGAGGTTGTTAGATTTGAACTTGGTACAATTGAGGACATTAGCACCACCTCCACCTGGAGAGTTTCCAGTGGGGTACGATGCTAACGCAAGATGCGCGTTTCATTCCGGAGCACCCGGGCACTCAACTGAGAAGTACAGGGTGCTACAGCATAAAGTTCAAGATTTGATCGATTCAAAAGCGATTAACTTCGCGCCGCCTCCTAATGTTACATCAAACCCTATTCCAAACCATGGAGGGGCGAGGATAAATGTTGTTGACGGTGGTGAGAAGTTAAGCTTGATTCTGAACATAGAGGAAGTGAAGACTCCATTGCTGGTGGTGAAAGACAAACTGTTGAAAGGACAAGTGTTCCCAGGGTGTGGTTCTGATTGTGAAAAGTGTTTAAGTTCAATGAATGGCTGTGAATACTTGAAGGTCGGACTGCAACATCTGATTGACGAGGGGTCGCTGCAGTTTGATAAGGTTGATGATAGAAGTGGTTGTGTGTCTATCATAACAATTTACTTTGATCCAGCTGAAGTACCTGCCCGGAGGGAGCCTGTGACTATATATGTTCCGGAGGTTAGTCCTGTTACCATCACTGTTCCAGGGCCTATTCCTTATGTTGATGATAAAGCAATCCCATGGCATTATGGCTCGGATATGTATGTGGAAGGTCAGAAGGTGGAGAGTAAAGCAGTAACAATTGACCCGACTATGGTGAATGTCAGAGGAGTTGGTGGTTTTACGAGAAGCAGGCGTCTTTTTGCTCCTCAAGCTCTCAGAGGAGATCCCGAAGCTGAAGCTGCTGCCAAGGCTAAAGGAAAGCAAATAGCGACCGAGGAAATGACAACTCCTGCTGCTGGGAAAGGTACTTTTGAAAAAGAAGTTGAGGAATTTATGAGGATAATAAAGAAGAGTGACTATAAAGTGGTTGAACAGTTGAATCAGACTCCGTCCAAGATATCAATTCTGTCCTAGTTGATGTGTTCTCCAGCTCATAGGGAAGCTTTGCTAAAGGTGTTGCAGATGGCGTATGTTCTACAGGAGATAACTGTTAATCAATTGGAAGCTGTGGTAGGAAGTGTGAATGCTAGCCATGGGTTGGGCTTCACGGATAGAGATCTTACTTCTAAAGGCCGCAATCACAACAAGGCCCTGCATATCACCATGGAGTGTAAGGGTTTTGTCCTATCACATGTCCTGGTTGATACAGGCTCGTCTCTCAATGTACTCCCTAAGAAGGCCTTGATGAAGCTGAATGTTGATGGCATTGTCTTGAGACCCATTGATTTAATTGTGAAAGCCTTTGATGGGTCCCGGAGGTCTGTGTTCGGGGAAGTTGAGCTACCTGTGAAGATAGGATCTCAAGTGTTCAAGAGCACGTTCTATGTCATGGATATTCAACATGCGTACAATTGTTTGCTAGGACGTCCCTGGATCCATGCTGCAGGCGCGGTAACATCCACGTTGCATCAGAAGCTGAAGTACGTAGTAGATGGTCAGGTGATCACTGTGTGTGGAGAAGAAGACATCTTTGTGAGTCACCTATCAACTTTCAAATACGTGGAGATGGACGGGGAAATTCATGAAATGTTGTGTCAGGCTTTTGAAGCGGTTAATGTCAGTATTTTGGCTCCGGCAGAGAGGAACAACGAAAAGGAAGGGACCTCCATCTACTCCTACAAACAAGCCAAAGAAGTGGTTCAATCTGGAAGCGCCCAAGGCTGGGGCAAGTTGCTGGAGTTGGAGAAGAAAGATGACAAGTTCGGTCTTGGTTACCAGCCTGGTGGGTCCAATTGGCCTCGGGATGGTAAAGCCATAACTTTCACAAGCGCCGGAATGCTAGATCGCAACAACATCTGTGCAACAAGTGAAGAAGGGGACAATGAATGCGACTGGGATAGCTGGATTCACCCATGGGCACCTGGGGAGGAGCTCAGGAACTGGTCTGCCGAGGATTTCGTTCAAGTTACCTGGAAATCAAAGTAATTTACTTGTTTCCTTTTTTATCATGCTGCATGTCAATCCTGCACTCTGCCCAAGGTGCACGGATCCATTTGTAGGGCCACCATGCTTTTAATGCATTTATATTTTTCCATGAAATAAAGGACATTTTTCAAGCAAATTGTGTTCTCTTTCTTTTGTTTTAAATTTTTCACAAAAAGAATAAAATGGCAATGTTTTTCCTTTTCCTTTTGTTTGTGTGTTTGCGTCTCTTTTGAAAGAGAACAAATTCTGAAATAAGCACATCATCTGTGCAGTGTTGATCATCCGGATTCTAGTGATAATGTTCCTGCTATGACCACGCATGACTTTGACAATCCTATCTACCAAGCTGATGAAGGGGTTGAGGAAGACGGTGAACTCCCCGAAGAATTGGTCAGGTTGTTGAAACAAGAGGAAAGGGTCATTCAGCCTCATCAGGAAGAGATAGAGATCATCAACATCGGGACTGAAGATGTAAAGAAAGAATTAATTGGTATGCTACGTGAATTGGGGCCATTCTGCAGGCCGAGATAAAGAAGGAATTGATTGGTATGCTACGTGAATATGTGGATATCTTCGCCTGGTCGTATCAAGATATGCCAGGGCTGGATACTGACATCGTTGTGCATAAGCTGCCACTAAGAGAAGACTGTCCTCCAGTGAAACAAAAGTTGAAAGGAACTCGTCCCGATATGGCAATGAAGATCAAGGAGGAAGTTCAGAAGCAGTGGGATGCCGGATTCCCTGCCGTAACTAGTTACCCACCTTGGGTAGCCAACATTGTGCCTGTACCAAAGAAAGACGACAAAGTTCGGATGTGCATTGATTATCGGGATCTAAATAGAGCAAGTCCAAAGGATGACTTTCCGTTACCTCACATTGATGTGCTGGTAGATAACACCGCTCAATTCTCGGTATTTTCTTTCATGGATGGCTTCTCCGGGTATAATCAAATCAAGATGGCACCGAAAGACATGGAGAAAACGACGTTCATTACACCGTGGGGTACATTCTGTTACAAGGTTATGCCCTTTGGGTTGAAGAACGCCGGCGCAACGTATCAGCGGGCTATGGTCACATTGTTCCACGACATGATACACAAAGAGATTGAATGATATGTGGACGACATGATTGCCAAGTCACGAGACGAAGAAGAGCATTTGGTCAATCTCAAAAAGCTGTTTGATAGATTGATAAAGTATAAGCTGAGGTTGAATCCAAACAAGTGTACTTTCGGAGTGCGTTCCGGAAAATTGCTAGGTTTTATTGTTAGTCAGAAAGGAATCGAGGTGGATCCTGCAAAAGTAAAAGCAATACAAGATATGCCTGCACCGAAAACAGAAAAAGAAGTGCGCAGGTTTTTAGGGAGATTGAACTACATTTCATGGTTCATATCTCATCTAACTGCCACGTGCGAGCCAATATTCAAACTGCTAAGAAAAGAGCAAACGGTCAGGTGGAATGAGGACTGTCAAAGGGCCTTTGAAAAGATAAAAGAATATTTGCAGGCACCTCCGATTCTAATGCCTCCAGTTCCAGGACGACCACTTATCATGTACTTGACTGTTCTAGAAGGGTCAATGGGGTGTGTTCTAGGCCAACATGGCGAGTCTGGTCGAAAAGAGTATGCTATTTACTACCTTAGCAAAAAGTTTACCGACTGTGAATCTCGTTACTCACTACTCGAGAAAACTTGCTGCGCTTTGGTATGGGCTGCTCGCCGACTGAGACAGTATATGTTTGTAACACCCCAAATTTGCCCTCTTCTTTTAAGCATCATATCATATCATATTCATCATACACATATCATTTCCTCAGCATCATATCATGGAAAGATGAAGCATAACATCCCTCATGTCCTAACATCAAGCATATGGTCATCTGTGGAGTTCCTTGAAGCCTTTCAAGCCAGGACAAGGGTCCCAATGAGTTTGTACAAGTTCTATGGTGAGTCTATACTCCATTTACAAGATTAAGTCCATTGACAAGAGCTCAGAAGATTGCATGATCATCAGAGATCTCAGAACAAGGCAAAGCTCCTATGCAGTGCACCCAAATTAGGGTTTGAGATTCAAGTACCATAACTTTGGCCATTTATTGTGGGCCAAGTCTTCTATATGTTAATAGTATTCTATGTGTCAAATTTCATGAGAAAATTCCATGTGGAAGTCAGTCAATGCCTCAGTTGCTTGCAGATGAAGTATAAAGTCAACAGAGCCCATAAAAAGTCAACTGTGCAATTTCAAGGGGTCTAACCCAAATTTTGTGGCCAAGAGGGGTCCTTACAATGTTATAAGAGGTTTGGAATGCCTAAAGTTCAAGAATCATGGAGATTTGAGGGGTTTTGCAAAAATGGTACAAAGTTGGTTCTTGAAATTTTCCAAATTTTGCAAGTTTTGCCTTAATTTTCAAGTGGCCTTAACATGATCAAAAATTCTCCAAATGGACCAAAGTCAAACATGAAAGTTGGAGAGTAAGGGATGTCATTTTCAAAAAGTACAAGTACTTTTTCACTGGATTCCTAGATCTTTCTCTAAGGCATTCGAAAATTTCACATCCTAGGGGGCATTTTTCAACTTTTCAAAAAGTCACCAAGTGCAAGAAGGCTCAAATCTGATTTTTGTGAATTGGTATAGGCCCAAACTTGTTTCAAACTTAAAATACATTGCCTTAAGACCAATTTGCTCCAAAGAAATGGTCATTTTCATACACTTTGAAAAAATCCCTCCAAAACATGCCAATTTGCAAAAATCATGAAACAAGTGTGACACTTGAATCTAAGGGCCAGGAATGAATGGATTTGGATCAAGGGTGGGAAATGAAACTCACACATGCTGAGAGGCCCAAGAGAGCATGAGCATGGCATGATTATTCTACCAAGTGCACATAATGCATATTCACACTTTTCTCATTCAATTTTCGTGCACTTTCTTTCACACTTTCAGCACTCATTTCTTACATCATAACAAAGAGAATTAAGGCAAAACCAGATCTGAATTCTCTCTCATTCTCTCATTCTCAACCTTCTTGCATTCTTGCATTTTGCTTCATATCTCTCCATTCCTTTACATTCTCCACAAACTTCTTCCATATTCTTGATCAGTGGATCACATAGATCAAGAATCATCCACTCATTCAAGCTTAAAGCACAGAATTGGAAGCTTGCCATTTCAAAGCCTCTTGTGTTGAAACCTCAGATCCACACCATTTCAAGACCTTAGATGCATTTATTTTGCATATAAGGAGTAAGAGGAGTGATTTGCACGGATTGGTTGGTTTTCTAGCTCAATATTTCAAGGTCTCCATCTCAGGTATGGCTTGAAATCTCATGTTCTGGAAATGGAATTTAATTGTTGCTTTGTGTTCCTTGTTCTTTGTTGATCATGCTGCACTTTGTGGAATTGATTTTGGTGCATTATATAATGAGTTATGTGCATTTAAAGTTTGATGATCAATGTTGTTTTGCTTTGATCCGTCCAATCCTTTGAGTTTTAGCTGTTTTTAGTGCCATATTTGAGTTCAGTGATGTCTAATTAGTTGATCTGGACTATTTATTTGCATTTTTTGGTGAATTTTTGGTACTGGTTTGGTCTCCGGTGCCGGAGCCCTAGCTCCGGTCACCGGAATTTGTGTTGCTCGTCTTAGGGTTTCCAAGGGAAGAAGAAGGTGTTTCAGCCATTGGATCTCACATCCAACGCCTACCATGCTGCCACATGTCCCTATTTTCGTCCAAATTCATGTATAAATTATGTTTCTATTTTTAAATCAGCGTGTGTTACGTTCCATTATAATTTCCGTGAGCTCACCTTTTACCTTGCAGTATACTGCCACCTCATTTAATGAGGTGGTCTTCTCCAGCCGCAGGATGGATCTAGCAGATCCTGTCTTTTCCAGTTTTCTTTATTAAATTCAGTTAATTCCACCATAACACTTATACTCTTCAGCGCATCCTGGGCCTAATGTAATTGATTTTTTCACTCCAACCATGACCAGCCCAATCCAGTTTACACGCAGCAAGCCTGCTACATACACCTCCATCAATTCCTTTTAATTTCCTTTTCCAATTTATTTTTCTTTTTATTCAAGTTTCATTTATTTTTATTAAAATAGTTTTATTCACCTAAAAATCCCAAAACAAATCATGAAAGTTATTTTGTGTCTCTATTATTTTATCATATTTTTATTTTATTTTTTTCATTGATCCACATGTCAGAATTAATTCACCATTGCACCTAGCTTCTTTTTAAGCCTTTCTTGACCAGTCTGCCTTGGTTAATTTCCATAGTCTTCAATATTTTGAGTTTTGATCCCATTATTTTTGCTTTGTGTTCCTAACACATTGTAGTTTTCATGTGATTTTTCTCTGGATTTGTAGAAACTTATTTCCTGAGTCTTGTTCTTGTAACTTGTGATGTAAGTTTTCTGTCCTAACTTGTTTTCTTGCTTCCATTTAACCTAGTTTGATTCTGAATCTTCGCAAATCCTTTTGTCTAGTTAATATAACATGTTTGAGGATCATTTGGTTTCAATTGTGTAATTTTTAGATGGCTGGTTTATTTATTGTGGATTTTATCTTGAACCTTGTCCCGTTTTGCTTCCTTTGAACCTTTTGCTCTCATTTAAGCCTAGAAGGGCACTTGTGCCAACTTCTTCTTCTTGTTTGGGGTTCCTTTGGGGTGTGGGTAACTTCCTGGTCCTAGGTTAGGTCTTGTGTCTTCTGAATTTTTGTGTTTACTTCTTCTTTAAGCCATTTCTTTCTTTAAGTGCTTTAACTTCATCTTATGGTTTCTTTCACTCCCATTTTGGTATTGTTTGGTCTTGTACCACTTTTCCCTTCATCTTGTTGGCTTCTTAAGCCATTATTCATCTTGTTTTGGTTCTGGTTGTGAGTCTTGTGTTCATATTTGGTGCATCTTTCTTTGCATATTTCATAAGTGTGCATATGTTCTCATAAGTGTTTCATGTTACATCTTTTGCTCATAAAGTTCCTTCTCCTCATTTCTTTGAGTTGAATTTGCATTGTGTATATGTTCATACCATTTCACTTCTGTTTGTGTGATGTTATCATGTTATCTTGCTCATTTTGTTTCACTCGTATGCATACTAACCTTGCAGGGGCTATGGTAAGTGTGAGATGTGGGAATTGAGTTCCACATCTCCAATTCTCATCTCTTCCTCTTATGCTTATGTGCACTAACCCTTTGTTGTTGGGCTTAGTCCTTTCTCATCCCTTCTTCTATCTTCTCTTCTTCTTTCCTTCTTCATTAGGATAGAAACCTCATTAACCCTTAGGACATCCATGCATGTTAACACTTAGGATTGTTTTAGTCCCCCTTTAGAATTTTTCCTTTGTGATCCTTTTGGTTCTTTTTATCTTCTCATCTCATAACTCT
Source organism: Lathyrus aphaca (assembly GCA_963966055.1). NCBI lineage: Eukaryota > Viridiplantae > Streptophyta > Magnoliopsida > Fabales > Fabaceae > Lathyrus > Lathyrus aphaca. The sequence continues at coordinate 297,863,538 of OZ014524.1, forward strand.
AAAAAACACTTTAATAAGTTTGAAGTGATGCATTGATCCATTGCCTTATCCCATGAGGTATGCTTGTAGTCTTCCCATCTTGGGATAGTACAAGTTTACCTTGTGATGCACAAGTCTGATCAAGGTATCTTCCTCATAAGGAAAAGCATAAAAAAACACTTCTTCATCTGTAAATAATCAAAACACTTAATAAGTAAAAAAGTTAGTGAGCCTAAGCCCTAATCTCTGGGTTCAAGTTTTGGGGATCTTCTCCTTACTTGAGTGTGCTTGTTCTATTATTCCATCTTGGAATGTAGTGACAAGTGCACATTCCATTGAAGAAAGCTTGAGTTCACTTCCTTGAGACACACTCATAAAAGCTTCATAAAAAACACAAACAAACAATAAGCGTCTTTCCTTCGGGAATTCTTTTCTCACCTCATTCGCTCTGTACGCGAACTTGCTCCTACTTGTCACTTTGCAAGACGGTTACGCACTCGTCGTCCGAGTCTGCAACATCTGAGCAATGGCATAGGCAGTTCAAGCCTTAATTCACAAGCAATTTCCTTTTAGTACCCCTAGTTAGGGGAACTACGGCGTCTCTGATCCTCATTATCCTGATGAGGTACGTAGGCAGCGGGGTAGGGCCCGTTCGAGCACAATCTTTATTTTCCCTACATTTTTCTCTTTGTTCTCTTATTCATTTCTTTTCCAGTTCTAGTTTCTCTTCATTTTCATTTCTTTTGCTACAGTTTTCATACCCTCACCCATTGAAATAGTTTTCTTTGCAAGCGTGGATCCCGTCGGGTACGGCGGACGATCTGGGTGCTAATACCTTCCCAGGTCGTAACCGACTCCCGAACTCAGTCTCTTTGGTTCGCAGGACCTGTGTCCTTCCTCTTTCTTTCTTCTGGTTTGTGCAGCATTACCATTCCCTTTCTTCGGGATAAAAATGCCTGGCTGGCGACTCTATTCTTTTTTCCGCGCCACTTTCGCGTTTGTACCAGGATGGAAATCCGGGGAGCGAGAGCTGGCGACTCTGCTGGGGATAAAGCCCAGAATCTCTGGTTCCCCTGTGAGTCTCTCCTAGCGCTTGTGTGTTTCTGTTCCATTGGGTGATGTTTGTTTGCTGTGGCTTGTTGTATTTTATTGTTGTTTATTTACAGCTTTATTTACAGTTTTCAGTCTTTATTTTATGCATCATGTATATATACTGGACTGTCTGGACTGGTTTTCTGTTTGGTGGGATGGGTGTTACTTGTTCTTGAGAGATGAGCCAAGTACCCGGCTCGAGTGCACCATAGGACTTAGAGTGGTTCCACTTTGGCCTCATGAGATCTTGTCATGGGGGTAGTAGTGAGTTCCACACCCAGGTTGCGATTGTCTTGGAAATGTCTTGATTTGGGGATCTTCCTCTCTCATTACATAACCCTGACAGTTATGTGCAGCTGGGGACCGATCATTGAGAACCCTGTGGAAACATCCCTCTTTAGTGATGACAGTGGCATCCCACATTTTGTGGCAAACCCATTCACATCTGAGGGCCCACCTGGGGATCACATAGGATGACCTTGTGTCCTGGACTCAGCTGAGGCCTCCCTGCGTAGTATATAATGCCAAACCGATTCCCTGATTTGGTCATGAGCCATTTCTCGGAGATGGTGACAGTATTATTTCTATTCGGCTTTGAGAGTCCGTGATGTCTGACCCGGAGCCTGTTACCGGTGAGATTGGGAAGGGGTTTACAGGTGTGCAGGAACCCATGGCCTCAACATACACTCATCTATTCAGTGGTCCTTGTTATTATCAGTGGTCCTGTGATTATGATCTTTGGTTCTATGGTCTTATGGTTCTGGAGTTCTGGTTTTCTGGAGTTCTTGTTCTGGTATTCTTGGTACTGTGGTCTTGAGATCTTCTATCAGAGGGTTGTGATTATCAGAGAGTGTGACTCAGTGGACTTTTGGTTTGCCAGTTATTCAGAGGGGCCCTTGTCAGTGTCCAGTTCAAATGGTCCCAGTTGATCATGTGTTTGCATTGCCTTGCTGTAAACACCCCAAATTTTCCCTCACCCATTCATACCATGGCTTGTGATCTCTTCATATGCATAAGTTCAATCATAGTATCTCATACCACATTTTTGATTCACTGCATTAATTCAAAGTCATCTGCATCTAGGGTTTGTGATCTGAGCAATCCAAGAGCTGTTTGAGCCACTCCAAAGGTCATCAATCACTTAAAAGGGGTCCATGTATGTTCAAGCATCATATTGTATCCTCACAAAGTCAAGAAAGTCAAAGGATCACAAGAACTGAGAATGGCATAGAAGCAGAGCCAGGTTTAACTGCACAGATGACCTAGAATTAGGGTTTTGGTTTCAAAGGCCATAACTCCAAATTTTTTGGTCATTCTTGTTTCTATTGGTCTCTATATGTCATAGGGATCATGCATATCAATTTTCATGAAGAAATTCAATGGGCAAGGCATCTGATCAAGAGATGACTTCCTGAGCAAGTCAGTGCAAAATCAGGGCATCTGAGGCCCCATATGACGCAACCAAAGGGTGTTCTTCATCATTTTGAATGTGTATGATCTTTATTTGATCATAGAAGATGTTGGAAGTTCACAAGATTGAAGAATTCCAAGCCATTTGCAAAGTTGCCTTTTTGGGAAAATGACTTGTAATGGAAACTTGCCATTTTGGGAAACTTTTTCAACCCTTTCTTTTTGATTCAAAAATGCTTCAAATGGGAAAACTTTGGTCATGAAAGTTGTAGAATGGATCATTCCCTTTTCAAAAAGTACAAGAACTCATTCTAATTCATTTTTGATCAAAAGTTATGGCTTGTCAAAGTTGAGAAAAATCACATAATTTCAAGTTATGTACCAAAGAGGCAAAGTTGCAAAACCACTTGCCAAGACAAATTGTGCTTTCAAATGAACTTTTAATCTTTGTATAAACATAAACCAAGGCCTAAAATTCAGAATGCACCAAAGGTTTGCCCATTTTCATGACTTATGGATCAAGAAACTTCAAAAGGGGCCAAAATTGAACAAAGTTGCAAAACATCATACAAACCCTAATCCACTTGTTAATTGGCTTCAAGACTGATCCCATGGCTCTCCTCATTCCTTGCTGCGCAGGACACCCCTATTGTCCTTGGCCTGCCATTGACCCATGCCTCTCTTACACAAAACTTGACTTTTTGCAAAAAGACCCATACCAATCAAGCTAGGCCACACCAACTCCTCTGACCTATCCAAGAGTGATAAGTGGACCAAAAGAGACTGAACACAACACACAACACAAGCTGAAACCTCAGATTGCCAAAGTTATCAAAAATTCTCCAACTTGCAAACCCTTTGAATCTCTCAGCTCACTCAACCAATCTTCAAACCAACCTCACCATTGATCTCAAGATGACTCACTGACCACAAACCAACCATTGAAACAGCCAAAAACCTCCCATAAACCAAACACGATTTCTGACCAGTTGGCTTGCAAACTCCCAAATCAGCCAAAAGAAATTCCTTCCAAGCATCAAAACTTCATCAGGAGTTCAAGAGGAGTGGATTGCACCAAGGGAGAAGGCCCAAAAGTCCCAAACTGAGAAAGCTCAAGCTCAGGTACCTTCTTGAAACATTTTTCCAGAACTCTTATTTTTAGTTTCTAAATGATAAAGCATGCTCTCCTGATCATACTGGACTTTGAAATTTTGAAAATGGTGTAGAAATGAGCTTGTATTGATTGACTGAAATTTCTGCCATTTTTGTTCTTCCTTTCGAATCTTGTTAATGGTGAGAGATAAATGGTTTTTGAGGGCAGGGACGAGTTTAGGGAGGTGAGAGGAAGTGATCTGGAGCTTTAGAGCTCCAGAAATAACCTAGGGAGTGATTTTGAAACTTTCAGGGAAGGGGGTCACCGGAGAAGACGACCGAAGCTCGTCTCCGGTGACCTGAAAATGATTAGGGTTTGATAATTAGGTTTAGCCAAGTTTGAATGTGGACCTTTGATTTTGAGGACTTTTGTTGACTCCCGCGCGAATAGAGTGCCTGGATCTCTCATTAAACCCTAATTCAGATTAATTAGGTTAATTAATTAAGGATTAAAATTTGAATTTGCCAGAATCAATCCTAGCCACTCAAACGCGCGCCAGTCAACTCCCGCCCTCTGACTTTGAATCTCATCCTTTGGATTGCTTGACTTTTCCATTAAATTCATTTATTTTCATATTTTTCTTATTTGTTTTGCACATTTATTTTAAAATAGCTAAAATCATTTAAAAATTATGAAAATTTTTGTCAAAGTTTTCACTAATTTTTAAAACCCAAAAATATTTTTATTTTTATTTTTTGCATTAAAAATTATTTTTAAATCATTTAAATGTTTATTTTTAATTAGTTAATGAAAATTAATTAATTAAAAATACATTTAAGTATTTAAAAATCACCAAAAAATTCACATAGCATTTAGAAACATTTAGGAACATTGTCCAACTCTCAAACCAAATTTCTTTTTTGTTCTTGATGCCTTTTGATCATTTTCATTGGATTTAATTTCATTTTAAGGCAATATTTTGTGTCAAACTTCAAAAATTCCTTTCTGCCTAACCATTGAGAATTGGATGATGATTCCTTTTGCATTACATCTTGCATAGCATGTAGTTTATAGGATAAAATTGGTTTGATTTGATCTTGCATTTTCAATTTGTTTAGCATTTTTCTTGGCAAGGTACCCCAAAACCCTAGCAATCTTAAGAAATTCATAACTTTCACTAGGTTAAGAGTTGGATCCTCTCCTTTGGGCAGTGAGTTTGTATAGGTTTAGGGTATCTTTGATTGCATTTTCAAATTTTTATCATGTCATATGCTTCTGGTTTTGGATTTTTGCATTGAATGTTGTATGTAAACCCTAATTTGTGCCTTCCTTTGCATCCATCCCTCATTTGCTTGCATTTAAGAACTTACCATGACATTTTGTGCATCCACATGATTCACAATACATCTTAGGACATACTAGAATCATGTTTGATCATTGCATCTTTCATTTGCCATGTTATGTGCCCATTGCATCTCATTAATTTTCATGAACTTCTATGGTTCAAAACATGCTTCATCTGCACCCATTGCCTTGTATGATCATTCCCATGTCTTGCCTCATGTTTGTATCATCTCATAGCATCATCAACATCATGTAAATGCTTCTGACTTTGGTTTGCATCATGACATTTCATCTCATTTGCATTGCATTTCATTTCTTTTGTTAACTTTTCAGGTGGTAAGTTGTTTTGAGAAGTGGATTTGCCTTCACTTCTCACAATCTCCTTTCATCTCTCTTATGCATCATTGCTGCATTTTATCTTTGTATTGGATTGAGCTTGCTCATTCATGTTCATCTCTTACTTTCTTCCTTCAAGCAACTTGTCTTCTTAAGTGAAGCAAGTTGTTTTGCTTCTCTTTGCTTTTTGCTCCTTTCATCTGCTTCCTTCCTGGTGGTTTCTCTGAAGATCTTCTTGCAAACCTCACAAACCCTAGGATTTCCAAGCATGACAATAATTAGGGTTTTGATTAGTCCCCCATTTAGATTTTACCTTTGTGTCATCTTTGAGTCTTCTCTTCCCCTCTTATAATCAGGGACTAAACCCTAAATGCTTTAAGGCTTTGTGATTAAGTTTATGCCTGCATCTTTCTATTAGGATGGAGTGTATAACTTTAATCCTAAGTGTTGAACCCTTAATGTGTTTAAATCCTTTAATCAATCCACTTAATAATCATCAAGACATCAAGCTTGTAACTTGGGCCTTGCATTAGGGTTCTAATTCTTCCTTAATTGGTTAAGAAGGACTAACCCTAGTGTTAATGGACAAGTCCTCCTCAAGTTGTCTTACAAACCATAAAAATCACTTCTTCATCTTATCATTAACTAAAATCCATCTAATAAAGGCTTTGTTTTGTCATGAGGTTAATCCCTAATCATGGATTAAGTTGAGGAGTCTTTCTCGGCTTAAATGTTCTCATCTATTATCCTTCTATTAGGATGGTGTAATGGGTCCATTAGATCTTTGATTATGGCTTAAATTCATTACTTAACACTAAACAAAAACAACAAAAGCATCTAAGTAATTACAAGTAGGTTAATGGTTTTAATCTTACATCAGGGTGATTAAGTGTGAGAAGCTAACTTCACATTTAAGGTATTCTCATCACCCCTAATCAGAGGGAAGATGTGATGAGTTTATTAACCCATTGGTTTAGGCTTAAGCCCATTAATTTATGACAAACTTCACAAAGCAATAAAAGACTGAAAACACAAAAAAACAAACAATAATCGTCTCCTCCGGGATTCTTTTCTCATCTCATTCACTCACAAACGAGAACTCGCTTCTTCCGTCTAATGCAAGACAGTTAGCACCTGAGCCAGACAGGTCATACACTTGAGCATAGACAAGCAAGCAGTTCACAAGTCAATTTATCTTTCAGTCTCTTTGAGTCGAACTACGGTGTTCTGACTTCCTCATTGCACGAGAGGATACGTAGGCATAACTTAACAGTTATCGAACAAAAGTCTCTGTATATTCCCTCTCCTCCAACATTATTCTTTAAGCCTCATAGTCTTGAGCTTCATACTCCTGTTCTTACACTGACACCTCTCTTATACACTTCACCTTTCTTTTAGCACTGACACTTGTATTCTTTCCAACTTTGATACACAGATAGCACTGACACTAGCCCTTTAAAACACAAATCTTTTAAGCGTGGATCCCGTCGAGTACGGCGGACAATCTGGGTGCTAATACCTTCCCAGGTTGTAACCAACCCCCTTTCTCAGTCTCTCTGGTTCGCAACCGTCTTATCCATCTTTTCTTAGGTTTATGCAGCATTACCTTTCCTCTGGGATAAAAATGCCTAGCTGGTGACTCTTGTCTTTTGAGTTCACACCCCTATGTGTACTCTTCTCTTTCGCCGACCGTTCGCGTCTGTACCCCTTCTGGCCCCGTGTCATTCGGTGGGAGCGACAGCTTGGCGACTCTGCTGGGGACCCTTATACTGCAACCAGGGCTTCTGGTTCTTTTTGTGGGTTCCTCCTAGCGCTTGTGTGATTTGTGTTTACTGGGGTGTTATGTGCTAATTGTGTTTATATATTTGCTTTATTTACTGCTTTATGTACAGTTATTTATTGCTTTCTTTAAAGCTTTATACATCATACTGTCATACTGTCATCTTGCTGGATCTGGTTTTTTATTTTGGTGGGTGGGGTTCTGCTGAGAATTTAAGGTCCTATACCTGGGACCTGAGTGACACCTAGGCTAGAGTGGTTCATGTTCTTTCCCATTCCATTTCGGTCTGGTGCGGGAATATGAAACACGGTTCAGATATGGGTTTCTTCTTGTGAACTCTGTGCTACAGATTTCCTGTAGTGCTAGGGCTATCTGGGAAGCCTGCTAAGTCTGGATGACCTTTACTATGACCTTCAGAAACTGAGGTGAATTAGAGGAGGATCTTTTATGGTTATTGTAAACACTGTACCTCCGGGTTAGAAGTGTTTACACTTCTCATAACTGATCCAAGTCTGAGGATCTTTGTTTTAGAACACTACCTGTGAGAGGGCTGGGCTGTTTGCAGGTTTGCAGGTACCTTTGGCCACATCATACCCTGTTTCTAATTGGTTTTAGAGTACCTCACTTTGGACAGTTCTTGTAATTTAAACCCTGGACATGTGACTCTTTATCCGAGTCCCCCACCTTGGTTACTGGATTTCTGAACCTCCATCTGGACTTCTTGAACATACATGGGCCTTATATATCAAGACAGATAATCAGATCCAGCTTGATCACAAACCCTTGCATATCATTTGTATACATCATCATTGCATCATTTAACATTTGTTTATTTTTTTTTTCAGGGTATCCATATTGCATCTGGCTTGGTTTTGACCCCTTCATCTGCATAGACCTCTGTTCATCAGCTATCTGCTTCAGCCATCTTCATCAGCTGTTTGCTTCAGTTACTTTCATCATCAGTTTATCAGTGGCTCATCTCCAGTATCAGTCTTCATCATCAGCATTTAGCTCTTCATCAGCAGTCATGGCACCCAAGAAGAGCAACATTTCATACCATTTCTTTGAGCCTGTGCTGACTGGCATCAGGCAGGTCCAGGCACTTATCACTCCAGACCACATCCCATTATTCAGAGAGCATTATGGAGGCATCCTTGATATGGTTATGGACCTGGATCCTTCTCAGAGGAGTTTGATCCACACTTGCCTACAATTTTATGACCCTCCTGTGAGATGCTTCAGTTTCCAGAACTTTCAGTTGGGACCTCTGCTTGAGGAGTTCTCATCTTTGATTGGAGTACCTGTCAGGGGTGGTGTCCCCTTCAACCCTGAGATGACTTCTCCCAGCAGTGGAGAAGTGGCAAAAGCATTATACATGGAGCCTACTTTGATTGAGCAGAACATGACAACAAAGGCTGGAATCCCTGGTTCGCACTTAGACTTTCTGACTTCTCAGGCCATCCTGAAGGCCTCCCTGGGGGAATGGAGGGCAGTCTATGCATTGTTAGCCCTCAGTATATATGGGGTTATACTATTTGCAGATGAGCCCAAGTTTATCAGCAAGAATGCCATCCATCTTTTCCTTCTGAGGAACCCAGTACCCACCTTGCTGGGAGATTTCTATTATCCCATTCATCAGAGGAATGAGAAGCAAAGAGGAAAGCTAGTGAGATGCTGTGCTCCTCTATTCCATACTTGGCTGCTTAAACACTTACCCAAGACTGATGCCTTCCTGAACCCTCATCAACAGAAGAATTGGGCTAAGAGACTTATTGCTTTGACTTCAGATGACATCAGATGGTGCACCCAGAGCACCAAAGGCAGGGACATAATCACTAGCTGTGGGCAATACCCAAATGTACCTCTGGTAGGAGTGAAGGGTTGCATCAACTACAATCCTCTGCTGTTTAAAAGACAATTGGGCTATGCTCTGGTCCACCCTCCAAGAGTGCAAGATTTAGCTGAGACTCTGTATTGTGAAATCAAGCCTAATCTAGCTGCTGTCAGACAAGCATCCTGGGCTTGGGACAACATCCAGACAAAAGGGATGGCTATTCTTGGGAGGTGTAATAATGTTGCTTCAGCTCAGTACTATGAATGGTCCCATGCTAGAGCTCAGATTTCTTGGATGCCCTTCACCATTGAGGATATACCTGGACCATCTACAGTACAGCCAGCAACCACTGTCAGCCTGGAAGAATTTGAGAAGCTGAAGGAAAGGAATGAGAATCTGTCTCAAGCTCTGAAGAAAACCCTCTGGGAGAGGAGTGATGGTCGTCTGGACATTGAGAGGTTAGAGAAGCTTAAGGTGGAACATCTGGCCAAGATTGAGAAAGCAGAGGACTACATCAAGAAGTCAAGAGCTGGGGAGCAAATATTGAAGAATGCCTGTAAAGAGGCCAAGCTTCAGAAGGCTAGGACTGATCTCTATCTGCAAGAAAGTCAGGCTAGGTGGGTCAGGATCACTGAAGCTCGTACTCAAGAAGATAAGAGAACTCAGGCCAGGATTGAGCAGTTGGAGGCCAATGAAAAGAAACAACAGGAAGCCTTGCTGGCAGCCCAGAAGGAGATTTCAGAATTGAAGCTTAGGGCTGGTTTGAAGAGGTCAAAGGACCAGGACAGGCACAAGAAGTTGACCACTGCCATTGCCACCAGAAACCTTCTCATCAGGACTATTACAGAGCATCCGGCTGGTCCTGTGTCTGAAGCACTTTTGAAGGAGGTTAAGGAGGATGAATTTGGATTAGATGTTTGACTTCTTTGCTTGTTGTTATTTCCACTTGATGTACTTTTCTTTTATGTTGTATTTTGACCCTTCAGGGGCATATGTTGTAAAAACAGACTATGTATGATCCACCATTTGTAATGTATTTGTTAGTTTGTTTCAATGAGTTTCTTTTCTCAAGCAACATCAAAGCATCTTCCTCAGGGTCTGGAAAGGTCAAAACCAAGAGCCAAGCCGGATACCTTGGAAAACAAATAAGCATACTGCATTGCATACTAACTTTTGTTTTGTTTTTTAGGTTTTGTTATTAGTTTGTTTGTTACTAACTCTGTTGTGACTCAGGAATTATTGCTCGTCGTCGGGTGTTCCCTCTCAACCGTCTGCACCGGTATCCTACTCGCAACAACCTTCCTGGTATCCAAATGGATCAAGTACAGCAAGATCTGACAGAGGTCAGAACTCAGATGGCTAATGAGAGGCAGGAGATGAGAAACCAAATGACTCAATTCATGGAAGTGATGAATGGCTTGGCCCAAAGTCAAGAAAGGTTGAGGGCGTTGGTAGAAAGACAAACTCCAGAAGAACCCCATCTGGGAACTGGAGGGACAAGTAACAATGAAAGGGGTCAGCCTCATGTTAATCCACCAGTATTTGGGCCTCATCTACATCCGGAAGTCAACATCCCGGGTAATGTGCAAGGAAATACTACTGGAGGAAGGATCTTACAGGAAGACCCCCAAGAAGAGCAGTTTACTGTAATGGGAGCTGGGGATGAAGTCTATGATAGGAGGTTTGATGAAATTGCTGAGAAGTTGAGATCTCTGGAGTCTCAAAATTCCCTAGGTTTTGATGTCATGGATATGGGGTTAGTAGATGGGGTAAGGATTCCCCACAAGTTTAAACCCCCGTGATTTGAAAAGTACAATGGAACTTCCTGTCCACGAACTCACCTACAGTCTTTTCTGGGAAGATTTAAGGCATACACCATGGATGAAAAACTGTGGATGTTTTACTTTGAAGACAGTTTGACTGGGGCTTCAAGGGAGTGGTATTCACACTTGACCAGAGCCACTATCAGAAGCTGGAAGGACCTAGCTGAAGCTTTCATCAGGCAGTACCAATACAATCTGGACATGGCTCCTAACAGGACCCTCTTGATGGGAATGTCTCAGTCCTCCAAAGAAAGCTTCAGAGAATATGCCCAGAGGTGGAGACAGCTTGCTGCTGCTGTCCAGCCTCCCATGTCGGAAAGGGAAATGGCCGACATGTTTATGAATACCCTGCAAGGAACATATATTGATAAGCTAGTTGCCTTCTCTTCCACCAGCTTCGCAGACGTAGTTATAGCCGGAGAAAGAATCGAGAGCCTTCTGAAAATGGGTAAGATTTCTGATAATGGTGCAAGCTCATCCAGTAATCCCAGGAAGCCTTTTGCGGGACCTATAAGAACCGGTGAGACAAATGCCATTCATGCCAACAGGGGAAGACCTCAATATGTTCATAGATCAGTGGCAGCTGTCACTATTCCGGCTCCGGTTCCTCAGCAACCAGCATATCAACCACAACAACAACCACCTTATCAACAGCAAGTTCAGTATCCGCCACAGAGAGCCTACAACAACAACAACAACAACAGCAGTCCACAACAGAGAACCTTTCAGCAAAGACCATCACAGGCAAATAGGGTGATTGATCCTATCCCTATGCCCTATGCTGCCTTATTGCCACAACTCCTGAAGCTCAACTTGGTTGAGTTAAGGACATTGGCACCCCCTGATCCTTCCAATCTTCCAAGAAATTATGATGCCAACGCTAGGTGTGCTTTCCATTCCAATGCACCTGGCCACAATACTGAGAAATGTAGGGCTTTACAAATGAAAGTACAGGATCTGGTGGACTCCAAAGCCCTCAACTTTGCACCCCCACCAAATGTCAACAAGAATCCCATGCCCAATCATGGAGGGCCAAGAATTAATGCTATTGAGGAAGACAAGCCATCTTTCTTAATCACCAGTGTTGGACAGATTCAGACACCTCTGGTCGAGATTAAAGCTCAGCTCCTAGAATGCCAGATGTTCCCCGGGTGTGAGCTCGGTTGTGGTTATTGCAACATTTCGGTCAACGGGTGTGATAACTTGAGAAGCGGCATAGATGGTCTTATCAAAAGTGGTATACTTCAGATCACAACAACGGCGCCTACAAATCCAGCAATCCCTTTGACAACAATTCCTGATTCTTCTACAACTGCAACAACAATCATTCCGACCAATTCATCAATATCATCAACAATGGCTCCGTCCATCACTTCGGCAAACCAGATGTCAACAACCATTTCTTCTACAACATCAGCACCCATCTATTCAACAGAATCATCTACAACGCCAACAGAAATTAATAGAGATATCTCAGCGGTCACTGTTTACTATGATCCATCAGATGTTCCTCCAAACAACAACTTTCAGCAACAAACAGTGGCACCTCCTGCCAGGTCACCAGTCACCATTTACTACGATCCGCACACCATTTTAGTACCCTCCTCTGCTGCAGTCAGTCCGGTTACTATCACGGTGCCTGGACCAGTTCCATATGAAAGCAGTAATGCCATCCCTTGGCATTACGGCTCTGACCTCTACTGCAACGGGGAGAAAATCACTTTGGACTCTTCAACCTCATCTCCACAAATTGATAATGTTGGGGGAGGCGGAGGCTTCACTCGAAGTGGACGCCTTTTTGCCTCACAAACTCAAAGACCTAATGCCGAAGCAGAAGCTGCTGCCAAAGCAAAGGGAAAGAGTGTGGTATTGGAAGAGCCAGCTGTCAAAGAAACTCAGAAGACGTCTTTTGAACAAGATGTAGACGAGTTCATGAGAATTATAAAGAGAAGTGATTACAAGGTGGTGGATCAGCTTCACCAAACTCCCTCAAAGATCTCCATATTATCCCTGTTGATGTGTTCTGAAGCTCACAGGAATGCATTACTGAAAGTCCTGCACGCAGCATACGTGCCAGAAGAGATCACTGTTAATCAGCTAGAAACCGTGGTAGCAAATGTCAACACCAGTCACGGATTGGGCTTTACCAATGCTGACTTAACAACTGAGGGACGTAACCACAACAAGGCTTTACACATCACTCTAGAATGTAAGGGCGCTGTTCTATCCCATGTACTGGTAGACACTGGGTCCTCACTCAATGTTCTGCCAAAGAAAGCCTTGGTGAAGCTGGAATATGATGGCTTGGCATTGCGTCCAAGTAATTTGGTAGTAAGAGCATTTGATGGCTCTAAAAGATCAGTGCTTGGGGAGATTGATCTGCCTGTGATGATTGGCCCGCAGACTTTTAAAATTACCTTCTACGTGATGGACATTCAGCCGGCCTATAGCTGTTTGTTGGGTAGACCCTGGATCCATGCCGCTGGCGCTGTTACGTCTACCCTTCACCAGAAGCTGAAATTCGAGTGGGAAGGCCAGATCATCACCATCTGTGGGGAAGAAGACATCTTTGTTAGCCATCTGGCTACGTACAAGTACATTGAGATGGATGGAGAAATCCATGAAACCATGAGCCAGGGGTTTGAGGCCCTAAACATAAATGAAGCATCTGTTGTACTGGGAACCTCCATGACATCTTATCAGCAAGCCAGGAAGGTTGTTGAAGAGGGTACTGCCCAAGGCTGGGGCAAGCTGCTGCCCGTGGAAAAGAAGGAAGACAGATTTGGGTTGGGTTACAAACCAACTCAACAAGATCAATCAGAGGCTGCTAAGAAGCCCAATTTTTTCAGCGGGGGGATGCTCACCCCGGATGCAGTGAACAACTTGGAAGATGAGTCGGAAGATGAGCATAACCTGGAGAGCTGGATACGTCCAAGGACCCCGGGGAGCCATATCTCAAACTGGTCTTCCCAGGAAATTATAAGGGTTACTCCTGCAGAGTAATTATTATTTCCTGTATATTTTAAGCATGCATCAAGTCTTGCGTCTTGCCCAAGATGTCAAGATTCATTTTGTAATCGGGCCATCTTGTAATTTTGTGCAAACAGATCAATCAATGAATATCGGACATCTTTTGCAAATGAGTCTTTTTCCTTTTTCGCTCACTGTTTTCCATTTTTCTTTTTGTACAAAATTAAAATGGCAATGTTTTCCAAAATGACAACTTCGTTTCACTTTTTCTAAACAAGATTAAAATCGATCACTAAAATGAACAATCTAAACCATTGCAGAGAGTGCCTTTCAGACTGCACCGACAACAGCACAACTATGACTTCGTATGACTTTGACAATCCAATCAATCAAGTTGATGAAGGGGTTGAAGAAGATTATGAGCTTCCTGAAGAGCTAGCCAGGTTGTTAAGGCAAGAGGAAAAGGTTATCACTCCTCATCAGGAGGAGGTCGAAACGGTTAATCTTGGTACGGAAGAAGATGTGAAAGAAGTTAAGATCGGGGCCTGCTTACAAGATTCAGTAAAAGAGCAACTAATCGATATGCTTCGGGAGTATGTAGATGTCTTTGCTTGGTCTTATCAGGATATGCCAGGGTTGGATACCGATATTGTCATGCACAAGCTGCCTTTGAAAGAAGACTGTCCGCCAGTAAAACAGAAGCTGCGCCGTACTCGCCCAGATATGGCCATGAAGATAAAAGAAGAAGTACAAAAGCAGTGGGACGCCGGTTTCCTTGCTGTGACTAGCTATCCGCCGTGGGTTGCTAATATCGTACATGTGCCTAAGAAAGACGGAAAGGTGAGGATGTGTGTGGACTACCGGGATCTGAACAGAGCCAGCCCGAAAGATGATTTCCCTTTACCTCACATTGATGTATTGGTTGATAATACGGCTCAGTTCTCGGTATTCTCCTTCATGGACGGGTTTTCGGGATACAATCAAATCAAGATGTCACCTGAAGACATGGAGAAGACAACTTTCATCACACCCTAGGGCACGTTCTGTTATAAGGTGATGCCATTCGGACTAAAGAATGCTGGTGCAACTTATCAACGGGCTATGGTAACATTATTCCACGACATGATCCATAAAGAAATTGAATGTTATGTGGATGACATGATTGCCAAGTCCCTCACAGAAGAAGACCACCTGGTAAATTTGTTGAAGTTATTCAAGCGTCTGAGGAAGTATCAATTGAAGTTAAACCCCAACAAATGCACATTCGGGGTGCGATCCGGTAAGCTGCTGGGTTTTATTGTAAGTGAGAAAGGGATTGAAGTTGACCCTGACAAAGTCAAAGCCATTCAAGAAATGCCTGCACCAAAGTCAGAAAAAGAAGTTCGGGGTTTTCTAGGTAGATTGAACTACATTTCACGGTTCATATCTCACCTTACAGCGACCTGTGAACCTTTGTTCAAGTTGTTAAGAAAAGAACAAATGGTCAGGTGGAACGAAGACTGCCAGAGGGCTTTTGACAAAATCAAGGAATACTTACAAGATCCTCCTATCCTTATGCCTCCAGTCGAAGGAAGACCTCTAATCATGTACTTGACAGTATTAGAAGAGTCAATGGGGTGTGTGCTGGGCCAACATGACGAGTCTGGTCGAAAAGAGTATGCAATATACTACCTAAGCAAAAAGTTTACTGACTGTGAACAACGTTATTCACTGCTCGAGAAAACTTGCTGTGCTTTAGCGTGGGCTGCTCGCCGACTAAGGCAGTATATGTTGACCCATACTACTTTATTGATATCAAAGATGGACCCAGTTAAGTACATTTTTGAGAAGCCAGCACTTACCGGACGGGTTGCAAGATGGCAAATGATTCTCACAGAATACGACATTCAGTACACATCTCAGAAAGCCATCAAGGGCAGTGTGTTGTCTGATTATCTTGCGGAGCAACCCATTGATGATTACCAGCCTATGAGATTTGACTTCCCTGATGAAGACATCATGTTCATAAAAGCAAAAGATCATGAAGAGCCTATTCACACTGAAGGGCCTGACCCAGAAGAAGAATGGACTATGATGTTTGATGGGGCTGTTAATATGAATGGTCATGGTGTTGGTGCAGTACTCATTACACCTAAAGGAGTTCACATGCCTTTCTCGGCAAAACTCACCTTTAACTGCACTAACAACGAAGCTAAATACGAAGCTTGTATTATGGGTCTTGAGGAAGCCATTGACCTCAGGATCAAGACTTTGACTGTGTTCGGAGATTCAGCTTTGGTAATCAATCAAACCAACGACAAATGGTACACCCATCAAGATCATCTGATACCTTACCGGGATTATACGAGGAGGTTGCTGACTTTCTTCACAACAGTCAAGCTTGAGTATATCCCTCGAGATGAGAATCAGTTTGCGGATGCTCTTGCTACCATTTCATCCATGATCAAAGTTCAAGCTGCCAACTTTGTACCTCGGATTTCAGTGTCCAGACTTGACAGACCAGCATATGTGTTCTCAGCAGATGTTGTTAAAGATGATAAGCCTTGGTTCCATGATATCAAATGCTTCTTGGAGGATCAGACATACCCACCTGGGGCATCTTCCAATGATAAGAAGACCTTAAGAAGGCTAGCTGGTAGTTTCTTCCTAAATATTGATGGTTCCCTCTACAAGAGAAACTTTGATATGGTACTTCTCAGATGTGTTGATAAAACAGAAGCAGGCTTGTTGATGCACGAAGTGCACGAAGGATCCTTTGGTACCCATGCAGGAGGGCATGCCATGGCCAAGAAGTTGCTAAGATCAGGTTATTACTGGATCACGATGGATGCCGACTGTTGTGCTTATGCCAGGAAGTGCCATAAATGCCAGATTTATGCGGATAAGGTGCATGTGCCTCCCAATCCTCTGAATGTCATTTCTTCACCCTGGCCCTTTGCTATGTGGGGCATTGATATGATTGGCAAGATTGAACCGACTGCTTCAAATGGCCACAGATTCATCTTGGTTGCCATTGACTATTTCACCAAGTGGGTCGAAGCAGCTTCCTATGCAAATGTTACAAGGCAAGTGGTAGCCCGATTTCTGAAGAGAGACATCATCTGTCGGTATGGAGGGCCTGAGCGAATCATTACTGATAATGGTTCCAACTTGAACAATAAAATGATGGCAGAACTGTGTCAGGACTTCAAGATCCAACACCACAATTCTTCTCCTTACAGGCCAAAGATGAATGGCGTTGTTGAGGCAGCTAACAAGAATATCAAGAAGATTGTACAAAAGATGGTGGTTACCTACAAAGACTGGCATGAAATGCTACCATTTGCCTTGCATGGGTACCGTACGTCAATCAGAACATCCACTGGGGCAACACCGTATCAACTTGTGTATGGTATGGAGGCAGTCCTACCTGTTGAAGTTGAATTACCCTCCTTGCGGGTACTAATGGATGTTAAATTGAATGAAGCAGAATGGGTCCGGTCCCGATACGAACAACTGAATCTGATTGAAGAGAAGAGATTGGCTGCAATTTGTCATGGGCAGTTGTATCAGAAAAGAATGAAGAAAACCTTCGATCAGAAAGTCAGGCTCCGAGAGTACCAAGTAGGAGATCTTGTGCTGAAAAGAATCCTCCCTCCTCATACAGATCACAGGGGAAAATGGACTCCAAACTATGAAGGGCCATTCGTAGTAAAGAAAGTTTTCTCTGGTGGAGCACTGATGCTCAACACTATGGATGGAGAAGATTTCCTGTCCCCTGTGAATTCAGATGCAGTTAAAAAATACTTCGCATAAAATGACCCGCTGGACATAAAAACAGGGCATCCCGGCGAGTCAAAAACAGAATAAGAGACTCGGGCAAAAATAAGGGAAAATAAACAAAAAAATGTACACCCGCTAAGTTGAAAAGCCGCATTGGATAACTCAGGCAAAAAATGGGTATCCCGGTGGATTGAAAACCCGAAAGGGCGATCCACGCAAAAATAAGGGAATAAGCGAACAACTGCAGTCTGAATTTGTCTGTATCACTTACAACATGGTAAGCTTCGAAAGGTTCAAGCCTCATTCAGGTTCAGCCTTCTTCAGAAAGCAAGATGAGAAGAACGTCAAATGTCATACGAGTCATAGCAAAAAGGGAAGCTCCTTGAAGCGTCATCAACATTGCCAACATCTTTTGTTTCTCAATTTGTAACGATCTCCTCATTTCAGGGGATCCGTTCCTCTGACTGTATCTTGCCAATCCAGGGCGCACAAATTAATAAAATCAGATTTTCAGTCATGTTTCGTCTTATACATTTTATTTTCGTTTGCAAAAATTTCCGATGTCTTTAAGATATTGATTGCATAAATACATATACTTCTCTTCTAAAAAAATACGTGCTTGCAGGAAATATACTTACCCCCGGGAGTGTCTAAACTCCTATGATGGAATTCGGTAAGGGATACCTCGGGATTACTTGTGCGTTTTTCTGTCTTCACAGGATTGCAGGTATTCAGAGCACAACATAGGGCATGAAGGTTTCTCCCCAGTAGGCTGCCCAAATCATTGTTCCCTCAGCACTTTCCAAACAGCACCAGAGATGCCATCTCCCCATCAGAGTTGCCAGGCATCACTTCTCTAGTATTTCCTTCAAAGGACATGTACCAGAAGATGCTCATATCCCCAGCCGAGTTGCCATTTGTTATTTCCTCCTCAGCCAAGTGCATAAACAGGGAACCATCTCCCCACAGAGTTTCAGCCTCTATCCAGAAGAGCAGCACCTGAGGATCTCACAACAGAATGACGAAAGCTTCTACGAACCCCAGCTGGGTCCCTCATTACCAAAGATAGGTCTGTCAGTGACCTATTTTCCCAAACAGAGTCATATATGTCAGATCCATCAATGATCTCATCCCCAGCTGGGATGTCCACCGTCAAGCAGATCAGCCAGAGATCTTCACAGCAACGGGATCCGAATCCCGGATCGGTATCTTTGCATAATCATAGCATTCATATCATATTTTCCCCACAGAGCGTAGCATTCCGTCTAATACGGAGCATTACGGCAAAAATCAAACATACTGCATAATCATAAGCCATGTTCTGAATCGAACACTTGTAAATACTGGCAATCCGTCAAAGATGCACAAGAGACTTCCCAAAGTCCCCGGCAGAAAGCCAAAAGCATTTGCTTTACACTCACAAATACGGATACACACTCCTTTTGGCACTCGTCCGTGTCTTCATTCCCTAGTAAAGCCGCCCGGGTTTTTCTTTACAAACAAACACTTATACATTACAGATACCTCTTGACACTCGTCTGTGTCATATCCCCAGCAGAAAGCCAAAGCGTCCCCTTTGCACTCACAGATACATATATCTATACAAATTCCTTGACACCCGTCCGTGTCACCTTCCCCAGCAGAGTTACCTAAACACTTTGTAAACCATACACTTGTATATAATACATCTTTTCCGACACTCGTCCGTGTCACACTCCCCCTAGCAAGTTAGGCACTCGTCTGTGTTTTACTCATACTTGCTACTCCTCTTCTTTTTACTCACACGGATACTCGTCCGTATCTTTTATATACCACTTACATCCCCTCAGATCCGACACTCGTCCGTGTTCTTTGTTAACCAGTTGGTACTCATCCGTACCATCATCTCTGAACATGCGTCAAGCGTTTGTTTCTACCTGATACTCGTCTGTATCGTAGTCTTAAGGATGCTCGTCCGCATCTTTAATCTAAACACCGTGTCAAACACTTATGTCTTCTGGAATTTAGACACTCTCCTGTGTCTACCCTTCCCCCAGAAGAGTCCCCAACAAATCTGGTTGATTTATTTCCTTTCTATCTGACATTCGTCCTATGTCATGATACTTCGGCAGCCGTACCCTGCCAGGTGATCGTCCTTCACCTTTTTGATGATCGTCCTTCATCACTTCCCCAGCGGGGTCTCCATTATTGGAACCCTTTCCTATCCGACATTCGTCCTATGTCATGATATTTTCAGCAGCCGTCCCCTGCTAGGTGATCGTCCTTCACCTCTTGATGATCGTCCTTCATCATTTCATCCGATGGCCGTCCCCATCGTTGATTTTGTTATCTGACATTCGTCCTATGTCATGATAAACCCTGGGAGCAGCCGTACCCTGCTAGGTGATCGTCCGTCACCTCTTGATGATCGTCCTTCATCATGCTTATCCGATGGCCGTCCCCATCGTCGACCTTTTCATCTGACATTCGTCCTATGTCGTGATACTTTCGGCAGCCGTACCCTGCCAGGTGATCGTCCTTCACCTTAGATGACCATCCCTCATCTTATCCTCCAACAGAGCAGCCGTCCCCTGCTAGGTGATCGTCCTTCACCTTTGATGACCGTACCTCATCATTTATTTCATTTACCTATAATCCCCAGAAAGTCTTATAGCTTTACCTGATGGCCGTCCCCATCATAATCTCTTATATCCCCAGCTTGTCGGCCGTCCCCGTCATTATTTTACTTCCCGCATTTTCCCCGGCATGTCGGTCGTCCCCGTCATTGCTTCATCCCCAGCAGTCGTCCTCTGCTCGGCGGTCGTCCGCCATCGCTCGCACTTTATAAACATACTTTATTTTCTTTTACAATCTATATCCCTTTTCTTCTTCATTCTGTGAGTGCAAATTTTGGACTGTCTTTGGTATTCAACCACAAGTTATCTTGTTTGCCTGTTAAGCCGTTGCTTACATTCTACACAGCTAACTCATGTTTGAATAGGGGCAGCTGTAAACACCCCAAATTTGCCCTCACCCATTCATACCATGGCTTGTGATCTCTTTATATGCATAAGTTCAATCATAGTATCTCATACCACATTTTTGATTCACTGCATTAATTCAAAGTCATCTGCATCTAGGGTTTGTGATCTGAGCAATCCAAGAGCTGTTTGAGCCACTCCAAAGGTCATCAATCACTTCAAAGGGGTCCATGTATGTTCAATCATCATATTGTATCCTCACAAAGTCAAGAAAGTCAAAGGATCACAAGAACTGAGAATGGCATAGAAGCAGAGCCAGGTTTAACTGCACAGATGACCTAGAATTAGGGTTTTGGTTTCAAAGGCCATAACTCCAAATTTTTTGGTCATTCTTGTTTCTATTGGTCTCTATATGTCATAGGGATCATGCATATCAATTTTCATGAAGAAATTCAATGGGCAAGGCATCTGATCAAGAGATGACTTCCTGAGCAAGTCAGTGCAAAATCAGGGCATCTGAGGCCCCCAATGACCAAACCAAAGGGTGTTCTTCATCATTTTGAATGTGTATGATCTTTATTTGATCATAGAATATGTTGGAAGTTCACAAGATTGAAGAATTCCAAGCCATTTGCAAAGTTGCCTTTTTGGGAAAATGACTTGTAATGGAAACTTGCCATTTTGGGAAACTTTTTCAACCCTTTCTTTTTGATTCAAAAATGCTTCAAATGGGAAAACTTTGGTCATGAAAGTTGTAAAATGGATCATTCCCTTTTCAAAAAGTACAAGAACTCATTCTAATTCATTTTTTATCAAAAGTTATGGCTTGTCAAAGTTGATAAAAATCACATAATTTCAAGTTATGTACCAAAGAGGCAAAGTTGCAAAACCACTTGCCAAGACAAATTGTGCTTTCAAATGAACTTTTAATCTTTGTACAAACATAAACCAAGGCCTAAAATTCAGAATGCACCAAAGGTTTTCCCATTTTCATGACTTATGGATCAAGAAACTTCAAAAGGGGCCAAAATTGAACAAAGTTGCAAAACATCATACAAACCCTAATCCACTTGTTAATTGGCTTCAAGACTGATCCCATGGCTCTCCTCATTCCTTGCTGCGCAGGACACCCCTATTGTCCTTGGCCTGCCATTGACCCATGCCTCTCTTACACAAAACTTGACTTTTTGCAAAAAGACCCATACCAATCAAGCTAGGCCACACCAACTCCTCTGACCTATCCAAGAGTGATAAGTGGACCAAAAGAGACTGAACACAACACACAACACAAGCTAAAACCTCAGATTGCCAAAGTTATCAAAAATTCTCCAACTTGCAAAACCTTTCGAATCTCTCAGCTCACTCAACCAATCTTCAAACCAACCTCACCATTGATCTCAAGATGACTCACTGACCACAAACCAACCATTGAAACAGCCAAAAACCTCCCATAAACCAAACACGATTTCTGACCAGTTGGCTTGCAAACTCCCAAATCAGCCAAAAGAAATTCCTTCCAAGCATCAAAACTTCATCAGGAGTTCAAGAGGAGTGGATTGCACCAAGGGAGAAGGCCCAAAAGTCCCAAACTGAGAAAGCTCAAGCTCAGGTACCTTCTTGAAACATTTTTCCAGAACTCTTATTTTTAGTTTCTAAATGATAAAGCATGCTCTCCTGGTCATACTGGACTTTGAAATTTTGAAAATGGTGTAGAAATGAGCTTGTATTGATTGACTGAAATTTCTGCCATTTTTGTTCTTCCTTTCGAATCTTGTTAATGGTGAGAGATAAATGGTTTTTGAGGGCAGGGACGAGTTTAGGGAGGTGAGAGGAAGTGATATGGAGCTTTAGAGCTCCAAAAATAACCTAGGGAGTGATTTTGAAACTTTCAGGGAAGGGGGTCACCGGAGAAGACGACCGGAGCTCGTCTCCGGTGACCTGAAAATGATTAGGGTTTGATAATTAGGTTTAGCCAAGTTTGAATGTGGACCTTTGATTTTGAGGACTTTTGTTGACTCCCGCGCGAATAGAGGGCCTGGATCTCTCATTAAACCCTAATTCAGATTAATTAGGTTAATTAATTAAGGATTAAAATTTGAATTTGCCAGAATCAATCCTAGCCACTCAAACGCGCGCCAGTCAACTCCCGCCCTCTGACTTTGAATCTCATCCTTTGGATTGCTTGACTTTTCCATTAAATTCATTTATTTTCATATTTTTCTTATTTGTTTTGCACATTTATTTTAAAATAGCTAAAATCATTTAAAAATTATGAAAATTTTTGTCAAAGTTTTCACTAATTTTTAAAACCCAAAAATATTTTTATTTTTATTTTTTGCATTAAAAATTATTTTTAAATCATTTAAATGTTTATTTTTAATTAGTTAATGAAAATTAATTAATTAGAAATACATTTAAGTATTTAAAAATCACTAAAAAATTCACATAGCATTTAGAAACATTTAGGAACATTGTCCAACTCTCAAACCAAATTTCTTTTTTGTTCTTGATGCCTTTTGATCATTTTCATTGGATTTAATTTCATTTTAAGGCAATATTTTGTGTCAAACTTCAAAAATTCCTTTCTGCCTAACCATTGAGAATTGGATGATGATTCCTTTTGCATTACATCTTGCATAGCATGTAGTTTATAGGATAAAATTGGTTTGATTTGATCTTGCATTTTCAATTTGTTTAGCATTTTTCTTGGCAAGGTACCCCAAAACCCTAGCAATCTTAAGAAATTCATAACTTTCACTAGGTTAAGAGTTGGATCCTCTCCTTTGGGCAGTGAGTTTGTATAGGTTTAGGGTATCTTTGATTGCATTTTCAAATTTTTATCATGTCATATGCTTCTGGTTTTGGATTTTTGCATTGAATGTTGTATGTAAACCCTAATTTGTGCCTTCCTTTGCATCCATCCCTCATTTGCTTGCATTTAAGAACTTACCATGACATTTTGTGCATCCACATGATTCACAATACATCTTAGGACATACTAGAATCATGTTTGATCATTGCATCTTTCATTTGCCATGTTATGTGCCCATTGCATCTCATTAATTTTCATGAACTTCTATGGTTCAAAACATGCTTCATCTGCACCCATTGCCTTGTATGATCATTCCCATGTCTTGCCTCATGTTTGTATCATCTCATAGCATCATCAACATCATGTAAATGCTTCTGACTTTGGTTTGCATCATGACATTTCATCTCATTTGCATTGCATTTCATTTCTTTTGTTAACTTTTCAGGTGGTAAGTTGTTTTGAGAAGTGGATTTGCCTTCACTTCTCACAATCTCCTTTCATCTCTCTTATGCATCATTGCTGCATTTTATCTTTGTATTGGATTGAGCTTGCTCATTCATGTTCATCTCTTACTTTCTTCCTTCAAGCAACTTGTCTTCTTAAGTGAAGCAAGTTGTTTTGCTTCTCTTTGCTTTTTGCTCCTTTCATCTGCTTCCTTCCTGGTGGTTTCTCTGAAGATCTTCTTGCAAACCTCACAAACCCTAGGATTTCCAAGCATGACAATAATTAGGGTTTTGATTAGTCCCCCATTTAGATTTTACCTTTGTGTCATCTTTGAGTCTTCTCTTCCCCTCTTATAATCAGGGACTAAACCCTAAATGCTTTAAGGCTTTGTGATTAAGTTTATGCCTGCATCTTTCTATTAGGATGGAGTGTATAACTTTAATCCTAAGTGTTGAACCCTTAATGTGTTTAAATCCTTTAATCAATCCACTTAATAATCATCAAGACATCAAGCTTGTAACTTGGGCCTTGCATTAGGGTTCTAATTCTTCCTTAATTGGTTAAGAAGGACTAACCCTAGTGTTAATGGACAAGTCCTCCTCAAGTTGTCTTACAAACCATAAAAATCACTTCTTCATCTTATCATTAACTAAAATCCATCTAATAAAGGCTTTGTTTTGTCATGAGGTTAATCCCTAATCATGGATTAAGTTGAGGAGTCTTTCTCAGCTTAAATGTTCTCATCTATTATCCTTCTATTAGGATGGTGTAATGGGTCCATTAGATCTTTGATTATGGCTTAAATTCATTACTTAACACTAAACAAAAACAACAAAAGCATCTAAGTAATTACAAGTAGGTTAATGGTTTTAATCTTACATCAGGGTGATTAAGTGTGAGATGCTGACTTCACATTTAAGGTATTCTCATCACCCCTAATCAGAGGGAAGATGTGATGAGTTTATTAACCCATTGGTTTAGGCTTAAGCCCATTAATTTATGACAAACTTCACAAAGCAATAAAAGACTGAAAACACAAAAAAAAAAACAATAATCGTCTCCTCCGGGATTCTTTTCTCATCTCATTCACTCACAAACGAGAACTCGCTTCTTCCGTCTAATGCAAGACAGTTAGCACCTGAGCCAGACAGGTCATACACTTGAGCATAGACAAGCAAGCAGTTCACAAGTCAATTTATCTTTCAGTCTCTTTGAGTCGAACTACGGTGTTCTGACTTCCTCATTGCACGAGAGGATACGTAGGCATAACTTAACAGTTATCGAACAAAAGTCTCTGTATATTCCCCCTCCTCCAACATTATTCTTTAAGCCTCATAGTCTTGAGCTTCATACTCCGGTTCTTACACTGACACCTCTCTTATACACTTCACCTTTCTTTTAGCACTGACACTTGCATTCTTTCCAACTTTGATACACAGATAGCACTGACACTAGCCCTTTAAAACACAAATCTTTTAAGCGTGGATCCCGTCGAGTACGGCGGACAATCTGGGTGCTAATACCTTCCCAGGTTGTAACCAACCCCCTTTCTCAGTCTCTCTGGTTCGCAACCGTCTTATCCATCTTTTCTTAGGTTTATGCAGCATTACCTTTCCTCTGGGATAAAAATGCCTAGCTGGCGACTCTTGT
Organism: Lathyrus aphaca; assembly: GCA_963966055.1. Classification (NCBI taxonomy): domain Eukaryota; kingdom Viridiplantae; phylum Streptophyta; class Magnoliopsida; order Fabales; family Fabaceae; genus Lathyrus; species Lathyrus aphaca. The sequence continues at coordinate 297,888,827 of OZ014524.1, forward strand.
CTTTTGAGTTCACACCCCTATGTGTACTCTTCTCTTTCACCGACCGTTCGCGTCTGTACCCCTTCTGGCCCCGTGTCATTCGGTGGGAGCGACAGCTTAGCGACTCTGCTGGGGACCCTTATACTGCAACCAGGGCTTCTGGTTCTTTTTGTGGGTTCCTCCTAGCGCTTGTGTGATTTGTGTTTACTGGGGTGTTATGTGCTAATTGTGTTTATATATTTGCTTTATTTACTGCTTTATGTACAGTTATTTATTGCTTTCTTTACAGCTTTATACATCATATTGTCATACTGTCATCTTGCTGGATCTGGTTTTTTATTTTGGTGGGTGGGGTTCTGCTGAGAATTTAAGGTCCTATACCTGGGACCTAAGTGACACCTAGGCTAGAGTGGTTCATGTTCTTTCCCATTCCATTTCGGTCTGGTGCGGGAATATGAAACACGGTTCAGATATGGGTTTCTTCTTGAGAACTCTGTGCTACAGATTTCCTGTAGTGCTAGGGCTATCTGGGAAGCCTGCTAAGTCTGGATGACCTTTACTATGACCTTCAGAAACTGAGGTGAATTAGAGGAGGATCTTTTATGGTTATTGTAAACATTGTACCTCCGGGTTAGAAGTGTTTACACTTCTCATAACTGATCCAAGTCTGAGGATCTTTGTTTTAGAACACTACCTGTGAGAGGGCTGGGCTGTTTGCAGGTTTGCAGGTACCTTTGGCCACATCATACCCTGTTTCTAATTGGTTTAAGAGTACCTCACTTTGGACAGTTCTTGTAATTTAAACCCTGGACATGTGACTCTTTATCCGAGTCCCCCACCTTGGTTACTGGATTTCTGAACCTCCATCTGGACTTCTTGAACATACATGGGCCTTATATATCAAGATAGATAATCAGATCCAGCTTGATCACAAACCATTGCATATCATTTGTATACATCATCATTGCATCATTTAACATTTGTTTATTTGTTTTTCAGGGTATCCATATTGCATCTGGCTTGGTTTTGACCCCTTCATCTGCATAGACCTCTGTTCATCAGCTATCTGCTTCAGCCATCTTCATCAGCTGTTTGCTTCAGTTACCTTCATCATCAGTTTATCAGTGGCTCATCTCCAGTATCAGTCTTCATCATCAGCATTTAGCTCTTCATCAGCAGTCATGGCACCCAAGAAGAGCAACATTTCATACCATTTCTTTGAGCCTGTGCTGACTGGCATCAGGCAGGTCCAGGCACTTATCACTCCAGACCATATCCCATTATTCAGAGAGCATTATGGAGGCATCCTTGATATGGTTATGGACCTGGATCCTTCTCAGAGGAGTTTGATCCACACTTGCCTACAGTTTTATGACCCTCCTGTGAGATGCTTCACTTTCCAGAACTTTCAGTTGGGACCTGTGCTTGAGGAGTTCTCATCTTTGATTGGAGTACCTGTCAGGGGTGGTGTCCCCTTCAACCCTGAGATGACTTCTCCCAGCAATGGAGAAGTGGCAAAAGCATTATACATGGAGCCTACTTTGATTGAGCAGAACATGACAACAAAGGCTGGAATCCCTGGTTTGCACTTAGACTTTCTGACTTCTCAGGCCATCCTGAAGGCCTCCCTGGGGGAATGGAGGACAGTCTATGCATTGTTAGCCCTCAGTATATATGGGGTTATACTATTTGCAGATGAGCCCAAGTTTATCAGCAAGAATGCCATCCATCTTTTCCTTCTGAGGAACCCAGTACCCACCTTGCTGGGAGATTTCTATTATCCCATTCATCAGAGGAATGAGAAGCAAAGAGGAAAGCTAGTGAGATGATGTGCTCCTCTATTCCATACTTGGCTGCTTAAACACTTACCCAAGACTGATGCCTTCCTGAACCCTCATCAACAGAAGAATTGGGCTAAGAGACTTATTGTTTTGACTTCAGATGACATCAGATGGTGCACCCAGAGCACCAAAGGCAGGGACATAATCACTAGCTGTGGGCAATACCCAAATGTACCTCTGGTAGGAGTGAAGGGTTGCATCAACTACAATCCTCTGCTGTTTAAAAGACAATTGGGCTATGCTCTGGTCCACCCTCCAAGAGTGCAAGATTTAGCTGAGACTCTGTATTGTGAAATCAAGCCTAATCTAGCTGCTGTCAGACAAGCATCCTGGGCTTGGGACAACATCCAGACAAAAGGGATGGCTATTCTTGGGAGGTGTAATAATGTTGCTTCAGCTCAGTACTATGAATGGTCCCATGCTAGAGCTCAGATTTCTTGGATGCCCTTCACCATTGAGGATATACCTGGACCATCTACAGTACAGCCAGCAACCACTGTCAGCCTGGAAGAATTTGAGAAGCTGAAGGAAAGGAATGAGAATCTGTCTCAAGCTCTGAAGAAAACCCTCTGGGAGAGGAGTGATGGTCGTCTGGACATTGAGAGGTTAGAGAAGCTTAAGGTGGAACATCTGGCCAAGATTGAGAAAGCAGAGGACTACATCAAGAAGTCAAGAGCTGGGGAGCAAATATTGAAGAATGCCTGTAAAGAGGCCAAGCTTCAGAAGGCTAGGACTGATCTCTATCTGCAAGAAAGTCAGGCTAGGTGGGTCAGGATCACTGAAGCTCGTACTCAAGAAGATAAGAGAACTCAGGCCAGGATTGAGCAGTTGGAGGCCAATGAAAAGAAACAACAGGAAGCCTTGCTGGCAGCCCAGAAGGAGATTTCAGAATTGAAGCTTAGGGCTGGTTTGAAGAGGTCAAAGGACCAGGACAGGCACAAGAAGTTGACCACTGCCATTGCCACCAGAAACCTTCTCATCAGGACTATTACAGAGCATCCGGCTGGTCCTGTGTCTGAAGCACTTTTGAAGGAGGTTAAGGAGGATGAATTTGGATTAGATGTTTGACTTCTTTGCTTGTTGTTATTTCCACTTGATGTACTTTTCTTTTATGTTGTATTTTGACCCTTCAGGGGCATATGTTGTAAAAACAGACTATGTATGATCCACCATTTGTAATGTATTTGTTAGTTTGTTTCAATGAGTTTCTTTTCTCAAGCAACATCAAAGCATATTCCTCAGGGTCTGGAAAGGTCAAAACCAAGAGCCAAGCCGGATACCTTGGAAAACAAATAAGCATACTGCATTACATACTAACTTTTGTTTTGTTTTGTAGGTTTTGTTATTAGTTTGTTTGTTACTAACTCTGTTGTGACTCAGGAATTATTGCTCGCCGTCGGGTGTTCCCTCTCAACCGTCTGCACCGGTATCCTACTCGCAACAACCTTCCTGGTATCCAAATGGATCAAGTACAGCAAGATCTGACAGAGGTCAGAACTCAGATGGCTAATGAGAGGCAGGAGATGAGAAACCAAATGACTCAATTCATGGAAGTGATGAATGGCTTGGCCCAAAGTCAAGAAAGGTTGAGGGCGTTGGTAGAAAGACAAACTCCAGAAGAACCCCATCTGGGAACTGGAGGGACAAGTAACAATGAAAGGGGTCAGCCTCATGTTAATCCACCAGTATTTGGGCCTCATCTACATCCGGAAGTCAACATCCCGGGTAATGTGCAAGGAAATACTACTGGAGGAAGGATCTTACAGGAAGACCCCCAAGAAGAGCAGTTTACTGTAATGGGAGCTGGGGATGAAGTCTATGATAGGAGGTTTGATGAAATTGCTGAGAAGTTGAGATCTCTGGAGTCTCAAAATTCCCTAGGTTTTGATGTCATGGATATGGGGTTAGTAGATGGGGTAAGGATTCCCCACAAGTTTAAACCCCCGTGCTTTGAAAAGTACAATGGAACTTCCTGTCCACGAACTCACCTACAGTCTTTTCTGGGAAGACTTAAGGCATACACCATGGATGAAAAACTGTGGATGTTTTACTTTGAAGACAGTTTGACTGGGGCTTCAAGGGAGTGGTATTCACACTTGACCAGAGCCACTATCAGAAGCTAGAAGGACCTAGCTGAAGCTTTCATCAGGCAGTACCAATACAATCTGGACATGGCTCCTAACAGGACCCTCTTGATGGGAATGTCTCAGTCCTCCAGAGAAAGCTTCAGAGAATATGCCCAGAGGTGGAGACAGCTTGCTGCTGCTGTCCAGCCTCCCATGTCGGAAAGGGAAATGGCCGACATGTTTATGAATACCCTGCAAGGAACATATATTGATAAGCTAGTTGCCTTCTCTTCCACCAGCTTCGCAGACGTAGTTATAGCCGGAGAAAGAATCGAGAGCCTTCTGAAAATGGGTAAGATTTCTGATAATGGTGCAAGCTCATCCAGTAATCCCAGGAAGCCTTTTGCGGGACCTAGAAGAACCGGTGAGACAAATGCCATTCATGCCAACAGGGGAAGACCTCAATATGTTCATAGATCAGTGGCAGCTGTCACTATTCCGGCTCCGGTTCCTCAGCAACCAGCATATCAACCACAACAACAACCACCTTATCAACAGCAAGTTCAGTATCCGCCACAGAGAGCCTACAACAACAACAACAACAGCAGTCCACAACAGAGAACCTTTCGGCAAAGACCATCACAGGCAAATAGGGTGATTGATCCTATCCCTATGCCCTATGCTGCCTTATTGCCATAACTCCTGAAGCTCAACTTGGTTGAGTTAAGGACATTGGCACCCCCTGATCCTTCCAATCTTCCAAGAAATTATGATGCCAACGCTAGGTGTGCTTTCCATTCCAATGCACCTGGCCATAATACTGAGAAATGTAGGGCTTTACAAATGAAAGTACAGGATCTGGTGGACTCCAAAGCCCTCAACTTTGCACCCCCACCAAATGTCAACAAGAATCCCATGCCCAATCATGGAGGGCCAAGAATTAATGCTATTGAGGAAGACAAGCCATCTTTCTTAATCACCAGTGTTGGACAGATTCAGACACCTCTGGTCGAGATTAAAGCTCAGCTCCTAGAATGCCAGATGTTCCCCGGGTGTGAGCTCGGTTGTGGTTATTGCAACATTTCGGTCAACGGGTGTGATAACTTGAGAAGCGGCATAGATGGTCTTATCAAAAGTGGTATACTTCAGATCACAACAACGGCGCCTACAAATCCAGCAATCCCTTTGACAACAATTCCTGATTCTTCTACAACTGCAACAACAATCATTCCGACCAATTCATCAATATCATCAACAATGGCTCCGTCCATCACTTCGGCAAACCAGATGTCAACAACCATTTCTTCTACAACATCAGCACCCATCTATTCAACAGAATCATCTACAACGCCAACAGAAATTAATAGAGATATCTCAGCGGTCACCGTTTACTATGATCCATCAGATGTTCCTCCAAACAACAACTTTCAGCAACAAACAGTGGCACCTCCTGCCAGGTCACCAGTCACCATTTACTATGATCCGCACACCATTTTAGTACCCTCCTCTGCTGCAGTCAGTCCTGTTACTATCACGGTGCCTGGACCAGTTCCATATGAAAGCAGTAATGCCATCCCTTGGCATTACGGCTCTGACCTCTACTGCAACGGGGAGAAAATCACTTTGGACTCTTCAACCTCATCTCCACAAATTGATAATGTTGGGGGAGGCGGAGGCTTCACTCGAAGTGGACGCCTTTTTGCCTCACAAACTCAAAGACCTAATGCCGAAGCAGAAGCTGCTGCCAAAGCAAAGGGAAAGAGTGTGGTATTGGAAGAGCCAGCTGTCAAAGAAACTCAGAAGACGTCTTTTGAACAAGATGTAGACGAGTTCATGAGAATTATAAAGAGAAGTGATTACAAGGTGGTGGATCAGCTTCACCAAACTCCCTCAAAGATCTCCATATTATCCCTGTTGATGTGTTCTGAAGCTCACAGGAATGCATTACTGAAAGTCCTGCACGCAGCATACGTGCCAGAAGAGATCACTGTTAATCAGCTAGAAACCGTGGTAGCAAATGTCAACACCAGTCACGGATTGGGCTTTACCAATGCTGACTTAACAACTGAGGGACGTAACCACAACAAGGCTTTACACATCACTCTAGAATGTAAGGGCGCTGTTCTATCCCATGTACTGGTAGACACTGGGTCCTCACTCAATGTTCTGCCAAAGAAAGCCTTGGTGAAGCTGGAATATGATGGCTTGGCATTGCGTCCAAGTAATTTGGTAGTAAGAGCATTTGATGGCTCTAAAAGATCAGTGCTTGGGGAGATTGATCTGCCTGTGATGATTGGCCCGCAGACTTTTAAAATTACCTTCTACGTGATGGACATTCAGCCGGCCTACAGCTGTTTGTTGGGTAGACCCTGGATCCATGCCGCTGGCGCTGTTACGTCTACCCTTCACCAGAAGCTGAAATTCGAGTGGGAAGGCCAGATCATCACCATCTGTGGGGAAGAAGACATCTTTGTTAGCCATCTGGCTACGTACAAGTACATTGAGATGGATGGAGAAATCCATGAAACCATGAGCCAGGGGTTTGAGGCCCTAAACATAAATGAAGCATCTGTTGTACTGGGAACCTCCATGACATCTTATCAGCAAGCCAGGAAGGTTGTTGAAGAGGGTACTGCCCAAGGCTGGGGCAAGCTGCTGCCCGTGGAAAAGAAGGAAGACAGATTTGGGTTGGGTTACAAACCAACTCAACAAGATCAATCAGAGGCTGCTAAGAAGCCCAATTTTGTCAGCGGGGGGATGCTCACCCCGGATGCAGTGAACAACTTGGAAGATGAGTCGGAAGATGAGCATAACCTGGAGAGCTGGATACGTCCAAGGACCCCGGGGAGCCATATCTCAAACTGGTCTTCCCAGGAAATTATAAGGGTTACTCCTGCAGAGTAATTATTATTTCCTGTATATTTTAAGCATGCATCAAGTCTTGCGTCTTGCCCAAGATGTCAAGATTCATTTTGTAATCGGGCCATCTTGTAATTTTGTGCAAACAGATCAATCAATGAATATCGGACATCTTTTGCGAATGAGTCTTTTTCCTTTTTCGCTCACTGTTTTCCATTTTTCTTTTTGTACAAAATTAAAATGGCAATGTTTTCCAAAATGACAACTTCGTTTCACTTTTTCTAAACAAGATTAAAATCGATCACTAAAATGAACAATCTAAATCATTGCAGAGAGTGCCTTTCAGACTGCACCGACAACAGCACAACTATGACTTCGTATGACTTTGACAATCCAATCAATCAAGTTGATGAAGGGGTTGAAGAAGATTATGAGCTTCCTGAAGAGCTAGCCAGGTTGTTAAGGCAAGAGGAGAAGGTTATCACTCCTCATCAGGAGGAGGTCGAAACGGTTAATCTTGGTACGGAAGAAGATGTGAAAGAAGTTAAGATCGGGGCCTGCTTACAAGATTCAGTAAAAGAGCAACTAATCGATATGCTTCGGGAGTATGTAGATGTCTTTTCTTGGTCTTATCAGGATATGCCAGGGTTGGATACCGATATTGTCATGCACAAGCTGCCTTTGAAAGAAGACTGTCCGCCAGTAAAACAGAAGTTGCGCCGTACTCGCCCAGATATGGCCATGAAGATAAAAGAAGAAGTACAAAAGCAGTGGGACGCCGGTTTCCTTGCTGTGACTAGCTATCCGCCGTGGGTTGCTAATATCGTACCTGTGCCTAAGAAAGACGGCAAGGTGAGGATGTGTGTGGACTACCGGGATCTGAACAGAGCCAGCCCGAAAGATGATTTCCCTTTACCTCACATTGATGTATTGGTTGATAATACGGCTCAGTTCTCGGTATTCTCCTTCATGGACGGGTTTTTGGGATACAATCAAATCAAGATGTCACCTGAAGACATGGAGAAGACAACTTTCATCACACCCTAGGGCACGTTCTGTTATAAGGTGATGCCATTCGGACTAAAGAATGCTGGTGCAACTTATCAACGGGCTATGGTAACATTATTCCACGACATGATCCATAAAGAAATTGAATGTTATGTGGATGACATGATTGCCAAGTCCCTCACAGAAGAAGACCACCTGGTAAATCTGTTGAAGTTATTCAAGCGTCTGAGGAAGTATCAATTGAAGTTAAACCCCAACAAATGCACATTCGGGGTGCGATCCGGTAAGCTGCTGGGTTTTATTGTAAGTGAGAAAGGGATTGAAATTGACCCTGACAAAGTCAAAGCCATTCAAGAAATGCCTGCACCAAAGTCAGAAAAAGAATTTCGGGGTTTTCTAGGTAGATTGAACTACATTTCACGGTTCATATCTCACCTTACAGCGACCTGTGAACCTTTGTTCAAGTTGTTAAGAAAAGAACAAACGGTCAGGTGGAACGAAGACTGCCAGAGGGCTTTTGACAAAATCAAGGAATACTTACAAGATCCTCCTATCCTTATGCCTCCAGTCGAAGGAAGACCTCTAATCATGTACTTGACAGTATTAGAAGAGTCAATGGGGTGTGTGCTGGGCCAACATGACGAGTCTGGTCGAAAAGAGTATGCAATATACTACCTAAGCAAAAAGTTTACCGACTGTGAACAACGTTATTCACTGCTCGAGAAAACTTGTTGTGCTTTAGCGTGGGCTGCTCGCCGACTAAGGCAGTATATGTTGACCCATACTACTTTATTGATATCAAAGATGGACCCAGTTAAGTACATTTTTGAGAAGCCAGCACTTACCGGACGGGTTGCAAGATGGCAAATGATTCTCACAGAATACGACATTCAGTACACATCTCAGAAAGCCATCAAGGGCAGTGTGTTGTCTGATTATCTTGCGGAGCAACCCATTGATGATTACCAGCCTATGAGATTTGACTTCCCTGATGAAGACATCATGTTCATAAAAGCAAAAGATCATGAAGAGCCTATTCACACTGAAGGGCCTGACCCAGAAGAAGAATGGACTATGATGTTTGATGGGGCTGTTAATATGAATGGTCATGGTGTTGGTGCAGTACTCATTACACCTAAAGGAGTTCACATGCCTTTCTCGGCAAAACTCACCTTTAACTGCACTAACAACGAAGCTGAATACGAAGCTTGTATTATGGGTCTTGAGGAAGCCATTGACCTCAGGATCAAGACTTTGACTGTGTTCGGAGATTCAGCTTTGGTAATCAATCAAACCAACGACAAATGGTACACCCATCAAGATCATCTGATACCTTACCGGGATTATACGAGGAGGTTGCTGACTTTCTTCACAACAGTCAAGCTTGAGTATATCCCTCGAGATGAGAATCAGTTTGCGGATGCTCTTGCTACCATTTCATCCATGATCAAAGTTCAAGCTGCCAACTTTGTACCTCGGATTTCAGTGTCCAGACTTGACAGACCAGCATATGTGTTCTCAGCAGATGTTGTTAAAGATGATAAGCCTTGGTTCCATGATATCAAATGCTTCTTGGAGGATCAGACATACCCACCTGGGGCATCTTCCAATGATAAGAAGACGTTAAGAAGGCTAGCTGGTAGTTTCTTCCTAAATATTGATGGTTCCCTCTACAAGAGAAACTTTGATATGGTACTTCTCAGATGTGTTGATAAAACAGAAGCAGGCTTGTTGATGCACGAAGTGCACGAAGGATCCTTTGGTACCCATGCAGGAGGGCATGCCATGGCCAAGAAGTTGCTAAGATCAGGTTATTACTGGATCACGATGGATGCCGACTGTTGTGCTTATGCCAGGAAGTGCCATAAATGCCAGATTTATGCGGATAAGGTGCATGTGCCTCCCAATCCTCTGAATGTGATTTCTTCACCCTGGCCCTTTGCTATGTGGGGCATTGATATGATTGGCAAGATTGAACCGACTGCTTCAAATGGCCACAGATTCATCTTGGTTGCCATTGACTATTTCACCAAGTGGGTCGAAGCAGCTTCCTATGCAAATGTTACAAGGCAAGTGGTAGCCCTATTTCTGAAGAGAGACATCATCTGTCGGTATGGAGGGCCTGAGCGAATCATTACTGATAATGGTTCCAACTTGAACAATAAAATGATGGCAGAACTGTGCCAGGACTTCAAGATCCAACACCACAATTCTTCTCCTTACAGGCCAAAGATGAATGGCGCTGTTGAGGCAGCTAACAAGAATATCAAGAAGATTGTACAAAAGATGGTGGTTACCTACAAAGACTGGCATGAAATGCTACCATTTGCCTTGCATGGGTACCGTACGTCAATCAGAACATCCACTGGGGCAACACCGTATCAACTTGTGTATGGTATGGAGGCAGTCCTACCTGTTGAAGTTGAATTACCCTCCTTGCGGGTACTAATGGATGTTAAATTGAATGAAGCAGAATGGGTCCGGTCCCGATACGAACAACTGAATCTGATTGAAGAGAAGAGATTGGCTGCAATTTGTCATGGGCAGTTGTATCAGAAAAGAATGAAGAAAACCTTCGATCAGAAAGTCAGGCTCCGAGAGTACCAAGTAGGAGATCTTGTGCTGAAAAGAATCCTCCCTCCTCATACAGATCACAGGGGAAAATGGACTCCAAACTATGAAGGGCCATTCGTAGTAAAGAAAGTTTTCTCTGGTGGAGCACTGATGCTCAGCACTATGGATGGAGAAGATTTCCTGTCCCCTGTGAATTCAGATGCAGTTAAAAAATACTTCGCATAAAATGACCCGCTGGACATAAAAACAGGGCATCCCGGCGAGTCAAAAACAGAATAAGAGACTCGGGCAAAAATAAGGGAAAATAAACAAAAAAATGTACACCCGCTAAGTTGAAAAGCCGCATTGGATAACTCAGGCAAAAAATGGGTATCCCGGTGGATTGAAAACCCGAAAGGGCGATCCACGCAAAAATAAGGGAATAAGCGAACAACTGCAGTCTGAATTTGTCTGTATCACTTACAACATGGTAAGCTTCGAAAGGTTCAAGCCTCATTCAGGTTCAACCTTCTTCAGAAAGCAAGATGAGAAGAACGTCAAATGTCATACGAGTCATAGCAAAAAGGGAAGCTCCTTGAAGCGTCATCAACATTGCCAACATCTTTTGTTTCTCAATTTGTAACGATCTCCTCATTTCAGGGGATCCGTTCCTCTGACTGTATCTTGCCAATTCAGGGTGCACAAATTAATAAAATCAGATTTTCAGTCATGTTTCGTCTTATACATTTTATTTTCGTTTGCAAAAATGTCCGATGTCTTTAAGATATTGATTGCATAAATACAGATACTTCTCTTCTAAAAAAATACGTGCTTGCAGGAAATATACTTACCCCCGGGAGTGTCTAAACTCCTATGATGGAATCCGGTAAGGGATACCTCGGGATTACTTGTGCGTTTTTCTGTCTTCACAGGATTGCAGGTATTCAGAGCACAACATAGGGCATGAAGGTTTCTCCCCAGTAGGCTGCCCAAATCATTGTTCCCTCAGCACTTTCCAAACAGCACCAGAGATGCCATCTCCCCATCAGAGTTGCCAGGCATCACTTCTCTAGTATTTCCTTCAAAGGACATGTACCAGAAGATGCTCATATCCCCAGCCGAGTTGCCATTTGTTATTTCCTCCTCAGCCAAGTGCATAAACAGGGAACCATCTCCCCACAGAGTTTCAGCCTCTATCCAGAAGAGCAGCACCTGAGGATCTCACAACAGAATGACGAAAGCTTCTACGAACCCCAGCTGGGTCCCTCATTACCAAAGATAGGTCTGTCAGTGACCTATTTTCCCAAACAGAGTCATATATGTCAGATCCATCAATGATCTCATCCCCATCTGGGATGTCCACCGTCAAGCAGATCAGCCAGAGATCTTCACAGCAACGGGATCCGAATCCTGGATCGGTATCTTTGCATAATCATAGCATTCATATCATATTTTCCCCACAGAGCGTAGCATTCCGTCTAATACGGAGCATTACGGCAAAAATCAAACATACTGCATAATCATAAGCCATGTTCTGAATCGAACACTTGTAAATACTGGCAATCCGTCAAAGATGCACAAGAGACTTCCCAAAGTCCCCGGCAGAAAGCCAAAAGCATTTGCTTTACACTCACAAATACGGATACACACTCCTTTTGGCACTCGTCCGTGTCTTCATTCCCTAGTAAAGCCGCCCGGGTTTTTCTTTACAAACAAACACTTATACATTACAGATACCTCTTGACACTCGTCTGTGTCATATCCCCAGCAGAAAGCCAAAGCGTCCCCTTTGCACTCACAGATACATATATCTATACAAATTCCTTGACACCCGTCCGTGTCACCTTCCCCAGCAGAGTTACCTAAACACTTTGTAAACCATACACTTGTATATAATACATCTTTTCCGACACTCGTCCGTGTCACACTCCCCCTAGCAAGTTAGGCACTCGTTTGTGTTTTACTCATACTTGCTACTCCTCTTCTTTTTACTCACACGGATACTCGTCCGTATCTTTTATATACCACTTACATCCCCTCAGATCCGACACTCGTCCGTGTTCTTTGTTAACCAGTTGGTACTCATCCGTACCATCATCTCTGAACATGCGTCAAGCGTTTGTTTCTACCTGATACTCGTCTGTATCGTAGTCTTAAGGATGCTCGTCCGCATCTTTAATCTAAACACCGTGTCAAACACTTATGTCTTCTGGAATTTAGACACTCGCCTGTGTCTACCCTTCCCCCAGAAGAGTCCCCAACAAATCTGGTTGATTTATTTCCTTTCTATCTGACATTCGTCCTATGTCATGATACTTCGGCAGCCGTACCCTGCCAGGTGATCGTCCTTCACCTTTTTGATGATCGTCCTTCATCACTTCCCCAGCGGGGTCTCCATTATTGGAACCCTTTCCTATCCGACATTCGTCCTATGTCATGATATTTTCAGCAGCCGTCCCCTGCTAGGTGATCGTCCTTCACCTCTTGATGATCGTCCTTCATCATTTCATCCGATGGCCGTCCCCATCGTTGATTTTGTTATCTGACATTCGTCCTATGTCATGATAAACCCTGGGAGCAGCCGTACCCTGCTAGGTGATCGTCCGTCACCTCTTGATGATCGTCCTTCATCATGCTTATCCGATGGCCGTCCCCATCGTCGACCTTTTCATCCGACATTCGTCCTATGTCGTGATACTTTCGGCAGCCGTACCCTGCCAGGTGATCGTCCTTCACCTTAGATGACCATCCCTCATCTTATCCTCCAACAGAGCAGCCGTCCCCTGCTAGGTGATCGTCCTTCACCTTTGATGACCGTACCTCATCATTTATTTCATTTACCTATAATCCCCAGAAAGTCTTATAGCTTTACCTGATGGCCGTCCCCATCATAATCTCTTATATCCCCAGCTTGTCGGCCGTCCCCGTCATTATTTTACTTCCCGCATTTTCCCCGGCATGTCGGTCGTCCCCGTCATTGCTTCATCCCCAGCGGTCGTCCTCTGCTCGGCGGTCGTCCGCCATCGCTCGCACTTTAGAAACATACTTTATTTTCTTTTACAATCTATATCCCTTTTCTTCTTCATTCTGTGAGTGCAAATTTTGGACTGTCTTTGGTATTCAACCACAAGTTATCTTGTTTGCCTGTTAAGCCGTTGCTTACATTCTACACAGCTAACTCATGTTTGAATAGGGGCAGCTGTAAACACCCCAAATTTGCCCTCACCCATTCATACCATGGCTTGTGATCTCTTTATATGCATAAGTTCAATCATAGTATCTCATACCACATTTTTGATTCACTGCATTAATTCAAAGTCATCTGCATCTAGGGTTTGTGATCTGAGCAATCCAAGAGCTGTTTGAGCCACTCCAAAGGTCATCAATCACTTCAAAGGGGTCCATGTATGTTCAATCATCATATTGTATCCTCACAAAGTCAAGAAAGTCAAAGGATCACAAGAACTGAGAATGGCATAGAAGCAGAGCCAGGTTTAACTGCACAGATGACCTAGAATTAGGGTTTTGGTTTCAAAGGCCATAACTCCAAATTTTTTGGTCATTCTTGTTTCTATTGGTCTCTATATGTCATAGGGATCATGCATATCAATTTTCATGAAGAAATTCAATGGGCAAGGCATCTGATCAAGAGATGACTTCCTGAGCAAGTCAGTGCAAAATCAGGGCATCTGAGGCCCCCAATGACCAAACCAAAGGGTGTTCTTCATCATTTTGAATGTGTATGATCTTTATTTGATCATAGAATATGTTGGAAGTTCACAAGATTGAAGAATTCCAAGCCATTTGCAAAGTTGCCTTTTTGGGAAAATGACTTGTAATGGAAACTTGCCATTTTGGGAAACTTTTTCAACCCTTTCTTTTTGATTCAAAAATGCTTCAAATGGGAAAACTTTGGTCATGAAAGTTGTAGAATGGATCATTCCCTTTTCAAAAAGTACAAGAACTCATTCTAATTCATTTTTTATCAAAAGTTATGGCTTGTCAAAGTTGAGAAAAATCACATAATTTCAAGTTATGTACCAAAGAGGCAAAGTTGCAAAACCACTTGCCAAGACAAATTGTGCTTTCAAATGAACTTTTAATCTTTGTACAAACATAAACCAAGGCCTAAAATTCAGAATGCACCAAAGGTTTTCCCATTTTCATGACTTATGGATCAAGAAACTTCAAAAGGGGCCAAAATTGAACAAAGTTGCAAAACATCATACAAACCCTAATCCACTTGTTAATTGGCTTCAAGACTGATCCCATGGCTCTCCTCATTCCTTGCTGCGCAGGACACCCCTATTGTCCTTGGCCTGCCATTGACCCATGCCTCTCTTACACAAAACTTGACTTTTTGCAAAAAGACCCATACCAATCAAGCTAGGCCACACCAACTCCTCTGACCTATCCAAGAGTGATAAGTGGACCAAAAGAGACTGAACACAACACACAACACAAGCTAAAACCTCAGATTGCCAAAGTTATCAAAAATTCTCCAACTTGCAAAACCTTTCGAATCTCTCAGCTCACTCAACCAATCTTCAAACCAACCTCACCATTGATCTCAAGATGACTCACTGACCACAAACCAACCATTGAAACAGCCAAAAACCTCCCATAAACCAAACACGATTTCTGACCAGTTGGCTTGCAAACTCCCAAATCAGCCAAAAGAAATTCCTTCCAAGCATCAAAACTTCATCAGGAGTTCAAGAGGAGTGGATTGCACCAAGGGAGAAGGCCCAAAAGTCCCAAACTGAGAAAGCTCAAGCTCAGGTACCTTCTTGAAACATTTTTCCAGAACTCTTATTTTTAGTTTCTAAATGATAAAGCATGCTCTCCTGATCATACTGGACTTTGAAATTTTGAAAATGGTGTAGAAATGAGCTTGTATTGATTGACTGAAATTTCTGCCATTTTTGTTCTTCCTTTCGAATCTTGTTAATGGTTGGAGATAAATGGTTTTTGAGGGCAGGGACGAGTTTAGGGAGGTGAGAGGAAGTGATATGGAGCTTTAGAGCTCCAAAAATAACCTAGGGAGTGATTTTGAAACTTTCAGGGAAGGGGGTCACCGGAGAAGACGACCGGAGCTCGTCTCCGGTGACCTGAAAATGATTAGGGTTTGATAATTAGGTTTAGCCGAGTTTGAATGTGGACCTTTGATTTTGAGGACTTTTGTTGACTCCCGCGCGAATAGAGGGCCTGGATCTCTCATTAAACCCTAATTCAGATTAATTAGGTTAATTAATTAAGGATTAAAATTTGAATTTGCCAGAATCAATCCTAGCCACTCAAACGCGCGCCAGTCAACTCCCGCCCTCTGACTTTGAATCTCATCCTTTGGATTGCTTGACTTTTCCATTAAATTCATTTATTTTCATATTTTTCTTATTTGTTTTGCACATTTATTTTAAAATAGATAAAATCATTTAAAAATTATGAAAATTTTTGTCAAAGTTTTCACTAATTTTTAAAACCCAAAAATATTTTTATTTTTATTTTTTGCATTAAAAATTATTTTTAAATCATTTAAATGTTTATTTTTAATTAGTTAATGAAAATTAATTAATTAGAAATACATTTAAGTATTTAAAAATCACTAAAAAATTCACATAGCATTTAGAAACATTTAGGAACATTGTCCAACTCTCAAACCAAATTTCTTTTTTGTTCTTGATGCCTTTTGATCATTTTCATTGGATTTAATTTCATTTTAAGGCAATATTTTGTGTCAAACTTCAAAAATTCCTTTCTGCCTAACCATTGAGAATTGGATGATGATTCCTTTTGCATTACATCTTGCATAGCATGTAGTTTATAGGATAAAATTGGTTTGATTTGATCTTGCATTTTCAATTTGTTTAGCATTTTTCTTGGCAAGGTACCCCAAAACCCTAGCAATCTTAAGAAATTCATAACTTTCACTAGGTTAAGAGTTGGATCCTCTCCTTTGGGCAGTGAGTTTGTATAGGTTTAGGGTATCTTTGATTGCATTTTCAAATTTTTATCATGTCATATGCTTCTGGTTTTGGATTTTTGCATTGAATGTTGTATGTAAACCCTAATTTGTGCCTTCCTTTGCATCCATCCCTCATTTGCTTGCATTTAAGAACTTACCATGACATTTTGTGCATCCACATGATTCACAATACATCTTAGGACATACTAGAATCATGTTTGATCATTGCATCTTTCATTTTCCATGTTATGTGCCCATTGCATCTCATTAATTTTCATGAACTTCTATGGTTCAAAACATGCTTCATCTGCACCCATTGCCTTGTATGATCATTCCCATGTCTTGCCTCATGTTTGTATCATCTCATAGCATCATCAACATCATGTAAATGCTTCTGACTTTGGTTTGCATCATGACATTTCATCTCATTTGCATTGCATTTCATTTCTTTTGTTAACTTTTCAGGTGGTAAGTTGTTTTGAGAAGTGGATTTGCCTTCACTTCTCACAATCTCCTTTCATATCTCTTATGCATCATTGCTGAATTTTATCTTTGTATTGGATTGAGCTTGCTCATTCATGTTCATCTCTTACTTTCTTCCTTCAAGCAACTTGTCTTCTTAAGTGAAGCAAGTTGTTTTGCTTCTCTTTGCTTTTTGCTCCTTTCATCTGCTTCCTTCCTGGTGGTTTCTCTGAAGATCTTCTTGCAAACCTCACAAACCCTAGGATTTCCAAGCATGACAATAATTAGGGTTTTGATTAGTCCCCCATTTAGATTTTACCTTTGTGTCATCTTTGAGTCTTCTCTTCCCCTCTTATAATCAGGGACTAAACCCTAAATGCTTTAAGGCTTTGTGATTAAGTTTATGCCTGCATCTTTCTATTAGGATGGAGTGTATAACTTTAATCCTAAGTGTTGAAACCTTAATGTGTATAAATCCTTTAATCAATCCACTTAATAATCATCAAGACATCAAGCTTGTAACTTGGGCCTTGCATTAGGGTTCTAATTCTTCCTTAATTGGTTAAGAAGGACTAACCCTAGTGTTAATGGACAAGTCCTCCTCAAGTTGTCTTACAAACCATAAAAATCACTTCTTCATCTTATCATTAACTAAAATCCATCTAATAAAGGCTTTGTTTTGTCATGAGGTTAATCCCTAATCATGGATTAAGTTGAGGAGTCTTTCTCAGCTTAAATGTTCTCATCTATTATCCTTCTATTAGGATGGTGTAATGGGTCCATTAGATCTTTGATTATGGCTTAAATTCATTACTTAACACTAAACAAAAACAACAAAAGCATCTAAGTAATTACAAGTAGGTTAATGGTTTTAATCTTACATCAGGGTGATTAAGTGTGAGATGCTGACTTCACATTTAAGGTATTCTCATCACCCCTAATCAGAGGGAAGATGTGATGAGTTTATTAACCCATTGGTTTAGGCTTAAGCCCATTAATTTATGACAAACTTCACAAAGCAATAAAAGACTGAAAACACAAAAAAAAAACAATAATCGTCTCCTCCGGGATTCTTTTCTCATCTCATTCACTCACAAACGAGAACTCACTTCTTCCGTCTAATGCAAGACAGTTAGCACCTGAGCCAGACAGGTCATACACTTGAGCATAGACAAGCAAGCAGTTCACAAGTCAATTTATCTTTCAGTCTCTTTGAGTCGAACTACGGTGTTCTGACTTCCTCATTGCACGAGAGGATACGTAGGCATAACTTAACAGTTATCGAACAAAAGTCTCTGTATATTCCCCCTCCTCCAACATTATTCTTTAAGCCTCATAGTCTTGAGCTTCATACTCCGGTTCTTACACTGACACCTCTCTTATACACTTCACCTTTCTTTTAGCACTGACACTTGCATTCTTTCCAACTTTGATACACAGATAGCACTGACACTAGCCCTTTAAAACACAAATCTTTTAAGCGTGGATCCCGTCGAGTACGGCGGACAATCTGGGTGCTAATACCTTCCCAGGTTGTAACCAACCCCCTTTCTCAGTCTCTCTGGTTCGCAACCGTCTTATCCATCTTTTCTTAGGTTTATGCAGCATTACCTTTCCTCTGGGATAAAAATGCCTAGCTGGCGACTCTTGTCTTTTGAGTTCACACCCCTATGTGTACTCTTCTCTTTCACCGACCGTTCGCGTCTGTACCCCTTCTGGCCCCGTGTCATTCGGTGGGAGCGACAGCTTGGCGACTCTGCTGGGGACCCTTATACTGCAACCAGGGCTTCTGGTTCTTTTTGTGGGTTCCTCCTAGCGCTTGTGTGATTTGTGTTTACTGGGGTGTTATGTGCTAATTGTGTTTATATATTTGCTTTATTTACTGCTTTATGTACAGTTATTTATTGCTTTCTTTACAGCTTTATACATCATATTGTCATACTGTCATCTTGCTGGATCTGGTTTTTTATTTTGGTGGGTGGGGTTCTGCTGAGAATTTAAGGTCCTATACCTGGGACCTAAGTGACACCTAGGCTAGAGTGGTTCATGTTCTTTCCCATTCCATTTCGGTCTGGTGCGGGAATATGAAACACGGTTCAGATATGGGTTTCTTCTTGAGAACTCTGTGCTACAGATTTCCTGTAGTGCTAGGGCTATCTGGGAAGCCTGCTAAGTCTGGATGACCTTTACTATGACCTTCAGAAACTGAGGTGAATTAGAGGAGGATCTTTTATGGTTATTGTAAACATTGTACCTCCGGGTTAGAAGTGTTTACACTTCTCATAACTGATCCAAGTCTGAGGATCTTTGTTTTAGAACACTACCTGTGAGAGGGCTGGGCTGTTTGCAGGTTTGCAGGTACCTTTGGCCACATCATACCCTGTTTCTAATTGGTTTAAGAGTACCTCACTTTGGACAGTTCTTGTAATTTAAACCCTGGACATGTGACTCTTTATCCGAGTCCCCCACCTTGGTTACTGGATTTCTGAACCTCCATCTGGACTTCTTGAACATACATGGGCCTTATATATCAAGATAGATAATCAGATCCAGCTTGATCACAAACCATTGCATATCATTTGTATACATCATCATTGCATCATTTAACATTTGTTTATTTGTTTTTCAGGGTATCCATATTGCATCTGGCTTGGTTTTGACCCCTTCATCTGCATAGACCTCTGTTCATCAGCTATCTGCTTCAGCCATCTTCATCAGCTGTTTGCTTCAGTTACCTTCATCATCAGTTTATCAGTGGCTCATCTCCAGTATCAGTCTTCATCATCAGCATTTAGCTCTTCATCAGCAGTCATGGCACCCAAGAAGAGCAACATTTCATACCATTTCTTTGAGCCTGTGCTGACTGGCATCAGGCAGGTCCAGGCACTTATCACTCCAGACCACATCCCATTATTCAGAGAGCATTATGGAGGCATCCTTGATATGGTTATGGACCTGGATCCTTCTCAGAGGAGTTTGATCCACACTTGCCTACAGTTTTATGACCCTCCTGTGAGATGCTTCACTTTCCAGAACTTTCAGTTGGGACCTGTGCTTGAGGAGTTCTCATCTTTGATTGGAGTACCTGTCAGGGGTGGTGTCCCCTTCAACCCTGAGATGACTTCTCCCAGCAATGGAGAAGTGGCAAAAGCATTATACATGGAGCCTACTTTGATTGAGCAGAACATGACAACAAAGGCTGGAATCCCTGGTTTGCACTTAGACTTTCTGACTTCTCAGGCCATCCTGAAGGCCTCCCTGGGGGAATGGAGGACAGTCTATGCATTGTTAGCCCTCAGTATATATGGGGTTATACTATTTGCAGATGAGCCCAAGTTTATCAGCAAGAATGCCATCCATCTTTTCCTTCTGAGGAACCCAGTACCCACCTTGCTGGGAGATTTCTATTATCCCATTCATCAGAGGAATGAGAAGCAAAGAGGAAAGCTAGTGAGATGATGTGCTCCTCTATTCCATACTTGGCTGCTTAAACACTTACCCAAGACTGATGCCTTCCTGAACCCTCATCAACAGAAGAATTGGGCTAAGAGACTTATTGTTTTGACTTCAGATGACATCAGATGGTGCACCCAGAGCACCAAAGGCAGGGACATAATCACTAGCTGTGGGCAATACCCAAATGTACCTCTGGTAGGAGTGAAGGGTTGCATCAACTACAATCCTCTGCTGTTTAAAAGACAATTGGGCTATGCTCTGGTCCACCCTCCAAGAGTGCAAGATTTAGCTGAGACTCTGTATTGTGAAATCAAGCCTAATCTAGCTGCTGTCAGACAAGCATCCTGGGCTTGGGACAACATCCAGACAAAAGGGATGGCTATTCTTGGGAGGTGTAATAATGTTGCTTCAGCTCAGTACTATGAATGGTCCCATGCTAGAGCTCAGATTTCTTGGATGCCCTTCACCATTGAGGATATACCTGGACCATCTACAGTACAGCCAGCAACCACTGTCAGCCTGGAAGAATTTGAGAAGCTGAAGGAAAGGAATGAGAATCTGTCTCAAGCTCTGAAGAAAACCCTCTGGGAGAGGAGTGATGGTCGTCTGGACATTGAGAGGTTAGAGAAGCTTAAGGTGGAACATCTGGCCAAGATTGAGAAAGCAGAGGACTACATCAAGAAGTCAAGAGCTGGGGAGCAAATATTGAAGAATGCCTGTAAAGAGGCCAAGCTTCAGAAGGCTAGGACTGATCTCTATCTGCAAGAAAGTCAGGCTAGGTGGGTCAGGATCACTGAAGCTCGTACTCAAGAAGATAAGAGAACTCAGGCCAGGATTGAGCAGTTGGAGGCCAATGAAAAGAAACAACAGGAAGCCTTGCTGGCAGCCCAGAAGGAGATTTCAGAATTGAAGCTTAGGGCTGGTTTGAAGAGGTCAAAGGACCAGGACAGGCACAAGAAGTTGACCACTGCCATTGCCACCAGAAACCTTCTCATCAGGACTATTACAGAGCATCCGGCTGGTCCTGTGTCTGAAGCACTTTTGAAGGAGGTTAAGGAGGATGAATTTGGATTAGATGTTTGACTTCTTTGCTTGTTGTTATTTCCACTTGATGTACTTTTCTTTTATGTTGTATTTTGACCCTTCAGGGGCATATGTTGTAAAAACAGACTATGTATGATCCACCATTTGTAATGTATTTGTTAGTTTGTTTCAATGAGTTTCTTTTCTCAAGCAACATCAAAGCATCTTCCTCAGGGTCTGGAAAGGTCAAAACCAAGAGCCAAGCCGGATACCTTGGAAAACAAATAAGCATACTGCATTGCATACTAACTTTTGTTTTGTTTTTTAGGTTTTGTTATTAGTTTGTTTGTTACTAACTCTGTTGTGACTCAGGAATTATTGCTCGTCGTCGGGTGTTCCCTCTCAACCGTCTGCACCGGTATCCTACTCGCAACAACCTTCCTGGTATCCAAATGGATCAAGTACAGCAAGATCTGACAGAGGTCAGAACTCAGATGGCTAATGAGAGGCAGGAGATGAGAAACCAAATGACTCAATTCATGGAAGTGATGAATGGCTTGGCCCAAAGTCAAGAAAGGTTGAGGGCGTTGGTAGAAAGACAAACTCCAGAAGAACCCCATCTGGGAACTGGAGGGACAAGTAACAATGAAAGGGGTCAGCCTCATGTTAATCCACCAGTATTTGGGCCTCATCTACATCCGGAAGTCAACATCCCGGGTAATGTGCAAGGAAATACTACTGGAGGAAGGATCTTACAGGAAGACCCCCAAGAAGAGCAGTTTACTGTAATGGGAGCTGGGGATGAAGTCTATGATAGGAGGTTTGATGAAATTGCTGAGAAGTTGAGATCTCTGGAGTCTCAAAATTCCCTAGGTTTTGATGTCATGGATATGGGGTTAGTAGATGGGGTAAGGATTCCCCACAAGTTTAAACCCCCGTGATTTGAAAAGTACAATGGAACTTCCTGTCCACGAACTCACCTACAGTCTTTTCTGGGAAGATTTAAGGCATACACCATGGATGAAAAACTGTGGATGTTTTACTTTGAAGACAGTTTGACTGGGGCTTCAAGGGAGTGGTATTCACACTTGACCAGAGCCACTATCAGAAGCTGGAAGGACCTAGCTGAAGCTTTCATCAGGCAGTACCAATACAATCTGGACATGGCTCCTAACAGGACCCTCTTGATGGGAATGTCTCAGTCCTCCAAAGAAAGCTTCAGAGAATATGCCCAGAGGTGGAGACAGCTTGCTGCTGCTGTCCAGCCTCCCATGTCGGAAAGGGAAATGGCTGACATGTTTATGAATACCCTGCAAGGAACATATATTGATAAGCTAGTTGCCTTCTCTTCCACCAGCTTCGCAGACGTAGTTATAGCCGGAGAAAGAATCGAGAGCCTTCTGAAAATGGGTAAGATTTCTGATAATGGTGCAAGCTCATCCAGTAATCCCAGGAAGCCTTTTGCGGGACCTAGAAGAACCGGTGAGACAAATGCCATTCATGCCAACAGGGGCAGACCTCAATATGTTCATAGACCAGTCGCAGCTGTCACTATTCCGGCTCCGGTTCCTCAGCAACCAGCATATCAACCACAACAACAACCACCTTATCAACAGCAAGTTCAGTATCCGCCACAGAGAGCCTACAACAACAACAACAGCAGTCCACAACAGAGAACCTTTCAGCAAAGACCATCACAGGCAAATAAGGTGATTGATCCTATCCCTATGCCCTATGCTGCCTTATTGCCACAACTCCTGAAGCTCAACTTGGTTGAGTTAAGGACATTGGCACCCCCTGATCCTTCCAATCTTCCAAGAAATTATGATGCCAACGCTAGGTGTGCTTTCCATTCCAATGCACCTGGCCACAATACTGAGAAATGCAGGGCTTTACAAATGAAAGTACAGGATCTGGTGGACTCCAAAGCCCTCAACTTTGCACCCCCACCAAATGTCAACAAGAATCCCATGCCCAATCATGGAGGGCCAAGAATTAATGCTATTTAGGAAGACAATCCATCTTTCTTAATCACCAGTGTTGGACAGATTCAGACACCTCTGGTCGAGATTAAAGCTCATCTCCTAGAATGCCAGATGTTCCCCGGGTGTGAGCTCGGTTGTGGTTATTGCAACATTTCGGTCAACGGGTGTGATAACTTGAGAAGCGGCATAGATGGTCTTATCAAAAGTGGTATACTTCAGATCACATCAACGGCGCCTACAAATCCAGCAATCCCTTTGACAACAATTCCTGATTCTTCTACAACTGCAACAACAATCATTCCGACCAATTCATCAATATCATCAACAATGGCTCCGTCCATCACTTCGGCAAACCAGATGTCAACAACCATTTCTTCTACAACATCAGCACCTATCTATTCAACAGAATCATCTACAACGCCAACAGAAATTAATAGAGATATCTCAGCGGTCACCGTTTACTATGATCCATCAGATGTTCCTCTAAACAACAACTTTCAGCAACAAACAGTGGCACCTCCTTCCAGGTCACCAGTCACCATTTACTACGATCCGCACACCATTTCAGTACCCTCCTCTACTGCAGTCAGTCCGGTTACTATCACGGTGCCTGGACCAGTTCCATATGAAAGCAGTAATGCCATCCCTTGGCATTACGGCTCTGACCTCTACTGCAACGGGGAGAAAATCACTTTGGACTCTTCAACCTCATCTCCACAAATTGATAATGTTGGGGGAGGCGGAGGCTTCACTCAAAGCGGACGCCTTTTTGCCTCACAAACTCAAAGACCTAATGCCGAAGCAGAAGCTGCTGCCAAAGCAAAGGGAAAGAGTGTGGTATTGGAAGAGCCAGCTGTCAAAGAAACTCAGAAGACGTCTTTTGAACAAGATGTAGACGAGTTCATGAGAATTATAAAGAGAAGTGATTACAAGGTGGTGGATCAGCTTCACCAAACTCCCTCAAAGATCTCCATATTATCCCTGTTGATGTGTTCTGAAGCTCACAGGAATGCATTACTGAAAGTCCTGCACGCAGCATACGTGCCAGAAGAGATCACTGTTAATCAGCTAGAAACCGTGGTAGCAAATGTCAACACCAGTCACGGATTGGGCTTTACCAATGCTGACTTAATGTAAGGGCGCTGTTCTATCCCATGTACTGGTAGACACTGGGTCCTCACTCAATGTTCTGCCAAAGAAAGCCTTGGTGAAGCTGGAATATGATGGCTTGGCATTGCGTCCAAGTAATTTGGTAGTAAGAGTATTTGATGGCTCTAAAAGATCAGTGCTTGGGGAGATTGATCTGCCTGTGATGATTGGCCCGCAGACTTTTAAAATTACCTTCTACGTGATGGACATTCAGCCGGCCTACAGCTGTTTGTTGGGTAGACCCTGGATCCATGCCGCTGGCGCTGTTACGTCTACCCTTCACCAGAAGCTGAAATTCGAGTGGGAAGGCCAGATCATCACCATTTGTGGGGAAGAAGACATCTTTGTTAGCCATCTGGCTACGTACAAGTACATTGAGATGGATGGAGAAATCCATGAAACCATGAGCCAGGGGTTTGAGGCCCTAAACATAAATGAAGCATCTGTTGTACTGGGAACCTCCATGACATCTTATCAGCAAGCCAGGAAGGTTGTTGAAGAGGGTACTGCCCAAGGCTGGGGCAAGCTGCTGCCCGTGGAAAAGAAGGAAGACAGATTTGGGTTGGGTTACAAACCAACTCAACAAGATCAATCAGAGGCTGCTAAGAAGCCCAATTTTGTCAGCGGGGGGATGCTCACCCCGGATGCAGTGAACAACTTGGAAGATGAGTCGGAAGATGAGCGTAACCTGGAGAGCTGGATACGTCCAAGGACCCCGGGGAGCCATATCTCAAACTGGTCTTCCCAGGAAATTATAAGGGTTACTCCTGCAGAGTAATTATTATTTCCTGTATATTTTAAGCATGCATCAAGTCTTGCGTCTTGCCCAAGATGTCAAGATTCATTTTGTAATCGGGCCATCTTGTGATTTTGTGCAAACAGATCAATCAATGAATATCGGACATCTTTTGCAAATGAGTCTTTTTCCTTTTTCGCTCACTGTTTTCCATTTTTCTTTTTGTACAAAAATAAAATGGCAATGTTTTCCAAAATGACAACTTCGTTTCACTTTTTCTAAACAAGATTAAAATCGATCACTAAAATGAACAATCTAAACCATTGCAGAGAGTGCCTTTCAGACTGCACCGACAACAACACAACTATGACTTCGTATGACTTTGACAATCCAATCAATCAAGCTGATGAAGGGGTTGAAGAAGATTATGAGCTTCCTGAAGAGCTAGCCAGGTTGTTAAGGCAAGAGGAGAAAGTTATCACTCCTCATCAGGAGGAGGTCGAAACGGTTAATCTTGGTACGGAAGAAGATGTGAAAGAAGTTAAGATCGGGGCCTGCTTACAAGATTCAGTAAAAGAGCAACTAATCGATATGCTTCGGGAGTATGTAGATGTCTTTGCTTGGTCTTATCAGGATATGCCAGGGTTGGATACCGATATTGTCATGCACAAGCTGCCTTTGAAAGAAGACTGCCCGCCAGTAAAACAGAAGCTGCGCCGTACTCGCCCAGATATGGCCATGAAGATAAAAGAAGAAGTACAAAAGCAGTGGGACGCCGGTTTCCTTGCTGTGACTAGCTATCCTCCGTGGGTTGCTAATATCGTACCTGTGCCTAAGAAAGACGGCAAGGTGAGGATGTGTGTGGACTACCGGGATCTGAATAGAGCCAGCCCGAAAGATGATTTCCCTTTACCTCACATTGATGTATTGGTTGATAATACGGCTCAGTTCTCGGTATTCTCCTTCATGGACGGGTTTTCGGGATACAATCAAATCAAGATGTCACCTGAAGACATGGAGAAGACAACTTTCATCACACCCTAGGGCACGTTCTGTTATAAGGTGATGCCATTCGGACTAAAGAATGCTGGTGCAACTTATCAACGGGCTATGGTAACATTATTCCACGACATGATCCATAAAGAAATTGAATGTTATGTGGATGACATGATTGCCAAGTCCCTCACAGAAGAAGACCACCTGGTAAATTTGTTGAAGTTATTCAAGCGTCTGAGGAAGTATCAATTGAAGTTAAACCCCAACAAATGCACATTCGGGGTGCGATCCGGTAAGCTGCTGGGTTTTATTGTAAGTGAGAAAGGGATTGAAGTTGACCCTGACAAAGTCAAAGCCATTCAAGAAATGCCTGCACCAAAGTCAGAAAAAGAAGTTCGGGGTTTTCTAGTTAGATTGAACTACATTTCACGGTTCATATCTCACCTTACAGCGACCTGTGAACCTTTGTTCAAGTTATTAAGAAAAGAACAAACGGTCAGGTGGAACGAAGACTGCCAGAGGGCTTTTGACAAAATCAAGGAATACTTACAAGATCCTCCTATCCTTATGCCTCCATTCGAAGGAAGACCTCTAATCATGTACTTGACAGTATTAGAAGAGTCAATGGGGTGTGTGATGGGCCAACATGACGAGTCTGGTCGAAAAGAGTATGCAATATACTACCTAAGCAAAAAGTTTACCGACTGTGAACAACGTTATTCACTGCTCGAGAAAACTTGTTGTGCTTTAGCGTGGGCTGCTCGCCGACTAAGGCAGTATATGTTGACCCATACTACTTTATTGATATCAAAGATGGACCCAGTTAAGTACATTTTTGAGAAGCCAGCACTTACCGGACGGGTTGCAAGATGGCAAATGATTCTCACAGAATACGACATTCAGTACACATCTCAGAAAGCCATCAAGGGCAGTGTGTTGTCTGATTATCTTGCGGAGCAACCCATTGATGATTACCAGCCTATGAGATTTGACTTCCCTGATGAAGACATCATGTTCATAAAAGCAAAAGATCATGAAGAGCCTATTCACACTGAAGGGCCTGACCCAGAAGAAGAATGGACTATGATGTTTGATGGGGCTGTTAATATGAATGGTCGTGGTGTTGGTGCAGTACTCATTACACCTAAAGGAGTTCACATGCCTTTCTCGGCAAAACTCACCTTTAACTGCACTAACAACGAAGCTGAATACGAAGCTTGTATTATGGGTCTTGAGGAAGCCATTGACCTCAGGATCAAGACTTTGACTGTGTTCGGAGATTCAGCTTTGGTAATCAATCAAACCAACGACAAATGGTACACCCATCAAGATCATCTGATACCTTACCGGGATTATACGAGGAGGTTGCTGACTTTCTTCACAACAGTCAAGCTTGAGTATATCCCTCGAGATGAGAATCAGTTTGCGGATGCTCTTGCTACCATTTCATCCATGATCAAAGTTCAAGCTGCCAACTTTGTACCTCGGATTTCAGTGTCCAGACTTGACAGACCAGCATATGTGTTCTCAGCAGATGTTGTTAAAGATGATAAGCCTTGGTTCCATGATATCAAATGCTTCTTGGAGGATCAGACATACCCACCTGGGGCATCTTCCAATGATAAGAAGACGTTAAGAAGGCTAGCTGGTAGTTTCTTCCTAAATATTGATGGTTCCCTCTACAAGAGAAACTTTGATATGGTACTTCTTAGATGTGTTGATAAAACAGAAGCAGGCTTGTTGATGCACGAAGTGCACGAAGGATCCTTTGGTACCCATGCAGGAGGGCATGCCATGGCCAAGAAGTTGCTAAGATCAGGTTATTACTGGATCACGATGGATGCCGACTGTTGTGCTTATGCCAGGAAGTGCCATAAATGCCAGATTTATGCGGATAAGGTGCATGTGCCTCCCAATCCTCTGAATGTGATGTCTTCACCCTGGCCCTTTGCTATGTGGGGCATTGATATGATTGGCAAGATTGAACCGACTGCTTCAAATGACCACATATTCATCTTGGTTGCCATTGACTATTTCACCAAGTGGGTCGAAGCAGCTTCCTATGCAAATGTTACAAGGCAAGTGGTAGCCCGATTTCTGAAGAGAGACATCATCTGTCGGTATGGAGTGCCCGAGCGAATCATTACTGATAATGGATACAACTTGAACAATAAAATGATGGCAGAACTGTGCCAGGACTTCAAGATCCAACACCACAATTCTTCTCCTTACAGGCCAAAGATGAATGGCGTTGTTGAGGCAGCTAACAAGAATATCAAGAAGATTGTACAAAAGATGGTGGTTACCTACAAAGACTGGCATGAAATGCTACCATTTGCCTTGCATGGGTACCGTACGTCAATCAGAACATCCACTAGGGCAACACCGTATCAACTTGTGTATGGTATGGAGGCAGTCCTACCTGTTGAAGTTGAATTACCCTCCTTGCGGGTACTAATGGATGTTAAATTGAATGAAGCAGAATGGGTCCGGTCCCGATACGAACAACTGAATCTGATTGAAGAGAAGAGATTGGCTGCAATTTGTCATGGGCAGTTGTATCAGAAAAGAATGAAGAAAACCTTCGATCAGAAAGTCAGGCTCCGAGAGTACCAAGTAGGAGATCTTGTGCTGAAAAGACTCCTCCCTCCTCATACAGATCACAGGGGCAAATGGACTCCAAACTATGAAGGGCCATTCGTAGTAAAGAAAGTTTTCTCTGGTGGAGCACTGATGCTCAGCACTATGGATGGAGAAGATTTCCTGTCCCCTGTGAATTCAGATGCAGTTAAAAAATACTTCGCATAAAATGACCCGCTGGACATAAAAACAGGGCATCCCGGCGAGTCAAAAACAGAATAAGAGACTCGGGCAAAAATAAGGGAAAATAAACAAAAAAAATGTACACCCGCTAAGTTGAAAAGCCGCATTGGATAACTCAGGCAAAAAATGGGTATCCCGGTGGATTGAAAACCCGAAAGGGCGATCCACGCAAAAATAAGGGAATAAGCGAACAACTGCAGTCTGAATTTGTCTGTATCACTTACAACATGGTAAGCTTCGAAAGGTTCAAGCCTCATTCAGGTTCAGCCTTCTTCAGAAAGCAAGATGAGAAGAACGTCAAATGTCATACGAGTCATAGCAAAAAGGGAAGCTCCTTGAAGCGTCATCAACATTGCCAACATATTTTGTTTCTCAATTTGTAACGATCTCCTCATTTCAGGGGATCCGTTCCTCTGACTGTATCTTGCCAATTCAGGGCGCACAAATTAATGAAATCATATTTTCAGTCATGTTTCGTCTTATACATTTTATTTTCGTTTGCAAAAATGTCCGATGTCTTTAAGATATTGATTGCATAAATACAGATACTTCTCTTCTAAAGAAATACGTGCTTGCAGGAAATATACTTACCCCCGGGAGTGTCTAAACTCCTATGATGGAATCCGGTAAGGGATACCTCGGGATTACTTGTGCGTTTTTCTGTCTTCACAGGATTGCAGGTATTCAGAGCACAACATAGGGCATGAAGGTTTCTCCCCAGTAGGCTGCCCAAATCATTGTTCCCTCAGCACTTTCCAAACAGCACCAGAGATGCCATCTCCCCATCAGAGTTGCCAGGCATCACTTCTCTAGTATTTCCTTCAAAGGACATGTACCAGAAGATGCTCATATCCCCAGCCGAGTTGCCATTTGTTATTTCCTCCTCAGCCAAGTGCATAAACAGGGAACCATCTCCCCACAGAGTTTCAGCCTCTATCCAGAAGAGCAGCACCTGAGGATCTCACAACAGAATGACGAATGCTTCTACGAACCCCAGCTGGGTCCCTCATTACCAAAGATAGGTCTGTCAGTGACCTATTTTCCCAAACAGAGTCATATATGTCAGATCCATCAATGATCACATCCCCAGCTGGGATGTCCACCGTCAAGCAGATCAGCCAGAGATCTTCACAGCAACGGGATCCGAATCCCGGATCAGTATCTTTGCATAATCATAGCATTCATATCATATTTTCCCCACAGAGCGTAGCATTCCGTCTAATACGGAGCATTACGGCAAAAATCAAACATACTGCATAATCATAAGCCATGTTCTGAATCGAACACTTGTAAATACTGGCAATCCGTCAAAGATGCACAAGAGACTTCCCAAAGTCCCCGACAGAAAGCCAAAAGCATTTGCTTTACACTCACAAATACGGATACACACTCCTTTTGGAACTCGTCCGTGTCTTCATTCCCAAGTAAAGCCGCCCGGGTTTTTCTTTACAAACAAACACTTATACATTACAGATACCTCTTGACACTCGTCTGTGTCATATCCCCAGCAGAAAGCCAAAGCGTCCCCTTTGCACTCACAGATACATATATCTATACAAATTCCTTGACACCCGTCCGTGTCACCTTCCCCAGCAGAGTTACCTAAACACTTTGTAAACCATACACTTGTATATAATACATCTTTTCCGACACTCGTCCGTGTCACACTCCCCCTAGCAAGTTAGGCACTCATCTGTGTTTTACTC
Source organism: Lathyrus aphaca (assembly GCA_963966055.1). NCBI lineage: Eukaryota > Viridiplantae > Streptophyta > Magnoliopsida > Fabales > Fabaceae > Lathyrus > Lathyrus aphaca. The sequence goes on from OZ014524.1 coordinate 297,919,434, forward strand.
ATACTTGCTACTCCTCTTCTTTTTACTCACACGGATACTCGTCCGTATCTTTTATATACCACTTACATCCCCTCAGATCCGACACTCGTCCGTGTTATTTGTTAACCAGTTGGTACTCATCCGTACCATCATCTCTGAACATGCGTCAAGCGTTTGTTTCTACCTGATACTCGTCCGTATCGTAGTCTTAAGGATGCTCGTCCGCATCTTTAATCTATACACCGTGTCAAACACTTATGTCTTCTGGAATTTAGACACTCGCCTGTGTCTACCCTTCCCCCAGAAGAGTCCCCAACAAATCTGGTTGATTTATTTCCTTTCTATCTGACATTCGTCCTATGTCATGATACTTCGGCAGCCGTACCCTGCCAGGTGATCGTCCTTCACCTTTTTGATGATCGTCCTTCATCACTTCCCCAGCGGGGTCTCCATTATTGGAACCCTTTCCTATCCGACATTCGTCCTATGTCGTGATATTTTCAGCAGCCGTCCCCTGCTAGGTGATCGTCCTTCACCTCTTGATGATCGTCCTTCATCATTTCATCCGATGGCCGTCCCCATCGTTGATTTTGTTATCTGACATTCGTCCTATGTCATGATAAACCCTGGGAGCAGCCGTACCCTGCTAGGTGATCGTCCGTCACCTCTTGATGATCGTCCTTCATCATGCTTATCCGATGGCCGTCCCCATCGTCGACCTTTTCATCCGACATTCGTCCTATGTCGTGATACTTTCGGCAGCCGTACCCTGCCAGGTGATCGTCCTTCACCTTAGATGACCATCCCTCATCTTATCCTCCAACAGAGCAGCCGTCCCCTGCTAGGTGATCGTCCTTCACCTTTGATGACCGTACCTCATCATTTATTTCATTTACCTATAATCCCCAGAAAGTCTTATAGCTTTACCTGATGGCCGTCCCCAACATAATCTCTTATATCCCCAGCTTGTCGGCCGTCCCCGTCATTATTTTACTTCCCGCATTTTCCCCTGCATGTCGGTCGTCCCCGTCATTGCTTCATCCCCAGCAGTCGTCCTCTGCTCGGAGGTCGTCCGCCGTCGCTCACACTTTATAAACATACTTTATTTTCTTTTACAATCTATATCCCTTTTCTTCTTCATTCTGTGAGTGCAAATTTTGGACTGTCTTTGGTATTCAACCACAAGTTATCTTGTTTGCCTGTTAAGCCGTTGCTTACATTCTACACAGCTAACTCATGTTTGAATAGGGGCAACTGTAAAAACCCCAAATTTTCCCTCACCCATTCATACCATGGCTTGTGATCTCTTTATATGCATAAGTTCAATCATAGTATCTCATACCACATTTTTGATTCACTGCATTAATTCAAAGTCATCTGCATCTAGGGTTTGTGATCTGAGCAATCCAAGAGCTGTTTGAGCCACTCCAAAGGTCATCAATCACTTCAAAGGGGTCCATGTATGTTCAATCATCATATTGTATCCTCACAAAGTCAAGAAAGTCAAAGGACCACAAGAACTGAGAATGGCATAGAAGCAGAGCCAGGTTTAACTGCACAGATGACCTAGAATTAGGGTTTTGGTTTCAAAGGCCATAACTCCAAATTTTTTGGTCATTCTTGTTTCTATTGGTCTCTATATGTCATAGGGATCATGCATATCAATTTTCATGAAGAAATTCAATGGGCAAGGCATCTGATCAAGAGATGACTTCCTGAGCAAGTCAGTGCAAAATCAGGGCATCTGAGGCCCCCAATGACCCAACCAAAGGGTGTTCTTCATCATTTTGAATGTGTATGATATTTATTTGATCATAGAATATGTTGGAAGTTCACAAGATTGAAGAATTCCAAGCCATTTGCAAAGTTGCCTTTTTGGGAAAATGACTTGTAATGGAAACTTGCCATTTTGGGAAACTTTTTCAACCCTTTCTTTTTTATTCAAAAATGCTTCAAATGGGAAAACTTTGGTCATGAAAGTTGTAGAATGGATCATTCCCTTTTCAAAAAGTACAAGAACTCATTCTAATTCATTTTTGATCAAAAGTTATGGCTTGTCAAAGTTGAGAAAAATCACATAATTTCAAGTTATGTACCAAAGAGGCAAAGTTGCAAAACCACTTGCCAAGACAAATTGTGCTTTCAAATGAACTTTTAATCTTTGTACAAACATAAACCAAGGCCTAAAATTCAGAATGCACCAAAGGTTTTCCCATTTTCATGACTTATGGATCAAGAAACATCAAAAGGGGCCAAAATTGAACAAAGTTGCAAAACATCATACAAACCCTAATCCACTTGTTAATTGGTTTCAAGACTGATCCCATGGCTCTCCTCATTCCTTGCTGCGCGGGACACCCCTATTGTCCTTGGCCTGCCATTGACCCATGCCTCTCTTACACAAAACTTGACTTTTTGCAAAAAGACCCATACCAATCAAGCTAGGCCACACCAACTCCTCTGACCTATCCAAGAGTGATAAGTGGACCAAAAGAGACTGAACACAACACACAACACAATTCCAGATTCAACATCACAATTTGAATAATTGTGATGGCAGAGTTGTGCCCGAGCGAATCATTACTGACAATGGTTCCAATTTGAATAACAAGATGATGGCAGAGTTGTGCCGGGACTTCCAGATTCAACATCACAATTCTTCTCCTTATCGACCAAAGATGAATGGTGCGGTAGAGGCAGCTAATAAGAATATCAAGAAGATTGTGCAAAATATGGTTGTCACTTACAAGGATTGGCATGAGATGCTACCATTTGCGCTGCATGGGTACCGAACGTCAGTCAGGACGTCAACCGGGGAAACTCCTTTCTCATTGGTATATGGTATGGAGGCAGTCTTTCCTGTTGAGGTAGAAATTCCTTCATTGCGTGTGATGATGGATGTGAAGCTTGATGAGGTTGAGTGGGTACGTGCTCGATACAATCAGTTATGTCTAATTGAGGAAAAGAGATTAGCGGCTATCTGTCATGGTCTGCTTTATCAGAGGAGAATGAAGCGAGCATTCGACCAACGAGTACGTATTCGGGAGTATCGAGTAGGAGAGCTTGTGCTCAAGAGGATCGTTCCTCCAGGTTCAGACCACAGGGGCAAGTGGATCCCAAACTACGAAGGCCCATTCATAGTGAAGAATGTTTTCTCTGGAGGAGCACTGATGCTCACCACTATGGATGGAGAAGATTTCCAATCCCCTGTTAACTCGGACGCAGTTAAAAAATACTTCGCATAAAGAGACCCGCTGGACACAAAAACAGAATTAAAGTCCAGGCAAGAAAAGGGCATCCCGGCGAGCTAAAAACAGAATAAAAAGCTCGGGCAAAAGTTAGGGAAAACAAATAAAAAATGTACACCCGTTGAGTTGAAAAGCCACATCGGACGACTCAGGCAAAAAAGGGTATCCCGGTGGATTGAAAACCCGAAATGGAGATCCACGCAAAACAAGGGAATAAGCGAACAACTGCGATCCGGGTAATCTGAACCAAATCACCGTTTCGTACAACCGGACAATATCAGAAGGATAGGAATCAGTCCCCTCATCTTTTCAGAAAGCAAAGGCAAGAATGGAGAGTTTTGAAGAAATGCTGGTCATAGCAAGAAGGAAACTCATTGGGATGTCGTGCCCATTGCCATTAGGATAGTTTATTTTCTCAATTTTTATGGTAGCTACCTCTTTCCAGGTGGTTGCTTCCTGATGTAAAACTTTGCCTATTCAAAGGCCTTTCAATAAAAGAATGTTCAGTCAAAAAGTTGTGTTGTGTTTATTCTTGTTTGCAAAATATGTCCTGTTTTGGCAAAAATAATAACATTGTATTTAAAACATGGTGATTGCTTTATAAAAGAAAAAATGACATTGCAGGGAAACATTTAAAACCCTCTTTGAGTGTCGGGTGACGATGGATGAACAGATTATACCATGCAAGTCCCCGGGGCACATATGTGTTTTCTGTTGTTGCAGGTTTGCAGGAGGGTGTCATATCTCCCCAAACCGAATTTTCCCCAGCTGAGTTAGGGCAGGTGGAATCCCCAAGCAGTTTATCTTTCCACAAGTGGAATATGCCCAGCAGTCAGCTGAATTCCCGATTTCCCCACAAAGTTCATGTTAGGGGTTTCACTCCCATCATTGAAATATTCCCCTGCGAAGTCGCCAATTTATTTTTGGTCAGTGTGATGATACAAATAGTTATTCATCCCCAATCAGGATTAGGCATTGTCAAAGCCTCTTGATCTGGGTCTCTCCTGCAGAGTTGTGATTCTTGTTGCCCATCATGCATTTGTTATTGCTCGTCTGCATTCCCCAACGCTCGTCTGTGTTTGATGTTTGGTAGTTGCTCGTCAGCATCGCCTCAACACTCGTCTGTGTTAGCACTTTGTTATTGCTCGTCTGCACTTCCCCAGCACTCGTCTGTGTATAACTTCCTGTTTGGTACTCGACACTTGGTTGTGTTTGAATTTATGTAATGCTCGTATGCATTTTCCAACGCTCGTTTGTGTTTGTTAACCGTTTGAAGCTCGTTTGCATTGCTTGGATACTCGTCTGTATCATCCCTCATACTCGTCTGTGTTAGCTTATATCCATATGTGTTGATTTGATAATCACTCTGGTACTCATCTGTATTGCTACTCAAAGTGCTCATCTGTGTTGGATTTCTGGTATTTGTCTGCACCAGTGGTTGATATTCGTTTGTTTCATCGCCTAAAGCACTCGTCTGCGTTTCTCATATCATCGTCTGATATTCGTTTGTATCATTGACTTATGGCACTCGTCTGTGTTTCTCGTGATGATCATCCAATACTCGTTTGTGTTGAAGAGGTCTGAAGTCCTGAAGGTGGGATTAAACGTCAAAATGGTTACCGGTCCTGGCGTAACAGGTTATCCGAAGGAGGTTCGTCTGTCTCAGGCACCACTTATCTACGCAAGATTTGTGAAGAGGATTCGTCCAATCCTAATGTTGCACCTGGCGTAACAGGTTATCTGAAGAAGACTCGTCTGTCTTAGACCATATATCCGCGGATAATATATGAGGAGGGTTCGTCTATCCTGATTATGCATGTCTATCCCACACACTTAAGTGCATCACCAGTCCTAGCATAACAGGGTTATCCGAAGGAGGTTCGTCTATCTCAAGTCATATATTTTATAAAAATGTATGGAGAGGGCCCGTATGTCCAGTTCCTGGCGTAACAAGTACGTGATGAGGGCTCGTATGTCCAGCACCTGGCGTAACAGGTTTGTTCGAAAAAGACTCGTCTATCTAAGCTTCCTTATTTGGCGTAGCAGTTCAACTTGGAAGAAGCTCGTCTGCTTTCTCCCCACTTCAGTCGCCAAAGCGTCATTTGGATGGGTTTATTTCCCATTTCTTGCATTCTCCAGCAGAGTGCAAATTTCAGGTTTTCTTGGTATCCAACCACAGTTCATCTTGAATGGTCGATAGCCCGTGCTACCGTCCTTGTCAGATTAACAGTTGCTTGAATAGGGGTAGCTGTAACACCCCAAATTTTCCCTCTTCTTTTTAAGCATCATCATCATATCATAATCATCATAAGCATAACATATCTTTGGCATCTTTGCATGAAAAAGTAAAGCATAACATTCTCATGTTCTAGCATTAGGCATATGATCAATTGTTGGTGGATTTGAGGCATTACAAGCTATATCAAGAGGCCTAGTGGACTTGTCCAAGTCCCATGAGGAGTATACATGACAATCACAATTCCAAGATCATTTTCAAAAGCCCAAGAGGTTGGGAGATCATCAAGGAATCCAAGCTAGGGCAAGCTCCTACACAATGATCCCAAATTAGGGTTTCACTTTCAGGCATGAATTCTTTGGGACTTTGGCTATCTCATGTGGTAAAAGTATTTCATATGACAAGAGGATCCTAGGGATGAAATTTGGTGAGAAAATTCCTTGTGGAAGGCAGTTATTTCATCAGTTGCTTGCAAAAGAAGAAATTGGTCAACTGTGCATTTTAAAAGTCAACTGTGAGAATTCAAAGGGTCCAACCCCATTTTTCAAGTCAATGGATGTTCTTATAACCTTAGAAGAGGTTTGGAAAAGTCAAAGATCAAGAATCAAGGGGTTTTGAAGAAGTTTCCATTTTTGGCATATGGTTTGTCATGAAACTTTCCATTTTTGGCAACTTTTGCCCTAATTTTCAAAGGCTTATTCCATGGTGAAAAAGACTTCAAATGAACTTCCAATAAACATGAAAGTTGTAGGGTAGGTTCTCCCATTTTCAGAAAGTACAAGTACATTTTCATAGCCTTCATGGATCATGAGATATGGCCTTCGAAAGTTGCTTGATTTTTAGGGTTTACCTTGAAATCCAAGTTTCCACCAAATGCAAAAAACTCATGCAAGTCATTTCCAAGATGTTTTATGGACAAGATGAGGTCACAAAATTACAAGTCATTTCATAAGAGGAATTTTGCTCCAAAGAGATCACTAAATTCGTGCATGGGAAGTGAATATTTTCATAAGGTGCAAAAATGCAAGATCACATGAAAAGCATGATGCATTCATCCAAGGGCCATGATTGTTCCATTTTTGAATTAGTGAATCACAAGGGATCAGCATGTGCAAAGGATGGGAATAGAGCACGAGCAAATCACCTCATCACACTCTTCATGCCAATTTTGAAAATTCTTTCTCCCACTCATTCCTCACGTGCATTCCCTCCCATTTTGCATCAGTGTTCATTTAACATCATATATAAGCAACTAGGGTTTCTATTTGCTCGGATTGGATCATATTTTCATCACCCTCAAGTTCTTGCATATCTTGCATTTCTCTTCGAATCCTCTGATTCTCTCACTCATTCACCAAACAAGCTTCATATTCTTCTTCCTTGAACCCTAAGGATCATTAATTCACCATCAATTCAAGCTGAAACTCCAGATTTCATAAGGTGCCATTCAAGTGCAGTTGCTTTCGAATCTCAAGATCTAGGAGAATTCAAGGCTTCTTTTGCATTTATTTTGCAATAAGAAGTTAAAAGGAGCAGATCTGCAGCTGGAGGGATCTTATCTTGGTGTTTTGAAGGATCTTCGAGTTCAGGTATGCTCTGAAATTTTGAGATCTGGATTTGGAATTAAGTGTATGCATTGTGATCTGCTGGTTTCACTAATGATTCTGTGATGATTAGATTGGAAAATGAATGAATATTGAGTGTTTTATGTGGATCTGAAGTTTGATATGTAAAACTGTTTGTCTTCGATTTGATCTGCTCTTTGATCTATGGTGATTTTTAATGTCATATTTGGATTCAACATGGTTTGATTAGTTGATCTGGAGTTTTTGATCCATTTTAATGGTGGTTTGTTCATGTTGATGAATTTTCCGGTGACCGGAGCTAGGGCTCCGTCACCGGATTCTGGAATTATGAAATGAAGAAGATGATGTGTGAGTCGTTGGATATTTGATCTGGATGGTTGTGAGCTTGCCAGCGCATTAAATGGATACCCTCTCTCTCACATGCTTTGTGTTTTATATTTCGAATCTGATTAATCATTATGTTTCGCACCTCACCATTCATATCATGTTCATACACCCTGGCCAATGAATGAGAAGACTTAGGGTTTTGTTTGACTTGATCTGGCACGTTTGTTTGATCCAATGGCTTCTTATTTTTTCCTGATTAATTGAATTTCCATTGTAATTATCGTGAGTATACGCAGGATCCAATGGGCCTCCCTTGCTATTCCCACCCCCCTGTGTTGTAAGCCCGAACCAATTTGAACTGTTTTCGTTACTAATCACACCCCCGACTTCATTTAATTCTTTTTTTTATTTCATTTTATTTTCAGTTTGGTTTTTAATTAATAAAAATAAAAATAAGTTCATAAAATTCCAAAAAAATTCATGAAGGATATTTTGAGTTTTCTCTAATTTTTGACATTTTCACTTTTCATTTATTTTCATTTTCCACGCTGGAATTAATTGTTTCTTTTATTAATTTCTTTTATTTCACTTTTAAAGCATGTTGTCTTGTGCAATTTCTATCTTGATCACTAATTGGAATTTTTAACTGATTCTTTTTGCTCTGGATTCACATTGAGATGTAGTTTATTGATGATTTTTCCTCTGATTTTTAGAAGTTTTCTTAATTGGTTTTGGTCTTTAACTTGTTCATGAAGTCTTCTAACCCTAATCCATGTTTGAGCTCATACTTGACTTGTTTAGATTCTGATTTTGATTCTCTCCTTTTGGCATGATAATATTGTATATTTGAGGAGTCTTTGTGCAAGTTTGTGGAATTTTTGGATGTATGCTTGATTTGATTTTAATTTTGTTTTTTGCTTATCTTCTTTTGCATCTCTTTTGGTCACATGTTTAAACCTTAGGTTAGGAGGGCCCTTGTACCAACTTCCTTAGGTTGTCTAGAACCTTTTTAGGATGTAGATGCCTCTCTGGTCTTGAGTTGATGTTTGTACTTTGAGAATTTTTGTGGTTGCTTACTTTTGAAGTTCATTCACTCATGTTCACCTCACCTCCTTATGCTTCTTTGCTTCTCATGATGATATTGTTTGAGTTTGTATGCCTCTACTCTTCATCTCTTGTGTTTCTTAGGCACATTCTTGACATGTTAGGGTTCTGGTCTTGAAGTTTGTGATGTTGCTTTGTCTAGTTTGCTTTATGTTATCTCATGTTTACTTTGTTTTGTCATGATAATCCATATTGCTTCATGTTGAATTGTATAGTCCCTTTCTCATTCTTGTGTTGTGTATTTGCATTTGACATTTGTGATTGAGATTCCACTTCTGGTTGTGTGGCTTTGGTTTGATCTTATGCCCATTTGGTGTCTCATTTGTTATCATTTGCTTTTGTCATGATGTTTACTTATGTTACTAACCATTTCAGGGGCTTTGGTAAGTGAGAGGTGTGGATGTGATTCCCACATCTCCAAGTCTTATCTCTTCTCTTTTCCTTGTTGATATTCTCTTACTTGTGATTGTTGGGGCTTAGGCCTTACTTCCTCCTTCTTCTCTTCTTCATTCTTTTCTTATCTTCTCCTCCTTTAGGATAGTAAACCTCACTAACCTAGGTTTTCCTTTGCATGATAACATTAGGATTTTTTAGTCCCCCATTAGACTTTTACCTTTAAGATCTTTGGTTCTTTTCTCTTCTCATCTCAAAACAAAAAAACCTAAAAGACACTTAATAAGGATTGAAGTGGTCTCCTGTGCAATAGCCTTATTCCGTGAAACACTTGTAGTTTTCCCATCTGGGGATAGTACAAGCTTGTTCATCATGATGCACAAGTCTGATCATGAGACCATCTTCATCAAGAAAATCATAAAAAAGACACTTCTTCATTTAAAATACAAAAACACTTAATAAATTCAATGAGTTAGTGAGCCTAAGCCCTAATCTCTGGAATCAAGTTTTGGGGATCTTCTCCTTACTTGAGTGTGCTTGTTCTATTATTCCATCTTGGAATGTAGTCGCAAGTACACATTCCATGGAAAAGAGCTTGAGTTCACTTCCTTGTGACACACTCATAAAATCTTCTAAAAAACACAAACAAACAATAATCGTCTTTCCTTCGGGAATTCTTTTCTCATCTCCTTCGCTCCGTCCGCGAACTTGCTTCTTCTTGTCATTTTGCAAGACGGTTACGCACTCGTCGTCCGAGCCTGCAACACCTGAGCATTGACATAGGTAGTTCAAGCCTTAAGACACAAGCAATCTTTTCCACCCCTAGTTAGGGGAACTACGGCGACTCTGATCCTCATTGTCCAGATGAGGTACGTAGGCAGCGGGGTAGGGCCCGTTCAAGCACACTCTTTTATTTTCCCTACATTTTTCCTTTTCATTTCTTTTTCAGTTCCCTCTTCGTTTCGTTTATCTAGTTCAGTTCATTTTCCTTGCAGCAGCTTTCATTTCTTCACCTGTTGAAACATTTTCTTTGCAAGCGTGGATCCCGTCGGGTACGGCGGACGATCTGGGGTGCTAATACCTTCCCAAGTCGTAACCGACTCCCGAACTCAGTCTCTTTGGTTCGCAGGACCCGTGTCCTTCCTTTTCTTTTCTTCTGGTTTGTGCAGCATTACCATTCCCGTTCCTTCGAGATAAAAATGCCTGGCTGGCGACTCTACCTCTTTTCCGCGCCACTTTCACGTTTGTACCAGGATGGAAATTCGGGGAGCGACACCTAGCTGGCGACTCTATTCAACCTCAACCTCCAACATCACCGACCTTCCGCGTCTGCACCAGGACGAGAGTCCGGGGAGCGAAAGCTTGGCGACTCTACTGGGGAAATATTTTTGCAACCATGGCTTCTGGTTCTTTTGAGGGTTTCTCCTAGCGCTTGTTTGTTTGTGTTTATTGGGGGTGTTATGTGCTATGTGTGCTTTTGCTTTTACTTTATTTATTGCTTTCTGTACATCTTTATTTACTGCATTTACTTTATCGCTTTCATTTACTGTTTTATGCATTTCATTTTTATTATCATATCATCTGTGCTGGATTTTCTGGTTTGCTTTGGTGGGAGGGGTATTCCAGTGAGAAAGGTCCAACACAAAGGCCTGAGTGACAGACATAGGATTAGAGTGGATTCATATTCTTTCCCATTCCATTTCGGTCTGGTGCGGGAATATGAAAACACGGTTCAGACATGGGTTTCTTCTTGAGAACTCTGTGCTACGGATTTCCTGTAGTGCTAGGGCTATCTGGGAAGCCTGCTAAGTCTAGATGACCTTTTTAGATGACCTTCAGCATCTGAGGTGAATTAGAGGAGGATCCTTTATGATTAGGGTAAACATTGTACCTCCGGGTTAGAAGTGTTTACACTTCTCATAATAGATCCGAATCTAAGGATCCTTGTTCTAGAACAATACCTGTGAGTGGGTAGGGTTGTTTACAGGTTTGCAGGAACCCTTGGCCTCAGCATACCCTGTTACGGGATTTTGTTTTAAGGTTACACTATTTTGGACTGATCTTGTGAAACCCTAGACAAGTGACTCTTTATTTGAGTCCCCCACCTGGTTACTGGTTCTCAGACCTTCATCCGGAATTCTGAACACTCATGGACCCTACCAAAAGCAACTGACAATCCAGCACCTGATCACAAACCCTTGCATATCATTCAGCATACATCATATTGCATCATTTAACATTTTGTCTATTTTTTTTACAGGGTATCCACATATTCTTTGGTTTGGTTTTGACCGTTCTTCTGCTCAGATATCTTCTTCAGCTATCCTCATCATTTATCTTCTTCAATTATCTTCATCAACATCCATTGTCAGTATGGATTCAACCAGGAATAGCAACATTACTTACCATTTCTTTGAGTACCCTCTAGCAGGCATCAGGCAGATACATGCACTTATCACTCCTGATCATGTTCCCTTATTCAGAGAGCATTATGGTGGTATTCTGGACATGATCATGTACTTGGATGCATCACAGAGGAGCATGACTCACACTTGCCTTCAGTTTTATGACCCTCCTTTTCGTTGCTTCACTTTCCCACATTTTCATATAGGCCCTCTGTTGGAAGAGTATTCTATGTTGTTGGGTGTCCCTATCAAAAGAAGAATTCCTTTCAACCTTGAGATGACTGCTCCTAAGAATGAAGACATAACTAAGGCTCTACATCTGGAAGCAACTATCATTGATCAGCATATGACCACCAAGGCTAGAATCTCAGGCCTTCATTTGGACTTCTTAATCACTCAGGCTACCAGTCATGCTGCAACATGGAAGTGGGAAATTGTTTGTGCTCTCCTGGATCTTAGTATATATGGCATCATTTTGTTTGCAGACGAGCCTAAGTTTGTAAGCAAAAATGCCATCCATATCTTCATGCTCAAGAATCCAGTACCTACCTTGTTAGGGGATTTCTACTACTCAGTTCATCAGAGGAATGAGAAACAGAGGGGAAGACTGGTCAGATTTTGTGCACCTCTTTTCTACAGTTGGTTGATGAGACATATGCCGAAGACGAAAGCTTTCCTGAATCCACATCAGTCAAGGAACTGGGCTAAGAGGATGATTGCCCTTACTTCAGAAGACATCAGGTGGTGTACTCAGAACACCAAGGGTAGGGACATAATTACAAGTTGTGGACAATATCCTAATGTACCTTTTATTGGAGTGAAGGGTTGCATCAATTATAATCCTTTGCTTTTCAGAAGACAATTGGGGTATGCCCTGGTACATCCACCAAGGGAGCAGGACTTAGAAGAATCTCTTTACTGTGCTGTTCAGAATAATCATGCCATTGTCCGACAAGCAGCCTGGGCTTGGGACGATATACAAACAAAAGGGACTGCTATTCTGGATAAATGCAACAACATAGCTTCAGCTCAGTACATTGAATGGTCACGCATCAGAGGACAGATTACTCGCATGCCATTCACCCTACAGTGAGTCTGGAGGAATTTGAGAAGCTAAAAGATAGGAATGCCCAACTTTCTGAAGATTTGAAGAAGACCCTTTGGGAAAGGAATGATGGACGTCTAGACATTGAAAGGTTAGAAAATCTCCGAATCGAGCATATGACCAAGATAGAAAAGACAGAGGACTTCATCATAAAAGCCCAAGCAGGGGAACTGGTATTGAAGAATGCTTGCAAAGAAGCCAAGATTCAGAAGGCCAGAGCTGAACATTACCTAGAGGAGAGTCAGGCTAGATGGATCAGAATAACTGAAGCTCATTTGCAAGAAGATCAGAAGACACAGGCTAAAATAGAACAACTGGAAGCCAAGGAGAAGAAGAGTTAGGAAGCCTTGTTAGCAGCACATAAGGAAATCTCCGAGCTAAAACTCCGGGCAGGGTTAAAGAGATCAAAAGAACAAGACAAGTACCAGAAGATGACAAGTGCCATTGCAACCAGAAACCTTCTCATCAGGACCATCACAGAGCATTCAGTTGGACCAGTGACTGATGCTCTCCTGAAAGAAGTCAAGGAGGATGAATTTGGGCTGGATGTTTGATTTCTATTTTACTTGTATTTTATTTTGGTTGTACTTTAATTCTCCATGGTGATTTTGATTGTTGTATTTCTTGGCTAGATTGTATTTTGACCCACCATGGGACTTGTTGTAATCATAAATTATGTATCTTGGCATTTTGTAATGTATGGTTTATGTGTTACCTGGATCTTCTTTTGAACTTAATTTCTCTTCAACATCTTCATCATTCCCATAGGTCTGGAAGGTCAAAACCAAAGAACCAAACCGGATACCCTCTGAAGACAAATAGACATACTGCATTGCATGCTAACCTCATTCTTTGTGTTGCGGGAGTTTTGTTGTTGTTTTCTCACTTTTCTGTGTGTTTCAGGAAATATTGCTCGTAGGAGAGTCTTTCCCGTCAACCGCATCCACCGGTGTCCGACCAGAAACAACCTTCCGAGCTTACATATGGATCAGTTACAGCAAGAACTGATAGATGTGAGAACCCAGATGATTGATGTAAGGACAGAAGTAAGGACTCAGATGAATCAATTCATGGCTGTGATGACTGGGCTAGCACAGACCCAGGAAATATTGAGGGAGTTAGTCGAGCGACAAACTCCAGATGAGAACCATGCAGGCACTGGGGGTACAAGTGACAACACGCGCGATCAGCCGCAAACAAATCCACCAGAGTTTGGGCCCCACATCAACCCTGAAGTCAATGTTGTTGGAAATACCCAGAGAAACACTAGAGATCGTATTCTGTAGGAAGATCCTCAGGACGAGCAGTTTACAATGTTAGGTGTTAGGGCCAATGAAGTTTATGATTGTCGTCTGGACGAAATATCTGAGAAGCTGAGATCCTTGGAATCCCAGAACTCTTTGGGATTTGATGTGATGGATATGGGTTTGGTTGAAGGGGTAAGAATTCCTCACAAGTTCAAACCTCCTTGCTTTGAGAAGTACAACGGTACCTCCTGTCCTCGTACCCATCTTCAATCTTTTATGGGGAGATTGAAAGCTTATACCATGGATGAGAAGCTGTGGATGTTTTACTTTGAAGATAGCTTGACCAGGGCATCCAGAGAGTGGTATTCACATCTATCAAGGGATACTATCAAAAAATGGAAGGACATAGCTGAGGCCTTTATACGACAATATCAATACAACCTGGATATGGCTCCCAATAGGACCCTCCTGATGGGTATGTCTGAATCTTCAAGAGAAATTTTTCGGGAATATGCCCAAAGGTGGAGACAGCTTGATGTTGCTGTCCAGCCACCTATGTCTGAAAGGGAAATGGCTGACATGTTTATGAACACCTCGCAAGGAACCTACATTGATCGGCTTGTTGATTTCCCTTCTACCCGTTTTGCTGATGTGGTTATAGCTAGTGAAAGAATTGAAAGTCATTTGAAGAAGGGTAAGATCTCTGACAACGGTGCTAGTTCCAGCAATGCCAGGAAACCTTTCTCAGGACCTAGAAGGACAGGTGAGACCAACTCAGTTCATATGGGCAGAGGTAGGTGTCTCTCCCACCAAATGAGGCCAGGTCAAATGGGGTACAAACGCGAACGGTCGGCGGAAAGGAGAGAACACACAAGGGAGAACTCAAAGGACAAGAGTCGCCAGCTAGGCATTTTTATCCCTGAGGAAAGGTAATGCTGCATAGACCTAGAAAGATATGGATAAGACGGTTGCGAACCAGAGAGACTGAGAAAGGGGGTTGGTTACAACCTGGGAAGGTATTAGCACCCAGATTGTCCGTCGTACTCGACGGGATCCACGCTTAAAAGATTTGTGTTTTAAAGGGGTAGTGTCAGTGCAATCTGTGTATCAAAGTTGGAAAAGAATGCAAGTGTCAGTGTAAAAGAAGTGTGAAGTGTATAAGAGAAGTGTCAGTGTAAGAACAAGAGTGAAATGCCCAAGAATATGAGGCTTAAAGAATAATGCTGGAAAGAGGGGGAATATACAGAGACTTTTGTTCGATAACTGTTAAGTTATGCCTACGTATCCTCTCGTGCAATGAGGAAGTCAGAACACCGTAGTTCGACTCAAAGAGACTGAAAAGATAAATTGACTTGTGAACTGCTTGCTTGTCTATGCTCAAGTGTATGACCTGTCTGGCTCAGGTGTAAACTGTCTTGCATTAGACGGAAGAAGCGAGTTATCGTTTGTGAGTGAATGAGGTGAGAAAATAATCCCGGAGGAGACGATTATTGTTTGTTTTTGAGTTTTCAGTCTTTTATTGCTTTTTGAAGTTTGTCATAAGAAAATGAGCTTAAGCCTAAACCAAGGGTTAGTAAACTCATCACATCCTCCCTCTGATTAGGGGTAATGAGAATACCTTAAGTATGAAGTAAGCACCTCACACTTAATCACCATGATGTAGGATTAAGATCATTAACCTACTTGTATTTATTTAGATGTTTTTGTTGTTTTTGTTTAGTGTTAAGTAATGAGTTTAAGCCATAATCAAAGATTAAATGGACTCATTACACCATCCTAATAGAAGGATAATAGATGAGAACATTTAAGCTGAGGAAGGCTCCTCAACTTAATCCATGATTAGGGATTAACCTCATGACAAAACAAAGCCTTTATTAAATGGATTTTAGTTAATGGTAAGATTAAGAAGTGGATTTTATGGTTTGTAAGACAACTTGAGGGGGACTTGTCCATTAACACTAGGGTTAGTCCTTCTTAACCAATGAAGGAAGAATTAGAACCCTAATGCAAGGCCCAAGTTACAAGCTTGATGTCTTGATGATTATTAAGTGAATTGATTAGAGGATTTAAACACATTAAGGGTTTAACACTTAGGATTAAAGTTATACACTCCATCCTAATAGAAGGATGCAGGCATAAGCTTAATCACAAAGCCTTAAAACCTTTAGGGTTTAGTCCTTGATTATGAGATGAGAGGAGAAGACTCAAAGATGACACAAAGGTTAAAATCTAAATGGGGGACTAATCAAACCCTAATTATTATCATGCTTGGCTGTTCCTAGGGTTAATGAGGTTTGCAAGAAGATCTTCAGAGAAACCACCAGGAAGGAAGCAGATGAAAGGAGCAAGAAGCAGAGAGAAGCAAGACAACTTGCTTCACTTAAGAAGATAAGTTGCTTAAAGGAAGAAAGTAAGAAAGAGCAAGAATGAGCAAGCTCACACAAAGACAAGATAAAATGCAGCAATGATGCAAGAGAGGGATGAGAAGAGATTGTGAGAAGTGAAGGCAAATTCACTTCTCAAAACAACTTACCACCTGAAAAGTCAACAAAGAAATGAAATGCAATGCAAATGTGATGGAATGCCCAAAGTCAGAAGCATAGGCATGATGTTAATGATGCTAAGAGATGATGCAAACACATGCCAAGAGATGAGAGTGATCATACAAGGATGAGGATGCAAATGAAGCATGCTTTGAACCATGGAAGTTCATGAATGTTTATGAGATGCAATGGACATATAACATGGCAAATGAAAGATGCAATGATCAGACATGATTCTAATATGTCCTAAGATGTATTATGAATCATGTGGATGCACAAAATGTCATGGAAAGTCATTGAATACAAGCAAATGAAAGATGGATGCAAGTGAGAGCACAAATTAGGGTTTACATACAACATACAATGCAAAAATTCAAAACCAGAAGCAAATGATGTGATAAAAAATTGAAAATGGGCTCAAAGGAACCCTAACCCTACACAAGTTCACTTCCCAAAGGAGGGGACCTAACTCTTAACCTAATGGGAGCTATGAATTTCTCAAGTTGGCTAGGGTTTTAAGGTACCTCATCATGAAAAATGCAAAACAAATTGAAAATGGGAGATCAATTCAAACCAAATTTATCCTATAAACTACATGCCATGAAGGATACAATTCAAGAAGAAACATCATCAAACTCTCAAAGGTTAGGCATAATGGATTTTTTAAAGTTTGCACAAAAATATTGCCTTAAAATGAATTTAATTCCAATGAAAATGATCAAAAGGCATCAAGAACAAAAAAGAAATTTGTTTTGAGAGTTTGATAATGTTTCTAAATGTTTCTAAATGCAATGTGAATTTTTTGGTGATTTTTAAATACCTAAATGCATTTTTAATTAATTAATTTTCATTAACTAATTAAAAATAAACATTTAAATGATTTAAAAATAATTTTTAATGCAAAAAATAAAAATAAAAATATTTTTGGGTTCTGAAAATTAATGAAATGTTTGACAAAATTTTTCAGAATTTTTAAATGTATTTTACTATTTTAAATAATTCGTGCAAAATAAATCAAATAAAATGAAAATAAAAATGAATTAATGAGAAGTATGCAGATCCAGAGGCTGAGATTCAAACAAAATTGGGGGGAATTGACCCGCGCCATATCCAATGGATGACATTCAAACTGACTGGATTTATTTAAACCTAATTAATTAATCTAATTAAATGGGATTAGGGTTTAATGAAATGATCCAGGCCATTCAAACACGCGGGAGTCAACAAAAGTCAGCCAGATCTATGGTCCAAATTCAAACTGAACCCTAAACGTGATTAATACACTAATGATTCTCAGGTGGCCGGAAATGACCTCCGGTCATCTTCTCCGGCCATAACCCTCCCTGAAAATTGCTATCTTCTTCCCTAGGTCACTAAAATCCAATCTCTCTGCCCAGAAATGATCCCCATACATCATACATCAAGAATCAACAAACAAACAACATTTAAAACACATCAACAAGGAGAATCGAATCAAAACAGTTTTAGGTCAAAAAGTTTCAGAACACGAATACATACTCATTTCTCAACCATTTTCGAAACAAAACATATCAACATGATCAGTGAAGCATAGAGAATCATTTAGGAACTTAAAAACATGTTTCTGGAAAAAATGTTCTTGAGCTCACCTGAACTGGAACTTTGATCTTTGGAACTTTTTGGCTGCCTCTTTGATCCAAAACGCCTCTAATGAACCTCCTGAGAAGCTTGCAATGCTTGGTTGGAGTTTCTTTTGGCTGGTTTGAGAGATTGATAGAGTTCTGTTCAGGAGAGGTGAGAAATCGTGTTTCTGCTTGGGGTGGTTTCAGGGACAAATGAGGGTTGGGAAATGATCAGAGGAACATGTTGAGTGATTCTATGAAGTTTGTTTTGGTGTTTGATGCTTGTGTTTTGAGATTCAAAGCAAAATGCATAAGATGTCAGTTTTGGGAACTATGGCTTGTGAGATGTTTCAGGCTGTGTTGTGCTATGTGTTGAGTCTCTTTAGGTACATGTATCAAGTTGGGATAGGTCAGAGAGTTGTTGTTGGCCTAGCTTGATTGGTATGGGTCTTTTTGCATAAAGTCAACTTTTTGTGTAAGAGAGGTATGGGCCATTTCAGTCAAGGTACAAGGCATGGCTTGGCTGCAGCTTGAATCAAGGAGAACCATGGAAGTGGATTAGAGGCAATGCAGCAAGTGGATTAGGGTTTGTGAGAGTTTTTGCAATTTCACAAAGTCTTGGCCCTTTTGAAGTTTCTTAATGCACAAGTCATGAAATTGGACAATTCTTTGGTGCATTCTGATTTTTAGGTCATGGTTCATGTTTGTGCAAAGGTTAGAAGTCACATTGAAGTCACATTTTGCCTTGGCATGAGGTTTTGCAACTTTGCCTCTTTGGACCAAAACTTGAAATTATGTGATTTTGTCCAACTTTGACAAGCCATAAATTTTGATCCAAAATGAATTAGAATGAGTTCTTGTACTTTTTGAAAATGGGAAGATCCATTCTACAACTTTCATGACCAAAGTTTTCCCATTTGAAGCATTTTTAAATCAAAAAGAAAGGGTTGAAAAACTTTCCCAAAATGGCAAGTTTTCATTACAAGTCACTTTCCCAAAAAGGCAATTTTGCAAATGGCTTGAAATTCTTCAATTTTGTGAACTTCTAACATCTTCCATGATCAAATAAAGATCATACACATTCAAAATGATGGAGAACACCCTTTGGTTGGGTCATTGGGGGCCTCAGATGCCCTGATTTTGCACTGACTTGCTCAAGAAGTCAACTCTTGATTATATGCCTTCCCCATGGAATTTCTTCATGAAACTTGATATTCATGATCCTTATAACATATAGAGACCAATAGAGACAAGAATGACCAAAACATTTAGAGTTATGGCCTCTGAAACCAAAACCCTAATTCTAGGTCATCTGTGCAGTCAAACCTGGCTCTGCTTCCATGTCTTTCTTAGTTCTTGTGATTCTTTGACTTCCTTGACTTTGTGAGGATATAATATGATGCTTGAACATACATGGACCCCTTTTAAGTGATTGAAGACCTTTTAAGTGGCTCAAATGGCTCAGATCACAAACCCTAGATGCAGATGACTTAGAAACGATGCAGTGAATAAAAAATGTGGTATGAGATGCTATGATTGAATTTATGCATATGAAAAGACCACAAGCCATGGTGAAATGGGTGAGGGAAAATTTGGGGTGTTTACAGCTGCCCCTATTCAAGCATGAGTTAGCTGTGTAGGATGTAAGCGACGGCTTAATAGGCAAACAAGATAACTCGTGGTTGAATACCAAAGACAGTCCAAAATTTGCACTCACAAAATGAAGAAGAAAAGGGATATAGATTGTAAAAGAAAATAAAGTATGATTATAAAGTGCGGACGACGGAGGACGACCGTCGAGCAGAGGACGACTGCTGGGGATGAAGCAATGACGGGGACGACCGACATGCTGGGGAAAATGCAGGGAATAAAGCAATGGCGGGGACGGCCGACAAGCTGGGGATATAAGAGATTATGATGGGGACGACCATCAGGTAAAGCTATAAGACTCTCTGGGGATTATAGGTAAATGAAATAAACGATGAGGTACGGTCATCAAAGGTGAAGGACGACACCTAACAGGGGACGGCTGCTTTGTTGGGGATAAGATGAGGGACGGTCATCTAAGGTGAAGGACGATCACCTGGAAAGGTACGGTTGCCAAAAAGTATCGCGACATAGGACGAATGCCGGATAAAAAGGTCGACGATGGGGACGGCCATCGGATGAGCATGATGAGGGACGATCATCAAAAGGTGAAGGACGATCACCTAGCAGGGTACGACTGCTCTCAGGGTTTATCATGACATAGGACGAATGTCAGATAACAAAATCAACGATGGGGACGACCATCGGATAAAATGTTGAAGGACGATCATCAGGAGGTGAAGGACGATCACCTAGCAGGGGACGACTGCTGAAAACATCACGACATAGGACGAATGTCGGATAGGAAGGGAGTCTAATGAGTAGAGACTCCACTGGGGGTGATGAAGGACGATCATCAAAAAGGTGAAGGACGATCACCTAGCAGGGTACGGCTGCCGAAAGGTATCATGACATAGGACGATTGTCAGATAGAAAGGAAATAGTTCAACCAGATTTGTCGGGGACTCTCCTGGGGAATGGTAGACACGGACGAGTGTCTAAATTCAAGAAAATAAGTTTTTGACACGGTGTATAGATTAAAGATGCGGACGAGCATCCTTAAGACTATGATACGGACGAGTATCAGTAGAAACAAACGCTCGACGCATGTTCAGAGATGATGATACGGACGAGTACCAACTGGTTAACAAAGAACACGGATGAGTGTCGGATCTGAGGGGATTTAAGTGATATATACAAAATACGAACGAGTATCTGTATGAGTAAAAAGATGATGAGTAACACGGACGAGTGTCGGAAAAAGTGTATTATAAACAAGTGTATGGTTTCCAAAGTGTTTGGGTAACTATGCTGGGGAAGGTGACACGGACGGGCGTCAAGGAATTGTATATATATGTATCTGTGAGTGCGGAGGGGACGCTTTGGCTTTCTACTGGGGATATGACACGGACGGGTGTCAGGAAGTATCTGTATCTTTAAGGAAAATGCTTTGGCTCTCTGGTGATGAATTTGAGAGGTATTTGTATATTGTTGATTGGAAAGCCAGTATTTACAAGTGTTTGATTCAGAACATGGCTTATGTTTATGCAATATGTTTGATTTTTGCCGTAATGCTCCGTATTAGACGGAATGCTACGCTCTGTGGGGAAAATATGATGTGAATGCTATGATTATGCAAAGATATCGATCCGGGATTCAGATCCCGTTGCTGTGAAGATCTCTGGCTGATCTGCTTGAAGTGGATATCCCAGCTGGGGATGAGATCATTGATAGATCTGACACATATGACTCTGCATGGGGGAGTAGGTCACTGATAGACCTATCTTGGTAATGAGAGACCCAGCTGGGGTTTGTAGAAGCTTTCGTCACTCTGTTGTGAGATCTTCATACGTTGCTCTTCTGGATAGAGGTTGAAACTCTGTGGGGAGGTAGTTCCCCGGTTGGCACTTGGCTGGGGAAGGAGAAAGATCACTGGAAGATCTTCCGAGAGATTTCTGTAGGGATCCTGCTGAGGATGATACTTGACAACTCAGCTGGGGAGAAAACACCTCTGGTGCTAATCTGGAAGACGGATTGAGTAGATAATGATTTGACAGCTTGCTGGGGAGAAGCTTTCATGCCCCATGTCGCGCTTTGAACACCTGCAATCCTGCATGACAAAGAAACGCACAAGTATCCCGAGGTATCCCTTACTGGATTCCATCATAGGAGTTTAGACACTCCCGGGAGTAAGTATATTTCCTGTAAGCATGTAATTTTTAGAGGAGACGCATCTGTATTTTATGCAATCATTATATTAAGGACATCATACATTTTTGCAAATAAAAGAGTACGAGACAGCGCGTGGCCGAAAATCTGATTTTATTAATTCGAGTGCCCTGAATTTGGCATGGTACATTCAAAGAAACAGATCCCCTGAAATGAGGGAATCGTTACAAATTGAGAAACAAAAGATGTTGGCAATGTTGATGATGCTTCAAGGAGCTTCCCTTCTGCTATGACTTCGTATGACTTTGACAATCCAAGTTGGGTTCATCCCCAGCAGAGTCGCCAAGCTGGGTTCATCCCCAGAGACTCTGGGTTCATCCCCAGCAGAGTCGCCAAGCTGTCGCTCCCACCAAATGAGGCCAGGTCAAATGGGGTACAGACGCGAACGGCCGGAGGAAAGGAGAGAACACACAAGGGTGAACTCAAAAGACAAGAGTCGCCAGCTAGGCATTTTTATCCCGGAGGAAAGGTAATGCTGCATAGACCTAGAAAGATATGGATAAGACGGTTGCGAACCAGAGAGACTGAGAAAGGGGGTTGGTTACAACCTGGGAAGGTATTAGCACCCAGATTGTCCGTCGTACTCGACGGGATCCACGCTTAAAAGATTTGTGTTTTAAAGGGGTAGTGTCAGTGCAATCTGTGTATCAAAGTTGGAAAAGAATGCAAGTGTCAGTGTAAAAGAAGTGTGAAGTGTATAAGAGAAGTGTCAGTGTAAGAACAAGAGTGAAATGCCCAAGAATATGAGGCTTAAAGAATAATGCTGGAAAGAGGGGGAATATACAGAGACTTTTGTTCGATAACTGTTAAGTTATGCCTACGTATCCTCTCGTGCAATGAGGAAGTCAGAACACCGTAGTTCGACTCAAAGAGACTGAAAAGATAAATTGACTTGTGAACTGCTTGCTTGTCTATGCTCAAGTGTATGACCTGTCTGGCTCAGGTGTAAACTGTCTTGCATTAGACGGAAGAAGCGAGTTCTCGTTTGTGAGTGAATGAGGTGAGAAAATAATCCCGGAGGAGACGATTATTGTTTGTTTTTGAGTTTTCAGTCTTTTATTGCTTTTTGAAGTTTGTCATAAGAAAATGAGCTTAAGCCTAAACCAAGGGTTAGTAAACTCATCACATCCTCCCTCTGATTAGGGGTAATGAGAATACCTTAAGTATGAAGTAAGCACCTCACACTTAATCACCATGATGTAGGATTAAGATCATTAACCTACTTGTATTTATTTAGATGTTTTTGTTGTTTTTGTTTAGTGTTAAGTAATGAGTTTAAGCCATAATCAAAGATTAAATGGACTCATTACACCATCCTAATAGAAGGATAATAGATGAGAACATTTAAGCTGAGGAAGGCTCCTCAACTTAATCCATGATTAGGGATTAACCTCATGACAAAACAAAGCCTTTATTAAATGGATTTTAGTTAATGGTAAGATTAAGAAGTGGATTTTATGGTTTGTAAGACAACTTGAGGGGGACTTGTCCATTAACACTAGGGTTAGTCCTTCTTAACCAATGAAGGAAGAATTAGAACCCTAATGCAAGGCCCAAGTTACAAGCTTGATGTCTTGATGATTATTAAGTGAATTGACTAGAGGATTTAAACACATTAAGGGTTTAACACTTAGGATTAAAGTTATACACTCCATCCTAATAGAAGGATGCAGGCATAAGCTTAATCACAAAGCCTTAAAACCTTTAGGGTTTAGTCCTTGATTATGAGATGAGAGGAGAAGACTCAAAGATGACACAAAGGTTAAAATCTAAATGGGGGACTAATCAAACCCTAATTATTATCATGATTGGCTGTTCCTAGGGTTAATGAGGTTTGCAAGAAGATCTTCAGAGAAACCACCAGGAAGGAAGCAGATGAAAGGAGCAAGAAGCAGAGAGAAGCAAGACAACTTGCTTCACTTAAGAAGACAAGTTGCTTGAAGGAAGAAAGTAAGAAAGAGCAAGAATGAGCAAGCTCACACAAAGACAAGATAAAATGCAGCAATGATGCAAGAGAGGGATGAGAAGAGATTGTGAGAAGTGAAGGCAAATTCACTTCTCAAAACAACTTACCACCTGAAAAGTCAGCAAAGAAATGAAATGCAATGCAAATGTGATGTAATTCCCAAAGTCAGAAGCATATGCATGATGTTAATGATGCTAAGAGATGATGCAAACACATGCCAAGAGATGAGAGTGATCATACAAGGATGAGGATGCAAATGAAGCATGCTTTGAACCATGGAAGTTCATGAATGTTTATGAGATGCAATGGACATATAACATGGCAAATGAAAGATGCAATGATCAGACATGATTCTAATATGTCCTAAGATGTATTATGAATCATGTGGATGCACAAAATGTCATGGAAAGTCATTGAATACAAGCAAATGAAAGATGGATGCAAGTGAGAGCACAAATTAGGGTTTACATACAACATACAATGCAAAAATTCAAAACCAGAAGCAAATGATGTGATAAAAAATTGAAAATGGGCTCAAAGGAACCCTAACCCTACACAAGTTCACTTCCCAAAGGAGGGGACCTAACTCTTAACCTAATGGGAGCTATGAATTTCTCAAGTTGGCTAGGGTTTTAAGGTACCTCATCATGAAAAATGCAAAACAAATTGAAAATGGGAGATCAATTCAAACCAAATTTATCCTATAAACTACATGCCATGAAGGATACAATTCAAGAAGAAACATCATCAAACTCTCAAAGGTTAGGCATAATGGATTTTTTAAAGTTTGCACAAAAATATTGCCTTAAAATGAATTTAATTCCAATGAAAATGATCAAAAGGCATCAAGAACAAAAAAGAAATTTGTTTTGAGAGTTTGATAATGTTTCTAAATGTTTCTAAATGCAATGTGCATTTTTTGGTGATTTTTAAATACCTAAATGCATTTTTAATTAATTAATTTTCATTAACTAATTAAAAATAAACATTTAAATGATTTAAAAATAATTTTTAATGCAAAAAATAAAAATAAAAATATTTTTGGGTTCTGAAAATTAATGAAATGTTTGACAAAATTTTTCAGAATTTTTAAATGTATTTTACTATTTTAAATAATTCGTGCAAAATAAATCAAATAAAATGAAAATAAAAATGAATTAATGAGAAGTATGCAGATCCAGAGGCTGAGATTCAAACAAAATTGGGGGGAATTGACCCGCGCCATATCCAATGGATGACATTCAAACTGACTGGATTTATTTAAACCTAATTAATTAATCTAATTAAATGGGATTAGGGTTTAATGAAATGATCCAGGCCATTCAAACACGCGGGAGTCAACAAAAGTCAGCCAGATCTATGGTCCAAATTCAAACTGAACCCTAAACGTGATTAATACACTAATGATTCTCAGGTGGCCGGAAATGACCTCCGGTCATCTTCTCCGGCCATAACCCTCCCTGAAAATTGCTATCTTCTTCCCTAGGTCACTAAAATCCAATCTCTCTGCCCAGAAATGATCCCCATACATCATACATCAAGAATCAACAAACAAACAACATTTAAAACACATCAACAAGGAGAATCGAATCAAAACAGTTTTAGGTCAAAAAGTTTCAGAACACGAATACATACTCATTTCTCAACCATTTTCGAAACAAAACATATCAACATGATCAGTGAAGCATAGAGAATCATTTAGGAACTTAAAAACATGTTTCTGGAAAAAATGTTCTTGAGCTCACCTGAACTGGAACTTTGATCTTTGGAACTTTTTGGCTGCCTCTTTGATCCAAAACGCCTCTAATGAACCTCCTGAGAAGCTTGCAATGCTTGGTTGGAGTTTCTTTTGGCTGGTTTGAGAGATTGATAGAGTTCTGTTCAGGAGAGGTGAGAAATCGTGTTTCTTCTTGGGGTGGTTTCAGGGACAAATGAGGGTTGGGAAATGATCAGAGGAACATGTTGAGTGATTCTATGAAGTTTGTTTTGGTGTTTGATGCTTGTGTTTTGAGATTCGAAGCAAAATGCATAAGAGGTCAGTTTTGGGAACTATGGCTTGTGAGATGTTTCAGGCTGTGTTGTGCTATGTGTTGAGTCTCTTTTGGTACATGTATCAAGTTGGGATAGGTCTGAGAGTTGTTGTTGGCCTAGCTTGATTGGTATGGGTCTTTTTGCATAAAGTCAACTTTTTGTGTAAGAGAGGTATGGGCCATTTCAGTCAAGGTACAAGGCATGGCTTGGCTGCAGCTTGAATCAAGGAGTACCATGGAAGTGGATTAGAGGCAATGCAGCAAGTGGATTAGGGTTTGTGAGAGTTTTTGCAATTTCACAAAGTCTTGGCCCTTTTGAAGTTTCTTAATGCACAAGTCATGAAATTGGACAATTCTTTGGTGCATTCTGATTTTTAGGTCATGGTTCATGTTTGTGCAAAGGTTAGAAGTCACATTTTGCCTTGGCATGAGGTTTTGCAACTTTGCCTCTTTGGACCAAAACTTGAAATTATGTGATTTTGTCCAACTTTGACAAGCCATAACTTTTGATCCAAAATGAATTAGAATGAGTTCTTGTACTTTTTGAAAATGGGAAGACCCATTCTACAACTTTCATGACCAAAGTTTTCCCATTTGAAGCATTTTTGAATCAAAAAGAAAGGGTTGAAAAACTTTCCCAAAATGGCAAGTTTTCATTACAAGTCACTTTCCCAAAAAGGCAATTTTGCAAATGGCTTGAAATTCTTCAATTTTGTGAACTTCTAACATCTTCCATGATCAAATAAAGATCATACACATTCAAAATGATGGAGAACACCCTTTGGTTGGGTCATTGGGGGCCTCAGATGCCCTGATTTTGCACTGACTTGCTCAAGAAGTCAACTCTTGATTAGATGCCTTCCCCATGGAATTTCTTCATGAAACTTGATATGCATGATCCTTATAACATATAGAGACCAATAGAAAAAAGAATGACCAAAAAATTCGGAGTTATGGCCTCTGAAACCAAATCCCTAATTCTAGGTCATCTGTGCAATCAAACCTGGCTCTGCTTCCATGCCTTTCTCAGTTCTTGTGATTCTTTGACTTCCTTGACTTTGTGAGGATATAATATGATGCTTGAACATACATGGACCCCTTTGAAGTGATTTAAGACCTTTGAAGTGGCTCAAATGGCTCAGATCACAAACCCTAGATGCACATGACTTAGAAACAATGCAGTGAATCAAAAATGTGGTATGAGATGCTATGATTGAATTTATGCATATGAAAAGACCACAAGCCATGGTGAAATGGGTGAGGGAAAATTTGGGGTGTTTACAGTAGGCCCCAGTATATGTAAAGATCAGTAGCTGCTGTCACCATTTCTGCTCCAGCACCTCAACAACAGTATCCTCAGCAACCACATTTCCCACAGCAACAACAGTTTCCTCAACAACAGAGATCTTATAGCAACAACAACAATAACCAACAACGTCCGTTCCAGCAAAGGCCTTCACAAATCAACATGGTTATCAATCCCATCCCGATGCCCTATGCAGCTTTGCATCCACAGTTATTGAAGCTCAACCTGATTGAATTGAGAACCCTGACTCCACCTGATCCTCAGAATCTCCCAAGGAACTATGATGTCAACGCCAGATGTGCCTTCCACTCCAATGCACCTAGCCATACAACAGAGAAGTGTAGGGAATTGCACATGAAAGTTCAGGACTTAGTTGATTCCAAAGCTTTGAATTTTGCACCTCCACCAAATGTTACAAAGAACCCGATACCGAATCACGGTGGACCGAGGATTAATGCTATTGAAGAAGACCAACCATCTTTTCTGATTGATGACATTGCAAGTATTCAAACACCGCTGGCCGAAGTGAAAGCTCAGTTATTGAAGTGCCAAGTGTTCCCGGGTTGTGAGGCCCATTGTGAAGCTTGCAAGATTTCTACCAATGGTTGTGCAAATCTGAGAATGGGCATCAGCAATCTTATCAGAGAAGGCATCCTACATATCACTTCAACAGTTCCAACTCCTACAACTTCAACAAACATCTCTTCTACCACATCAGCAAACACCATTTCAAAGGAATCTCCTACAACATCTGCAAACATTATTCCAACAGAGTCTACTACAACAACAACAACCATCAATGAAGACATCTCAACGGTCACCATTTATTATGATCCGACAATAGTTCATATCCCGAATTCTTTCAACAACTTTCAGCAAAATCAATATCAGCAATTTCCCACACCTGTGTCATCTCCAAACAAACCTCCTATCACAATCTATTATGATCCACAGACTGTCACAACTCCTTCTTCCGCAGCAATCAGTCTTGTTACTATCACGGTACCTGGACCAGTTCCATATGACAGCAGCACTGCCGTGCCTTGGCATTACGATTCAAATCTTTATTGCAACGGAAAGAAAGTCACTCTTGAATCTTCAACTTCTACACCACAAATTGATAATGTCGGGGGAGGCGGAGGCTTCACACGAAGCAGACGTCTCTTTACCTCATAGTTCCCAAGGGTCAATACTGAAGCAGAAGCTGCTACCAAAGCTAAAGGCAAGAATGTGGTGCCAGAAGAACCAATTTCCAAAGAGACTCAGAAGACGTCCTTTGATCAGGATGTAGATGAGTTCATGAGAATTATCAAGAAGAGTGACTACAAAGTTGTGGACCAGCTCCATCAAACACCCTCAAAGATCTCCATTCTATCATTGCTCATGTGTTTCGAAGCTCACAGGAATGCACTACTCAAAGTCCTGCATGCAACTTATGTGCCTGAAGAGATTACAGTCAACCATCTAGAAATAGTGATTTCAAATGTCAATACTAGTAATGGACTAGGGTTCACCGATGCTAATCTGACTACGGAGGGCCGTAACCACAATAAGGCTTTACATATTACCTTGGAGTGTAAAGGTGTTGTACTTTCTCATGTCTTGGTTGAAACTGGGTCATCTCTCAATGTCCTTCCAAAGAAAGCCTTGGTCAAGATGGAATATGATGGTCTTGCACTCCGCCTGAGTAACCTAGTTGTGAGAGCCTTTGATGGTTCTAAGAGATTGGTTCTTGGAGAATATGAGCTGCCTGTGGTAATTGGTCCACGGATCTTCAAAACTACCTTCTATGTGATGGACATTCAGCCTGCCTACAGTTGTTTGTTGGGTCGACCCTAGATTCATGCCTTTGGCGCCGTAACATCGACCCTTCACCAGAAGTTAAAATACGAGTGGGAAGGCCAGATTATCACAATTTGCGGAGAGGAAGACATCTTTGTCAGTCACCTGGCTACTTACAAGTACATTGAGATGGATGGGGAGATCCATGAAACAATGATTCAGGGTTTTGAAGCCCTCAATGTCAATGAAGCAACAACTGAAGTATTGGGTACTTCAATTGCTTCTTACAAACAAGCTCGGAAGGTTGTTGAAGACGGGAATGCCCAAGGCTGAGGCAAGCTGCTGCAAGTTCAGATTAAAGAAGACAAGTTCGGTTTGGGTTACAGACCATCCCGACAGGTCCAAGAGGAGGCTGCTGAAGCTCCCAAGTTTTTAAGTTGGGGAATGCTGACCCCAGATGCTATCAACAATGTGGAAGACGAGGCTGAAAGCGACTATAACCTGGAAAGCTGGATTCGTCCAAGAGTCCCTGACCAACAAATCCTCAACTGGTCTTCCCAGGAAATTATAAGGGTTACTGCTGCAGAGTAATTATTATTTCCTGTTTAAGCATACATCAAGTCCTACATCTTGCCCAAGGTGTCAGGACTCATTTTGTAATAGGGCCATATATGTATTTTGTGCAAATGGAAATTAATGAACAATGGACATCTTTTGCAAACAATCTTTTTTCGCTCACTGTCTTTTCATTTTTGTTATTTTCGCACAAAACAATAAATGGAAATTTTTTTCTCAATAATAACTTCATTTACTTTTTCTAAATAAGATAAAATCAATCACTAAAATGAACCAAATCTCAACCCTTGCATAGATAGCCTTCCAGATTGCACCAACAACGACACTGCTATGACCTCGTATGACTTCGACAATCCGATTAATCAAGCAGAAGAAGGGGTTGATGAAGACTATGATTTTCCTGAAGAGTTGGCCAGGTTGTTGAGACAAGAGGATAAAGTGATTTCTCCTCACCAGGAGGAAGTTGAAACTATCAATCTTGGTACCGAGGAAGATGTGAAAGAGGTGAAGATCGGGGCTAGCCTGCAAGCTCCAGTGAAAGAACAGTTCATCAGTATGCTTCGGGAATATGTCGACGTCTTTGCTTGGTCCTATCAAGATATGCCAGGTATGAATACGAATATTGTCATGCACAGACTACCGTTGAAAGAAGATTGTCCACCAGTTAAACAGAAGTTGCGCCGTACTCGCCCATACATGGCCATGAAAATCAAAGAGGAAGTGCAAAAGAAATGGGACGCCGGTTTTCTTGTTGTGACTAGTTACCCGCCGTAGGTTACTAACATTGTACCCGTACCTAAGAAGGATGGCAAGGTGCGTATGTGTGTTGATTATCGGGATCTAAACAGAGCCAGCCCAAAGGATGATTTCCCTTTACCTCACATTGACGTATTGGTGGATAACACAACTCAGTTCTCGGTATTTTCTTTTATGGATGGATTTTCTGGATACAATCATATTAAGATGTCACCTGAAGACATGGAGAAGACAACTTTCATCACACCTTGGGGCACGTTCTGTTATAAGGTAATGTCGTTCGGTCTGAAGAACGCCGGTGCAACATATCAACGAGCTATGATAACATTATTCCACGACATGATCCATAAAGAAATCGAGTGCTATGTGGATGATATGATTGCCAAGTCCCTTACAGAGGAAGATCATTTGGTGAATCTGCTGAAATTGTTAAAGCATTTGAGGAAATATCAGCTAAGGTTGAACCCAACAAATGCACATTCAGGGTACGTTCGGGTAAGCTACTGGGATTTATCGTAAGTGGAAAAGGAATTGAGGTTGATCCCGATAAAGTCAAAGCAATTCAGGAAATGCCTACACCTAAGACTGAGAAAGAAGTTTGAGGGTTCTTAGGTAGATTTAACTACATCTCAAGGTTCATATCTCATCTCACTGCAACCTACGAACCCTTGTTCAAGCTGTTAAGAAAAGAGCAAACAGTCAGGTGGAACGATGACTGTCAGAGAGCTTTTGACAAGATCAAAGAATATCTGCAAGAACCTCTAATTCTCATGCCTCCAGTTGAAGGAAGACCTCTAATCATGTATCTGACAGTATTAGAAGAGTCAATGGGGTGTGTGTTGGGCCAGCATGACGAGTCTGGTCGAAAAGAGTATGCAATATACTACCTAAGCAAAAAATTTACCGACTGTGAACAATGTTATTCACTGCTCGAGAAAACTTGTTGTGCTTTAGCGTGGGCTGCTCTCCGACTAAGACAATATATGTTGACTTATACTACCTTATTGATCTCAAAGATGGATCCAGTCAAGTACATATTTGAGAAGCCAACACTTACCGGAAGGGTTGCCAGGTGGCAAATGATTCTAACAGAATATGACATTCAATACACCTCTCAGAAAGCCATCAAAAGCAGTGTATTGTCTGACTATCTGGCTGAGCAACCCATTGATGATTACCAACCTATGAGATTTGACTTCCCTGATGAAGACATCATGTTCTTAAAATCAAAAGATTGTGAAGAGCCTATTCACACTGAAGGGCTTGACCCAGAAAAAGCATGGAGTATGATGTTTGACGGGGTAGTTAATTGCAACGGTCGTGGGGTTGGTGCAGTGCTCATTACACCTAAAGGGGTTCATATGCCTTTCTCAGCAAGGCTCACCTTTGTCTGCACTAACAACGAAGCAGAATACGAAGCTTGTATCACGGGTCTTGAGGAAGCCATTGACCTCAGGATCAAAACCTTGAATGTATTTGGAGATTCAACCTTGATAATCAACCAGACCAACGGCAAGTGGTACACTCATCAGGAGCATCTGATTCCCTACCGTGACTATACGAGGAGATTGTTGACCTTTTTCACAACAATTAAGCTTGAATACATCCCTCGAGATGAGAATCAGTTTGCAGACGCTTTGGCTACCATTTCATCCATGATCAAAGTACAGACCGACATGTGTATTCTCTGTAGACACTGTCATTGACAACAAGCCTTGGTACCATGACATCAAATTCTTCTTGGAAACTCAGACATACCCACCTAGGGCATCGTCAAACGATAAGAAGGCATTAAGAAGGTTAGCCGGTAATTTCTTCCTCAATACTGATGGTTCTTTGTACAAGCAAAACTTCGACATGGTCTTGCTCAGATGTGTTGACAAGAAGGAAGCAAACCTACTAATGCACGAAGTACATGAAGGTTCTTTCGGTACCCATGCTGGAGGACATGCAATGGCAAATAAATTATTAAGATCGGGCTACTAATGGATCATAATGGATGCAGATTGTTGTGCCTATGCCAGAAAATGCCACAAATGCTAGATCTATGCAGATAAAGTGCATGTGCCTCCGAATCCTTTGAATGTAATGTCTTCACCTTGGCCCTTCGCCATGTGGGTAATTGATATGATTGGAAAGATTGAACCGACTGCTTCAAATGGTCATAGATTCATCCTGGTAGCCATTGATTACTTCACCAAATAGGTTGAAGCAGCTTCATATGCAAATGTCACCAGGCAAGTGGTAGCTCGATTTCTGAAAAGGGATATCATCTATCGATATGGAGTTCCCGAGCGAATCATTATTGATAATGGTTCCAATTTGAACAACAAGATGATGTCAGAACTTTGTCGGGACTTCAAAATTCAACATCACAACTCTTCTCCTTACAGGCCAAAGATGAATGGCGTTGTTGAGGAAACTAACAAGAATATCAAGAAGATTGTGCAAAAGATGGTAGTCACCTACAAAGACTGGCACGAAATGCTACCATTTGCCTTGCATGGGTACCGAAGCTCTATCAGAACATCTACTGGGGCAACACCTTATCAGCTTGTGTACGGTATGGAAGTTGTCTTACCTGTTGAAGTTGAACTACCCTCCTTACGGGTAATGATGGATGTGAAACTGGATGAAGCAGAATGGGTCCGGTCTCGATATAATCAACTGAGTCTGATTGAAGAAAAAATATTAGCAGCCATCTGTCATGGGCAGTTATATCAAAAGCGAATGAAGAAAGCCTTCGATCAGAAAGTCAGACCTCGGGAATACCAAGTGGGAGAGCTTGTTCTGAAAAGACTTCTTCCTCCTCATACATACCTTAGGGGAAAATAGACACCAAACTAAGAAGGCCCATTCATAGTAAAGAAAGTTTTCTCTGGTGGGGCACTGATGCTCACTACTATGGATGGTGAGGACTTCTTATCTCTTGTGATTTCAGATGCAGTTAAAAAATACATCACATAAAAGACCCGTTGGACATAAAAACAGAATGTAAGTCCAGGCAAAAATGGGCATCCCGGCGAGTCAAAAACAGAATAAAAGACTCGGGCAAAAATAAGGGAAAATAAAAAAAATGTGTACACCCGCTGAGTTGAAAAGCCACATCGGACAGCTCAGGCAAAAATGGGTATCCCGGTGGATTGAAAACCCGAAAGGGCGATCCATGCAAAATCAGGGAATAAGTGAACAACTGCATTCTGAATTCGTCTGTATCCCTCACAACATGGCAAGCTTCGAAAGGATAAAGCGGCGATCAGAATTAACTTTCTTCAAAAAGCAAGATAAGAAGAACGTCAAGGTCATACAGGTCATAGCAAAGGAAGCTCACTGGAGCGTCAACTTCAACATTGCCAACACTTTTATTTTCTCAATTTACAGCAATCTCCTCCTTTCAGGGATTCGCTTCTTCGTTGTAATTTCCCATTCAGGGCACACAAATCAATGAAATCAGGTTATTCAGTCACACTTTGTTTTGTACATTTTGTTTCGTTTGCAAAATGTCCAAAGTTCATAATAAAACACTTGCATAAAAGCATATAAGCCATTTTATAAATGCTTGCAGGAAATATGCACTCTTGAGCAAATCTAACTCCTATGACGGAATCCGGTTGAGGATACCTCGGGTTGCAGGTACTCGAGGCAAACAATCTCACAGCATGGGGTATATCAAGCCTCGTATCCCCAGCCAAGTCAGCAATCACCTCATCAGCAGGATTACTTGACAGAAGTATTCCCCCATGAAGTTGTTATCCCCTCAGAGGATCCTTCAAGGGACTCATTAAATCCCCAGCGTGTCACTTGGACGAAGGAGTCACAACAGATTACTTCCCAGGAGTTCTCTTCTCCCCAAATAGGATCTCCCGAGCAGTGCCTGAAAGGCTCTTCCCTAGTGGAGTGGCCAAATCCTCCTCATCCCCAGCATGAGTCTCTTCAACATAAACTTCCCCAGCCGAGATCCCCAAAGAGTTCCTTAGGAGGATCGTTCGGTGATCTTTTCTCCCCACAGATCGGCCAATGATCTCTTTCCCCAGCGGAGTTCTCCCTCCAGACAGATCGCTCAGAGATCTTTCTCCCCGCAGGATCCGGATCTCGGATCAGTTCTCTCATTTTGCATAATCATAGCATTCGCATCATTTTCCCCAAACTAAGCGTAGCATTCTGTCTATTACGGAGCATTATGGCAAAAATCAAACATTTGCATGATCATAAGCCAGGTTCGAGCCAATTACCTACAAATATCAAAATCACCTCACCAGCAATATACAAAACTTATCCCCCGCAGACAAAGCCAAAATACCTTTTGCACTCTCAATACAGATACTTGTTCATACTTGTACATATTCTTTTTGACACTCGCCCCGTGTCATACTTCCCCAGCAAGTCAAACGCTCGTCCGTGTCCCTGGATCAATCTTTTTGACACTCGTCCATGTCTTGCACATATTTCCCCAGCAAGTCAAACACTCGTCCGTGTCCCTGGCTCAATATTTTTGACACTCGTCCGTGTCTTGCACATATTTCCCCGGCAGATCAAACATTCTTCTGTGTTCCTTGCTTAACCGGTTGATACACGTCCGTATCATCACTCCTTAAACACATTTCAGCATTTGTTTCTATCGATACTCGTCCGTATCTTGGTCCTAAGGATGCTCTTCCACATCTTTAGTCTATACATACTGTCAAACACTTGTACCTTTTATTTCAAAGCGTAAGCACTCGTCCGTGTTTACCATTCCCCAGAAGTCACCATCATAACAACTTTTCTATCCGACATTTGTCCTATGTCGTGATATTTTCGGCAGTCGTCCCCTGCCATGTGATCGTCCTTCACTTTTTGATGACCGTCCCTCATAATTTTATCTGATGGCCGTCCCCATCATTGATCCTCTTATCCGGCATTCTTCCTATGTCGCGATACTTTCGGCTGCCGTCCCCTGCCAGGTGATCGTCCTTCACCTTTAGATGACCTTCCCTCATCCTTTTCCCCAGTGGAGTCCCCATTGTTGGAACTTTCTATCCGACATTCGTCCTATGTCGCGATATCTTTTTAGTAGCCATCCCCTGCTATGTGATCGTCCTTCACCTTATGATGACCGTCCCTCATCATTTTATCCGATGGCGGTCCCCATCGTCGATCTTTGTTATCCGGCATTCGTCCTATGTCGAGATAATCCCCAGAGCAGCCATACCCTTCTAGGTGATCATCCTTCAACTCTTGATGACCGTCCTTCATCATGCTTATCCGATGGCCGTCCCCGTCGTTGATCTTTTCTATCCGGCATTCGTCTTATGTCGTGATATTTTCAGCAGTCGTCCCCTACCAGGTGATCGTCCTTCACCTTTTGATGACCGTCCCTCATCATTATTTCATTTATTCTTTTACCCGATGGCCATCCCATCGCGGTTTATTTACCCTTTAAATCTGATGGTCTTCCCCGTCAGCGCTTTCCTCATTTATTTAATCCCCAAAGAGTTTTATTTCTTAGCCTGATGGTCGTCCCTGTCGCGGTCTCTTTATTTCCCATCATGATGGCCGTCCCCGTCATTGCTTTACTTACCGTTTTTTCATCCCCAGTAGTCGTCCTCTGCTCGGTGGTCGTCCTCCATCGCTTTCATTTGATACTCATACTATACTGCCTGTTACAATTTATATCCCTTTTCTTCTTCTCCCCAGCGAGTGCAAATTTCGGTCTGTCTTTGGTATTCAACCACAAGTTATCTTGTTTGTCTGTTAAGTCAGGCACTTACACCCTGCACAGCTAACTCATGCTTGAATAGGGGCAGCTGTAAACACTCAAATTTGCCCTCACTTTTTTTCTCACACCATGGCTTGTGATCTTTTCATATTGCATTGCATAAGCATATCATCTCACATTGTATAGTTTATTTCACTGCATAAGTTGCATAGCTAGGGTTTGTGATCAGGAGAATCCAAGAAGTGATCTGAGCTATCTCAATGGTATTGAAGCTATCCAAGAGGGTACATGAGTGGTCTAAAATCCTATTGCATCCCCAAGAAGTCTTTGAAGTCACAAAATCACAGAGGATTGCACAGAGGCCCAGGCAGGCTAGGGTTTTCTACACAGATGACCTAAAATTTGGGTTTTGGGTTTGAGGCCCTTAATCTCAATTTTTTGGTCATTCTTGATTCTAATGGTCTTAATATGTTATAAAGATCATGTTTACCAAATTTGATGAAGAAATTCATTGTGGAAGTCATCTGATCAACTGGTAACTTATTATGCAAAAAAAGTCAGAATCAGGGCATTTGAGGCCACCACCAATGCAACCAAAGGGTCATTTTCATAAATTTGAGGTTCTATGATCTTTATTTGATCTTATAAGTGGTTATAAGTTCACAATATTGAAGAATTTAAAGCCATTTGCAAACTTTCCATTTTTGGACATGACTTGTAATGGAAACATTCCATTTTGGGAAAGATTTTCAATCTCCTCTTTCTTGATAAAAAATGCTTCAAATGAAAAATCTTCAAACATGAAAGTTGTAGAATGGATCTTCCCATTTTCAAAAAGTATAAGAACTCCTCTTGATTCATCCTAGAACTCAAGATATAATGTTTCAAAGTTGGGAAAAATCTTGTAATTTTCAAGTATGTGCCAAAGAGGGAATTTTGCAAAATCAAGTTTCAAGACTTCTTGTGACCTCTAATTGACTTTTACACTTCATAACATGTTAATGCAACATTGCTTAACCAAAATTATGCCTTGTATTACAAGTTTCCATGGATCAATTTTTTTTACAAAATTTTCAAAGAGGGAAAATGCAAAACATATGATAACTCTTGATCCAAGTGCTGCAGATCATCACAATAAATCCAAGGGTTCTCCATGAACTCAGTTGAGGCAAATCCACCCTTTGGATCTCTTCTATCCTAGACCATACTTGTGGTACCATAACATTGACGTTTTTGCAAATGAAGCCATACCAATCACACTATGCCACCACCAACTTTTTGACCAATCAGAACCTCTTATGAAAACATCATGGACCTCATTTCACACAACATTGGAGCCTGAAACATCCATACACTCAGAATCCCAAAAGTTTCCATAAAACTTCATTCCTTCGAAACTCACTCCACAACCACTCAAACTCAAAAACTTTCTTCACCATTCAATCACCCATGACCTGAGGAACACAAAGCACCTTTCACTTTGGCCTGAAACACTCCACAACACAAACACGATTTC
The DNA here is from genome assembly GCA_963966055.1 of Lathyrus aphaca. Classification (NCBI taxonomy): domain Eukaryota; kingdom Viridiplantae; phylum Streptophyta; class Magnoliopsida; order Fabales; family Fabaceae; genus Lathyrus; species Lathyrus aphaca. The sequence goes on from OZ014524.1 coordinate 297,956,654, forward strand.
TGCCTTAGCAGAATTGAAACACAAAAACCAGCCATCATAAACTTGCTCTAAGCCTTCCAGAAGCATCAAGGTGATCATTGGAGTGGTTTTGCACCAAGGAGAGGGCCAGAAAGTACCAAACTGAAAAGCTTCATCTCAGGTATCATCCAAGAACAAATTTTCCAGAACTTGCTTTTTAAGTTACAAATTGATTCTACATGATGTGCTGATCATTGTGATATGTTTACTTTTGAAAATGGTTGAGTTTTAAGAATTTCATAGCCTTCTAAAATTTTGGCCGTGAAATGTTCTTGCTTAGATTCTCTCTTTTTATGCATGATAAATGATTTTTGTTGTTGGATTCTTGTTTAATGATGTTCAATGAGTGATTCTGGAGATTTTGGTGTGTTATCATAGCCTAGGGAGAGAGTTGAGATGAAGAGTGGCCGGAGAAGACGACCGAAACACTGTTTCGGTCGCCTGAGAGTGATTAGGGGTTTAATTTAGGGTTGATTAGCCAGGTTTGAATTCTGGCCATAGGATCTTGTTTCCCGCGCATACGAATGGTTCAGATTAATCCACTTAACCCTAATTCATAATTAATTAAATTAATTAAGTTAATTAGTTAGATTCAATCCCAGCCACCCATTCACGCGCGCAGTCTCCCCAAATTTGAATATGGACCTTAGATCTTGCATACTTCTCATTTTATTTCATTTCTTTATTTAAAATAGCAAAACTACTTTTAAAAATCTCATTTTCTGCATTTTTACTTCAAATATTTTTCTAAACTCAAAACCATTTTAATATTTTAATTTTTGCATTAAAAAAGTATTTTTAAATCATTTAAATGTTTTATTTAATTAATTAATTGATTTTAATTAATTAAAAATACATTTAGGTACCTAAAAATCACAAAAAAAAATCATGAAGCCTTCTCATACATTTAGAACAATTTACAAACCCATCACACAAATTTATTTTTAGGTTTGATCATGTTTTCACAATTTTCTTTGAATTAGGGTTCATAAAAATCACATTTTCTAACCCTAACTTGAAAAAATCATTTCTGATCAACCATGATGAGTTTGAACTTGGTTATTTTTTCATTCTTTCACATATTGCATCTAGTATCTAGGTTATTTAACTCATAATTTTTCATTGCATTTTCAAATTGATTTGCATTTTTCCTTTAGAACCACCCAAAAATCCTAGTTAACTTAGGAAATTCATAACTTTCACTAGGTTTAGCTTCTGACCTCCACCTTTGGGGATTGTTCTTGTGTGTGTTTAGGGTTTGTTTGAGTTTATTTTCAAATTTTTATCATGATGTATTCTTCTGTTTTGATCATATGCATCTCATACATTCATAAAACCCTAATTTTTCTTGTTCATTTGCATTCATCTTTGCATATCTCAATCATATGAACTTGCCATGACATTCCATGCTCTTGTATGCCATATTAGACATCCTAGGACATTCTTGAATATTGCTTGATCATTTTTACATTCATTTGGTATGCTTTGCATTCATTACATTCCATGTACATCCCTGTGTTTCTAAGCTTCTTTCATGCCATCCTTGCATCCCATCCTTTTGTATGATCATTCATATGCATCATATATGACTTTGCATCATCTCATAACACATTTGCATCATGATTACACTTCTGGTTTTGGTCTTTGCACCTTCATTTGCTTTATTTCCCTTTGCTTTACATCTTATGCATTCACACTAACATTTCAGGGGCTTATGGTAAGTTGTTTGGGATGTGAATTTGCCTTCACATCCCACCTCTTCTCATCTCTTCATATGAATTCTTTACTTGTCTTTGAAGTGAACTTGCTTCACTTGTGCTCTCTTTCTCCTTTTCTTTCTCTTAGGTTACTTATCTTCTTCAGGAAGTAAGTAACCCATTCTCCTTTCTCTTCTCTTTTTCATCTGCTTCTCTTCCTTGGTGGCCTTCTGAAGATCTTATCTTTAAGCCTCACAAACCATAGGAACATCCAAGAATGATAGTTTTAGGGTTGTATATAGTCTCCCTTAGTTTTTACCTTTGAGTCTCCTTGAGTCTCTCTTCTCATCTCAATAATAAGAGGCTAAACACTTAAAGCTTTAGGACTTTGAATTAGGGTTACGCCTGCATCCTTATCTTAGGATGAAGTGTATAACTTTAATCCTTAGTGTTAAACCTTTAATTTGTTTACACCTCTTAATCAAAACACCTAATAACTATTAAGACTTAAGCTTGTAACTTGGGCCTTATATTAGGGTTACATCTCTTCCTCATGGTTTAGAGGGACTAACCCTAGTGTTTAATGGACAAGTCCCCCTTATGCTAAAGTCTTACAAACTTAAAACTCACTTCTTAATCCCACATTCAATTAAAATCCGCTTAATAAAGGCTTGTTATATAATGAATTTAATCCCTAACCATGGATTAAGTTGAGGTATCTTCCTCAGCTTAAGTGTTCTCATCTATCATCCTTCTCTTAGGATAGTGTAATGAGTTCACTAATCCCTAATTAGAGATTAAACTCATTACTTAACACTAAACAAAAAAATCCAAAAACATCTTAATAATCACAAATAGGTTAATGATCTTAATCCTATATCATCATGGTAATTAAGTTGAGATGCTTATCTCACACTTAAGTAGGCTCATTATCCCTAATCAGGGAGGATATAATGAGTTTACAACCCTTGATTTAGGCCTAAGCTCATTATCCTATGAAAAACACCAAAAACAATAAAAAACTAAAAACACAAAAACAAACAATAAACGTCTCCTCCGGGATTCTCTTCTCACCACACTCACTCTAAAAACGAGAACTCGCTTCTTCCGTCTAATGCAAGACAGTTAGCACTCGAGCCAGACGAGTCACACACTTGAGCATAGACAAGCAAGCAGTTCACATCAAATCATCCCAGTCTCTTTGAGTCGAACTACGGTGTTCTGATTTCCTCATTGCATGAGAGGATATGTAGGCATAACTTAACAGTTATCGAACAAAAGTCTCAGAGTCTTCCCCCTCCTTCAGCTTTCTTTTCTAAGCCTCATTCTTGAGCACTCACCCTCTCTTTTGCACTGACACACTTTAATTTCCTTCCTAGCTTTTCATACACAATTTAGCACATACATTACCCCTTTTAAACACAATCAAGTAAGCGTGGATCCCGTCGAGTACGACGGATGATCTGGGTGCTAATACCTTCCTAGGTCGTAACCAACCCCCTTTCTCAGTTTCTTTGGTTCGCAACCGTCTTATCCATACCCTTCCAGGTTTATGTAGAATTACCTTTCCTTCGGGATAAAAATGCCTAGCTGGAGACTCTATTCAACCTCAACCTCCAACATCACCGACCGTCCGCGTTTGCACCGTGACGAGAGTCCAGGAGCGACAACGAGCATCCTAATAAAAAATTAATCATTTTTCCCATAACAATAATAATTAAAATTACTTTTTTTCCCTTTAGAACAAACATCTTAGCAAACCGTTTAGAAGACAAAGACATAAATCAACATTTAATCGCATAGTTAGACTAAGAGGTTCACGTTGAGTACAACGGACATGATGGGTGCTAATACCTTCCCTTTACACAACTGACTCCCGAATTTAGAATTTGGTTTCGTTGACCTTTCCTTATCCTTATTAGGTTGTATCTATATCTCCTTTTTCTTTAGTTAGAATAAATAGAATTAGGTGGCGACTATGTTTTTCTTTCCGCGTCCATCGCGAGGATCGTATTTTTTGAGGTACGACAATTGGCGACTCTGCTGGGACTAGCTCCATGCGAGAGAGTCGAGCCTAACTTAGCTAACTGTGCATTTTTGTCTTATTTGTCTTCTCTATGTTTGTTTATTTGTTCTTTTATCGCTTTCTCTTATTGCTCATTATTATACTTGCTTGTTGGATCTTGGGATTATATCACAAGTAAAAGCTGAGCTTTGGAAAAAGAAGAGAAAACACCTAGGTTAGAATTGGTAGTTATTAGTGTTAGTCTCCAAGGACTCGCTCCTTTTAAGCCTAGCATGAAAGCTCCCCCAGAGAGTAGACTTTTTGTAGATCTTGTCGTATCACAACTAGCCTGTCGCGTGACTTGATTCATGAAAGGGTTGTGACTCTGGGACACACTCCTAGAACCAATTTCAATGTTGGTAGTTGTGTAGTGTTAGTCTCTAAGGGCTCGCCCCTTTATGGGACTAGCATGAGAACTACACGCAAGGTATACCTTATCGTCATTATCGTCATAATGCAAATAGCCTACAACAGGGCGTTAGTACGATAAACGTCTGTGACCTTGAGTATCCTAAACCATCATCATAGAAACTATCCCGTGAATGGGTTTTACGGGTACAGACTATAGAACCAATCTCTTACAACCTGCCAACTAGGAAGTTTTGAGCTATTCCAGCTTCCGAGCCTATTCGTCTTGTGATCCTAAGCATACTTGCATTGCATCCATTCGCCACCATTGCATCTGCATTGCATATCATTTTATTTTATCAAAGTAAGCTCATCCTCGTCCTGTGTCCATAACCCACAGCTGATTTCTTGACACCTACATTAGACTTGAAGTAGTTCTTGATTGATCATGGACCCTGGAGGACAAAAGCAGACTGCGTTAAGGGAAGACTTTGATTTGACAAAGGACCAATTGAACCAACTCATGGATGTTGTGACGACATTGACAAGGAGAGGGGTTAACGTTCAACGAGCTGTCGTAACTGAAGATGTCTTTCCACCTCAAGTCAACAACCTTGTTCAACCTCAGCCTACAAGGATCCCAGTTGAGGCACCCATTATTCAAGATCATACCATTATTAGATATGGAAACTCCTTACCTCATGATGCCATAGAGTACCAAAGCTTTGGGTTCTCTGAGCCAAAATCCCAGGGGACAATCCCAGTAAGGAAGACCAAGAGACCAGAAGTTGTTGAGATGACCGAGAAATGTCATGTGCTGAATGAAAGACTCAAAGTTGTAGAGGGGTAGAATGCTTTTGACCTGGATGCTCTAAACATGTGTTTAATACCTGGTTTGGTTATACCTCCGAAATTTGAAGCACCTGGTTTTTAGAAGTACAAAGGGGATAGTTGTCCAAAGCACCATTTGGTGACGTTCTATCGAAAAATGACTGCATATGCTTTTGACGATAAGTTGATGATTCACTGCTTTCAATACAATTTGAGTGGGACACCATTGAATTGGTACATGGAATTGGAAAGAAGTCATATTTAGTCATGGTTGGACCTAGCCAATGCTTTTGTGAAGCAATGCCAATACAATTTGGAAGAAGCTCCCATCCGCTTTCACTTGAAAGACATATCTCAAGAGAGTAATGAGCCATTTAAAGAGTATGTCCAAAGATGGAGAGAGTTTGCTGATCGGGTTCAACCACGGCTCTCAGAGAAAGAGTTAGTTAACTCGTTTATTGATACTCTGTAGAGCCCATACTTTGAAAAGATGGTAGGCACCACATCAAAAAGTTTTTCTGACCTGGTGAAAATGGGAGAACGTATTTGTAAACACCCCAAATTTTCCCTCACCCTTTCACACCATGGCTTGTGATCTCCTCATATGCATAAGTTCCATCATAACATCTCATATTACATTTTTGATTCACTGCATTGTTTCTAAGTCATCTGCATCTAGGGTTTGTGATCTGAGCAATCCAAGAGCCATTTGAGCAACTCCAAAGGTCATCAATCACTTAAAAGGGGTCCATGTATGTTCAAGCATCATATTACATCCCCTCAAAGTCAAGAATGTCAAAAAACCACAAGAACTGAGAAAGGCATGGAAGCAGAGCCAGGTTTAACTGCACAGATGACCTAGAATTAGGGTTTTGGTTTCAAAGGCCATAGCTCCAAATTTTTTGGTCATTCTTGTTTCTATTGGTCTCTATATGGTATAGGAATCATGCATATCAATTTTCATGAATAAATTCAATGGGGAAGTCATCTGATCAAGAGTTGACTTTTTGAGCAAGCCAGTGCAAAATCAGGGCATCTGAGGCCCCCAATGACCCAACCAAAGGGTGTTCTTCATCATTTTGATTGTGTATGGTCTTTATTTGATCATAGAAGATGTTGGAAGTTCACAAAATTGAAGAATCTCAAGTCATTTGCAAAGTTGACTTTTTGGGAAAGTTGATTTATAATGAAAATTGCCATTTTGGGAAACTTTTTCAACCCTTGCTTTTTGATTCAAAAATGCTTCAAATGGAAAAACTTTGGTCATGAAAGTTGTAGAATGGATCATTCCCTTTTCAAAAAGTACAAGAACTTGACCTAATTAATTTTGGATCAAAAGTTATGGCTTGTCAAAGTTGGCTAAAATCACATAATTTGAAGTTTTCTACCAAAGAGGCATTTTGCAAAATGGCATGATCAAGTGTTCTAAAAGCCTCAAATGTGTACAATTGCTTCACAACATGATCACATGACCTCTAAAATTCAGAATGGGCCAAAGAACTTGGCATTTTCATGCCTTGAACTTCATGAATTCACAAAAGGGCCAAACCTTGTGAAAATTGCAAAACATGTCACAAACCTTGATCAACTTGCTGAATCATCTCATAAACAATTCCATGGCTCTCCCTAAACTCAGCTGAACCAAGACAAGCCAAAAAGAAAGTTGTACCATTGCCCATTCCTCAAGTACAAGTCAAGTTGACATTTTGGCAACTTGCCCATACCAATCACAATAGGCCAGCACCCACTCTCTGACCTATCACACTTGTTTATACAAATCAAAAGCAAGCCAAAGCACATAACACAACAGCCTGAAAGCTCCAAGAAGACAGCATTCTCATTTTTCACCCCATATGCAAAATCATTCGAAACACTCTCCACAAGCCTCAAACACACAAACAAACTTCACAAACAATCTCAACATGTCTCACTGATCACAAACCACCCATCACCATAGCTTGAAACTCACTGAAAGCAAAATAAGATTTCTGCCCCTCCTTGAACAGAACTTTAGCAATCCTTCAAACCAGCCATTTTAAACTCCAAACAAGTATTGCAAGCTTCTCAGGAGGTCCATTAGAGGTGTTTTGGACCAAAGGGCCAGCCAGAAAGTTCCAGAAATCAAAGCTTCGATTCAGGTAGCCATGGAAATTCATTTTTCCAGAACCTTTATTTCTTGTTTCTAAATGATAAAGCATGCTTCCCTGAGTTCACTGAACCTTTTACTTTTGAAAAAGATTGAGAAATGAGGTTGTATCGTGTTTCTGAAATTTTTACAGTTTTTGATGTTTGATTCGTATCTTGATTTTGAGTAGAAATAAGTGGGATTTGTTGCTGGATTATGTTTTGTTATTGATCATTGATTGTTTCTGGAGCTTTTGGTGAGTTTTCATGGCGTATTGAGAGAGATTGAAAGAGGAGTCTGCCGGAGAAGACGACCGGAACAGTGTTCCGGTCGTCTGAAAGTGATTAGGGTTAATTAATTAGGGTTTAGCCTTAATTACGTGAATTTGAATTCTGGCCGTCCAGATGCGCGCGTGGTCAGTTCCCGCGTCCTTGAGTTTGAACCTCAGCCCTTGATTCTGTTGACTTTCTCATTTTTCAGTTTAAATTCATTTTATTTTATTTGTTTCATATTTAATTTGTACAATTTATTAAAAATAGTAAAAATCATTGAAAAATTCTGAAAATTTTTATCCAATCTTTTATTAATTTTCAGAAACCAAAAACATTTTTGTTTTTATTTTTCGCATTAAAAAATATTTTTAAATCATTTAAAAGATTATTTTTAATTAATTAATGAGAATTAATTAATTAAAAATACTTTTAGGTATTTAAAAATCACAAAAAAATTCATGAAACATTTAAAATCATTTAGAAACATTGTCCAACTCTCAAACCAAATTTCTTTTTTGATCTTGATGTCTTTTGACAATTTTCCATGGAATTAATTTCATTTCAAGGCATCATTTTGATCCAATCTTCAAAAATTCATTTCTGCCTAGCCATTAAAAGTTGGACCTTGATTCTTTTTGCATTGCATCTTGTATAGCATGTAGTTTATAGGATTAAATTGGCATGAATTGATCTTGCATTTCCTATTTGTTTGACATTTTTCTTGACAAGGTACCTTAAAACCCTAGCAATCTTAGGAAATTCATAACTCTCACTAGGTTAAGAGTTGGGTCCCCTCCTTTGGGCAGTGAGTTTGTATAGGTTTAGGGTTCCTTTGAATGCATTTTCAAATTTTTATCATGATGTTTGCTTCTGGTTTTGATTTTTGTTTTGTGTATTGATCATAAACCCTAGTTTGGGCTTTCATTTGCATCCATCTTCCATTTGTTTGCATACCATGACTTGCCATGACATTTTGTGCATCCATTTGATTCATAATACATCTTAGGACATGTTAGAATCATGTTTGATCATTGCATCTCTCATTTGCCATATTGTATGTCATTTACATTTCATAACTTTTCATGCATATTCATGGTTCAAAGCATGCCTCATTTGCATTCATATGTTTGTATGATCATTCTCATGCCTTGCCTCATGTTTGTATCATCTCTTAGCATCATTAGCACCATACTCATGCTTCTGGTTTTGGTTGGCATCATCCCATTTCATTTCATTTTGCATTGCATTGCATTCCTTTCACTAACTTTTCAGGTGGTAAGTTGCTTTGAGAAGTGAATTTGCCTTCACTTCTCACAATCTCTTTTCATCTCTCTTATGCATCATTGCTGCATTTTGTCTTGTGTTTGAGTTTTCTCATTCTTCTTCATCTTACTTTCTTTCTTCAAGTGACTTGTCTTCTTGAATGAAGCAAGTTGCTTTGCTTCTCTTTGCTCCTTTCATCTGCTTCCTGGTGGTTTCTCTGAAGATCTTTCTTGTAAACCTCACAAACCTTAGGAACAACCAAGCATGACAATAATTAGGGTTTGAATAGTCCCCTACTTAGCTTTTGCCTTTGTGTCTCATTGAGTCTTCTCTTCTCACCTCATAATCAGGGACTAAACCCTAAAGGCTTTAAGGCTTTGTGATTAAGCTTATGCCTGCATCCTTCTATTAGGATGGAGTGTATAACTTTAATCCTAAGTGTTAAACCCTTATTGTGTTTAAATCCTTTAATCAATCCACTCAATAATCATTAAGACATCAAGCTTGTAACTTGGGCCTTGCATTAGGGTTCTAATTCTTCCTTAATTGGCTAAGAAGGACTAACACTAGTGTTAATGGACAAGTCCCCCTCAAGTTGTCTTACAAATCATAAAACTCACTTCATCATCTTATCATTAATTAAAATCCATTTAATAAAGGCTTTGTTTTGTCATGAAGTTAATCCCTAATAATGGATTAAGTTGAGGAGTCTTCCTCAGCTTAAACATTCTCATCTATCATCCTTCTATTAGGATGGTGTAATGAGTCTGTTTAATCCTTGATTATGGCTTAATCTCATTACTTAACACTAAACAAAAACAACAAAAAACATCTAAATAATCACAAGTAGGTTAATGATCTTAATCCTACATCATGGTGATTAAGTGTGAGAAGCTGACTTCACACTTAAGGCATTCTCATTACCCCTAATCAGAGGGAAGATGTGATGAGTTTACTAAATCCATTGGTTTAGGCTTGAGCTCACTAACTTATGACAAACTTCAAAAAGCAATAAAAGACTGAAAAATACAAAAACAAACAATAATCGTCTCCTACGGGATTCTTCTCTCATCTCACTCACTCTCAAACGAGAATTAGCTTCTTCCGTCTAATGCAAGACAGTTTGCACCTGAGCCAGACAGGTCATACACTTGAGCATAGATAAGTAAGCAGTTCACAAATCTTTCTTTCAGTCTCTTTGGGTCGAACTATGGTGTTCTGACTTCCTCATTGCACGAGAGGATACGTAGGCATAACTTAACAGTTATCGAACAAAAAGTCTCTGTATATCCCCCTCTTTCTAGCATCACTCTTTAAGCCTCATTATCATGAGCATTTCACTCTTGTCCTTACACTGACACTATACATATCACACTTCACTTCTTTTACACTGACACCTGTACATCCTTTCCGAGCTCTCTATACACAAATTGCACTGACACTACCCCTTTAAAACACAAATCTTTTAAGCGTGGATCCCGTCGAGTACGACGGACAATCTGGGTGCTAATACCTTCCCAGGTTGTAACCAACCCCCTTTCTCAGTCTCTCTGGTTCGCAACCATCTTATCCATCCTTTTTCTAGGTCTATGCAGCATTACCTTTCCTCCGGGATAAAAATGCCTAGCTGGCGACTCTTTCTTTTCTCATGAGTTCACTCCTGTGTGTTCTCATATCCCTTCCGCCGACCGTTCGCGTCTGTACCCCTTCTGACCTTAGGTGTCATTCTGGTGGGAGCGACAGCTTGGCGACTCTGCTGGGGAGCCTTATACTGTACCAGGGCTTCTGGTTCTTTTTGTGGGTTCCTCCTAGCGCTTGTTTGATTTGTGTTTACTAGGGTGTTATGTGCTAATTGTGTTTGTATATTTGCTTTATTTACTGCTTTATGTACAGTTATTTATTGCTTTCTTTTACAGCTTTATATACATCATACTGTCATACTGTTTTGGCTGGATCTGGTTTTGTTGCTTTGGTGGGTGGGTGTTCTATTGAGAGTTTAAGGTCCTATACCTGGGACCTGAGTGACACCTAGGCTAGAGTGGTTCATGTTCTTTCCCATTCCATTTCGGTCTGGTGCGGGAATATGAAACACGGTTCAGATATGGGTTTCTTCTTGAGAACTCTGTGCTACAGATCTCCTGTAGTGCTAGGGCTATCTGGGAAGCCTGCTAAGTCTGGATGACCTTTATTATGACCTTCAGAAACTGAGGTGAATTAGAGGAGGATCTTTTATGGTTATTGTAAACACTGTACCTCTGGGTTAAAAGTGTTTACACTTCTCATAACTGATCCAAGTCTGAGGATCTTTGTTCTAGAACATCACCTGTGAGGGGGTTGGGCTGTTTACAGGTTTGCAGGTACCCTTGACCTCAGCATACCCTGTTACTTTGTTTTGATTAAGAGTACTCCATTTTGGGACAGTTCTTGTGATTTTAACCCTGGACATGTGACTCTTTATTTGAGTCCCCCACCTTGGTTACTGGACTTTTGAACCTCCATCTGGACTTCTTAGACATACATGGACTTATACCAAAGCAGTATTCAGATCCAGCTTGATCACAAACCCTTGCATATCATTTGCATACATCATCATTGCATCATTTAACATTTGCTTATTTGTTTTTCAGGGTATCCACGTCATATTTGGTTTGGTTTTGACCCCTTCATCTGTATAGACCTATCTTCATCAGTATCTGCTTCAGCTATCTTCATCAGCTACCTGCTTCGGTCACCTGCATCACCAGTATCAGCCTATCAGTGGTTCATCTTCTAGTATCAGTCATCATCATCAGTATCTGTCTCAGCTCTTCATTAGCAGACATGGCACCCAAGAAGAGAAACATATCATATCATTTCTTTGAGCCTGAGCTGACTGACATCAGGAAGGTCCAGGCCCTTATCACTCCAGACCATATACCACTGTTTAGAGAACATTATGGAGGCATCCTTGACATGGTTATGGATTTGGACCCTTCTCAGAGGAGCTTGATTCACACTTGTCTACAGTTCTATGATCCTCCTTTGAGATGCTTCACCTTCCAGAATTTTCAGTTGGGACCCTTGTTGGAAGAGTATTCATCACTGATTGGTGTACCTATCAGGGGTGGTGTCCCCTTCAACCCTGAGATGGCTTTTCCCAGTAATGAAGAAGTGGCAAAAGCACTGTATCTGGAACCCATACTGATTGAGTAGAACATGACAGCAAAGGCTGGAATCTCTGGTCTACACTTGGATTTCTTGACTTCTCAGGCTATCCTGAAGGCCTCCCTGGGAGAATGGAAGGCATTCTGTGCATTGTTAGCCCTCATCATATATGGGGTGATACTTTTTGCAGATGAGCCCAAGTTTATCAGCAGGAATTCCATTCATATTTTCATTCTGAGGAACCCAGTGCCCACCTTACTGGGAGATTTCTACTACTCTGTTCACCAAAGGAATGAAAAGCAAAGAGGAAGGTTGGTGAGATGTTGTGCTCCCCTATTCCATACCTGGCTGCTCAAACACTTGCCCAAGACTGATGCATTCCTGAATCCTCACCAACAGAAGAATTGGGCTAGGAGACTTGTTTCTTTGACCTCAGATGACATCAGGTGGTGCACCCAGAACACCAAGGGCAGAGACATCATTACTAGTTGTGGGCAGTTCCCTAATGTACCTCTGATAGGAGTGAAAGGTTGCATCAACTACAACCCTTTGCTATTCAAAAGACAGTTGGGCTATGCTCTGGTTCACCCTCCAAGAGTACAAGACTCGGCTGAAACCCTTTATTGTGAGATTAAGCCTAATCTAGCTGTTGTCAGGCAAGCATCTTGGGCTTGGGACAATATTCAGACCAAAGGGGTAACCATTCTTGGGAGATGCAACAATGTGGCCTCAGCACAATACTATGAGTGGTCTCATGCAAGGGCTCAACTTTCTGGGATGCCCTTCACCATTGAGGATGCACTTGGACCATCCACAACACCACCTCCAGCCACTGTCAGCCTGGAAGAGTTTGAGAAGCTAAAAGAGAGGAATGAGAATCTGTCTGAAGCCCTGAAGAGAACCCTCTGGGAGAGGAGTGATGGTCGTCTAGACATTGAAAGGTTAGAAAAGCTTAAGGTGGAGCATCTAGCCAGGATTGAGAAGTCAGAGGACTACATCAAAAAGTCAAGGGCAGGGGAACAGATTTTGAAGAATGCCTGTAAAGAGGCTCAGTTCCAGAGGGCTAGGACTGATCTCTATCTGAAAGAAAGCCAAGCTAGGTGGGTCAGAATCACTGAAGCTCGCACTCAGGAAGATAAGAGAACTCAGGACAGGATTGAGCAGTTGGAGGCTAAAGCAAAGGAGCAACAGGAAGCCCTGCTAGCAGCCCAGAAAGAGATCTCAGAATTGAAACTTAGGGCTGGTGTGAAGAGGTCAAAGGACCAAAGCAGGAACATGAAGCTAACCACTGCTATCACCACCAGGAATCTTCTTATCAGGAACCTCACAGAGCATCCAGCTGATCCCGTAACTGAAGCACTTCTGAAGGAGGTCAAGGAGGATGAGTTTGGTCTTGGTGTTTGACTTTTGCTTGTTGTTGCTTTCATTACATGTACTTTACTTTTATGTTGTATTTTTGACCCCTCAGAGGGCATATGTTGTAAAAAACAAACTATGTATTGATTCACCATTTGTAATATATTCATTAGTTTGTTTTATCTGAGTTCTTCTTCTATCAAGCAACATCAAAGCATCTTCCTCAGGGGTCTGGAAAGGTCAAAACCAAATGCCAAGCCGGATACCTTAGATACAAATAAGCATACTGCATTGCATACTAACTTTTGTCCTGTTTTGTAGGTTTTTTGTTGTTTGTTACTAACTCTGTTGTGGTTCAGGAACTATTGCTCGCCGTCGGGTGTTCCCACTCAATCGTTCGCACAGATATCCCACTCGCAACAACCTTCCGGGTATACAAATGGACCAAGTACAGCAGGACCTTACAGAAGTCAGGACTCAAATGGCCAATGAGAGGTTAGAAATGAGAAACCAGATGACCCAGTTCATGGAGGTGATGAATGGCCTGGCTCAAAGCCAAGAAAGATTAAGGGCATTAGTAGAAAGGCAGACCCAAGAAGACCCCCACCTAGAGACTAGAGGAACGAGCAACAATGAGAGGGTACAACCTCATGTGAATCCACCAGTGTATGGGCCCCATCTTCATCCAGAGATCAACATCCCTGCTAATGTACAAGGGAATACTACTGCGGGCAGAGTATTACAAGAAGACCCCCAAGAGGATCAATTCATTGTGATGGGAGCTGGGTATGAAGCCTATGACAGAAGGCTAGATGAAATTGCTGAGAAATTGAGATCCTTGGAGTCTCAAAATTCCCTGGGCTTTGATGTCATGGACATGGGTTTAGTGGACGGGGTGAGGATTCCCCACAAGTTTAAACCCCCGTGCTTCGAGAAGTACAACGGAACTTCCTGTCCACGAACCCACTTACAATCCTTTCTGGGGAGGCTGAAGGCATACACCATGGATGAGAAGCTATGGATGTTTTACTTTGAAGATAGTTTGACAGGGGCTTCAAGGGAATGGTACTCTCATTTGACTAGAGCAACCATCAGATGCTGGAAGGACCTAGCTGAGGCCTTCATCAGACAGTACCAGTACAACTTGGACATGGCTCCTAACAGGACCCTCCTGATGGGAATGTCTCAATCATCCAGGGAAAGTTCCGGGAATACGCCCAGAGGTGGAGACAGCTTGCTGCTGCTGTCCAACCACCCATGTCGGAAAGGGAAATGGCCGACATGTTTATGAACACCCTTCAAGGGACATATATTGACAGGCTAGCTGCCTTTTCTTCCACCAGCTTCGTTGACGTAGTCATAGCTGGAGAAAGGATTGAAAGCCTATTAAAGATGGGCAAGATTTCTGACAATGGTGCAAGCTCGTCCAACAACCCCAGAAAACCTTTTGCGGGGCCTAGAAGAATAGGTGAGACTAATGCTATTCATGCCAACAGGGGCAGACCTCAATATGTTCATAGGTCAGTGGCAGCTGTCACTATTCCCGCTCCAATTCCTCAGCAACCCGCATATCAACCACAGCAACAACCCCATTACCAGCAACAAGTTCAATATCCGCCTCAGAGAAACTATAACAACAACAACAACAACAATCAACAAAGACCTTTCCAACAGAGACCATCTCAGGCCAATAGGGTGATTGATCCAATCCCTATGCCTTATGCCGCTTTATTGCCACAGCTCCTGAAGCTCAACTTGGTTGAGTTAAGGACGTTGGCACCACCAGATCCTTCCAGTCTGCCCAGAAATTACGACGCCAACGCTAGATGTGCTTTTCACTCCAATGCACCTGGCCACAGTACAGAGAAGTGCAGAGCTTTACAAATGAAGGTACAGGATCTAGTGGATTCCAAAGCCCTCAACTTTGCACCCCCGCCAAATGTCAACAAGAACCCCATGCCCAACCATGGAGGACCAAGGATCAATGCTATTGAGGAAGATAAGTCGTCTTTCTTAATAACCAGTGTTGGGCAGATCCGGACACCCCTGGTAGAGATTAAAGCTCAACTCCTAGAATGCCAGATATTCCCCGGGTGTGAGCTCGGGTGCGGTTATTGCAACATTTCGGTAAATGGGTGTGATAACTTGAGAAGCGGCATAGATGGTCTTATCCAGAGTGGCCTACTTCAAATCACAACATCAACACCTTCAAATCCGACAATCTCTCCAACAACAATTCCTGAGTCTCCTACAACTGCAACAACAATCGTTCCAAACAACTCTTCAAATTCATCAACAAATGCTTCACCTATCACTTCAACAAACCAGATATCTACCACCATCTCTTATACAACATCAGCACCCCTTTATTCAGAGTCTTCTACAACGCCAACAGATATCTCGGCAGTCACCATCTATTATGATCCGTCCTATGTTCCACCTAACAACAATTTTCAACAACAAGCAGTGGCATCTCCAGCCAGGTCACCAGTAACCATCTACTATGACCCGCACACTATTTCAACACCCTCCTCTGCTGCAGTCAGTCCGGTTACCATCACGGTGCCTGGACCAGTTCCGTATGAAAGCAGTAATGCCATCCCTTGGCATTATGGCTCTGACCTTTACTGCAATGGGGAGAGAATCACTCTTGACTCTTCAACCTCTTCTCCACAGATTGATAATGTCGGGGGAGGCGGAGGCTTCACCAGAAGCGGACGCCTTTTTGCCTCGCAAACACAAAGACCTAATGCTGAAGCAGAAGCTGCTGCCAAAGCAAAGGGAAAGAGTGTAATATCTGAAGAACCCATTCTCAAGGAAACTCAGAAGACATCTTTTGAACAAGATGTAGACGAGTTCATGAGAATTATAAAGAGGAGTGATTACAAAGTGGTGGATCAGCTTCACCAAACTCCCTCAAAGATCTCCATTCTATCCCTACTGATGTGTTCCAAAGCTCACCGGAATGCATTACTAAAAGTCTTGCACACAGCATATGTGCCAGAGGAGATCACCGTCAATCAGCTGGAGACCGTGGTAGCAAATGTCAATACCAGCCACGGATTGGGTTTTACCAATGCTGATTTAACAACTGAGGGGTGTAACCACAACAAGGCTTTACACATCACTCTTGAATGCAAGGGTGCTGTTCTATCACATGTACTGGTAGACATTGGGTCTTCACTCAATGTTTTACCAAAGAAAGCCCTGGTGAAGCTGGAATATGATGGCTTGGCATTACTCCCAAGTAATCTGGTGGTAAGAGCATTTGACGGCTCTAAGAGATCAGTGCTAGGAGAGATTGATCTGCCTGTGATGATTGGCCCACAGACTTTTAAAATTACCTTCTATGTGATGGACATTCAGCCGGCCTACAGCTGTTTGTTGGGTAGACCTTGGATCCATGCCGCTGGCGCAGTTACGTCTACCCTTCACCAGAAGCTGAAATTCGAGTGGGAGGGCCAGATCATCACCATCTGTGGTGAAGAAGATATCTTTGTTAGCCATCTGGCTACGTACAAATACATTGAGATGGATGGGGAGATCCATGAAACCATGAGCCAGGGATTTGAAGCCCTGAACATTAATGAAGCATCTGCTATACTTGGAACTTCCATGACATCTTATCATCAAGCCCGGAAGGTTGTTGAAGAGGGGACTGCCCAAGGCTGGGGCAAGTTGCTGCCCGTAGAGAAGAAAGAGGACAGATTTGGGTTGGGTTACAGACCAACTCAACAAGATCAACCAGAGGCTGCTAAGAAGCCCAATTTTGTCAGTGGGGGGATGCTCACCCCTGATGCAGTAAACAACTTGGAAGATGAGTCGGAAGATGAACGCAACCTGGAGAGCTGGATACATCCAAGGATCCCGGGGAGCCGTATCTCAAACTGGTCTTCCCAGGAAATTATAAGGGTTACTCCTGCAGAGTAATTATTATTTCCTGTATATTTTAAGCATGCATCAAGTCTTGCATCTTGCCCAAGATGACAAGACTCATTTTGTAATCGGGACATCTTGTAATTTTGTGCAAACAGATCAATCAATGAATATCGGACGTCTTTTGCAAATGAGTCTTTTTCTTTTCCGCTCACTGTTTTTCATTTTTTCTTTTTGTACAAAAATAAAATGGCAATGTTTTCCAAAATGGCAAAACTTCATTTCACTTTTTCTAAACAAGATTAAAATCAATCACTAAAATGAACGATCTAAACCCTTGCAGAGAGTGCCTTTCAGACTGCACCGACAACAACACAGCTATGGCCTCGTATGACTTTGACAATCCAATCAATCAAGCTGATGAAGGGGTTGAAGAAGATTATGAGCTTCCTGAAGAGCTAGCCAGGTTGTTAAGGCAAGAGGAGAAGGTTATCACTCCTCATCAGGAGGAGATTGAAACGATTAATCTTGGTACGGAAGAAGACGTGAAAGAGGTTAAGATCGGGGCCTGCCTACAAGACTCAGTGAAAGAGCAACTGATTGATATGCTTCGAGAGTATGTGGATGTGTTTTCTTGGTCTTATTAGGACATGCCAGGGTTGGACACCGATATTGTCATGCACAAGCTGCCATTAAAAGAAGACTGCTCGCCAGTAAAACAGAAGTTGCGCCGTACTCGCCCAGATATGGCAATGAAGATAAAGGAAGAGGTGCAAAAGCAGTGGGACGCCGGGTTCCTTGCTGTGACTAGTTATCCGCCGTGGGTTGCTAATATTGTACCTGTGCCTAAGAAAGACGGAAAAGTGAGGATGTGTGTTGACTACCGGGATCTGAACAGAGCCAGCCCGAAAGATGATTTTCCATTACCTCACATTGATGTACTGGTTGACAATACGGCTCAGTTCTCGGTGTTCTCCTTCATGGACGGATTTTCAGGATACAACCAGATCAAGATGTCACCTGAAGACATGGAGAAGGAAACTTTCATCACGCCCTGGGGCATGTTCTGTTATAAGGTGATGCCATTCGGACTGAAGAATGCTGGTGCAACCTATCAACGGGCTATGGTGACATTATTCCACGATATGATCCATAAAGAAATCGAATGTTATGTGGATGACATGATTGCCAAGTCCCTCACAGAAGAAGACCACCTGGTAAATTTGCTAAAGCTATTCAAGCGTCTGAGGAAGTACCAACTGAAATTGAACCCTAACAAGTGCACATTCGGGGTGCGGTCTGGTAAGCTACTGGGATTTATTGTAAGCGAGAAAGGGATTGAAGTTGACCCTGATAAAGTCAAAGCCATTCAAGAAATGCCTGCACCAAAGACAGAAAAAGAAGTTCGAGGGTTTCTAGGTAGATTGAACTACATTTCAAGGTTCATATCTCACCTTACAGCAACTTGTGAACCTTTGTTCAAGCTATTGAGAAAAGAACAAACGGTCAGGTGGAACAAAGACTGCCAGAAGGCTTTTGACAAAATCAAGGAGTACTTGCAAGAACCTCCAATCCTTATGCCTCCAATTGAAGGAAGACCTCTAATAATGTACTTGACAGTATTAGAAGAGTCAATGGGGTGTGTGCTGGGCCAGCATGACGAGTCTGGTCGAAAAGAGTATGCAATTTACTACCTAAGCAAAAAGTTTACCGACTGTGAACAACGTTATTCACTGCTCGAGAAAACTTGTTGTGCTTTAGCGTGGGCTGCTCGCTGACTAAGGCAGTATATGTTGACCCACACTACTTTGTTGATATCAAAAATGGACCCAGTTAAGTACATTTTCGAGAAGCCAGCACTTACCGGACGGGTTGCAAGATGGCAAATGATCCTCACAGAATATGACATCCAGTACACATCTCAGAAAGCCATCAAGGGCAGTGTATTGTCTGATTATCTTGCTGAGCAACCCATTGATGATTACCAGCCTATGAGATTTGACTTCCCTGATGAAGACATCATGTTCATAAAAGCAAAAGATCATGAAGAGCCTATTCACACTGAAGGGCCTGACCCGGAGGAAGAATGGACTATGATGTTTGATGGGGCTGTTAATATGAATGGTCGTGGTGTTGGTGCAGTACTCATTACACCTAAGGGAGTTCATATGCCTTTCTCGGAAAAGCTCACCTTTAACTGCACTAACAACGAAGCTGAATACGAAGCTTGTATTATGGGTCTTGAGGAAGCCATTGACCTCAGGATCAAGACTTTGACTGTATTCGGAGATTCAGCTCTGGTAGTTAATCAAACCAACGGCAAATGGTACACCCACCAGGATCATCTGATACCTTACAGGGATTATACAAGAAGGTTATTGACTTTCTTTACAACGGTCAAGCTTGAGTACATTCCCCGGGACGAAAATCAGTTTGCGGATGCTCTGGCTACCATTTCATCCATGATCAAAGTTCAAGCTGCCAATTTTGTGCCTCGGATTTCAGTGTCCAGACTTGACAGACCAGCATATGTATTTGCAGCAGACATTGTCAAAGATGATAAGCCTTGGTTCCATGACATTAAGTGTTTCTTGGAGGATCAAACATACCCACCTGGGGCATCTTCCAATGATAAGAAGACTTTGAGAAGGCTTGCTGTTAGTTTCTTTCTGAACACTGATGGTTCCTTGTACAAGAGAAACTTTGATATGGTACTCCTCAGATGCGTTGATAGAACAGAAGCAGACTTGTTGATGCATGAGGTGCACGAAGGATCCTTTGGTACCCATGCAGGAGGGCATGCAATGGCTAAAAAGTTGCTAAGATCAGGTTATTACTGGATCACAATGGATGCCGACTGTTGTGCCTACGCCAGAAAATGCCACAAATGCCAGATTTATGCAGACAAAGTGCATGTGCCTCCGAATCCTTTGAACGTAATGTCTTCACCTTGGCCCTTTGCCATGTGGGGCATTGACATGATTGGCAAGATTGAGCCGACTGCTTCAAACGGCCACAGATTCATCTTGGTTGCCATTGACTATTTCACCAAGTGGGTCGAAGCAGCTTCCTATGCAAACGTTACAAGGCAAGTGGTAGCCCGATTTCTGAAGAGAGATATCATCTGTCGATATGGAGTTCCCGAGCGAATCATTACTGACAATGGTTCCAACTTAAACAACAAAATGATGGCAGGGCTATGCCGGGACTTCAAGATCCAACATCACAATTCTTCTCCTTACAGGCCAAAGATGAATGGCGTTGTTGAGGCAGCTAACAAGAATATCAAGAAGATTGTGCAGAAGATGGTAGTCACCTACAAAGACTGGTATGAAATGCTACCATTTGCCTTACATGGGTACCGTACGTCAATCAGGACATCTACTGGGGCAACACCGTATCAGCTTGTGTATGGTATGGAGGCAGTCCTACCTGTTGAAGTTGAATTACCCTCCCTGCGGGTACTGATGGATGTTAAGCTGAACGAAGCAGAATGGGTCCGATCCCGATATGAACAACTGAGTCTGATCGAAGAGAAGAGATTGGCTGCAATCTGCCACAGGCAGTTATATCAGAAAAGAATGAAGAAAGCCTTCGATCAGAAAGTCCGGCTCCGAGAATACCAAGTAGGAGATCTTGTGCTGAAAAGACTCCTCCCTCCTCATACAGACCACAGGGGCAAGTGGACTCCGAACTATGAAGGACCATTCGTAGTAAAGAAAGTTTTCTCCGGTGGAGCACTCATGCTCAGCACTATGGATGGTGAAGATTTCCCGTCCCTTGTGAATTCGGATGCAGTTAAAAAATACTTCGCATAAAAAATGACCCACTGGACATAAAAACAGAATGTGAGTCCAGGCAAAAATAGGGCATCCCGGCGAGTCAAAGACAAAATAAAAGACTCGGGAAAAAATAAGGGAGAATAAACAAAAAGATGTACACCCGCTGAGTTGAAAAGCCGCATTGGACAACTCAGGCAAAAATGGGTATCCCGATGGATTGAAAACCCGAAAAGGAGATCCATGCAAAATAAGGGAGTAAGCGAACAACTGCATCTTGAATTCGTCTGTATCACTTACAACTTGGTAAACCTCGAAAGGATCAAGCCTCTTTCAGAGTCAGCTTCCTTCAGAAAGCAAAGACGAGAAGAACGTCAAACGTCATACGAGTCATAGCAAAAGGGAAGCTCCTTGAAGCGTCGTCAACATTGCCAGTATTTTGTTCTCAATTTGTAACAATCTCCTCATTTCAGGGGATATGTTTCTTTGACTGTACCTTGCCAATTCAGGGCATACGAATTAATAAAATCAGATTTTCAGTCATGTCTCGTCTCGTACATTTTATTTTCATTTGCAAAATGTCCGATGTCTTTAAGATACTGATTGCATAAATACAGATGCTTCTAAAGTACGTGCTTGCAGGAAATATATTTACTCCCGGGAGTGTCTGAACTCTTACGACGGAATCCAGTAAGGGATACCTCGGGATTACTTGTGCGTTTCTCTGTCTTTGCAGGATTGCAGGTATTCAAAACGCAACATGGGGCATGTAAACTTCATCCCAGCAAGCTGGAAAATCAATACTCACTCAGTCTTAGCACCCGAAGTGTTTTCTCCCCAGCTGAGTTGCCACTTGTTATTTCTCCCCAGCCGAGTTGCCATTCATTCTTCCTCCTCAAGGCAAGTACAAAAGTCAGGGAACCTTCTCCCCACAGAGTGTCAACCTCTACCCGAAAAAAACAGCACACGAAGGAATCACAACAGAGTGACAAAAGCTTCTACAAACCCCAGCTGGGTCCCTTATTACCAAGATGGGTCTATCAGTGACCTATTCCCCCAGGCAAATACATAACGTCAAATCTACCAATGATCTCATCCCCAGCTGGGATGTTCACTTCAAGCAGATCAACCAGGGATCGTTGCAGCAACAGGACCCGAATCCCGGATCATTATTTTGCATAATCATAACATCCGCATCATATTCACCCCACAAAGTGTAGCATTCCGTCTAATACGGAGCATTACGGCAAAAAAAATCAAACATATTACATAATCATAAGCCATGTTCTGAATCAAACACTTGTGAATAATGACAATCCATCAAAGATATACAGAATGCTCCCCATATTCCCTGGCAGATGTCGCTCCCGACAAATGAAAACGGGTCAGATGAAGGTACAGACGCGAACGGTCGGCGAAGGGAACAGTGAGAACACACAGCCGTGAACTCACTGGAGATGAATAGAGTCGCCAGCTAGGCATTTTTATCCCGGAGGAAAGGCAATGCTGCATAGGCCTAGAAAGAGATGGATAAGACGGTCGCGAACCAGAGAGACTGAGAAAGGGGGTTGGTTACAACCTGGGAAGGTATTAGCACCCAGATTGTCCGTCGTACTCGACGGGATCCACGCTTAAAAGATTTGTGTTTTAAAGGGGTAGTGTCAGTGCTATTTGTGCATAAAAGAGCTGGAAAAGATGTACATGTGTCAGTGTAAAGAAATGTGATGTGTATAAATGTACAGTGTCAGTGTGAGATCAGGAATGAAATGCTCAAGAATATGAGGCTAAAGAATGAAGCTGGAAGGAGGGGGAATGGACAGAGACTTTTGTTCGATAACTGTTAAGTTATGCCTACGTATCCTCTCGTGCAATGAGGAAGTCAGAACACCGTAGTTCGACCCAAAGAGACTGAAAGGATTGACTGGTGAACTGCTTGCAGTCTATGCTCAAGTGTATGATCTGTCTGGCACAGATGCAAACTGTCTTGCATTAGACGGAAGAAGCAAGTTCTCGATTGTGAGTGAAGGTGATGAGAAAAGAATCCCGGAGGAGACGATTATTATTTGTTTTTGAGTTTTCAGTCTTTTATTTCTTTTTGGAGTTTGTCATAAGATAATGAGCTTAAACCTAAATCAATGGATTTGGTAAACTCATCACATCATCCCTCTGATTAGGGGTAATGAGAATACCTTAAGTGTGAAGTCAGATTCTCACACTTAATCACCTTTGATATAGGATTAGGATCATTAACCTACTTGTTGATTATTTAGATGTTTTTGTGGTTTTTGTTTAGTGTTAAGTAATGAGGTTAAGCCATAATCAGGGATTTAACAGGCTCATTACACTATCCTAAAAGAAGGATAATAGATGAGGATGTTTAAGCTGAGGAAGGATCCTCAGCTTAATCCATGATTAGGGATTAAACCCATGACAGAACAAACCTTTGATTAAGTGGATTTTATTAATGATATGATGATGAAGTGTTTTTTATGATTTGTAAGACAACTTGAGGGGGACTTGTCCATTAACTTTAGGGTTAGTCCTTCTTAACCAATTAAGGAAGAATTAGAACCCTAATGCAAGGCCCAAGTTACAAGTGTAATGTCTTGATGATTATTAGATGGATTAATTAAGAGAGTTCAACACCTTAGGGGTCCAAGACTTAGGATTAAAGTTATACACTCCATCCTAAAAGAAGGATGCAGGCATGATCTTAATCACAAAGTCTTAAAGCCTTGAGGGTTTAGTCCCTGATTATGAGATGAGAAGAGATGACTCAAGGAGAGACACAAAGGTAAAAACTATGGGGGAGACTAATCAAAACCCTAATTCATTATCATGCTTGGTTGGTCCTAATGTTTGTGAGGTTTTCAAGAACAATCTTCAGATGAACCACCAGGAAGCAGATGAACAAGATCAAGAGAAGCAAAGTGACTTGCTTCATTCAAGAAGTCAAGTCACTTGAAGAAAGAAAGTGGGAGAAGGAAGAATGAGCAAGCTCAAACTCAAACACAAGTAAGAATGCAGCAAGGTATGCAAAAGAAGATGAGAAGAAAAGTTATGAGAAGTGAAGGCAAATTCACTTCTCAAGATTACTTACCACCTGAAATGTTAGAAACAAATGCAATGCAATGCTAGATGAAATGAAATGACATGATGCAAAGCAAAACCAGAAGCATGGTGATGATGATTATGATGTTATGAAGTGCTGCAAACATGAGGCAAGGCAAAGGGATGCTCATACAAGATCATGAATGCAGATGATGCAAGTTAAGGAACATGAACAAGCATGAAATGTTATGAAACATACAAGACAAATGGCATGGCAAATATGTAATGCAATGATCAATGATGCTTCATACATGTCTTAAGATGTTAAATGAATCATAAGAATGCACAAAATGCAATGGCAAGCCATGTTATGCAAGGAAATGCAAAGGGGATGCAAGAGAAGGCCCAAATTAGGGTTCATGGATCAAACATCACACACAAAACAAAAACAGAAGCAAACCTTAACCTAAAAAATGGAAAATGGTACCCAAAGAAACCCTAGGCCTATAATGAACCACTGCCCAAAGGGGAGCTCTCAACTCTCAACCAAACTCAAGTTATGATTTTACAAGTTATTAGGGTTTTTTAGGGTTTGTAACAAAAGAAATGCCAATCAATTAGGAAATGCAAGATCAAATCATGGCCTTTTTATCTTTGAAAGTACATGCTAAATGGAAAACAATGCAAAAAGAATCAATGTCTCAACCTTCACCAAAAGACAGAAATGAATTTTCAAACATATGATCAAAATAATGCATCCAAAATGATTTAATTCAATGAAAAATTCTTATAATGCATCAAGATCAAAAAAGAAATTTGGTTTGAAGGTTGGACAATGTTTCTAAATGTCTTAGAACACTTCATGAATTTTTTTGTAATTTTTAAATACCTAAAAGTATTTTTAATTAATTAATTCTCATTAACCAATTAAAAATAATCT